>JANKKI010000160.1:0-1200000 GCA_025175665.1 Cinchona pubescens | reverse complement strand
TCAGGTCTACCGACACGGCCTTCGGTGAAACTATCAGGAGGACTTCATTCTTCAGAAAGTAGCAAACAAAACTGAGCAGCTTCAAGTGACGAAAAGGAAATTGTTATATTTTCTTGTTTGTTATGATTGATCTGGCTGAAGATGAATGTAAGTCATCATCTAATATGGTGGTTGACCATGGTAAAAAAAAAAGAAAAAGAGTTCTGCGCATTCTTCAACAAATAATGCTTTATGTGAATATCTGTAAAAGCTGGCTCTATAAGGACAAATAATTTGCATAGATCAAGGGGCATGTACCATGATACATGCAAGTTCATAGGGTCCACTATATTGTGAGCACTAAAGGATTTGCCTCAATTGAGAGAAGCCTCCTGCCAATCTTACATCATACATAATCTAATCAAGAATACGAAATAATACAGTTATCTCATTACCGGAAACCTTAATATCTAAATATGGAAAAGACAACATAACTTTTTACCTAAGCAAGATAGTATATGTAAATCCAAGGATAAAGGTAAAATTACTACCAACAACACAAGGTAGTTGTTCTAAACAAAGAAGAGAATATGACGTATACTTGTTTAGTGTTAGAAGACAAAAACAAAAAGCTGACATTTCATCACACAAGCAATTTGTCCTGAAAGTATCCAAGGCAATATTTCACCGGGTAACAAAAGAGAACTCGAGCATTCATTCCCTGTTCCACAACGCCTCAAGCCTTTGATTGAAAATTTCCAATCCGAGTATCCTCACACTGAAAACCACTAAATAACAATAACAAAATTGGATGCCAATGAATCTTCTAGCCAAAATCATTCCAACTGAACCAACACAGAAAAGAATATATACAACAAAGTTCATTTCCTAAATGGCAGCAGGCCTCTAAATTACCAAATTTCTTTTGGTATATGATTTTATCAAAATATACCACTCTAACCCACGAATACATAGCAAATTGGAAAAGGGGATCACTTATTCACGAGGGTATTTGGTCATTTCAGCCTAAGTTCAGACCTGATCAACCTAAAACATTTAATGTCCATGGATTGGTTTCAAACCCATTAATCATCAAAACCCATCAAATACTAATATAAATAGCAAAGGTGCAAGATTAGTTTTCAAGAACACATTTTCTTTGCAACTCATTTACTTCTTTTAGCTCTCAAATTCTCTTTTTACTCCCTCTAGTATAAAGTGGTGACTTGAGCAGAACCTATTCTGGACGCCAAGCCCCGCCCGCTTTTTTCTTTGTCCCTTGTCCGTGGCATGTGAGTACGACATGCAAGTCATAACTTTTGTGTGGGAGAATTGTTGGGCAACTTAGAGGCTAATGCTCGGGACTTGATATTTTAGATAGCATAAAAAATATACAAAGTTAATAAAAAATTAAATTGAGGACATAAAATCTGCACCAAGATGTGCTTTAACTTAACTCTTATACACATCTAGATGTGTATAAGAGACAGATCGTAAAAGTTTGTTATTACCTGGATTAGATTGTATTTTTTATTTTGTCAATAATTCATTCCTCCATTTACCTCAGGCTTTTGATCCAAAATTTCCAATCCAAGTATCCTCACACAGAAAACCACTAGATAACAATGATAATTTCGGATGCCAATGAATCTTCTAGCCAAAATCATCCCAAGTAAACCAACACGGAAAAGAATAAACATTCATTTCTGAAATAGCAGCAGGCCTCTAAATTACCAAATTTTGTTTGGTATACAAGTTAATCAAAAATTAAATTTTGGACATAAAAACTTAGGATGGCATATGTTAGCCTTCTACACCTTGAGTATCTTATACGGCAGATCAAAATGATATACAAGCTAATAAAAGAAAACGCATAATATAAAGCAACAATGCAACGGAGAAGCAAAGCTCATTCAGGTTCAAGCCAATTTACTCTTCTCTTTTTGTTCATCGAGAAAGAATAAGGACACAGCTCAAAAGACCAAGCAGTACAAAAAATGTGGTACTCCCAGAACTTGAACATTCAAAGAGGACACCAAACAGTTCAGCAATGCATATAGAGTAAAGCAAACCTAAAGCACCACATTAGCGACCTCCTACACTCTCGCGCTAGTCTGCTTTCTCTACTTAATGACCCTACAACAAGAAGGACAAACAGCTAAAAGTTCCAAGGCATGGAAGATTCCTAACAAAAGGGGTGAAAGACCATCATAGTTAGAAGCCTAAACACTCATTTACGCTATTGCCACTGGATCTACAGTTTCATTTGCAAATCAGTTTATTCGGTTCATATACTTAATTCAAACTATTTGAGTGAAATCTATTGCAACATAATGGCTACCAGGCTCTACTTATACAAGTTCAGGAAAAAGAGTATATAAATGCCAGAACTTGGAAGGTTAAGATTAAGGCATCAAATTTCATTTTCGAAGCATGAATAGCAAGATACAAAAGGTAAACTCTTTTGCATTGTAACTTTAACAATATAAAATATATATGTCAGAGGTTAATGGTTATTCCTAAAATTTGTTAGAACAAGAGTTTAAAAGGAAGCGTTGTCATAGTACATTGAAGTCATTTTTTACTCAGCTATTCCTATATTCAAACAAATTCAAAAGTACCAATTACAACACTTAGAGATTTAATGTTTGACATCATTCCCAAACTAGCCAAAAGCATGCACCAAGCTACCTTTGAATAGGACCATTATCTTGTGACGCACCATTAGTAGCAGAACCCAGACTTACTCGCGGGATGATTATAGAGTTGCACCAGAGAAGAGTAAAAAGTAACTCGACTGTAAACATCGTCATGCTAACCCATATAAATAATGTTCTTTTCCAGTACCACACAATTCTTTTTAGAAGAGGTTGTTCTGATAATCCAGTATTAGAGATGCAGCATATATTTCAGGAATACCTGCACCAGGCGCAAATTGAGCTCGTTGTTCAATGGTAACCCTTAAGCAGGAAGTTGGTCTACCACCCTCTGTAAAACCTCTAAACTTTATGTTCAAATTTTGGGACTCTAATGTATACCCAGTAAGAAGTGGAGCAACTTTAAGGAAAGTCAACAAGAGGCGAATAGGCTCGCTTTTAAATTGCAGCATGCAGGGATGCCTAGAACTTGCAAGGGCTTTACCATCAGTACCAAGAAAATCTACTCTGACCTTCAGAGAAATTGAGAAAGAACTCAATCACAGGGCTCCAACTAAATAATTGTATAGGTACAATAGAATAATATAAAATAAAGCATGCATGATACTAGAACACCTCAATCTGTTTGGGGCTTAAATATCTCTAGCAAAATAAAATCCAAAGAAAAAGTTTGAATGATTTGCATGTTCTTGACTTAGTATCAGTTAAACGGAATCTAGAACCAATTCTCTAGATCACCAAGATGACTTCAAGGAACCAGAAAAGGACAACAATCACCAAAATCCAGAGAAATGTAAGTTGCAAAAGGCAAAAAATTGAGGTGTGAAAGTATGCCTTTGCCAACAATGAAGATTGCATAAGGGCACTAAGTCTGTAAAATAGCGGTCTTGAAAATATGACTCAAACATCAAAAAAAGTGTTTTTAGTTCACATCGATAAAGGAAAGAACCAGACAAGTTTATATAACTCAGACAACAGGTGTACATTAGCGAGTAAACTAAAATCACATGAATCCAGACCGGTTGACACATGTCAGAAGCAAAAAGTTCTTCTCAAGACAAGCACGAATGCGACTCATGAATATTATCCAAAAACAGATTCTTTTGAAGCAGCAACTTACTCAACTCAAGAAAATATTCCTACTAACTTACTCAACTCAAGAAAATATTCCTACTCTAAACTAGGGCTGTAAACGAACTGAGCTGCTCGGTCAAAAACTCGACTCGAGCTCAAGTCAACCTTCGCTCGAGCTCGAAACTCTTGACGAGCCGATCTTGAGCACATGTATAATATGCTCGAGTGCTCGTGAGTTTTTCGAGCATTATATAATTTTTTAAAATGTTTTTATTATATGTAAAATTACTAAAATATCCATACTTTTTTAAAAAATTACATCTTTTACTTACGAAAAAGTCAAACTACTCGAGTTCGAGCTCATTTTACTTATTTTTGAGCGAGTTCGAATCAAGGTCGAACTATGTCAAATTTTTCGAGCTCGAGCTTGGAGCTCGTTTGAGTATGAGAAAAAATTTCTAGTTCGACTTCAAGTAAGGCACTATTCTTACTCGATTCAGCTCGATTATACCCCAACTCTAAACTTCAGAAAGTTAAGGAATTTCAAATAACAGGTATTTAAATAATCAGAGCTCCATATGATCTGATGTACAAACCTGAAAGATTCCAAGTTTTCTGTTGTAGTCAGACTCCGGCAATATCAATGAAACAGTAACCTGCAACTTATGATCAAGAACTGGTGGTATAACCCGCATTCCACCAAACTTCTCAATATCCAATTTTTCACTACACTCCACACTGCAATCCAGACCAGGACACCCTATTATCGGCACAAAAGCCGACGGACTTTTCTCTGTATAATCGAAATTCAAATGCTCCTCTATTCTTATAGGCTCCTCCACCGCAACATTCATCAATATACCTCCAACAACAAAAGCGGACACCAACAATGCCACCAAAACAACACACACATAAACCGACCACAACAATCCCCAACCAAACTTCATACCCAATTTTAACAACGATTTATGCTCTTTAAACCATTCATTCACAAATGCTGATACAGTTCCAAAGAAAAAACTCAAAATTCTCATTGCTTTTTGAATCAAATACCCTCTCCCTCGCCTCATAAAACCAAAAGGATCCATTATGAACATGTATGAGGTATAAATAGCCCATACTGGAATGGTTAAGAAACTAAATAACAAGTTGAATTGAAATCCAATTGCCTTTATTACTAAATCTGTCTTATACCAGCTAGAATTATCAAGAATACTTGAATCCCCATCGCGGGTTTCTCTGGAACTCAAATTTTCTTCATAATTCTCACTTCTTTCATTATTTGTGTCCAATACTGTAGAATTCTCCTTATTTTCCTCATCGAAACCCTCGGATTCACCAGTTTCAACATCTCCCGAGCTCAAATTAAGGTTAATTTCATCTAATTTCTTGGAATTCGGCAAAAAAATCGCATTTTTTGCCTCATTTTCCTTCAATTTCTCAGAGTATCTAACCATAGCCTCTCTGGAATTGGAGGAAACGTAATTTGCATCAAAACTTACCGAGGAACTAAGACTCTTCTGGGAATCGTTCCGAGAGGTGAATCGCCGGCGCCGGAGACTCGCCGGAGATGATTTCTCCGGCGAAGCCTTGGAATCTAGGGTAACAACGGACAGAGAGGATGACACGTCAGCATCGGATTCCGAAAATGATTCGTTGCAATCATAGAATTGGAATTCATCAGAAGCGCTGTGGAGATTCTTCTTCTTTTTCTTCTACGTCGTCGTTTTCATTGCCGGATTTCGCCTCGTCCATTGAAATATATGTACGCATAAAAAAGTTATGTATCAAACTACGTATTTATATATGCGTAGACTGTAGGTAAGAATTTATTTTGTGTATTTTTTTTTCTCAATGGAATTATCGGATCTGCAAGGGAATGTAGAAGGAGAAGATGTAGAACGGAGAGCGAGATCTGAAATGTCCAGAAAGAGGGAAAGTTTTGCTTGTACGTTTTTCCTTATAAGTTGCACTCTGGATTTTAGGTAAATAAAACAGAAACGTAAAATTTGTGACGCGAGGTGGCCAACAAATACAAATTCCTTCTTATCACGTGCGCGTATGGTCAACTGCAATTTTTTATTTTATTTTTATTTTTAGGATTCGTTCATTTTACGGATTTTGTATTTATTTTTTGGGCTAAAAGTAGAATGCGTTTGAACTGTTTTACGAGTTGCAAAATGTCATTCCTAATACTAATTTAGTAATTAGCTAATTCATAACTAGTTGGAAAATTCGTGATATGCACAAAAAAAAATTATGATTTAACTTATAAATTAAATAAAATAATAGAATGATAATATTAGGAAACTTTTCAATAATTAAATTAAATTAGATGAATAATACTAAATAATTTATTATTAAGTTCTACAGTACCATAAATTATTCATTACGAGTATACATATCATCTTTATGTCTCTAATTATAAAAAAATAATTCATAAGTTATTTATCCGTTAAAACTTTATCCATGGATAAATGTTCATCTAATTAATGTTATTCATAGTTCGTTAAACAAATTAATGGCATTCATATCTATCACTTTAGAATTATCTATTCATGTACTAGAAAATAGTTGGTCAGACAAGAACAAAAATGGCAAGTAATTTATTAGCCAACGGTTATTATGATCAATTTCTCATTCATCAATTCTAACAATCCCTCACATAATTGTTTGACCAATACGAATCAAAGAATTTATAAGAGACAAGAGAGAAAATTAAATTAAAAGATCACAACATCAGGATAGGTAACTTTGGGCAATGAACCTTCTCTGGTGAAATACTATCGAAATTACTTAGCTTGAGTGAATATGATATGCTGAACTATTTTGCCTTTCATGCAACCAAGGCAATAGAACTCACATACACTACAAAAAAATTGCACATTTAGATGTGTTTTTGCTGCGACAGAGTTTCACAGGTAATAGCTACGGAATTTACTGCGGATTATAGTTCAGAAGTTTTGAGAATAAAATTTTGCTACGGATTAAAAAATCCGCATCAAAATCCGCAGGTAAAATTTCCTCCATAATGTGGGAATGTATTACCTAGTTGTGGTCGGTTTATGCTGTCTCTTATACACATCTATAAAAAAGCCACAGAGAATATTCGCATGTAAGTTGAGGAAAAGAAAAAAAATGAGGAAGAAATCTGGGAAGGATATGGAGTAAAGTCTCCAATTTCCACAAAGAAATTCCGCAAAGAAATTTTCAAAGAAATTTCCGAAAAATCCGTAGAAAATATAGTCGAAAAATCCACAAGAAAATCCGCAAAGAAATTTGCTGCGGAAATTTGCTGTGAAAATTTGCTGCGGAGATTAAATGTGGAAATTTGTTCCCTCTTTAGCCTGTCTCTTCCACCCATCTCCGCCACCTTCTACCACCATTCACCCGCCCTTCTTCTTTCTATTTCCCTTTCTTCTTCCTGCCTTCTTCTTCCTATTTCCATCTCTCCTTCCCATCCCTTCTTCCTCATTTCTTTTCTCTCCTCAAGTTGGTTGCTCCTCTTCAAAACTGGTTATTTCTCCTCCTCAAGCCGCCACCTCCTCAAACAGTTGCAAGGTAATGTATTTCTATGTTTCCACTTTTTAATTTTTTTTATCCTTGTTTTTTTTTTTTTTTTTTTTTTGCAAATTTTTGTTATCATAATTTCCCTAAGATTTTTATTTTGTTATTTTTAAGTTTTATTTTTCTAGCTATTTCTACTTTTGTTTTTTGTTTTTTGGAGAATCTTGGCATTTGCAGATAGGAAAGTGAGACACAGATAAAGATAGTGCTGTTTGTGTGTTTTCTGGGACTCTGTATTATTTTTCTCAAATTTATGTCATAATATCAATGTTAACAATAATACTATGTGCTGTTTATGAGTTTTCAGCAATCGATGGTTTGTTTGACTGTCTTTATACACAGCACATAGATGTATTGTTAAATAGGATTAAAGTAAGATATTTCTAGTAGTTTTTGTTTTGGCTTTATATGCATTGTGGATGATTTTTTTCCCCAAGTTGAATCTTCATTCGTGAAGCATCTAGAGTTGTTTACTATTTGCCATGTAGATGGCTCAAATGCACGAAAGATTACAGAGTCTTGAAATTTAATGTTTAACTTCAAGAATTGCATCATTGTTTTTATTGACCAAACACTGGGAAAATTAAAGGTCTCTCATTGCCAATTTGTGTGGAGGAAAATAAAGGTCTAGAGAGCTCAAGAAGGTTACACAGTTTATTTGTCTTTCCTTTATTCAATAAACATTGTTCAACAAAAAGAATTAGTAGATCTAATATACTTTTTCTATTTTCAAAAACTGTTGTTTTGAGTTGGTGGTACGGATTAAAAAAATATTAAATAGGCTCAATTTTACAAAAATATGGGTCAAAAAGTGACTAAATTACACTTTTACATTATTGGCTACAAACAACATAATTTGCTCTTTTAATATATACACACACACACACACACTACATATTTCTTAAAACAATTCTATTTCTTGAAATATTCATGTTTTTTACTAAAATTATACAATTTTGCTTAAACCAGTTCATAATGCATATTATATGAAAAATATTAAACCATCAATGTCTTTGAAAATGACATGTAATATAAATGTAGGTATTGGAATGATAATTAGTAGACTTTAATGAAGAGAGAAAAGGGAAAAGGTGATTAAAAGAGTAGATTATATTAATTTTTATGCTAATGCATGGTAAAATTTTAAAAAAAATATTTAATATTTTTTTAATTTTTTATAATAACAGATAATTTAATATAAGATATATTTTTTTAAAATTATATTCTTATATTTGTTTGGAAATTAATTGTTTAACAGGAGACTAAGTAAGTCATTAGTTTGGTTAGGAAAAATGGAAATCCCGGAGCATCGAAGATGGATGTATAATAGGCTTCTTCCAAATCGCCGGGGATATGTGGAAGAATTTTGAAGGGTTTGGCGGGGTTTATAAATTTTGCTTGTCAACAACCAAAATATTTAACTGAGGGAGTTATTAGATGTCCGTGTGTGAAGTGCAAAAATGAACGACACCATGTCCCTGATATTGTGAATGTTCATATTTTGAGGAAAGGTTTTAAACCTAGATACTGGTATTGGACATCACACGGGGAGGAAGCACCTCGAATTAATTTAAACTTTGATATGGATTCAGTTGATGGAAGGGGTGATTTTGACATATATAATGGGCAAACAAGTGGGCCTTCTACAGGCGGTTATGAGCATGTCAATAAATATTAGGGCATGGTGTATGATGTTGCAGGTTTAGGATCTAGTCAAGAAGGCCTGAACAAAATATGGATGAACCTCCAAATATGGATACTGCTAGGTTCTATGATATGTTGAATCTAGCTCAAGAACCATTATGGCCTGGATGTGAGACGCATTTGGTATTGTCGGCAGCTGTCAGGATGATGAGTTTAAAATCTGACTACAATATGCCCCACAGATGTTTTGATGGCATGGCACAACTAATGAATGAAATTTGTCCTTCTTCAAATAAGATTCCTTCTGATTTTTATAGCGCAAAGAAATTAGTAGCAGGATTAGGTCTTACTAGCCAAAAAATCGATTGCTGAACTAATGGATGCATGTTGTATTGGAAGCATGATAGGGACTTGAGGGAATGTAAGTTCTGCCATGAACCTCGTTATAAAGAACGTAGAGGGCGTAAACATGATTGCAAAGATGTGTCACGTAAAAAGATGCATTATTTGCCAATTATTCCACGACTTCAACGATTATGTGCTTACGGGACAACTGCAAGGCACATTTTGTGGATTAGGAAAATCAGTAGGGAGGAAGGTGTATTGTGTCACCCGTCCGATGGAGTGGCATGGAAACATTTTGATCACACCTATCCTGACTTTGCTTCTGAGCCTCGAAATGTCAACTTGGTTTGTGTTCTGATGGGTTTACTCCCTTTAGCCAATCTGCAACACCTTACTCTTGTTGGCCCGTAATTGTTACTCCTTATAATGTTTCTCCTGAACTGTGCATGACTTTCCCTTTCATGTTCTTAACTGTGATCATTCCAGGTCCACATAATCCAAAAAGTAAAATTGATTTGTATCTACAGCCCTTGATAGATGAGTTGCAACAATTGTGGAATGATGGTGTCTCGACTTATGATGCATATAAGAAACAAAACTTTGCAATGCGGGCGTCATTGATGTGGACAATTATACACTTTCTAGATTATATGCATCAGGCTCAGGGTGGAACATGCAAAGAATGCAGGCATGTCCTATTTGGCATGGAGCATTCAAAAGCGTTCTACTTGAAAAATGGGAAGAAAAATTCTTGGTTCGATTGTCATCGTCAATTTTTGAAGCCTGATCATACTTTTAGAAGGAATACAAATGACTTCTTAATAGGAAAGAAAGAGCGTTCTATCCCTCCTCCGAGGTTGACTGGAGACCAACTATGGGAGAAAGTTTGTCACCTTCCCAAGATAACTGACACTGGTCAGCAGGTCCGCTTTGTTGGATATGGTCAAACTCATAATTGGACAAAAAGAAACATATTTTAGGACTCGCCTTATTGGAAAAATATCCTCATTCGACACAACTTCGATGTCATGCACATTGAAAAGAACGTGTTTGACAATGTGTTCCATACTGTTATGGACAACAAAGCTAAAATCAAGGACAATGTAAAATCAAGACTAGACTTGGCAGAGTATTGTCGGCGACCGGAGTTGCATTTGGAATAGCCTGCCAATGGGAATTGGAGGAAGCTTAAAGCCAAATTTTGTTTAACTCGAACCCAAAGGGATGATGTATGTGACTGGATACAGGGATTGAAAATGCCGGATGGCTATGTGTCCAACATAGCTAGATGTGTGGATAAGAAAGAGGCAAAGTTTTTTGGGATGAAAAGTCACGATTGCCATGTTATGATGCAGTGTCTTCTTCCAATGGCGTTCTGTGACTTCCTGATGGGATATTGAATCCAATTATAGAATTGAGCCAATTCTTTAGGGATTTATGTGCAACAGTTTTACGGGAAGATCATTTACTAAGAATGGAAGAAAACATTCCTATCATATTATGCAAACTTGAGCGCATCTTTCCACCTTCATTTTTTGAAAATGGAGCACTTGCCAATACATTTACCCTATGAATAAGGATAGGTGGCCCTGTCCAATATCGATGGATGTATCCGTTTGAAAGGTAACCAACCGCTCATTAATTTATTGTCAAATTTGAAAACTATTCTTCAAATGACTTATTTCACGATTACAAGGCATTTTTCCGAAATTTAGGTTTCTCAACAAGATTAAAAAGACTGTGAAGAATAAAGCTCAAACCTGTAGAAGGGTCTATATGTGAAGCATATTTGGCTCAAGAAATAGCGTACTTTAGTTCTCATTACTTTGAACCACATGTACTCTGTAGTAGACATAGAGTTCATCGTAATGACGATGGTGTTGACAATGATGAAAGGCAATCAACTCTTTCAATTTTCAATTTTCCTGGGCGTACGAGAGTAAGAGCATCAACTCGATGGCTAAGTGATAATGCATTGCAAGCTGCCCAGTTACATGTTTTGTTAAATTGTGTGGAGGTTAAAGAATATCTTGGGTAAGTAGTGCCCCTTTTAAGTTTGTAAATATGTTTTGTTGGATAAAACTCTTACCATTTCAGCAATTCTGGTGCAGCATATATGAGCATCAAGTGAGAAGTATGTATGGTAATGTTAGCGAAGCTATTATTGATCAACAAATTGAAGCTGATTTCTCCCGTTGGTTCCGAGAGTATGTAAGTATTTAAATTCGGTATTTATAAAATATTGTCAATGTATATCTTACTAACAACTTCTATTATCTGACTTAATAGGTACTAATAACGCGGAACGCATGTCACACAATCCTCATTTGCATTACCTGCCTTAGGACCATTGAGAGTTGCAAAGTCATGGCCTATCATGTTCATTAATGGCTACAAATTTCATACTACTGCATGGGGTGAAGGTAGAAAAACATACAATAGTGGAGTGTGTGTTAGGGGCACAGGACAAGGCTCGGGTTGCAATGACTATTATGGTGTCCTCAAAGAGATTCTTGAATTGCAGTGGCCAGGACAACCAATAAAGAATCTAATATTATTCAACTGTGAGTGGTTTGATACATCTCCACGTGGTGTGAAAGTACACGGGAAGTATCACATATTGATCAATACAATCGAAGATGTGTGCAATTGACCCTTTTATTTTTGCTGCAATGGCAACACAAGTTTATTATTGCCCTTATCCTGGAAAAGAAATTGGCAAAATTGATTGGTGGGTAGTTATTAATAATAAGCCAATTGCGGCTGTGGATAACAACACAAGCATTAGAAACTGATTATCAGGAGGATCAAGCCTATTTTAATGCAATGATTGATGAAGACCCAATTGATCAACTGCATGATGATGAACACAATGGTGAAGAAGTTCATTTAGGTAGGAGGCAAGACAGTGAAGAGGAAGATGAAGAAGAAGATGAAGAAGAAGATGAAGAAGATGAAGAAGAAGAAGAAGAAGAAGAAGAAGATGATGATGATGAAGAAGAAGAAGATGATGATGATGAAGAAGAAGAAGATGATGATGATAAAGACAAAGAATAGGAAGAATAGTAGATCTATAAGTATCCTAATAGTTCTATAAGAAGAATAATTTTTGTATAAGAATAATTATTTTTGTATTTCTATTATTTTATGGTTTGAATGTATGTTTTGTTCATGTTATTTTTTCAAGATTGCATATATTAGTGCTATGTGATTTTGTCTTGCATATCTATTGTATTATCAATAAAATAGGTAAAGAGGCAAGGGGGGTTGTCCAATCTTATCTGGTCTAGATTTTCTCGCCAAAAGACATTTACTTGTTTGATTTTAAACTTAGATTGAGAAGCAATTCATGTTCTAATGCTGATTTTTGTAATGCTCTAAATATGGATCAGACAGAAATGCTAATTTTTGTAATGCTATAATTATTGTAGATCTTTTTTACAACTACATAAACTATAATAATTCCATAAATATTTTTGTTTTTGATGTTCTAATTTGGATCTTTCCAAATTTTTAACATAAAGAACCATCATCTCATACATATTGCATTACTATTGTTTTATGATTGCATAACTAATATTCATGTTATTTTTCAAGAATCCTTATATTATTGCTATGTGATTTTGTATTAGATTGTGATGTATCTTACTTGGTTTCATTGTTTGTTGTAGATGGCTGATGCAGGAGATAAAGGAGGAGCAAAAACCAAAAAGACTAAGATATCCTATGGCTGTCTCTTATACACATCAGCAGGCGTGTCAGCCCAAGTTCCTCCACCGCCATGCTCCCAAGCATCACAAACTCAACAAACAAATGCCCACATTCCTGAGTTAATGCCCATTTCTAACCTTCGTGCCATTTGTCAGTCTAGTCCATCCACATCTCAGCAAAATCCTCAGGCTCAACCAATTCCTCAGCCTCCTCTTCATCAGTCTCAAAGCAATCCCTTATTGATAGCCTCTCCTGCTGGTGCCCTTCATACAGCTGCCAGTTCTTCTAGTGCCATTGGAAATGATGCTAATGACACATTGATTTGGATAGAGCCCGATGGAGATGGGTTAATATTATTCATAATAAATATAAAATTGTGATTTAATTTCTTACCCAAAGATAACATGTTTTATTAATGTTGTTTGGTTGTTAACTAGGTTTTGGCCTCACAAACTAGCAATTGAGGGCATCGCTGCATGCATAAAGACCAAGTTTGAAGAAGGCAAACCCTCGTGGAAGAAGTTTTCTACCCAAAAAACTGTCTGGTATAAATCTTAAAAATGTATTAATTGATTAGGTAATTCGATTTTTTATATTTTTATATGAAAACGTACTTTGAGCATTGCAGAAAAAATTTAGATGGCCACCTAGGCACAATGCAACAGTGCGCGAAAATTTTGAGAAAAGAGGGGCTGGTAGGCTGCCCAGATGCTACAAAAAGTCTGAAAACATAGTAAAAAACCATATTGGATGGGGGATAGTGCATGGACAGAACTGAATAGATATTGGCAGTCCCTAGAGTTCAAACAAAAATTCGAGCAGAATAAGAAGAACCGGGACTCCAATGTAGGTGCATCACTGCATACGGGCGGTTCTATACCTCATAGAGTGCATTTCAAGAAAATGGTAATACTAATTAATTTTTTGTAGTTTTAATACTTCATTATATTAAAATGCCTTCGTTATTGATGATGTGAAAATATTTATTTGTTTTAATTACAGAAGGCTGAGAGGGGTGAAGACCCACCATTCTCTGATTTCTATTTCCGCACCCATAAGAAGAAGGAGGGAGCATTGGGTTCATCCTCGGGCCCAAGCTGCTTATGTAAGTCATTAGCTTGATTACAATCCTTTTTTGATTTGTCCTTTAATATTATTGTTTCCAAAAAGTTGATCCTTTTTTGTATGATTTTTGTAGGAGAACTTTGAGAAGAAAAGGGCTGAAATATCTTCTCAAAGTACTGTTGAGAATGACAATATGTCTGTCGATGGTTCTCAACACTCACAACATCTGCCATCTGACTTAGATATTTGGTATGACGTCGTGGGAGGAAAGAAGAAAGGCAGAGTTTCTGGGCTTGGTTCTTCAGGTAGGACTATGAAGAGTTCCTCGTCCAGACCTTCACATCCATACAGCCTACCTGAGGATGTTGATGAGCGGATCAGGAGCACAGTCCACTCCCTTAGTGCTGAACTACAAGCCCAACTAGAAAGGGAGAGATTGGAAAAGGAAGAAATGAAGAAAGAGCAAGCTTCACTACAAGCCCAACTGTCTGAAACGAGAAGCCAGTTGAATATTTTGATAGTGGAGCGATTGGGCGTTCTTCCTGGATCCTCTCGTCGCCAGCATTCCCCACCTCCTGATGCAGATGATGAGGATGATGCAGATGGTAGCTCGGATGATTAGACTATATTTGATTGCTTATTTAGACAACTAATTTGTTATGTTTGTATTTGTATTTGAATTTGTTTCGTATTATATTTCTTTGAATGTGAACAAATAGCCATGATAGCTGAAATGCTGGAATGTGACATAATGGTACAGGGGAAAGAAAAAACCAAACAACATTAGCAAAAATTTTCTGTGAAAATTATTTGGGGATTTTGCTGCGGAAATTATTTACTGCGAAAATTATTTGGGGATTTTGCTACAGAATTATTTGCGGATATTTTTTACCTGCAGAATTTCTTGCGGATATTAATTGCGGATTTTGCTACGACATATTTACATGGGAATTTTGCTGGGGATATTTGCTAGGGATTTTGCTGCGGAATTTTATGAGAATTTAATAGGGATTTTGCTACGGAAATTTACATGTGGACAGTCCTAATATTTCTTGCAGCAAAATCCCTATTAAAAGTCCATCTAAACAATTTCTTAAAGAAATATTGATGCGGAATTAGAAGCAGAAAATATCCCCATCTAAATTTCCGCATGTAAATTATTTGATGCGGATCATAAAATCCGCAGCTAATTTGCTCCGGATTTTAATTGTCCACGGCCTTTTTACCGGTGAATTTTTTTTGGCGCCCAAATCCGCGGAAAGTCTTGTTACCTGCTGATTTTTGGATAAAAGCCGCAGTAAAATATGCAGGTAATTAACTGTTTTTTAGTAGTGATAGTTCTCTTCCTAGAGATTTGTTAGTTCTTCTCACAATTGTGTTCATTTTGACACTATACAATTTTAGAGTAATGAATGCTTTAGAAAATTAAGTCTTTTGAAAGTTTCAAAGACACGGAAATATTTCTCATTCATATCGATGATATCTCATTAAGAGTATGTTACGTAAATCCACTCAGAAATCAAGTTATGAGAATCATTAGGGGCTCATTTCATCATTTTCTACCCTTCCAGCTAGCACTATTATAATCATAGGAATAGGTGGGAAATAAATTTTCTTGAGTGCTACTAGAAGTGCAATATGACTTAATTGTACCTAATTGAACCTAGATTGTGGGATCTCTTGTCAAGTAGGTAAGGTTGCCTTTATAATACACTTTTATCTTTTAAAGGCTTTAAATCCATTCCTCTCAATGACTTGTGCACAAGCTCTCTTGTTAAACCTTTTGTTAACGGATCCGTAATATTTTCCTTAGATTTTATATGGTTCATAGAAATAACTCCATTTGAGAGAAAATTTTTAATGGAATTATGTGTACAACATATATGTATGGAGTTTACGTTATATATACTACTTTGTGCCTATCCAATTGCTGATTGACTATCAACATAGAACATCCTTTATGAAATTGCGAAGATACTATCCTCTTCTCATACTTTATCAAGAGTAATAAGTTTGGATTCTACTGTGGATCTTGCGATACACATTTACTTAGAAGATTTTCAAAAATTACACAGTTGCACGACGAGCGGAAAGACACATCCACTTGTGAATTTTGAATCTTTAGTATTGGATATCTAATTTGATCACAATAACCCTCTAGGTATCAAGTATAGTGAAGGATATAGTCTAAGGAGTATCTCAAATATTCAAGTACCCTTGTGAGAGCTTTTCAATGATCCTGACCATGATTATTAATAAACCTACTTAACTTACTAACAGAGTATGCAATATCTGGTCTTATGCATTTCATTACATATTAGGCTACCAGTGATTTATGAGTACTCTAGTTGATGTATCCCTTCTCTTTTATTCTTGGACAGATATAGACTCAAGTTCACTGGTCTTGTAACAATACTACTTAAGAAATTTTAATTCCAGTATGACATCCACAATTCCCAAATCTTTGACATCGACAATGCCCAAATCTTTTATGTCAAACCTTTTATTGAACATGATTTTTGTAGACTTGATCACGTACTCATCGCTGCCAAAAATTAACAAGTCATCTATGACAAATTTAGACATACAATGGCAATTACCCTTATCAGTGTTCTTTATATATATAGTCACACGTATCAATCTGATTAATTTGGAATTCATTTGACAACATAACTTTGTCAATTTTTGGGCAAGACATAGCTATTGTATGTAACTTTATCATAAATTTGTTTCAAGCCATATAATGATGTAAGAAGTTTAAACACTTTATCTTCTTTTCCTTTAGCAACAAACCTCTAGAGCTATTGTATGTAAATTTTTTCGTCAAGGTCACCATTTAGGAAAGTTATTTTATACCTATATTTCCAATTTGTTAGTAGAAGCAATTGCTATTAATATTCATATGGATGTTATTCTTCATACATGTCATCAGTATGTATCAAAATAATCACAACTTCTTGGTGCTTATATCCTTTAACAACAAACACTATTTTACCTTTATCAATTGTTCTATCAATTTTCATCTTTCTCTTGAAGATCCATTTACAACCTAATGGTTTATTTCTAGGCAGAAAATCCACTAGTTCCCATGTATGATTTTGCATGATGATTCTATTTCATTATCGATTACTTTCTTCCAATATGAAACTTTTGGGCTAGACATTGCTTTAGTGAAAGTTCCAGATTCACTTTCTAACAAGTTCGAAAATCAAGACCAAATACTTTCTTGTTTTATCTCTCTTACTTCTTCTAAGGTCAAGTTCATCAACTTTTGATTGTTGATTTTTGCTTGAACTTGTCTCTTGCATTCTTATGAGTGAAAGAACTTCTTGTGCCCTTTTAAAAAGAAATATAATTTGAAAAAAATGTAGCATTCCTTGATTCCATAATGGTAATATGATGAATATCCTCAATACCTAATTTATACACAAGAAATCTATATGCACTACTATTGTGTGTATATCAAAGGAATACGCAATCCATAATTTTAGGTCCAATCTTGACCTTTTTAGGATCAGGGATTGCTATCTTTGCAAGACGCACTTACACTTCCAAAATATTTGAAAGATGGTCTCCTTTCTTTCCGTAATTCATGTGATTTCTTGTCTAACTTCTTGTGAGGGACTTGGTTTAGTATAGGATTGGCATTTATAATTGCCTCCTCCACAAAATATGGGTGCTCCCAAACTTATTAATATGGCTTTCGTCATTTGTTTGAGATCGGTTCTTTTTCTCAAAAATGCCATTTTGTTATGGTGAATAAGGGGCAACATTTTGGTGGATGATATCATGTTGTGAACAAAATTTTCCAAATGTTGTATCATATTCTCCAACTCTATCACTTCTAATCACTCTTATTCTTTTCCAAGTTTATTTTCAACTTCAATCTTGCAATGTTTAAACATTTCAAGAGCTTCATCCTTGATTTTAAGGAAATAGGTACAACAATATTTTGTGTAATCATCCATTAAAGTAAAAAATACCTTTTACCACCTCTAGTGTGCTCAAATTTTAAATCACCAATATCTTAGTGAATTAAATCTAAAGGTTCACTTCTTCTTTCAACTAATTGAAAAAAAGTCTGGATTTGTGAACTTAGATTCTACATAAACATCACATTTATGGTTTTTATAAAAAATCATATTTGGTAGTAAATCAAGATTCATTTGTCTTTGTATAGAATTGTAATTCAAATGTTCCAAACTACCATGCCACATATCACAAGATTCAAGAAAGAAGTAGATGCATTATTATGATTATCATTCTTGCTTTTGGTTAAAATGGTCATTACATTCAATTTAAAAAGGCCATCATAAAAATACCTGATAAGCTTATATTTTTGGGTTGTTTTATTCGGGTTTAGTTTTGATGCACTTTGTCCTATTTTGTGTGTTGTTTTGATTATGTTTAGTAATATTTATGTTAAGTGAGTTTTTATGTGTTTAGTGTGTTTTTAGTAATTTTTATGTTTAATTCGAATAAAAAGGCTACTTATATTTTGTGGGTCCTCTTATATAGGTTGAGGGAAGTTATGTACACTTGTAGAGTTAGGATGCGTGCAAAAGAAGAATTACAAAACTACAAGAAGCTGAGAAGTGAGGCTGTTGGAAGACCCTTATCGCAGCAAGAGGATTCATATGCGGTGACAAGCTTAACGAAAAGATACACATATTATTTCCTTGCCACAGCGACGTTATCCATGTGCCACAACATGGTCATACAAGACAGAAGGGAAAGATTTATTCTGACTATAAATACTCTTCTTAGCAGCTGCTTTTGGGATAGTAGTATTAGGGTAACGAGTCGTAGAGTAACAAATACTTTTTACTCTTTTAATCTTAGATCTTTTCGTTTATACTTCTTAGATTGAATTACTAGATTCAAGTTTTTGCTTTTGTAGATTTATTGAATTTCAATTGAAGGCTTTGTGAGATGCTATTTACTATTTATACACCAAATTTCTTCAATTTAGCTTTCTTGCAGTCTTTTTTTATTGCTTTGCATTCTCGTAATTTCTTTCAACTCTATTTGCAAATTGTTGCACTTTTACAATCAATTCAGTAGTTTACTTAAGGTTTATTTTTTTCTTTGTCAATTAATTTATATGTTTTTCCATTTTTATGTAATCCTGGACTAAATTAGCTAGGGTTGGGTATGACAATGCAATTTTGTATGAATAATCATCAATCGGAATGATTGCACCATTGGAAAATAATTGGTACAAATTTACAATTCAAGAACATAACTAACTCTTGTTTTGGTTTGGTTGGCCGAGGTTACATGGAAGTTGATTCCTCGTCATAGATCTGTGTTACTTAGTGTACTATGTTATTTTAAGATCGTGACTAATCGAATTACTTAGTTTGTCATAAGTTTCATACATAAAAGTCCTCGTTTAATTTGAATTAAGTCAAAGACGAATCTACCCATAAATCAATTAGATTGATAGGACTTAACTGCACGAGAAATCAGGGTTAGGTTGATAATTGGAAATTGAATGTCCATTTAATATAATTGAATCGATGGGTTAATATCTTTGAGTAAATTCTGGATAATTGCTAGCCTGTACCTAAACCATCTTTTAATATTTGAAAACACTCTTTTTCCAAGTTTAGTATTATTTAATTTCATACATTTCGTTTCTGTTTATTTAAAATCCAAATACATTCCTTTGATTCTTCTAAATAGAAATTCTCAAAAAACTTCGGTACTTATCTATGCAATCTCCTTAGGAATGATCCGTATTCATCCTATTACATTGTAGCGTACACATTCTGAGATAAGTGAAAAGTTGTGAATAGGTTAATTTAATTTTTTCCTGCATCAAATTTTGTGACGTTGCCAATGACTGTAGTCTTAGGCAATATTGAACATCAAGACGATTCCTCATTTATTTTTTTCTCTTTGTTTTATTACAATTTTATTTCCAAGAGTGAAAGTATTATTCTATTTATTCACATCTTCTTGTTTATACTTTACAGGATTGCATATTGGTATGCGTGTCCAGTTTCCTTGATTTGTTTTGTAGTTTATGCATTTTGCCCACAATCTCATTGCTTTTGATCCAGATATTGAAAAGACTTCTAGAAATCAGAGAAGAGTGTTACTACAACAACCATTCAACAACAGGAAGCAGAATTGGAAATGGCTCACGATAGGAATCCAAGATAGCAAGTGATACTATCGGAGAATGAAGAGCATGTAGGGAATAATGGCAATAATGGGAACGATGTTGAATTTTAGGATAATGGTCATAACGAACTCATTTGGAATAATTGATATTTCTGAGATTATACTTTACCTACTTTTGGAGGATCTAATTTCTACATTGATTCACCACCCATTTAAGCTAATAACTTTGAGATCAAGCCTAGTTACATATCTATGTTGTAGTAGCACAAGATGTTTGGGGAGTTGCCAAGAAAAGATCCAAACCACCATTTGATGAACTTTGATAAGCTGAGTGATACCTTCAAACAACTTGAGAGCATCTTTACTAAAGCCATTTGATGAACTTTTCTAAAATAAATGGGCAATAGTTAGGAGAGCTGCACCAGCAGCGAGTAGAAGCAAGATTTAGATGGATCCCTATCTTTATCTCTATCCACAGAGATACATATCTATATGTAGAGATCTATCTATGAATCGATTTAGACTATCCTCTGATGAGATGAGTGATACCTTCAAACAAAATGGCTTTAGTAAAGATGCTCTCAAGCTGAGGATATTCCTTTTCTTGTTAAGGAATTGAGCAAAACTGTGGCTGCAAGTTTATAAGCAGAGGATATTCATAACCTAGGACAAATTAGCCCAAGCATTCATGAAAAAATATTTTCCACCCTCTAAAAATGCTAAGCTTTCAAATGACGTTACTTTTTTCAATTAGCAAGTTGGAGAGAATATTAGTCAAGAGCTTGGAAGCGATATAATGATTTATTTAGTAAATGCCCACATCATGGACTACCGCTATAGAAACATATACAAACCTTTTATAATAGGTTGTTCTAAGAAACCCGTGAAGCAGTTGACTCGTCAACAGATGGATCATTAATGGTGAACAATTTGCCAGAAGAATCAAAGGAATTTCTAGACATGACGTCTGACAACTACATCCAATCATCTACATCACAATTAAGGTTTCTCATGAATAAAGGAGGGAAGTACATGAGTTGCACACCTTGATGCCTTATTGGCTCAAAATAAAAGTATGCCACAGATAGCAAATCTAACAAAGTAGATTGAAGGGATGATAGTGAATGTTGTGGCTTCATCATAGCTGCTAGTTTGTGAATTCTATTCAGGTGATTCTCCTAATGGTCAAGTCCTTCTTTTTTTTTTTTTTTTTTTTCAGGTCAGGAGCATATAAATTACATGGGAAACTAGATTCAAAACTCTTATGGACCCTAAAATACCTGTATAGAAACACCTACAAATTGGGTTGAAGAAGACATCTGAATTTTCCTAGAAAATCAATAGAATCAGACTCAAGTTTATCAATAAAGTTCAAATCCAAGACCATCAGTAAAACAACAATACTAGCCACATTAGCAGTATGCAACTAGCCCCACAACAGTCAGATGCTCAGTTGGGGCAAACACTTAATCAATTTATCTAGTTTGCCATTGAAAAGTTGAAAAGTCAGGATACTGATTCAATCAACAATATGGAAACTCAGAGATCAAATGGAAAGGAGTTTTGAGAGGCCATTGGGGACTTTGACAAGTGATAACTCTAGGAAAATATAGTTATGTGTACCCTAAACATGATGGTTTTGATACTAGTTTCGAGCATTTTTAGTATTTTCGTGTGTGTTTTTGTCTATTTTACTTTTATGTGTTAGAATTTGTTAGTATATGTTTATTAAGTGTTTTAGTACTTAGGTCTTAATTAGCATATTAGATTCTTGGGTTTAGAGTTGTGTTGTCTCTTCAACCTAACTTTGTTGGGAGTTGGGTTTTTGTTAGTCTTTTATTTTTTGGCTTATTTTGTGAGAATTTGATTTATATATTTAGGAGTTAAATTTATCTATTTATTATAGCTAATAATGTTCTCCTACATGTTAGGATCACATAAACGAAACGGCGCATCAATCGGATGTTGGACAAAGATTTACAAAGCAAAACTGCGAAGTACTGCAGAAGTTACAGTCAGTGTTGCGACACCAAAAATTTGATGTTGCAACATCAAGGCGGTTGGGCAAAAAATGACTTTGTTCGGGGTTGATTTTTGCTTCACTATTTCCCCATGACTCTTGTGCTATCAAATTGTTTGAAGCCCTATTCGAGGCATAGAAGACCCAATAGAAATCTTGTTGGAGTAGGCTAGAATATATATTAGTTCTCCTCATTTTTCCTCCCAATTAGGGGAGGATTTTCTCCGATTAGAGTAGATTAGGAATTCACTCTCTCGTAAGCTTAATTTTCTAGCTAAAGATTGAAGTTTTTAGTGGTAAGTTCCTTGTTTATGTCAGAACTCCTTTAGTTTTAATTTTTTGCTTATTTAGTTTAATTGCTTTCATATAATTGTTCCCTTTATATGATTTCTTAGTGTAGTTGATAGATTAGTTGGTGGGTTTTCATTAATTATACTTTCTTAGTGGTAATTGGTACTTTAGATTAGTTACTTAGGGTAGATTAGTTTATGGGTTTTTCATTTAATTGTAATTTTCTTAGTTTAATTGGTAGATTAGTACATGGGTCTTCTTTAATCATGTTTTCTTAGTACCAATTTGTAGTTTAGGTTAGTTAATTACTTTTTGAAAATGCTTTATTTTTACATGCTTTCTTAGAATAGTTTACGGGCCTTCTCTAATTGTGCTTGCTTCGGGACCCCGAGTAGTTAAGATTAATTAATTGCTTGCTTAAAATGTTTTTTTTAATTGCATTCTAAAGATGCTTCATTTTTAATTGCTTTATTACAAAATGCTTTCTTAGTATTTGATCTTTACTTTAAATTGCTTTCTTAGTTCCATTAGTTCTAGTTTTAATTAAATCTCTTCTCTTAATCAATCGCTTCAACTTGTAATCTAACTAAGTAATTGATAATTATTGATCAATCCTGGTGGGTACAATCCTTACTTACCTTTACTACTAGTTGATAGCCATATACTTGCGGGATGCCACCTAATTAGTAGTAGAATTAGGTGTGTTATAAATTTCATAACTAAGTTATTTTCGCATCAAGTTTTGGCACCGTTATTGAGGATTGGTTTTCTTGATCAATATAATTAGGTTAGGTTATTAGATTGAACTTTTTTCTTTTTCTTGTATAGTTGGTTTCATCTATTTAAAAAAAAAAATCCAAAAAGATTTTCTTGTTTTTGTGATTTAGTTCTTTTTTTTTGTTTATATTTGTGTTGTTTGTTACTTCAAGATCATGCGAGGACCAAATTGGAATGATGCATACCAAGGAAATTATCATTCTTATTGTAATGGGGGTATGCCTAATGAGCATGATTCTTGTTTTGATTACTCTTCCTACCTCCAAATGGGATGTCTAGCCTTTCACATCCTTATGAGAGCTACCAAAAAAATCTCCATTCTTTCCATCCACTTCAAGAGCCTTTATATGAATCAATGGAGCCCCTACTTTTTCACCTACCAATCCAAGAATGTGATGAGGTAAGATCAACAGAAAGGAAGATGCTACTTCAAGAACTAGCCGAACTTCAAGAATAAGCAAGCCCAATGCCGAGAAAAAATGGCCCAACTTCAAGAAGAACAAGGATAGCTTTGAGAAGAGATGGCTAGAAATTGAGAAGAACTAACTCAACTTTGAGAAATCACCAAGAGGTTACATGACCAACTTGCCCAAGTTTAAAGAATGGTAAATGGTGAAGCACAATGCATTCCAACTACCTACCAATGGGTGAAGAATTGGTTCAAGAAGAACAAATTGAAATTATCATGCAAGAAACCAATTCCCTTGGGCTTCATGAAGTCAAAGTCACAACAACTAGGTCACTCGACGCTTATGTCTATGGGTGTGAATTTATCTGGGTTGCAACTAAAGAAGTGCTATTTGGGGTGTTCGTGGTCAAAGAAGCGGCACAAGAAGTGGAAGAAGAATATGGATACGCTCTAGAAGTGATCGAGGAGGCACAATCTACCAATGCCGAAATCTAATTCCTTGAGGACTTTAGAGGAGCTAAGCAATGGTACAAGTTCAACAAAGATCACAATATCCTTAGGAAGCCTCCTTGGTGTTGAGGGATTATTTCTTTTTTTTTATTTATTTATTATGCTTGCTTTTAGTGTACTTGTTTTAGTTTATGTAACCAGTTGGTAATAAAGGCTTGTAGCCTTGTGATTAGTTTAAATTATGTTTTGATGTTAGTGATTAATTTTGGACTTTCTTGCAAAAATTTGGTTATAATGACAATGCTGATGGCAATGTAAAACTTATGCTTTGTAACTGATATATGCTTTATAGGTTGAACTTGGATTTAGTTTTTATCATTAGATTGTGGAAATTCGACTTGATGGTACATTTTATGGGCTAAATATTTGAGCTATTTTGAGGATTTCATGTAAATGTTTGATATGTGTATAGGAGTAGTCTTTGTTGTTAAAAGATTTTGGAGTCCAATTATTTGTGAAACTAAGTTTGGGAGATGTGTTGGGCATATGCTTATTTGTGAAACTAAGGTTGGGAGATGTGTTGAGCTACTGACCTCTTTTTAGCTTAAATTTGATTGGTTGAAAAAGGTAGACCAACTTATGGGACTTTTGTGCTTAATTGGAAATGGCATTTACATAATCGACTTAAAATTACTCATTGCTTAGGCTTGATTAGTATTGTTCTTAATGTTAATGAATTCCATGATGTTGGGTAGAGCATTTTAACTCTAAGTTCAACTCGTGATTGAATTCTTTCACGTGGCTATTATATTTTCTATCATCTATTTTAGCTTTTTGATTGTCCAAGTATAATTCAAAATCATTTCCTAGTGTTTTATTTTTATGCTTTCTAGTAGTATAATTTTGTCTTTGTTCTATTTTTGGTGAGTGGTAGGATGGGTTATACTCATCACTTGACTGAAATGACAACTTTAGTGGTGTTATTTACTTGTACTAGAATGATTTCTTTTTGTGAATATAAATATTTGTGTGGAAAATTTTGGATAGAAAATTGATTGAGTAAGGTACTCAATGACGAAAAATTATCAGGCCCCCAAAACGGGACATGATGACATGCCATACCTCAAGATCACCCTAAGCATGCAAGGCGTGGTCAAGAGCAATAAACAAACCATAATACTTGTCATTAGACCTCAAGATCAGTCAAGACAAAACCACAAAGGTATATTCAACCACCATATCCATAACAATCCACAATAACCAAATCACACTCATATACATATACCAAACCACAAACGAAACGATAATCAGATGTTCGATATACAAGATAATTCTAACGAGTCCTTAGGCACACAAGCCTAAACACAAGAACAAACCTCACACTAAGATGGTAAACAGAAAAACTCTAACTCCAGTCCGCACTGTAATCTCTTCCCAGGTCAGCACTCGACTCAAGACCTTCTATCACTTCCTATTGGTTCTCGACTGCAAACAAAAGAGGAAAATAATAACGGAGTAAGCATATAGTGCTTAGTAAATAATATTTAAGCTCAATTATAGATAACGTGCATATAATCAATGTAGGGTACAATATACGAGACATTTATCACAATAATTAAAATGCAAATATCAATAAATGAGTTCACGGTTCACAAAAGTCTTTCCAACACTAGATCCAGGTCTACCTACCATATGCCCGAGTAGACAAGGCATAGCAGAGTGTTTATCACTTGTCTTCTGGATTGATTAGGTATAACATTTACAAAGCAAAGTATCCAGTATATCATTTCATTCACTCACTCGTAGCCAAGTCCACTCAAGTGACCCATTGAACTATTCACAATAATCATTCATTAATACATAGTGCAATAATGAACAACTAATACATTACATATGTTGGCCCCAAAAGCAACCTAAGAGGGGGGGTGAATTAGGTTGTCTCTAAAACAAACCTTTTTATGTGCTTAATAAAAATTCAAACTTTATGCACCAAATAAAAACTTAAGCACAAATGAATACAATAGATATTCAACAATTTAAGCTTAAAGAACAAATAAGAATATTGAGATTAAGAGAATCAAACCAAACTCCGTAGCTTCTCAAGCTTGGAGCTTGCTAACTACAAAGAGCTTCTTACAAGGCAACTACCAAGTTCACAACTTGAAGTTCAGCCTCTAAAAGTCTCTTCAAAGTAGGTGAGACAACAACCTCTTGTACACAAATGATGATCACTCTTGCTCACACTAATTTCCTTTAGTTGAGCCAAGAGTTTTACACTCACAACCTCCCTTTGTTACAATTGTTATCTCTCCACTCTACAAGAGGCAGGAAGAACTCTTACACTTCTAAGCTCATTTCACACTACCTACACTATTACAACACTTGTACCCACTATGTCTCCCAAATAGCTCAAGAATTATTTGTAATCAATGTAGAAGTCCCTTCTTAATTAAATCAGACCTAGGGGTATTTATAGTTGCCAAATATCTGCTTCCAACAACTTCCCAATGGCTATTTTCTGTTTACTGGAAAACTAGCCGTTGGACCTTTCGGACGGCCGATGAAGCAAGAGTGCGTCCGAACAAACTAGCCGTTGGACCGTTCGGAAGGCCGCTGCTAAACCCTGCAAGCGGGTCCGACACTGCGTCCGTTCTCTGAGGGTATTCGTTCTGACGTCCGAGGATGAGTCAGATCGAAGCAAATTCTTCTGGAAATATTATCAGACGCTGTTGTTCGTCCGAGGCATGCTTCAAATTCTTTGTGTCGGACGATTACCATCGTCTGAAGCTCTATCATTTGGACAGTCATTCGCGTCCGTGAAGTCTTGTGGTTGTTTTGTTTGGACGATCATTTGCGTCCGAACCTACTTGTTTTTGTGCACACTTGTTATCAAACCATTAGTATGATTTGGTCATCATCAAAATATGATTAACATAACTGGGGTTCAACAACATAATGGACACAAAAGTTATAAACGTACTTACCTCATAAACATTACTCAAAATAAGTATACTTACCTTAATGTCAATTATTCTAGGGCTACAAAACCAACCATATACAAGGTATTGATAAAAAGGCATAAGCATTACTTACCCCAAAAATCAATTTTGATGACCCTAACTTCGACGATCTAAAACTGTGATCTAACCCCAAATCACTTAAATCAGGAGAGTGTTATACCATTAGGATAAAAATTGAGGTAGGGGTTCACATTTGGGCATCACTCAAATTCTCAAATTAGGCAATAATCGACCACAACATGTAAGAGTTGACTTAAATTCGTGAAAATAAGATAAAAGTCTAAAATTTAGGGTTCAAATATATCACCAGGTTAGGAATAATCAAATCCCTTATTCAAATCTCACCAAAATAATAGTTAAAAAGTCATTGCAAATCATAAATCAAGTCCTTAGTAGCTCATAAACATGATCGGTAATAAATCAAGTCAAAAACAACAAGAATTGGATAAATTAATTTCTTGAGGAACTTGACATTTAACATGAAAATCATACGAAACTTAAAGTAAAAGTTACCTGTGAATTTGGATTAAAAGTCTAAGAGTATTTCTTGATCACCAATTTGATTTGAATGGAAAAATTCCAAAACTAATGATTGAATTTAGGATTTGAGTTGATGGGGGTTTTTGCCTCTTAAGAGTTCTTAGGGGATATTGCTACTACTTGGAAAGGAAATGGGCTTTCAATCTGAAGGTTAAAACTTTGTGAAGAAGTCTTATAAATTTTTAAAATTTACACTTTAGTCCCTCAAGTTTTGAGAAATTATACCTTTGCCCAAAAACTTTAGAAAATGTTCAAAAAGGTTAAAACTATTATTTAACACTTGAAAGAATTATTAATGAGTATTTAAAAAGATAAGATCAAGAACAAAAATATGTGAAAGGAGTATTTACTAATTTGGGTATTACACTTTTCCCTCATTAGAAAAGTTTTGGCCTTGAAACTTAATGTACCAACATGACAAACAAGTAAGGGTACTTGTTTCGCATGTCGATTTCAAATTCCCATGTTGCCTCCGTTTCTGAATTTTTTGACCATTGAACTTAACAAAAGGGATTGACCGATGTCGAAGAACCTGTTCCTTAGTGTCAATAATGTTAACGGGTACCTCTTCATAAACCAATTCTTATTTACCACTAAGTACAAGATTAATACTCTATTACGTGACTTGGATCATATATGTATTTCTAGGGCTGTGAAATATAGATACATTTTGCACTCAGGCTAATTCTGGAGGTAAAGCCAACTGATATGTCAGGTTTCCAACTCTCTTCAGTATCTTGAATGGTTCCACAAATCTTGGACTCAATTTCCCACTCTTACCAAATCTTATAACATCTCTAATAGGTGAAACCCTTAAATATACCTTGTCCCCAACCTGAAACTTCAATGGTCTTCTTTTCATATCCGTCCAACTCTTTTATCCATCCTGAACTGCCTTGAATCTGCTCGAATAACGGCTATCTTGTCCATTATAATTTGAATCAACTCTAGCCCTATTAGTCTTCTTTCCCCGACTTCATTCCAATACAAAGGTGACTGAAATTTCCTTCCATATAGAGCTTCAAATGAAGCCATGCCGATGCTATTGTGATAACTGCTATTGTCGGAGAACTCCATCAAACTCAAATGCTCATCCCAGTTACCCTACGGAAATCAATAGCATAAGCCCTCAACGTGTCTTCTAAAGTTTGAATTATCTATTTTGATTGCTCGTCTGTCTGGGGATGAAATGTAGAACTCAAAACCATTTCTGTACCAATGGCTTGCTGGTAGGTTGTCAAAAACCTTGAAGTGAACCATGAATCCTAGTCTGAAATAATACTAACAGATACACCATGCAGTTTCACAATATTCTCCATATAGATCGGCACTAACCTGCCCGTAAGAGTAGAAGTCTTCAAGGGCAAGAAATGAACAGATTTGGTTAACCTATCTACAATAACACCCAAATGCAATCATGTCCCAATTTGTTTCGGGCAATCCACTGACGAAATCTATCGTGATATACTCTCATTTCCACTTTGGAATAGACAACGAACTCAATAAACCACTCGGTTTTTGGTACTCGGCCTTTACCTGTTGACAAACCAAACACTTGGATATAAATTTAGCAATATCTTTTTTCATACTGTTCCACTAGGAATGTTGTTTCTGATCCTTGTACATTTTAGTGCTCCCAAGATGAATAGAGAATTAGTTCTGAGCTTCAGCCATGACTGCTTTCTCCAAGTCTTTATTTTCAAGCAAATAGAGTCGTCCTTGCATTTAAACAATGCCATTATCAGCTCAAAATTTCCCTAGATATTCACTTTCCACCTTGTTCTTGATCTTCATTAACTCTGGATCCATAATTTGAGCTTGTTTAATCTTGTCTATCAATGTAGGTTGCACCACAAGTGCTACTAAAACATTGGTTGTGGACTCCACAATCTCCAAATTAAGTTCCACCATTTGCCTTATCAACATGTTGGCTGTGACCTTCTCAGATTTCCTACTTAGTGCATCTGCTACCCTGTTAGCTTTTTCTGGGTGATAACTGATCTTCAAATCACAGTCTTTGAGTAGTTCTAACCATCTACACTACCTCATATTAAGTTTCTTCTATGTGAAAAAGTATTTTAGACTTTAATGATCTGTAAATACTTCACACTGCTCCCCGTATAAAGATTGCGTCTCCTAATCTTCAGAGCAAATACAATGGCTACTAATTGTAGATCATAAGTAGGGTAGTTCTGTTCATAAGAAATGATCCTATCATTTTGCATCAGCACACAATCCAAACCATTCTTAGAAGCATCACTGTAAATCACATAAGAGGTAGTCCTAATGGCAAGGTTAATACTGGTGCTAATATCAACCTATTTTTCAACTCCTGGAATCTAGTCCCACAATCTGCATCCCATACAAACTTCGTCTTCTTCTGAGTAAGCTTGGTCAATGGCATACATGTCAAGGAGAATCCTTCTAAAAACTTTCGATGGTAACCTGCCAAACCCAAGAAACTGTGAATCTCTGTCACATTTGTTTGTCTAGGCCAATCAACAATTGCCTCAATCTTCTTAGGGTTCATGGATACTCCACTCTTTGAGATGGTATGCCCAAGAAATGTTACACTTTTTAACCAAAATTCACATTTATTGAATTTTGCATACAACTTCTATTCTCTTAATTTCAGTTCTATAAAACTAGCCTCAGATATGTTTCATGATCCTCCTCTAAAGGTGAATAAAACAAAATATCATCAAAGAACACTATCACAAACCTGTCTAAATAGAGTTGAAAGACCTTATCATCAGGTACATATCTAGATGTAGGTGCATTGGTCAGCCCATTGAGGCATTACTTAGAATTCATGTTGGCTGTATCTAGTTTGGAAGAGACTCTTTGGAACATCCTCCACTTTGATCCTCAGCTAATGGTAACCGAATCCCAGATCTATCTTAAAAAATACTCTGGCATCCTTCAACTGAACAAACAAATCATTGATCCTTGTTAAGGGATATTTATTCTTGATAATGACCTTGTTCAATTCCCGCCAGTCAATACATAATCTGAGGCTGCCATCTTTCTTCTTCACAAATAATATTAGAGCTCCCCAAGAAGATACACTGGTTCTGATAAATTTCTTATCTTGTAATTCCTGTAATTGCCTCTTCGATTCGTTAATCTCTGTTTGGGCCATTCTGTAAGGAGCTTTGGAAATTGGTACAGTCTCTGGTGGTAGATTAATCTCAAACTCTATGTCCTGCTTTGGTGGCAATCCTGGCAAATATTCTGGAAAAACATCTGAACTTCCAGACCATTGGAATGTCTTCTTGCTTGGCACCTTACTTTTCTATATTGATCACGTAAACCAAGAAGTTTCACACCCCTTTCTCAATGTGCTCTGTGCCTGTAGTGCTAATAGTATTGAGGTATTGGTTGTCTATCTAGTTTCTTGTTACCACCATGATACACAGTTTCCTTTTTCTCTGGATAACAAAACCTGACTTTCTTTTCCCTATAGTTTAGGCGAGCATAATTGTGAGACAAGTAATCCATATTCAGTATTACATCAAAATCAGACATATTAAGCTATAATAGATTAGCATCGAAGCTAGGATATACCTATCTAGATTCAAGAATCCTATCCCCCGGTGTACCTGCTTTATAAGGATTATCAAGCCAATTTGGTTTAAGGTTCAACTTCTTACCTAGTCTTCTAGAAATGAAAGAACGCGTAGCACCACTATCAAATAGAGCAATTGTAGGTACATTATTAATTAACACCATACCTATCAAAACCTGACTCGATCCATCTATTTCTTGCTGGGTCATAGCATAAACTGGGGTTGTAACTGGTCATGTACCACTACCATTCCTTCCTTGTGGCATATACTGCTGCGATGGTCTTGGTCTGGTAGTAGGACAGTCTCTAATTCTGTGCTCGAAACTGCCATAGGCTAAACATGCTCCTAACCTCTACGTACATGATACGTGAAATATCTAGTTATAAAATTTATACTCTCCTAATCTAACTATTAACTAGATAACACACTGCAAGTGTACGACATCAATAGTATATAGTGGAAGTAGGGGTCGAACCCACAAGGATTAGTTTAGCAATTACCGATTATTTGATTCGAACACTATTTGAAGAAATCATTATGGAAGAGATTTGAATAAATTAATATAAGAACTAAAATTATAATTAATCTAATTAACGAAAGCAAATAAACTATTCTAACCATTAATCTACGAAAGCAAGTAAAGAAAGCATTAAATTTGAAAGCAAGGAAAAATATGTAACCCTTATCTAGCATCTAGACAATAAAAAGAGATAAAACAAGAACTAAATAACATCTAGAAAAGGTTATAGAGACAGCCTAATGAAGAATCACAAGTTCTTGGTCCAAGGTTGTCAATCTTGAACCTCCTCTTCAATCCTTCTTAAAAATAAAGAAAATCCTAGTCTAATCTAATGAATTTCAATTCTAACGGCTAATCTAACTACTAGCTGATCTCTCTCCTTCAAATCCTCTCATAATGGAGTATTTATAGGTGTTTGAAGGGTTTTGGGATTCCGGGATGATAAGTACATTTTTCCACGTAATCGGGCCCATGGGGGGACTTTTCTTGCAAAATAAGTCACTTAATACGAGCTACCCATCGACCCGCGCTTGGGCGCTGCACTTTTGCAGCACTTGGGTGCTGTTTCCAGTGAGCAACCAACTTTGTTACTCGACTTTCGCGCCTGGGCGCGACTTCCAGTGAGTTCCTTCACTTCATCTTCAATTTTCTCCATGATGCAGGTAGAATTTGGGAAAACTCAGAAAATGAAATTTGTAGATATTAGCTTTCTAAAAAATTTTGAATTTCCTCAATTTGATATCGGACAAGAAAGTTATGCTCAGCGCTACCAAACGCGGTTCGAATCTGTCTCTTATACCGGTCATATTTTATAAAGACAGCAATTTTGAACAAGATACCTATAGAATCCTGGAACACTCAAAACATGAAAGTTGTAGAAATCTCAATTATCTTTTCAAATCATCCAAAATTACAGAAATTGCAGCTCAAACAAGAAAGTTATGCTTGATCTTCCAAACTATATCTGATTTGCATCACGCCAGTGAATGTTTTCCTCCAATATTGTGATCCATTTTAACTCATTCTTCACTCAAACTCTACAAAACTCAAAATAAACTATTTTAGCACATAATTACTCAATTATTACTAGTTTTAACGAAATTACATTAAAACAGAGATAAACGATACATAAAATATATGAAATTTACGAGCTCGTCAGTACACTCTCCCTTGTGGTAATGATCATAATAACTACACTCTAGGATATGAGATCGTGCCTAAGATAGAGCTAGTTCTGATACTATCCCTCCCCTCTTGTCAATAGTTCGAGAGGGTCCAGCAATAGTTAAGGGTGATGTCTATCTTGCCTATGGTGGCTGGGGCCTGAAACCAAAAAGGTGTGGAACCGGTGGTTGTGGTGGTCATACCGTGCAAGTTGGAGGTGCAATAGGTCTATAAACTAGTATATGTAGAAGGACATATGGACCTTTGTCACTCATCTCTTCTACTGCCTGTTGTCTTAGAAAATTATTTGCACGGGCACTAGTGTCGTATTACTTTTCAAATATATCTGTATCTACTGTCACTATTTTTTTCAGGATCTTTTTCAGCAAACCTCCCCTAAAATGATCACACTTCTCTATCCTATCACTCATAACCCCTGGATCAAACATTCCCGTGCATGAAATCTCTGTGAATATTCTACTATAAAGATCCCTAGATCTGTCTAAATGAATTAAACTCATTTCTCCGCTCAATTCTAAGACGTGAACGATAAAAGTGCTCCAAAAATGCTTACATGAATGTTACCCATGAAATCTCTTCCATAGGGGCAAATACAGGTCTTACCCTCTTCCACCATCTTGCTACATGTCCAACCAAATATGGCTTTACTATCGGGACTCTATACTTATCAGGTACCTTCAACAAATCTCAATTTTTCTCAATTTGTCACAGCCATTTTTCTGCTTCATCTGGATCATGTCTATCCTTGAAAGTAGGAATATCCATCTTCATAATTGCCCGGTAGTAATAATCAACATCTCTAGCCTCTGGTTGTGGTGGTGGACTAGGGGCAGGGTTTACAGGTGTAGTATAAATACTGCATACACTGCCTTGTCCCACAATAGCTGCAATGGTGGCATAATCTATTACTGGCTTAGATAATTGTAATGGTTGGGGTTGCAGTAATACTGTGGCTATTATGTCAGTTGCTTAGTCTGAATCTATCTTCTTACCACTTGATCTATCCCAACAGACTCCTTAACCTGTAGTTGGCTGGTCCCAGTCCCCTACTCAGGTGTCTTGATCACCAATTTGATTTGAATACAAAAATTTCTAAACTAATGATTGAATTTAAGATTTGAGTTGATGGGGTTTTCACAAGAGTTCTTGGGGGATATTGCTACTGCTTGGAAAGGAAATGGGTTTGCAATCTAAAGGATAAGTGTAAAACCCAGACTTTTTGACCCACTAGTGATAATTAAGCCCAAAATCCCGTATAAGCCCATGAGCCTTTATTTGGAGTTATTAGAGATAAAAGGAAATAAATAGGATTTAAGCTATAAATAGTTAAGGTTAACCTATAATTTTTATTTTATTAGGGTAACAACAGCCATTATCACTAAGATTGTTTGTGTGGGAAATTAATTGGAAGGGAAATCCAAGCATGCGGGCTTTTTCAAAATTTGTGGTAATTAGTCCGAACTCTCTATTTAATCCATTAATCTTAGTTTTAATTTGTCATCATGATTTTATGGTTGATTTATGATGTGGCTGTTGCCTTTAGATCGTGAGGATTTGCATGGCTTAGTTTTGGAAATTGATACTCGGTGTGATTTAGATTTTGTTTTGAGTTTAACACTTGAAAAGTAAATTTGCTGGTTGATTGGAGTTTGGCGGCAATGAGTAGTTTTAAGAATTCATGATATGATTATATACAATTAAAATATTAGAATAATGATGGCTATGATGATTGCTTAATGATAATGTTGGTTGTACATGGGGGAAATAAGTGCGAACAAATTGGCAAAGTTGGTTCGACTGGGCAGTGGCCTAGATATTGTATTACAGCGTTGGGGTCGCAGCGTTGAGGTGTTGATAAATTAATAGAGTCAGATTGACTTTTCAATAAGCGATAATATTTGGATTGATCGTGTAAGTGATTCTTGTATTCTCTTATATTGATCCGCTCTTATATTTTTTAAGTGATATTTGAAAAGTTAAATATTTGTGAAACATGTATTTCGTTTATAAATTGAATTCAGTATGGTTTATATTTGATTTCTTTGTGCACTTATATGCGAAGTGGTCTTTCGTGGAATACAATGAATAATACAATAAAGTGGTTGTTTAATTGATTGTATACAATTGATGGTATGATGTGACTAAGGAAGTGTAAGAATTAAGTGCTGTTCGAAACTAAGTACTACGTCAAAGTAAGAGTGGAAGCCACCTCTAGAATCCATTCGAGCCATCTCTAGAATCTCCCATGACTAAGTGTTATCAACAGTTACAATTGATTTTGATAATTCATTAATGTCTCTATTTACTCAACTTATGACCACTTGCTATGTATATGCATCTAATGATATAAATTACTTACATTGTCACGTATTAATCATAAGGGACCGATTTGTGAAGAAAATGTATATGTAGTAACATGCTCAATTCGGTAAAAGAATACGGGAAATACTTATTGATAGCCCGTGGTTCGCTCATCCCCACAATATTAACATTTTTGTGGGTTACAGTAATAGATTCAATTAAGGGGATTGATCAAGGATTCTAAGTTATTTTGACCATGGTGTCCGTGGAAAACAGTGAGGGTGTGGCGGTCATTGGACACTGGGAGTAGGGCGTGATAGAATGGTATCAAAGCATAGGTTTCGATTTTTGTGTGCGTTATAGACAGGAGGTTTAGGATGTCCGACTGTGGGTTGTCTGTAGAGTTAAAATGAGTATATGATTTGGTGTTAGAGTGTGTAGCGAAAGTATGGTGTGCGAAGTTTCGACAACGAAACTTCTTGTAAGGAGGGTAGAATGTAAAACCAGGAATTTTTGGCCTACTAGTGATAATTAAGCCCAAAATCTCGTATAAGCCCATGAGCCTTTATTTGGAGTTATTAGAGATAAAAGGAAATAAAAAGGATTTAAGTTGTAAATAATTAAGGTTAACCTACATGTGTTATTTTATTAGTGTATTAAATCATGGACAGTTGCCATTATCACTGAGATCGTTTGTGCGGGAAATTAATTGGAGAAGAAATCCAAGCATGTGGGTTTCCAAAATTAGAGGTGATTAGGCGAAACACTCTATTTAATCAACATAATATTTGTTTTAAATGATCATCAAGATTTTATGGTTGATCTATGATGTGGCTGTTGACTTTAGACCGCGATAATTTGCATGGATTAGTTTTGGAAATTGATATTTGGTGTGATTTAGATTTTGTTTTGAGTTTAATACTAAATTTATTGTTTGATAGGAGTTTTAGCACATCTAGTGAGTAGTTTTAAGAATTGATGATATGATTATGTATTATTAAAATAATAGAATAATGACAGATGTGATGATTGCTTAATGACCATGTTGGTTGTTGATGGGGAAAATTTGTGTGAACAAATTAGCAAAGTTGGTTCAGCCTGGGCAATGGCCTAGGCGTTGTAGTACAGTGCTGGGGTCGCAGCGTTGAGGTGTTGGTAAATTGAAAGAGTCATTCGCGGAATGACTTCAATGAGCGATAATAGTTGGATTGATCGTGTTAGTGATTCTTGTCTTCTTGTATATTTTTTAAGTGATTTTGAAAAGTTAAATATTTGTGAAAAATGTATTTTGTTTATAAATTGAATTGAGTATGGTTTATATTTGATTTCTTTGTACACGTCTATGCTAAGCGGTCTATCATGGAATACAATGAATAATATAATTAAAGTGGTTGTCTGATGGATTGTACAATTGAAGGTATGATGTGACTCGAGGATGTGTGAGAACTAAGTGCTATTCGGAACTAAGTGCTACGTCGACGTCCGTTCGCGCCACCTCTAGAATCCGTTCGCGCCACCTCCATACTCTCATATGACCAAGTGTTACCGATTGCTACGATTGATGTTTGATAATTCGTTAATCTATATTTACTCGACTTATGACTACTTGCTATGTATATGTCTAATGTTTTGTATTACTTTTTTGTACGTATTAATCAATGGACCGATTTGTAAAGAAAATGTATATATACTAACATGGTCAATTTGGTTAGAGAATATGAGAATTACTTATTGAGCCCGTGGTTCTCTCAACCCCACAATATTAACATTTTTGCAGGTTACAGTAATAGATTTGATTAAGGGGATTGATCAAGGATTGAAAGGAATTTTGAGCATGGTGTCCTTGGAAAACGGTGAGGGTGTGGCGGTCATTTGACACTGGGAGTAGGGCATGATAGAATGGTATCAAAGCATAATTTATGATTTTTGTGTGCGTCATAGACTGGAGGTTTAGGAATCCCAACTGTGGGTCATCTATAGAGTTAAGATGTGTATATGATTTCATGATTAGAGTGTGTAGCGAATGTATGGTGTGTGAAGTTTTGACGACGAAACTTCTTGTTAGGAGGGTAGATTGTAAAACCCAGAATTTGTGGCCCACTAGCGATAACTAAGACCAAAATCCCGTATAAGCCCGTGATACTTTATTTGGAGTTATTAGAGATAAAAGGAAATAATTCTGATAGGATTTAAGCTATACAAATAATTAAGGTTCTCCTATAAGTGTTATTTTATTAGTGTAACAATAGCCAATATCACTAAGATGTTTTGGGGAGGGGAATCAATTGGAGGAGAAATCCAAGCATGCGGGTTTTTAAAATTTGAGAATAAGGCCAAACTCTTTATTTAATCGATTAATATTAGTTTTAAATCATCATTATTATTTTATGTTGATTGATGATGTGGCTGTTGGATTTAGACCATTATGATTTGCATGGCTTAGTTTTGGAAATTGATATTTGGTGTGATTTAGATTTTGTTTTGAGTTTAAAACTTGAAAAGTAAATTTGTTTTTTGATTGGAGTTTTAGCAGCAGTGAGTCCCTTTTAATACGTCCAATTGTATTATGTATCATTAAAACGATCTTAGTGATATTGGCTATTGTTACACTAATAAAATAACACCATATAGGCATAATTACATACACTTGTGTCATAAGTTGAGTAAATACTCTATTAATGAAATTATACGTGCCTCAATTGTAATACAGTGTTGGGGTCGCAGCGTTGAGGTGTTGATAAATTGATAGAGTCGGAATGACTTCGATGAGCGATAATATTTGGATTGATCATGTAAGTCATTCTTGTATTCTCTTATATTTTTTTCAGTGATTTTGAAAAATTAAATATTTGTGAAAAATGTATTATGTTTATAAATTGAATTGAGTATGGTTTATATTTGATTTCTTTGTACACGTCTATGCTAAGTGGTCTTTCATGGAATACAATAAATAATACAATAAAAGTGGTTGTTTGATTGATTATACAATTGACAGTATGATGTGACTCGAGAAAGTGTGAGAAATAAGTTCTATTCAGAACAAAGTGCTATGTCGAAGTAAAGGAGGGTACCATCTCTTGAAAATCCATTAGAGTGGCCACTCTATAATCTGATATGACAAAGTGTTATCGATTTCTACGATGGATGTTTGATAATTCGTTAATGGAATATTTACTCAACTTATGACTACTTGCTATGTATTTAAAGCCTAATGTTTTGTATTACTTTGTTCTACGTATTAATGAATGAACCGATTCGTAAAGAAAATATATATATACTAACTTGCTGAATTCGGTAAGAGAATACGAGAATTGGTTATTGAGCCTGTGGTTCGCTCACCCCCACAATATTGACATTTTTCCAGGATACAGTAATAGATTCGATTAAGGGAATTGATCAAGGATTGTATCTTATTTTAAGCATGGTGTCCTTGGAAAACGGTAAGGGTGTGGTGGTCATTGGACACTGGGAGTAGGACATGACTGAATGGTATCAAAGCATAGGTTACTATTTTTGTATGCGTCTTAGACTGGTGGTTAAGGATGCCCGACTGTGGGTCGTCTGTAGAATTAATACGAGTATATGATTTTGTGATTATAGTGTGTAGGGAAAGTATGGCGTAAGAAGTTTTGACGACAAAACTTCTTGTAAGGAGGGTAGAATGTAAAACTCGCTTTTTGGCCCAATAATGATAATAAAGCCCATAATCCCTGTATATGCCCATGAGCCTTTGTTTCGGGTTATTAGAGATAAAAGGAAATAAAAAGTATTTAAGCTGTAAATAATTAAGGTTAACCTATAAGTGTTATATTATAAGTGTAACAGCCGCCATTATAACTGAGATCATTTGTGCGGTAAATTGATTGGAGGACAAATCCAAGCTTGCGGGTTTTTAAAATTTGAGGTGATTAGGCCAAACTCTCTATTTAATCAATTAATATTAGTTTTAAATCGTCATCACGATGTTATGGTTAATTTATGATGTGGCTGTTGGATTTAGACTGTGATGATTTTCATGGCTTAGTTTTGGAAATTGATATTTGGTGTGATTTAGATTTTGTTTTGAGTTTAAAACTTGAAAAGTAAATTTGTTGTTTGACTGGAGTTTTAGCGGCAGTGAGTAGTTTTAAGAATTGATGATATGATTATGTATTGTTAAAATAATAGAATAATGATAGTTGTGATGATTGCTTAATGATCATGTTGGTTCTAGATTTGGGGGAAATAAGTGCGAACAAATTGGTAATGTTGGTTCTCCCTGGGCAAAGGCCTAGGCGTCAGTACAGTGTTGGGGTCGCAGCATTAAGGTGTTGATAAATTGATAGAGTCGAAATGACTTCGATGAGCGATAATAGTTGGATTGATCGTGTAAGTGATTCTTGTGTTCTCTTATATTTTTTTCAGCGATTTTGAAAAGTCAAATATTTGTGAAAAATGTATTTTGTTTATAAATTGAATTGAGTATGGTTTATATTTGATTTCTTTGTACACGTCTATGCAAAGTGGTCTTTCATGGAATACAATGAATAAAATAATAAAAGTGGTTGTTTGATTGATTATACAATTGACGGTTTGATATGACTCGAGGAAGTGTGAGAACTAAGTGCTATTCAGAACAAAGTGCTTCATCGAAGTAAGGACAGGTACCACCTCGAGAAAATCCATTCTAGCCAACTCGATAATCTGAAATGACCAAGTGTTATCGATTGCTACGATTGATGATATTTGATAATTCGTTAATGAAATATTTACTTAGCTTATGACTACTGGCTATGTATATGCCTAATGTTTTGTATTACTTTGTTCTACGTATTAATGAATGGACCGATTCGTAAAGAAAAAATATATATACTAACATGCTGAATTCGGTAAGAGAATACGGGAATTACTTATTGAGCCTGTAGTTTGCTCACCCCCACAATGTCAACATTTTTCCAGGTTACAGTAATAGATTCAATTAAGGGGATTGATCTAGGATTGTATCCTATTTTAAGCATGGTGTCCTTGGAAAACGGTTAGGGCATGGTGGTCGTTGGACACTGGGAGTTGGATGTGACAAAATGGTATCAAAGCATAGGGTACGATTTTTGTATGCGTCTTATACTGGATGTTTAGGATGCCCGATTGTGGGTTGTCTATAGAGTTAAGATGAGTATATGATTTCATGATTAGAGTGTGTAGGGAAAGTATGGCCTGACACATTTTGACGACGAAACTTCTTGTAATAACAGGAGGATAGAATGTAAAACTTGAACTTTTTGGCCCAATAGTGATAATTAAGCCTATAATCCCGTATAAGCCCATGGACCTTTGTTTGGGGATATTAGAGATAAAAGGAAATAAAAAGGATTTAAGAAGTAAATAATTATGGTTAACCTATAAGTGTTATTTTATTAGTGTAACAACCGCCATTATCACTGAGATCGTTTGTGCGGTAAATTGATTGGAGGACAAATCCAAGCAAGCAGGTTTTTAAAATTTGAGATAATTAGGCCAAACTCTCTATTTAATCAATTAATATTAGTTTTAAATCATCATCACGATGTTATGGTTAATTTATGATGTGGCTGTTGGATTTAGACTGTGATGATTTTCATGGCTTAGTTTTGGAAATTGATATTTGGTGTGATTTAGATTTTGTTTTGAGTTTAAAACTAGAAAAGTAAATTTGTTGTTTGATTGTATTAATTAGTTGCAGTGAGTAAAAAAAGATTGATGATATGATTATGTCTGCTTTGTTAAAATAATAGAATAATGATAGCTGTGATGATTGCTTAGTGATCACGTTGGTTCTAGATGGGGGAAATAAGTGCGAACAAATTGGCAATGTTGGTTCTCCCTGGGCAAAGGCCTAGGCGTTGCAGTACAGTGTTGGGGTCGCAGCGTTAAGGTGTTGACAAATTGATAGAGTCGAAATGACTTCGATGAGCGATAATATTTGGATTGATCGTGTAAGTGATTCTTGTGTTCTCTTATATTTTTTTCAGTGATTTTGAAAAGTTAAATATTTGTGAAAAATGTATTTTGTTTATAAATTGAATTAAGTATGGTTTATATTTGATTTCTTTGTATACGTATATGCAAAGTGGTCTTTCATGGAACACAATGAATAAAATAATAAAAGTGGTTGTTTGATTGATTATACAATTGACGGTTTGATGTAACTCGAGGAAGTGTGAGAACTAAGTGCTATTTAGAACAAAGTGCTTCATCGAAGTAAGGGCGGGTACCACCTCGAGAACCAATCCATTATAGCCACCTCGATAATCTGATATGACCAAGTGTTATCGATTGCTATGATTGATGTTTGATAATTCGTTAATGAAATATTTACTTAGCTTATGACTACTTGCTATGTATATGCCTAATGTTTTGTATTACTTTGTTCTACGTATTACTGAATGGACCGATTCGTAAAGAAAAAATATATATATTAACATGCTGAATTCGGTAAGAGAATACGAGAATTACTTACATGAGCCCGTGGTTCGCTCACGCCCACAATATTAACAATTTTCCAGGTTACAGTAATAGGTTTGATTAAGGGGATTGATCAAGGGTTGTAAGTTATTTTGAGCATGGTGTCCTTGGAAAATGGTGAGGGCGTTGCGGTCATTGGACAATGGGAGTAGGGCGTGACAGAATGGTGTCAAAGCATAGGTTATGATTTTTTTGTGCGTCGTAGACTGGAGGTTTAGGATGCCCGACTGTGGGTCGTCTGTAGAGTTAATATGAGTATATGATTTGGTGATTGGAGTGTGTAGCAAAAGTATGGTGTGTGAAGTTTTGACGACGAAACTTCTTGTCAGTAGAGTAGAATGTAAAACCTGGAATTTTTGGCCCCCTAGTGATAATTAAGTAAAAAATCCCATATAAGCCCATGAGCCTTTATTTGGAGTTATTAGAGATAAAATGAAATAAAAAGGATTTAAGCAGTAAATAATTAAGGTTAATCTATAAGTGTTATTTTATCAGTGTAACAGTCGCCATTATCACTAAGATCATATGTCCGGGAAATTAATTGGAGGAGAAATCCAAGAATGCGGGATTACAAAATTTGAGGTAATTAGGCCAAATTCTCTATTTAATCAATTTGAGGCAAGGTAGAAATCATTGAAAAATTACCACATCCTACGAATATGAATGGAGTGAGAAGTTTTCTTGGTCACACTGGATTTTACTGGCGTTTCATTAAAAAATTTTCTTTGATTTCTCGCCCTTTATGTGCTTTATTGCAAAAAGATGTGCCTTTTTTTTATGATAAATGTTTGTCTGTATTTAATAAGTTAAAGAAGCTTTGATTACCGTACCCGTGATAGTCTTTTCAAATTGGAATATACCCTGCGAATTAATGTGTGATGTAAGCAGCTATGCCGTGGGTGTGGCATTGTGTCAAAAGAAAGAAAAAGTGTTAGATGTTGTGTATTACTATCCGATTCCTTAATGATGCACAAATAAATTACTCTGCCACCGAAAAGGAATTATTGGTAGTAGTTTTTACATTTGATAAGTTTAGGTCGTACTTGATAGGTAATAAGGTAATAGTTCATACTGATCATTCAACCCTTAAATACCTATTGGCCAAAAATGATGCTAAACTTAGGCTTATTAGATAGATTTTACTATTGCAGGAATTTGACTAGGAGGTGGTGGACAAGAAAGGAGCCAAAAATACTGTGACAGATCACCTTTCACAACTCGAGGGACCCATGGCAAGAAAGGGTGATGAAGTGCCCATAAATGAGACATTTCCGCAGAGCATTTAATGTGAGAATGGAGGAGGAGCACCTTGGTACGTAGATATTGTCAACTTCTTAGCAGCCAAGATAATTCCATCCACAATGGATGTAAATCAAAGAAAGAAATTTCTTTTAGAATTGAAGTACTATATTTGGGATGACCCTGACCTCTATTGTCAATGTAAGGATCAAGTAATCCAGCGGTGCATCCTGGAGAGTGAGGTGCAAAGTGTTCTATTTTATTGCCACTCTTCACAAGTAGGGGGACATCACAGCTCACCAACGATGACTGCAAAGGTGTTGCAAAGCAGATTGTTCTAGCTGACATTGTTTCGCGATGCATGAGATTTTGTAACCCAATGCAATCAATCTGAACGTGCAAGGATTTGTCCAGAAACACTGAAATGCCATGGCAAAACATAGTAGTTTACGAGATTTTTGACGTGCAGAGTATTGATTTTATGGGCCCTTTTCCATTGTCACATAATAATAAATACATTCTTTTGGTGGTATATGTGTCCAAGTGGGTTGAAGTCATGGCACATTACTAATGAACGACGCAAGGGTGGTGGCGAACTTTGTGGGAAAAAATATTTTCTCACAATTTGGTGTTCTATGGGCTATTATAAGTGACGGAGGATCACATTTCAGAAATTCCATGTTGAATCCATCTTATCTAAATATGGAGTCACCCACAAAATTACCCTACCATACCATCCGCAAACTTCTAGGCAAATAGAGGTTTCAAATCGGGAGTTGAAGCGAATACTTAAAAATACCGTAAATGTTTCAAGGAAGGATTCGTCCAAGAAGCTAGATGATGCACTCTGGGCATATAGGACTGCATTCAAGACCCCAATTGGGATGTCTCCCTACCAACTAGTTTTTGGTAAAGCTTGTCATCTTCTAGTTGAGATTGAGCTCAAGGAATATTAGGTAATTAAAACTCTCAATTATGACCTAAAGGAGGCCGATGAGAAGAGGCTTCTTGATTTAAATGTGTTATATGAGTTTCGAAGAGAACCCTATGAGAATACACGATTGTTGATATAAGGAAAGAGCTAAGATGTGGCATGATAAACACATTCTTGAAAAGAATTTGAAGGTCGGGGACATGGTTTTATTATACAATTCGAGGCTCAAGTTGTTTCCCGAAAGTTGAAGTCAAGATGGAGCGGGTCGTTCGAAGTAGTACGGATATTCTCGTATGGTGCAGTGGAACTCAAAGTAAATCGACTCAATTTCAAGGTTAATGGCCAATGGGTGAAGTGCTACTATGCTGGGATTACTAAGAAGGGACAGGAAACCATCCACCTTGTCAACATTTGTTCAAACGAACCAAAGTCGAGCCTAAGACTATAAACAAAGGCACTACATGGGAGGCAACTTTTTTTTTTTTTTAGTTTTTGTTCTTATGTTGTTGTTTTATTTTCCTTGCCTTTGTGTTGTTTATGTGTGCATTAAATTAATTTGTGGGAAAATGGTTAGAAGAAAATTGAATTTTAGGGTTAAGGGAGGAATGTTTGAAGTTATGGAATTGAAACAGTTACTATCGCGCATGGGATCTGCAAAATTGCAGTGCCCAGGTGCGACAGTCAATGACGTTACTCGTCCCTGTTGGATTTTGCATTTGCAGCGCACAGGTGCGATACCGAGAAGGGTTATTTAACCCATCAATTATAACAACAAAGGGTTAGTTTGTTTTTCCTATTTTTCAATTCTTTCCCAAACCTTCTCGCAAAAACCTCTTCAACCCCCAAGTCTTCAACCTTTCAATTGATTTCTTCATCCTATATTCATTCAAATTTCTATTCCACCCAATTTTTGCATCAAGTAAGGTATGATTTTCTCTTCTTTTCTTTCTTAAATTTGTTCCTATTTGGGTTTTTACTTGCATATCATTAAAAGTTCTATTCTTCATGCATAAAAATTAAAAAACATTCATGCATAATTGAACTTGAATTGTTACATTCTTATACACATCTAAATGAATAAGAGAACTTAAAACTTCTAGGGATAAAAATTTGGTTTTTTTTCAATAAGTTCAATTGTTTTTATGCCCAGCATGATGTTTGACAAATTGTTTGGGTTGATTTTATGTGCAAATTTCTATTCCTATCATTAGAATTACTTCAATTATGTGATGATATGATCTTAAGGATGGGTTTGTGATGTTTTTCATATATTTTCCCTTGTGATTTTGTTATTCTATAATTGTAAGAGTATATGTAATTGAGTTTACATTCAAGCATCTCGATACGTGGTTTTGTGGCATAATTATGTTTATGAATTGAAATTTGGATGTTCATTGTGGTTCACGGTGGTTAATTGGACTACTTTTGATTCAAATTATGGAGTTATTTGATTATGCTCACTAATTATTTGTTAAAATGCCTCAATGAGTGAATTTGTTATCGAAGGACATATTTCGTGATTTGTGCATGAGATTGTTCATCTTTTGACTATTCAGCCTTGGGATAACTCCATTACTTATGTGTTACTTAGAATGAGCACTAATCCTATGATTCATTGTAAGCGAAGAGGATGGGCTATTAATTGGAATTGTAGATATTATATAAGTGTAGGGTTGTTTGTTATCATAATAAGTGACTTTTGTAGGTATAGGACATACACGTAATCCAGCAAAGGGCAAAGCTCCCGGATAATCATCATCGAGGCCATAGCAAGCACAACAAGAGCAACCCTAGTAACCGACAATGCTAGAGTAGTTTCTAAATGTTACTGCCCATAAGAAATACGAAACAAACATCTCAAAGCTGGCGGCGATTAAAGAAAAAGAGGTATATGTACCTCTACGTGGGCATTAAAGATTCGCGAAGTTATATGGGAACATGGATAGAACCACTTTATTGTTACCCCCTATTGATGCAGTACTACCTATGGTGAGGGAATTTTATTCTAATTTGTCTCATTATAGTGACCAACAGGTGTAGTGAGAGGGCGATATGTGGACATCTCGGCAAATACAATCAATCAGATTTTGAAGCTAAATCGGGTCCGCAGAAATGAGTGGCTGGAAATTTGCAATGCCAACTTAGAGATCAGCACAATTAACTAGTGTCCTATACAATGGGAAGGTACATTGCACCTTTACAACTGGTAGGGGAACAAATCGTCATTTTGATTTCAATAGGTTTAAACCTGAATGGCAAGTCTGGTTTAAATTTATATGTGCCTGACTTCTTCCTATAAGTCATCTTTCACATGTTACTCTAGAATGGGCAAAATTGTTGTATTGTGTCACCGTTGGAAAGTCTATTGATGTCAGACAGTTGATACATAACGAGATTTGTCATTGAATGACTACCAAGCAATCTGGGTTGTGGTATCTGCACTTGATCACTACCTTACGTTTAGGGGCATGTGTGGCTATGGATCTGGCTGAGGAAATATTGAAGCCTGGAAAACAAATTGTGATGAAGGGGGTCATCAAGCCACAAGCTAGAAGGACACACTCTTATGCTTCTACTTTCGAACAATCTACCAGTGAACGTGAGCTGAGGACTCAAGAGGAGATTTTACACCAAATTTTAACAAAGAAAAAATGTATGTGGTAGCAATTAGAAAATGCTTTTGTGCCTATATTCTGTACTAGCATACGTGACTACAAACAATGGAGACTCAGCAAATGGCTAGGGGGTGTGGGAAAGGTCCATCGAGGTTTTCACCTTTTTCTCCAAACTTGGCCGCAACTGTTTTCTCACATGATGAGGATTGACCATATTCTTTTAAACTCTCAGACTTGGATTTTCCTATTTTCCAGCATTGTAATTTATCATAGTCTTTTATGTTTTATTTCATAGCTTTATTATGTATACCCGTAAGAGGTCACTATATCTTTCTTAGCTATCGAAAAATTTAGTTTCCTGGTTTTATTATTTTTTGTAATGTTCTAGATGTGTTTATGTTTTGTTTTTCTTTTAGTGGTTGATGTTTTCCTCTCAACATACTCATGGGTAAAGAGAAGCTATAATAGAAATGGTACCAAACGTTCTTCATTGACAATGAAGCCCTTTTTCCTTTTCTCTTCTTTATTTTTACATCGGGGACAATGCTATACTCTAAGTATGGGGTAGGGAGTTTATTGAACTTAATTTCAATTTGTTCGGTTGTTTGTTTGTTTGTTTGTTCATTTTGTTCAAATTTTTCTTTCATATTTGTCGTTAGCTTTGGATTTGAGAGCTTTTCAAATTTTGTAAATTTTGTTCAGAAATTGTTTAGCATGTTGCTTAGATTTTCTACTCGATAATTTTCGAGTTAAGTTGTCATGAGTAGGATAGTCGGTGTTAATATTTTCCTAGCATGATTTCTATTTTTTTAGCACTAACAAACTTACAATGCTGTAGCTTTTCGGCCCTAAGAGATAATAGTGTAGATTCACTTATATTGTACTCCAGGCACTTGCCTTATTACATTTTTTAGACGAAATTTTAGATAATTTGATTTGATTTAAGGATGAGGGTACACATTTCTTTGGATGTTTGAGCCTTTCACACTAACCATTACTGTAAAATTTATCCCTAGAACCCTACTTGAGCCTTAATTTTTTTTGAATGGACAGAAGCACCATTTTTTTTAACTCATTTTTTATCTACCTTTATCAGTGAGCTGTCCTAAATGTTCCTTGAGAACTTTAATGCCACATTAATTGTTAAGGGGATATAAGGATGGAAAGTTGTTGTATGAGAGTGTTAGAATGAATGGTGTACAGTTTAAGGTGTAGTGGTGTTAAAAAAAATATGTTGACCATTGCAGGTAATGCCCATCACTGGCACCTACATTGGAGTGTTAGCAGGTAGTGCCTATCACTGGTACTTGCATAGATATTTTTTGTGGGTAGTGCCTACCACTAGTACCCATTTTGGGGAATCAAAAAAAAAATATGGAAAATGAAGTAGCATTCCGATTCAAAGGAAAAAAATGGAGATATTTTTACTAAGTGTTGGCGAGTAGGGTTGAAATTTAAAGCTCTTTTTCTTTCTTATTTATCCTTTTCCCCTTCTTTATTAGCCAAGACCCTAGCCTTACGTTACAAGCTAAAAGGTCTACCTAATTTAAGTTGAGTCAGTTGTCTACAATAGTGGAGAAATGTAAGAAGAATAAGCTATGATAGTGTTTAGGAAAATTCAAAGGCTTTCTATGATTTGATTCGAGTGTTTTAAAAGTTATTTTTGTATGGCTATACACACACCTACGCTGGAATTCATGTATGGGGGTTTATTATCTGCATACTAATTTCCTTTTGATGGTTTGGTTCTTGGTTATTTATGTGGATAACTAATGAGATGTTTTGAGTATGTTTGTGATTTATTTCAATGTTTTGCTCGAGGACGATCAAAAAGTAAGGTACTTCATAAACTTATAAATATCTTATATTTTATGTATCGTTTACCTCATTTTTAGTGATGTATAAGAAAGAATTGAGTAATTATGATCTAAAATGGGTTAGATGTTTGTAAGTATGAGTAAATAAAGAGTTAAAATTGATCACAAAATTAGTGGAAAATTACAAAATTAAAATTTACGTGCACCGACGAGGAGCCATGCGAATGTAGTTGGTAGAAATGGCATAACTTTTTTTCCAAGCTCTGATTGAAGTGATTTTGGATGCAGTTTGGAAAGCTAAGACAAGGATATACAATTTTCATGTTTTGTGTTTTATGAGATTCCAATAGCATCGGAATCAAAATCACAAAAGAAATAGAGGTTTCCCAAATGGAAGTCGCGCCTGACCAATTTGCAGAGGCCAGGCGTGACGTCTAGTAGCTCAAATCTTCATTTCTGGATGTCGCGCCCAGGCACAACATTTATACATCTCCCAGGCACGTGTCACAGGCACTTTTCATGAGCACATTTAATTTGCAAGAAAAGTCCTCCTGTAGGCCCGTTTACGGAAGAGTTCATGTACTTATCATTCTAGAGTCCCAAAACCCTAATTTTATCCATAAATACATTCAGAGAAAGGGAAGAAATAACAGTGCATCATCGGTCATCATTAGTTGCCGTATTTCCAATAGTTAGAACAATAATTTAAACGCAGGTTATATTTCTCAAGTGTTCAAGCTTGAACTTTGTTCTCTTATCAAGAATTCAAGATTCAATGATCATCGATGTTGGTTTTCACTACAATTACTGAGTTTGATTTATCTTTGTGCAATTCAATTTTTATTTTCATTGTGTTCTTGTTCTTTAATTATTGTTCTTGTCTTATTGCATTTAGATTCTTAATTTCCTCCGTCATCGAGTAGTTAGGGTTTTATTTCATAGTTTTTAATCATTTTTTTAGAGTAGATTAATTTAAATTCTTGTTCTTGATTAAATTCTTAGAAGTATAGTAGATTGATTTAGGTTTTCAGTCAATTATATTTAATTTCTTTGCATAGGATTAGTATTTTACATTCTTGTTTTTATTTTAGTTTCTTGTGATTAAATTTAATTTAAGTTTAGTTAAAACTCTTGATTATTTGGTCTAACTAATACATAGGCTTGTGAACCTAATACTTGTTCCAATAGTCCTCATGGGAACGATCCTTACCCATCCTATATACAAACTCACCTCGCATACTTGCAAATATGTGGGAGTTGATTAGGATAATTAAGGTTTTTTTTATAGTTAAATGTTCATTGTTTTCAAAAACTTAATCAACATTTAACCGAACAGGCTCAAATGGCTTATTGCTTTTTGCAATATGAGGTATCCTCTAGTTATGATTCTTGCGATGAAAATAGTGATGATGATGATGATGTTGAATCATTCATTTTAAAAATGCATGAAAGTTTAAAAGGAATCATATGCTAAGAATAGGAGCTAAAAATTAAGGGTAATGTTTTATTAAGTGCTAACTCAAAGCTAATGCATGAAAATAATGGGTTGACAATGAAAATGATTCATTGAAGAAAAATGGATTTGAATTAAAATAAAAGTTGGATGAAAAGACAATGTTTTATGAAAAGATTAGAGAAGAACAACTCTTGTTGAAGAAAATATTGGATGATTTTATTTTTTTTTTTTTTGCAAAACAAAAACTTTTTGAAAAGAAAAGGACTAGAAATCCTGCTTAGTCAATTAAAATTTTCTTTTTACAAAATCCTGTATTTATACCATGTAAAATCTAAATATTCTTTTTATTGGCAATAAACTTTTTGTATGAAATTATTATCATCAACATGGACATGTGAAAAAGGATTGTTATGCCAAGAGAAATGAACAATTAGGAATGAAAGCTATATGTGTCCAAAGCCATTTCACTAACCCAATTGGACCCATCAAAGTTTGGGTACCAAAAGCTGTTGTCTAACTTTGTGTGTAGGTGTGCTCGTAGAATTCCAAGGAATTCAAGATGGATCATCAATGGAAGGTATTCAAAGCATATGAGTAAAGATGACATGAAAACAAAATCGATTGAAATGGGTAACATTTAAAATTTTTGTCAAGAATGTGCTTTCGTTTGATAATATGAACTATGATCTCTTGAGTGTTAGTCAACTATGTGATTGAATTTGTTTTTTCTTATTAAAACTTTTGAATGCTTGATTGTGATTATCCCCAATTTTGTTTGATTTAATTCGTTGCAAATTGAAAGGGGGAGCGTTCTTTTTAGTATAGCTTATGGTTCTTAGGAAAGTTTAATAATTTTGCAGATGGTATTTGCCAATCTTGTACTTAAGCCTCCATATGTATAACGACATTACATCATGGCGAGATGAATCTAGAATTGCATCACATATGTCTCTTTGTTGACCAACTCGTGTTTTGATGACATTTTTTCAAAATAAGAGAAGTGATGGAAAGTTAGGGTGAAAAATGCTTTAATCCTTTACATTGTCCCCTCATATCTACTTGTATATATTTCTTGAAGGGAAGAAATGTTTTGCATAACTTAACTTATTCCTTATGTACTCACTTGAATAACATGCACTTTTAAGTGGGAGAATAAACTTGGTGGTAGCTCAATTTTGCATTAATTTTTTCCTATGTTTTGATGATGCCAAAAAGGGGAGAAATAATGGACAAAACTTATTGTCTTATGCTTTGTTTCTTATGATTGTTTTAAGATTGTCCAGTTGATTTGTCATCATCAAAAATAGGGAGATTGTTCAATCCCAATCATGCTTTCATGATGACGAATTCCTTGTCTAATGGTTTAAAGTTAAGTGTGTAATAATAATTCTAAGTAACAAATAGTTCGGATGTTGAGGATCGTCAGAAGAAATAAGGATAGGATGCAAGGGAGTTCTCCGAAACATCTCTGATCAGAGAACAGTGAGGAAGAACAATCTTCCGCACACAGATAACTGTCTGAAAGATAGTTCTTCAGATGGAATGGCCATCCGAGGAAGAAATTACAAAAGGTGTCAGCTTCAGAGAATGGATGCTAGGCAGCGTCTGATGGGCCAAAATCAAAGCTTATATCTCCAAGCTTCGGATGAAGAATGACGTCCAAATGGCCATGGAAAAAAGTTCAGAAACCATTGGGCCACTAGATGCAAGCTTAGACGTAGGATTAGATGTCCGAACAAAGGCAAGACAAGAATCCATCAAGTGTTCAGACGGACTATCGAACGCATTGAGTTGGCATCGGACGTCCGAACAGTCTAGCAGCTAGTTTTTCAACATTTAATGCAAAGCCGTTGGAGGGTAGTTGGACAGAGTCCATTTTTCAGCACTTATAAATGCCTTTCCTTTTGAAATTAACAAAGAATGATACCGCATTCAATACAAACACTTGAAGAGATATTTGGAGAGAAATGGACAAGAATAGAATGGGTTGTATTGGTTTGGGTAGAATAGAATTCTTGGCTATACTAGAGGAAGTTAGTGTGAGCAAGTGTAGACTAGTGAGTGAGCTTCAAGTGTAAGAGTAAAGGGATAAAAAGTGCACAAAAGTGCTATTCTAGTGTAATACATTTTGGCTCAACTAGAGGGACTTTGTTGGTGCAAGGGAGATCCTACTTCGTGTGCAAGAAGGTGATTGTCTCACCTTTTTTGAAGAGACACTACTAGTAGATATACTCCAAACTTGAGGAGCTTGGGAGTTTTATTTGCATTTCTTAATCTCAATCTTCATATTTCGCAATTGTCTTTGAGCATTAATTACTTGAATATTTATCTTTCATCATTTGTGTTTAAGTGTTTATTTGTTGCATATAGTTTGAATTTCCTTTAAGCACATTAATAAGTTAATTTTTAGAGACAACGTAATTATACTCCCCTAGGTTGTTTTGGGCCAACACAGGACATAAATACCTTGAACCAGTAGAAAAAGGAACCACAAAACTTAAGTAGCCATTTTATTCAACACAAACACTGAAAAAAAAAATTCACTAAACACATAAAAACTCATTTAAACAAAGTATTACTAAACATAAACAGAGCAACACACAAAATAGGACAAAGAGGACCAAAACTATGCTTGAAAGAATAACAACACAACCCTAAAATCTAGAGTTATCAACTCCTTCCATTTTGCCATTTGCTCATCCCAAGCAAAACAACGATAAAATCCTCACACGACACAATTAACAAGAACACAATTAACTCCATTTGAAATGTATCCATGATAACAATTTTATTGATAAACTAAAAGTTAAGTGAACCATCCACAAGCATAAGAAAGTTTAGCCAATCATTCCATAGTCATCATGAGAATGCTAGATCCGGTCCATTCACAATGAAAAGGGAAGCAGATATCATTCCATCTCACAAATAAAGCCTACCTTAACCATTGTTTGGCAATACAACAACACGGCTGAGCATTAAATGTAATCATCCCATAAATACTAAAATGAATTAATTCAAAACAAGGATAATTTGGACTTCAAAGCTTGCAATTTAGGCTAAGGGTCAAAGGTTTACATTTGGACAAATTAGCTCATATCACCTTAGTTATATAGACAAAACAACTCTGAACCAGCATCTCAAGTCCATATTCAAAACCATAACACCTACCCAAATACCACAGAAGCAATACACATACCTTCTTTATTCACTTACCAAGAAGGAAGAAGACTCCTTTATATAACACAACAACACTAAATTTTCATGAATTTGCTTTTCATTTTTTAAGCATAAATTAGTCAAAAGGAATTATAATCACACATTGAGGTCACATTCCCTTGGCTTTTTCTCCAACACATATAGCATCTTCTTAACTAACCATCATAGCTACTTAGTATACAAACCTTAGCATCAACGTAACATCAATACTATCTAAGGTGATAGGTAGAAAGAAAGGTAAAACAAAACATAAAAGGTTAAATTGGCCAATTCATTTGGCTATGACAATAAAAATAAACTAATTAGGCTCAAAGGGGAAACTAGGGATAACATACAACAAGGTAGGCTATTAGGCTCAAGCGGTCAAAAGAAAATGCCTAAACCATTTCCTAGGTCCAAACTTCATCCATATGTTGAAAATATGGAATTACCTCAACCAATATCTCAAGCAAAACCAAGCTTCAATAGGTCATCAAGATTATCACTCATAAATGGAATAACAAAGCTCCCCAACACACATTGGCATGTATACATAGCGTGATAATACTCCATGAATCAATAGGGTAAAAAATAAAACAATATCCCTATACACATAATGGATTCAAAATTTAAAGTCTTCTAAAATCATTTTTCAAAAATCATTGATTACATAATCAAAAGATCTAATTAACATACTGATAGAACAACTAAATAATCGAAAGAGCTAATTGATCCACGATAAGTAAAATGAAGCAAAACAAGACACAACTTGAACAGAACCACCAATGTACATATTAAACTAAATTATGAAATGAACAAGTTGAAACATAATCACCATAACACAATAACACCAGAAAAATACGAACATGGACACGAACATAATCACACCACCTTCTCACCCAACTTACCTTGAACATTGTCCACAATGTTTCCAAACAAGCTAACAACATAAGAAAATAGACAATCAACAAGAAAATAAATTGTCCTAACATAAAAATAAAAATTGACATAAAAAAGATTAAATTTCAAGCTGGAGAACTTCTCACGTCATTCGCGAAAGACCGACTCTATTATCAGCAGTCTTATTCTCCAATTCAACAAATTCGTCTTCACTTTTCTCATCATTATTGTAGGACTTTGTCTCCAAGGATGCAAATTTGGTTTTTGAATGAAGAAGAATCCCTCTTGTTGTAGCCAAAATGTCCTCTCTAAATTGCCTTCTTGTCCCAATTAGTGGTTGAAAACCAAAGTTATTATGGTGGAAGATGTTTTCGAATAATTGTGATAGAAGATTTGAGGTTGTTGTTCATGGTGGATGGTGGCTGTAGAAAATTTGGAAGACGACAAGGAAATAGGGTTGTGTGTGCGGCTAAAAGGGAAAAATGGGTTTGTTGGTTTTTGAAAAATAAGAATTTAGGGTTTAACCCTTTAAACATACCTGTATGCGTGACATCCCACAATTTTTAGGTTTAAATTTAAGGATGTAAGTTTTCAAATTCATTCAAATTTTGTAACTAATTTTGATTTTTCTAGAAGAAAATGGGACAATCTTGGAATATGTTATTTTTGAGGATTTAATTTTCAATTAGAGACTCTTATACATATAGTAAAGTCACTATGTTCAAAGTTGTGGGATTGAAATGAAAGCAATTAAAGATTTTGAAGACTACTACTTGCCAATTAGAACTTTTACCAAGTTTCTTGGCTTCTTAATATTGGTATTTATCATAATTTAGGGATTACTATAATAAATATGACAAATCCACCTCTCTCTATCCCAATCCCCCTCATTACTTTCTTTTCCCAACACACAGACACATACTTGAAAGTGTGCTCATATGCTTCTCAATTCCTCTATAAATAGACTTCAATCCTAAATTTCTTCGCACTAAAGCAATTTAGATAATTTGTAGATAGAATTATTGGGGTTTTGTCTTTGAAGAATTAAGGGTGGGAGAGAAGTAGAGAGATGAAGAGTTCTACAATTCATTGAGGTATGTAATTTTTTTTTTTTTTTGAAGTTTTGAAGCCTACTAGAATATTGTATTTGTGGATTTCTATTATTTACTTAAGTTCAGTCGTTTCTATTTTTAAATCTAAGCATACTTATAATGGATAACATATCAAGTGATTTAAATACTTGTGAGTTGTTATCTGTTTGATTATACTTGGAATAAATGAATACTCATGTGCTTAGATTGTTGTTAATTTCAAAATACAAGAGTACATACATATTTTTTTGAGGTGTTCCTAATTTGTAGAACATCTATTGTCGCAAGTTTTATGAATTCTTAGTTGACTTGTTCATTTTGATCTTCTAAAATAACCGTGGCTGAAGGATTCAATTTTGTAGTATTCTTGTTATGGTATACAAATCTTATGTGTGTAAAAGACACCATGCACATAGAAAAATGGTATTTATTAAATGATTTGTATAAATGTCTTTTACTAAACTGTTATAATTTAAAATTTGGCCTTGTATGATTAGAGATGGTATTATGAAGTGGAGCTACCTTTTAGTGAGAAACCTTTGTAGATAATTCTATTTCAGAGTTTGTAATTTCTAAAGACTCATTTAATTTATGTAAGTTGTGATTTATGGATTTAAATTTATGGTATATTTATTTGATTATTTGAGATGTAAGTTTTAAATCTTATTTAATGAGTGTGCTTGAGCCTAGCAAGAGTTGGGCAGGTGTCTGACAGGGTTTTCAGAGTGAAGATCCGATTTGATATAGGGCGTCACAGTATAACCCTTTCGTCGTAGCACATGGCATCCTCGGTCTAGAGGGTTTGTTCTACCTCAGAAAAGAAAAAATCAGAGCTCATCATGAGACATGTAATTGTTCGTTGCAACAAGAATTGGTTTTGTGTTGGTAAAAATAAGGTCTCACCGCCATAGTGAGAAATGGTACTGTGAAGACCTTGCCATGGCTAGGGGGTGTTCATTCGATTGGCATTTGACTTTTTAACTTGTTTGACTTGACATGTTTTACTTTCAACTTGAATTGTTTGACTTTTGATTTGAAAATCTCAAAATTAAAGGCAAGTCATATAAAGTCAAAGTTAATTAAAGTCAAGTTATTTAAATTCAACTTATTCGACCGATAAGTCGAATAAGTCCATTAAGTTGAACATAAATCCTTTTTCCTTCAATATTCTAATTCCAAAATTTAGTATATCATTCTACGAATTCAAATTATGACATAGTAGAAATAAAAGATAATACAAGTTCATACAGATAATAGATGATAACCAATTTATAATCACAACATTCTTCAAAAGAAAAAGTAAGCTTCAACAATGGTAAGTGGTCAATTCATCAAAGATAATGATTGTTGACTTCAATTTTCACATTATATATCATCTTATATTTATACATATCATTATCGAGTGCGTAATTTTTAAATATTCTAATTTCCACGTTATCATCTTTATATAATGTGTGTGTACCAAAATGTATTTCATAATATATTATATGTATACAAGTTTAAAATAGATGATATGTACAAATTTACACACACATATCATTTTTTGTGTGTATACACATACACACAGATATGATAGTGTATTATTGTATATATCATGTATGAATATTAAAAATAATTTATAAAGTCACAAAATCAGGACCACTCACCAAAGCCAATTCATATAGGAAAATTTGATTGAATCATCAATCCTTGTAAGTGATATCCTATAAGTTTATAGAAATACAATGATTACCTAACTCTAGCATACTAACTGTATGAGTAAGTTAGTAATGGATTTAATGTAATTGTTGATAATAAAAATGTTACACTACTAAGGTATATTGTATAACTATATAAATTAGATGTCATCAAATAAAAAATTCTCAAAATGCTCTCACTTCTCTCTAGTTTCTCTAACTACTTTCAAACTTTTCTTTCCATTACGTTCTACTATTTTTGCTGATTTCCATTCATGAATTCTTCTAACATGGATACTGCCACAAAATCCTTTGCAAAGGCTATTCAAATAGTGGTGCAGGAAGATCAAGCTATATATTTCTACAAGCATGTGGATAGTTTCAAACGAGAACCTGGATTCTATTTGTCAAAGCAAGAGCTAGAGGAGTTGTCCATGCCTTTAAAATTTGTTCTTATTGGTAAGTTTGATCAAGGGAAGCCTAGCATGGAGGATTTAAGGAAAAGCTTTCCCACTATTAGGTTCAAAGGAGAATTTAAGTTAGGTTTCTTTGATTACAAGCACATTCTGATTAATTTCAAGTTTTTAGAAGAATATTATCTAAGATGCTATCTAAAGGGATCATGGTTCATCAATGGTTTTAATATGAAGGTCTGGACTCCATTGTTTCGTTCTAATGTTAAACCAACCGTAATGCCCATGTGGATTTCTTTCGATCAACTTTCTCTATGTTTGTTTATGAAATCCATTTTAATTTCTTTTGCAAAGGTAGTTGGGAAACTAGTGAAAATAGACATAGCCATAACCACTATTACTAGGTCTAGTGTTGCTCATTTTTGTGTTAAAGTTGATGTCTCTAAAGTCCTTCTGGCATGAGCCAAAATTAAGCTTCATGGAGTTAGGAAATGGCAGCCAATAACCTATGAAAATCTACAAAAACACTGTGTTAAGTATTCTAGGCAAGGTCATTCACCTACTGATTGTCCTTCATTGCAGCCAAGGAAGAATAAGATGGATGGTAATCAAACCCTAGCAGTCCAAAAGCCTCTTGTGAAAGGTAAGGAAGTTGTTGGACAAAAATCTAGTAAGTTTCACAAGTAGTTCAGTTTTGGTAGCCTAGGAAGCTTCAAGTTTGAATATTTCTCAAGATAAGGTGCACAAGAGTTCTCTGATACACATCAAGATTTGAATAAGTCAACTAGCCCCTAAATTGATGTTCCAGAAACTTGTATTAGTAAGAACTATTACCTCACTTCCTAAAAATATTCCAATTCAAAATGTTGCAAATCCAGTGCTAATTTCTGAATTCCTAACTGTCAAGTCTCCACAAGTTGATCCAGCCTCAGGAAAGGATGATCAAGTTGATAATACTTATGAGGATTTGGATGATGATCACAACAAAGACACTGAAGCAGAAGCCTCTAATCGTGAAACTTTTGCTGATAGAAAAGATGATAATGTTGATGTTAATATTGATGATGAAAGCCCTAATACAGATGAAATGTATGCTCTAGAATTTCCAGCTGAGATATCAGACATCCAAACTTCTAATAAACTGATGGAAAAGATTGTTCATGATCAGTCAGAGATGCTTATTAATACATATATTACTTGAGTCTAGTGGCCTGCAAGATAAAACCACTTTATCAAATTTAGATATGACTGATGGTGTAGAAAATAACAAGGCTCGATTACTTGCAGGTTAAAAAGAGTTTTCAAGCCAATTGACTAAGAAATCTATTACTAATGATGATCATTTTACTTTGGTTGTTAAAAGGAAGAAAAAAAGAAAAAGAAAATATATGCTAAAAGCTCCTCCATTGTGACAAGAAATACATCCAAGAGTACTGTTGGCCCCAAAGCACCCTAAGAGGGGTGGTGAATTAGGTTTCTTAAAAATTATACTTTCAGAAAATAGTGAGCTTTTTAATTTAAATACAGATATAATAAATTTACTAGAACATCTAAAGTAAAGAGAGAACTTTAAACAATCAATACTTCCAAGCTAGCAAGCTTGAAATATCAAATCTCTTGAATGTCTCATACACAAGGTGGAGCCAATCTTCTTTACAAAGTTGGGAAGTTCTTACTCACACTAAAACTCTTTTAAGTGGAGCCAAGGATCTTACTTACAACCACACTTTCATACAAGATTATCACTCCACTCAAAGTTGAATTGCACTCACAACTTCACACTAATACAACAAAGCACTATAGTCAATTTGCACTCAAATGACTCTTTTCTAAGGCTTGTATTTAATGTATTAGATGATCTTTTCAGGTTTTTGGAGCACCTATTTATAAGAGAAATAAATAGTGGTTTCAACTACTTCCTAACGGCTAAATAATAAATGCACAAAAAATAGCCATTGGGGTTTCGGACGTCCGAGACGTAATGAATGCGTCCGAGGCAGCGTTCGATCTTCTTTCAGTTTTGTTGAGGAGCTTCGTTCGGACGTCCGTGCATGCGTCCGGTCCTTCGTCCGACAGAGGTTTCGGACGGTATTGAGCGTCCGAAAGAAAGGCAGTAGGATCCCATTCTTCCTGCAAGTTCATTCGGACGATGCAATGCGTCCGAGGAGTTTTGACCTAGTTTGGACGGTTCTGTGCGTCTGAAGAGATCTGTTCATGCAAAAGCTTATTTTACACAGTTAGTGTTTATGTCATCATCAAAATAAGGTTTGGAAAACATCAATCTCCCCCTTTTGATGATGACAAACCTTTATGTAAAAATAATTGGATATGACTAATCAATTTGCAATATATCACAATTGGATATCGATTATCAAAGCACAATAGTATAGAGAAGACTAATTGGATATCAATCATCAAAGCACAATAGTATAGAGAAGACTACTCCCCCTTTTGACATCAATCAAAAAGACTCCCCCTTAGAACATGCAAGTAGTTTGACAGAACTTAGAACAAGTTTCATACATCCAACTGAAAAGTTTAATTGTGCTAGAGTCAAAGAAATACACAACCAAGCCACAGAAATTCTGAAAACCAAAAGAAGTGCTGAAAGGTTCTAACAAACAAAGAACTGCTGAAAACAAAATACAAATGGGAAAAGAACTAATGTGAGTCATTGCGCTTCTTGGAGCGCTTTTCAGTCTTTTGGCATTTGGCCAATGCAACAGCGCTCTCAAGGGCTTAGACACATCTAAGAGACCGGTGCGACGTTGCATGATGAAGTCAAACGTGTCTTCAACATCCTCATCATCGTCGTCATCATCATCGACAGCTCCTTGAGCAGTTTCTGCATTGCCTTCACGGGTATGGTCATCTTCAGGTTCATCACTGTCGGAAGATGACTCAAGTAGATATTAGGACTGAAGATTAGCAAATTGAACCTAAGCCGAAGCAGACATGCCAAGACTGAGTGCCTCTTGGAGAATCATTTGACGAGTTTCAAGTCGCTTTAACTTTTGATTTGTGCGACGTTAAAAAGAACTGACTTGAGTGCTCAGAGAGGTGAGAAGTCCACAGATATGTGAAAGAGATGATTCAGATGTAAGTGGAGGTGGTTGAGGAGTAGGAGAATGAGGAATAGCAAAATCAGAAGTGGAAGCATGGGATTATGACTGGGCAATATCAAAGGCTGCCTTTGTTAGCCATTGATCGTTGAAAAAATGGAGCCGCCTTTGCGTTCAATGTATGACTTGTTAAAATAAGGAGGATATTGTTTGTTTCCGCTGAAACGAATGTTGAGGAAATCAAAAATTTTGGTAAGAAATTTGCCAAAAGGAATGTTTCTTCGGGTATCAGTAAGAAAGAGTTCCCATAGGGAACAAAAGAGATACCCAAAGTCAAGAGGAATACCCTTGAAAACACTGTCTCTAAGTACACATTGCATTTTTTTGGGCTCAGTACGATGCCCGTCAGTTGGCAATAACAGATTTGTGACAAGAGTGTACAGAATATTGAGTTCAGGAGCGAGTAATGTAGTTTTGGCTTCCGAGGCCTGTTTAAAATGGATGTTAAAAATAGCTCTAACTTCGTCGATATCAAGCTGTGTATCATCAGCGGGCCATTTGTCTAACAAAAAGAAGTAGGGAAAATCAGTGGGGTTTGAGACTTCACATTCAAAAAGGGTGTTAGTGATGTTTGATGAAATCTCAAGATCGGTGTTGTTAACACGAGAAATGAGTGTGCGAACAGTAGAGCCTTTCTGAAGATTGGCCGTGAACTGAAGCACCATGTCGTGATAAACAGGTAAATCAAGATGCACAAGATACCCCAATTTTGTTTTGCAAAACAAGATTTGATAATGGGAAGATTATACTCATCAAATAGACTATGAGAGGCAGGACGTTGAACGATTATAGATTTACTTAAAAGGGAAGTATACCGTTTAGATGCCTTGGCATCGATAAACTTTGATAAGATTGGATTGGTGGAGACTTGAGGATTAGCTGATGATTCTCCTCGTACTGGAGCCTTCCCTTTTGTTTTTCGACCCCGATTTGCTGTAGAGGAACCTCCACGAGATTTCACCATTGTGATGGAAGAAAAAGAAAAGAAGAGAAAATTGAAATTTTTGAGGATTGGTGAAAATTTGAGGAAATCTAGATGGTAAATGGGGGAAATAAGATGTGATTTAGGTGAGAAGGGCTTTGGGTAGGATAATTTTCCAACCAATTTTGGAAGAGAGAGTACAGGGAATTTGGAGGGGATGGTGGAGAGAAAAAATTTTGCCCTGCGGAGGGGGTGAGTCCGAAATCGGTAAGTTGGACGGTTTTAATCAAACAGGGGTACCTTTCGGAGGGCCGAACATTTGGTGTGTGTCCGACAAAGTGTCCGAAAGCTGAAGAACGGACGGCCTAAGAGGAGCCAGTGCGTCCGAAATTCTTTCTGACGATGGTGCGCGTTCGGAAGATTTCCACAGAGTTTTGAAAGTAAGAATAATGTTCGGACGAATATGAGCGTTATTAAGTAATAGATGCTTTCGGACGATCCAGAGCGTCCGAAAGAAAAGTTGTTCGGACGAAGGAGTGCGTCCGAAGAATTTGAACCTATGCCAAATTTATCTGTAAAATCCCCAAACATTGGCTCTGAGCGATTCAAAGCGATCTAGTGCTAAGGGTTTTGTAAAACTATCAGACAATTGATAAGAAGTTTGCACAAAATGCACACGTTTCCTTGATTACAATTCTAGGTGTGATAAGAGAATTTGGTCTATGCAAGCTCAATGTGTCTCTTATCTAAAGAATCACAACAGGATTATTTGTTAAATTAATTGCCTAGTGTTGTAAAAAGGATATAGGATACACATCTTGTGTGTATAAGAGACAGCAATAAAGCAAAATCAATCGGCATTGGTGATGTAGGTAAAAATGGTGAAACCTTGATTAAGAATGTACTTCTTGTTGATAATTTGAACTATAATTTATTAAGTGTTAGTCAACTTTGTTTCCCAGAAAATAACACATACCACTGGTACTTTTTCTATCAATTTTACACCCAGTAAAGTCAGCATCAGAATAGCTAATCAGATCAAATGTAGAGGACTTTGGATACCACAGACCAAAATCCGTTGTTCCCTTTAGATATCTAAAAATTCTTTTAACAGCTATCAAATGTGATTCTTTAGGGCAAGATTGAAATCCAGCACATAAACAAACAGCAAACATGATATCTGGTCTACTGGCAGTTAAGTAAAGTAGACTTCCGATCATACCTCTATAGTGTAAGGTTTTCATCAACACTATTACTCGTCTGATAGAAGTTTGGTTGAAGTACACATTGGCGACAAACTTGTTTGCAATCTTCCATACCAAATTGTTTGACCAGCTCCTTTGTGTACTTGATTTGTGTAATAAATGTTCCTTCCTTAGTTTGATGAACTTGTAGTCCGAGGAAAAATTGCAACTTGCCCATCATACTCATCTCAAACTCTTCTTGCATTAATTGTGAAAAATCCTTGCACAAACTTTCATTAGTTGCTCCAATGTGTAATATCAGACAACTTGATAAATTTGAACAATTAACAATCCATTTAAATCCGTTTTTGTAAAAAGTGTGGTGTCAACTATTCCTCTTTTGAAACCATTTTCTAACAAGAAGCCACTTAATCTTTCATACCAAGCTCTTGGAGCTTGTTTCAAACCATATAAAGCTTTGGAAAGTTTGAAAACATAATTTGGAAGATTTTTATTTTCAAAACCCGGAGGTTGTTCGACGAAAACTTCTTGGTCGATATTATAAACCATTTCAAAAAGCACTTTTGACATCCATTTGAAATAATTTTAAATTATTGAAACATGCAAATGCAAGAAACATGCGAATGGATTCTAATCTAGCCACAGGTGCAAAGGTTTCATCAAAGTCAATACCTTCTTCTTGAGTGTAACCTTTTGTAACAAGTCTAGCTTTGTTTCTGATGATCTCACCTTTGTCATTTAATTTGTTTCTAAAAACCCATTTAGTTCCAATAACGGGATGAGAAGAAGGTCTTTCAACTAAGGTCCATACATTATTTTTCTCAAATTGACTAAGTTCATCTTGCATAGCATTAACCCAAGATTCATCACTCAAAGCAACATCTATATGTTTAGGTTCAATGTGAGAGAGTAATGCACAATTACTATTCAAAAGTTTATGAGAACGAGTAGTTACCCCATCGGATAGATCACCTATGATTAAATCTTGAGGATGACCAGAGACAAATATCCAAGCTTTCGGAAGATCATTTTGAGCATCCTCATTTTCTTTTCATCATCAATTTGATGGTTGTTGACATCAACGCTTGATGTAGTCCCTTGATGATCTTCATGAATAACGAGCTTTTCGAGCTCCTTTAAAATACCTGCATCTTCATCTTCACATAAATTCTTTGAGATAACATCATTAGTTTCATCAAATGTAACATGCACAACTTCTTCAATTAAAAGCGTTCTTCTATTGTAAACTCGGTAAGCCATGAATGTTCAAATAATCCTTGGATGCAAATGAATCAACTTGCGTGAAGGGTTGCAATTCTCTAAGAGATTTTTAAAATGAAGCATTTGCAACCAAAAACTTTGAAATAGCTCACAATGGGTTTTCTACAAAAAAGGAGTTCATAAGGAGTTTTATTTAAAGAGGATCTTAATAAAACTCGATTCATAACATAACAAGCCGTGTTAACAGCTTCGTACCAAAAGTCTTGTGGTATACACATTCACTAATCTTAGTTCTAGCCGTTTCTTGAAGAGTGTATAAGATTCCGTTTCAACAACACCATTTTGTTGAGGGACTCTAACAACCGAAAACTCGTGAAAGATACCGTTGTGATCACAAAAGTCGGGAAAATCCCCAAATTTAAATTCGGCACCATTGTCACTCCTTAGACGAACAATTTTTGTATCCAATAAATTTTGAATTTTGGAAAACAATTTTACAAATTTTTCAAATGCTTCATTTTTTTGAACAAGAAATAATACCCAAGTAAACCTAGAGTAGTCATCTACGATGACAAATGCATATTTGAAACCACCTAGACTAGCATATTGAGTAGGTCCAAATAAGTCTCAATGTAACAATTCTAAAGGTTTATGAGTAGACACAAAATTCTTTGGTTTAAAAGAAACTGTGACTTGCTTACCAAATTAGCAAGCATCACAAATTTTGTTTTTCAAAAATTTCAGTTTTGGCAAACCTCTTACCAAATCTGTCTTGGCAAGTTTTTCAATCAAATCCATATTAAAATGACAAAGTCTTCTATGCCAAAGCGAGAGACATGGATCATCTATGGAAGCGGTAAGACATTTTACATTGCTATTGCTAATTTTATCAAGATGAATCACATACACATCATTGTGCCTAGTGCCCTTGAATAAAACAATATGATTTTCATCAAGGATAAGACATTCATGCTTGGTAAAAAATACATATAAATTTTTGTCACAAAGTTGACTAACACTTAATAAATTATAGTTCAAATTATCAACAAGAAGTACATTCTTAATCAAGGTTTCACCATTTTTACCTACATCACCAATGCCGATTGATTTTGCTTTATTGTTATCTCCAAAAGTGACTTTTCCACTGTTTTTGGATGTGAGATTTGGGAAGAGAGAAGCATCAGCCGTCATGTGCCTTGAACATCCACTATCTATGAACCACTTAGCATTGTTGGTGATGTTAAGTACCTACACAATAAATCAATTGATAACTTTTGGTACCCATATTTTCTTGGGTCCATTTGAGTTAGTGAAATTGCTTTCAATCCATGTAACTAGTTCATTCCAAGTTTTTCGTTCTTCTTGACATAACACATATTCTTAACATGTCCATGTTGTTGGCAATATCTACAAATAATGCTTTTCTGGCTTATTCAAAAAGATGTCTCTTTTACAATACATAAGTCATCCCTTCTAAACATGTCAAAATTTTTGTTGATAGCTATATTTCTATTTCTTTTCATATCAACAATATTTTCTTTCTTTCTAATTAGGAGAGCATTCAAATCATCCATTCTTTTCTTCAAGGAGGCTTGTTCTTCCTTGACCTTTGATCTCACATGCATTCTTTTCTTCAAATCTAGATTTTCTTGTGATAGCCTATTGTTTTCATTCACAAGTTTAGAGTTAGCATTCAATAAAGCATTTGATTTTTTAATAACTGTTAGTTTCTAGCATATGATTCCTTTAAGCTATCATGCAATTTCAAAATGAAAGCTTCAAGATCATCTTCACCATTTTCATCATTAGAGTCATAGTTAGAATTTACCTCATCATCTCCCAATGGCCATGAAGGCCATTTGTGCCGACTCCATTTCTGCTTCAACTTCTTCTTCGGAGTTGCAATCATCCCATGTGCCGACTCCAATACTTCCAAGCTAGCAAGTTTGAAGTATTCTATCACTAGAATGCTTCACACACTTGGTGAGCCAATAATCTTTACAAAGTTGGGAAGTTCTTACTCACACTAAAACTCTTTTAGTTGAATACAAGGATCTTACTTACAACCACACTTTCATACAAGATTATCACTCCACTCAAAGTAGAATTGCACTCACAACTTCACAATAATACAACAAAGCACTATAGTCAATTTGCACTCAAATGACTCTTTTCTAAGGCTTGTATTTAATGTATTAGATGATCTTTTCAGGTTTTTGGAGCACCTATTTATAAGAGAAATAAATAGTGGTTTCAACTACTTCCTAACGGCTAAATAATAAATGCACAAAAAATAGCTGTTGGGGTTTCGAACGTCCGAGACGTAATGAATGCGTCCGAGGCAGCGTCCGATCTTCTTTCAGTTTTGTTGAGGAGCTTCGTTCGGACGTCCATGCATGTGTCCGGTCCTTCGTCCGACAGAGGTTTCGAACGGTCCTGAGCGTCCGAAAGAAAGGCAGTAGGATCCCATTCTTTCTGCAAGTTTGTTCGGACAATGCAATGCGTCCGAGGAGTTTTGGCCTAGTTCGGTCGGTTCTGTGCGTCCGAAAGATCTGTTCCTGCAAAAGCTTGTTTTACAGAGTTAGTGTTTATGTCATCATCAAAATAAGGTTTGGAAAACATCAAGTACCTCATCGCCTCTTCCTCAAACCTTATCTCAATAAAGATTCTCATATGGAATATAAGAAGGATTGGCAATAAGCCATCCTTAAGGAAAATAAAGCAATTAATAAAAATGCATGGTGTTCTTTTTGTAGCTTTACTTGAGCCTTTGTTGGAAGCTTCCAGACTTGGGGAATTTTAATAGATGCAAGGGTTTGATCACTCTTTGTGTAATTCCAGTAGTACCAATTTGGTCCAATAATATGTCAATAAATCCAATAAATCCAGTGGTTCATCTGGTCTTGATCATGTGGAATTCCCAAAGCCTATTATTTCTTCTATAGTATATGCCAAATATACTGTACATGAAAGAAGGCATCTATAGGATTCTTTAGTAAGGTTTGGTTCTAAAGTTTCTTTTCCATGGCTAGTTGGTAGGGACTTTAATGAAATTTGGAGTCATTATAATACTTAGGCAGGTCTAATCCTAATTTGAGAGACATGGCTGACTTCAATGGATCTATTACTCAATGTTCTTTAGTGACCATTCCTTCTTTTGGTTCTTATTATATAGATGAATATAAAGAGAAAATGGCATCTGGCGTGGAAGAAGCTGGAAAGAGTTGGTTGTAATAGAAGTTGTTTCATGATTTCTAAATTCTAGGAGTTGTTTATTTGAATAAGACTTCTTCTGGCCACTCTTCATTGCTGCTCTCTTTGGAAGATTGCACATATTTTGGTCCTAGATTTTGTTAGGTTCCTTGTCCAAGCTAGTTAGAGTCAGTTTTCTCAAGGTACACCTTTACAAATGTTCTGTGTTAAACTTAAAAGGTTGAAAATTGATCTAAAAGGCTGGAATAAGTTTAATTTTGGTAACATTTTTCAAAGACTTAAGGTTGCTGAGGAAGAGGTGGTTGCTCAGTAACTTTTTGGGAAAAAAAATAGGATAATGAGATTGAACTGTTCAAATTGAAGGTTAAGTTACTACATTCTCTTGTTGAGGAGGAATCCTATTGGACACTGAAAGCTGGTATCAAGTGGATAAATGAAGGAGACCATAATACTTCCTATGTTCACTCATTCCTGAATACCAAAAGGAAGAAATTATGCATTCGAAGAATGAAAAACTCTTCTGGTCAATGGGTTAATGATAAAGATCAATTGGAGAAGGATGAAGTGGAATTCTTTCAGAACTTACTCTCTGGTGGTCAAGCTTAACGTGATGATGCTTTTCTGGAATGTGTGCCTCACTTGTTAAATGCTAATAGATAATGAAATACTTCTTCAATTGCCTACTATGGAGGACCTTAAGGAAGTTGTTTTCTCAATTTGTTCTATAGGTATTGATGACCTCAATGGAGTTTTTTTAAGCATTCTGGGGGAAAATAGTAGATGACTTGATACAGGCAGTTGTGGAATTTGTGAATGGTGGATCCCTTCCAAAGGCTATAACTAGCACTTTAATTTGTTTAATTCCTAAAATTGAAAATTCAAACAATTTTAGTGAATTTAGGCCAATCAGCTTATATACCTTTACAAACAAGATCTGGACTAAGTTCTAGCTAGTAGATTCCAAAACTTGTTCCCCAGGATACACATCTAGAAGTGTATAATGAGACAGTGAATGGAAAGAACATTGTTGACAATAAGATTTTAGCTCAAGAAATGGCTGAATTCACTGACAAGAAAGCCAGAGGAGGCAATGTGATCTTCAAGTTGGATATAGCCAAGGCATTTGATTGGATGTCTTGGGAATTCTTATATAATTTCTTCTTTAGAGGTTTGGTTTTTCTGCTCAATTCATTAATCTGATTGATAACTATGCAAAGAATAATTGGTATTCTATATTGTTAAATGGCAAGGCAACTAGATTCTTTAATTCCTTGAGGGGTGTAAGACAAGGGGACCCCTCTCTCCTTCACTTTTCATCCTCGCAGCTGAAGTATTTAGTAGAAGTTTGAAGATGAAATTTCATCATGGTAAAATGGGTTTGTACTCAACTGCATGGAATTGCTATCCTATAACTCATTTATCATATACAGTTGATATCATGTATTTTTACCAATAGGTGCAAGAAATCTCTTGAAAACTTCATGGATTTTATCCAAAGATATGGGATCAATTTTAGACAACTGGTTAGTAAAGCAAGGAGCAACTTCTATCTTTCTTCTAAGTAGCCTATTAGTAGAGCAAGGATATTGCAAGGGTGACTGGTTTCACTAGAAAGGTCTTCCCATTCACTTATTCAGGCTACCCTATAAAAAAGGAAAGGAAAATAGAGCTCTTTTTCAACCATTGATAGATAAAATCACCAAAAAACTGGCTGGATGGAAGGCAAAAATCTTATCGCTAGGTAGAAGGCTTTTTCTGATCAAACATGTTTTTAGCTCTATTCCAATTTACTTATTAGCTGTCACTGAGCCTCCTAAATCAGTTATTAAGGAGGTTAACAAATTTATAGCATATTTGTTATGGGGGTTTTCTGAATGGGGAAGGATAATGCACTGGATCTCCTTGAAAAAAAATATCAAAACCTACTTGTCAAAATGGACTTGAATTTAGTAGTGAAAGTCATGTCCATTAAATTGTGGTGGTCTTTCAGAAGTAGAGTTTCAATTTGGGGCTAGTTCATGTATTTCAAATACTTGGCTAAAACTGTCCATCATTCTTTTGTTGTCCTAAGCTCAATAGCATCCCACAACTGGAAGAGATTTTGTGCTGATAAGGTAGTGATTTAGCATCAGATTTATGTGCTTCCAAAAGAAGGAAATTCTTCCTTTTGGTTTTATGAAAACTGGGATGAAGTTGGAGCTTTTCCTCAACCTGAATGGGTTACCTCTGATATTAGTTTGAATGAAGCTTAGAATGCCACTTGTTGGGACTTGAATGCCATCAAAAGTTGTAACCCTCATTTTGATTAAAATTGGCTACATGATAAAAGGTTGAGCCTAACTTCATGATGTGAAGTGGATGAGTTTGCATGGTAGATGACTTCTTCAGGAAGATTCAGCTTACACTCAGCTATTCAACTTGTGGAAAAGGAATCCACTACTTTGTTTTCAAGGAAGATGAATTAGAACTTTCGAATTCCTCTAAAGCTTTCTATATTTATGTGGAGGCTTCTTAACCAGGCTTTGCCAATGGATGAACTGTTTCAAAGAAAAGGTATTTACATAGTATTAAAATGTCAATTTTGTAGCAGTTTGGAATCTTTGCAGCATTTGTTTCCTTTTTGGCCCTTTTATATCACAAATTTGGAAGCATTTTGAGAACATAATGGGGAGATATATACACCCAATGGTCTGAATCAATATCTCAACTTATGGTGGATGGATTCTTCTACTTCCTCTTTAAAAGGAGTTGTGCCTTGGGCGGTGCATAAATGTCACGCCCGGGCATGACTTCCAGAAATGAATATTTGAGCTACTGGACATCGCGCCTGGCCTCGGCAAATTGGTCACGCCCAGTAAGGAGACCTCTATTTCTTTTGTGATTTAGATCCTAATATTGAAATTTTTGGAAAACTCAAAAAATAGAAGTTGTAGATCTTTGTCTTAGCTTTCCAATACATGAAAAATCACTTCAATCAAAGCTCAAACAAGAAAGTTATTCCATTTCCACCAAATTGCGTCCGCATCGTTCCTCGCCAATGCACGTAAATTTCAATTTTACAATTTTCCTCCAATTTTGTGATCAATTTTAACTCTTTCTTCACTCAAACCCTAAAAAACTCATAAACCCATTTTTGTTCATAATTACTCAATTCTTACTTATACATCACTAAAAACAAGGTAAATGATACATAAAATATACGATATTTACAAGCTTATCAAAGCTGCCTAATTATCTTCTTCAACTTCTCCATCCGAATTTTAATTATCCCATGTGATTTGGAAGTTATGGAAGTGAGGATTACTTGACCCTTTCTTCTTCTTGGATGGACATTCGTTGCAAAATGTCCCGCTTGTCCAAACATGAAGTATCTATCATTTTGAGAAGCTTTTAATTCTATGCTTCTATTGGCCAATGCTTCCTTATCATCTTGTACCTTGTATTTAAACTTCAATTCAAAGGAGGTTAGAGAATTGATCAAAGACTCAATTGACATAGAATTCAAATCTTTAGACTCTTGTATGGCAATAGATTTAGGTTCCTATTCTTTAGGTAAAGCATTAAAACATTTTCTATTATTCTCACCTAAAGAATATTCTTTTCCTAAGGCTTCAAGTCCTTAATAATATCATTGGACCTGCAATACATTTTATCCATATTCTCATGAGGTTGAATTTTGAATCGATTTGTATTTATCCACAAGAAGTAACTTCATATTTTCTCTTATTTCTTTTGTTCTCTTATATTGCCTTTGTTGAGACGTCTGATCCTATATCCGAGTTTTCATCCGGTGCTGGGCCAATGGTTTTTGAACTTTTCCCCATGGCCATTCAGACGTCATTCTTCGTCCAAAGCTTGTAGATATAAGCTTTGATCTTTGCCCTTCAGACGCTGCCTAGCGTCTTTCTCTGAAGCTAACACCATTTCTAATTTCTCCCTCGGACGGTCATTTGCATCCGAAATGTTGTCCTTCGGATATATCTTTGTCTAAAAGATGTGTTCTTTCTTTAGTCTTCTCTGTTCATGTTTCGAATGCTCTCTTGCATCCTAGCCTTGTTTCTTTGGACAATTCTCAACATCCAAACTACCTGTTACTTGGAATTATTGTTGTACACTTAGCTTTAAACTATTAGAAGAAATTTGTCATCATCAAAAGATGATTGGGATTCAACACATTTGCAGAGTTGAGCATGTGTGCAAAAGAGGAATTACAAAACTACAAAAAGCTAGGAGTGAGGCTATTGGAAGACCCTTGGTGTGGCAAGAGGATTCTTGTGTTGTGACGAGCTTATGGAAATTTGGGTAGATTGATTCCTTGCTGGGGCGAGTTATCCATTTGTCGCGGCATGTCATGCAGGAGAGAAGGAAAATATTTGTTCTACCTATAAATACTCCTTGTACTAGTCGTTTTCTAGATCTCTTATACACATCTAATGAGTTGCAAAGTGATAAGCAAGTAGTTAAGGTTTGTCTCTTTGAGAAATGCAAACATTTTTTACTCTTTCAATCTTAGATCTTTTCCTTTGTTAATCTTTGATTGGATCTTTTGTGAGATGTCATTTTTAGGATTTGTGAGATGCTATTTACTATTTATTCGCCAGTATTTCTTTAATTTATCTTTCTTGAAATCTTGTTTTGTTTCTTTTCATTACCATAATTTCTTTTCATTTCTATTTGCAAATTGAAATCGCACCAATTTTACAATGAATTCAGTAGTTTACTTAGGGTTTATGTTTTCTTCATGAATTAATATGTTTTTCCATTTTTACATAATCATGAACTAATTAGCTAGGGTTAGGTATGGTGATGTAATTTTTTGCAAATTAGTTCGAATAATAATCAATGTGAATGATTACACCCATGGGTAACAATTGGCACAAATTGACAACTCAAGAGCTTAGCTAACTCTTACATGTTTAGGGACAGACTATTTGGACTTCTACGTAATCTCGGCCAACTGTCCCAAACATGTGTTGATTATCAGACTAGATTAATTTGAGATCATGACTGATTGGATTATTTAGTTAGTTCATTATAAATTCCATATAGAAAAGACCCAGGTTAATTGGAATTAGGTTAAAGAGGAATCTGCCACTAAATCAATTAGATTGATAAGAATCGGAGTTGGGCTTATAATTGCAAATTGAGCTTCCATTTAGTATAATTGAACAGATTAGTTGATATCCTTGAGTAAATCCAAGATTCTAATCTAGAATTGCCAGCCTAGTTTCTAACCCGTCTTTTAGTATTTGAAAACACTCTTCTAAGTTTAGTATTATTTATTTTCATTCATTTTCTCTTCATTTAATCGCTATTTAGTAATAGTTTTAATTTATTTAAATGTAAAAGCACTCCTTTGATTCATCCAAATAGAAATTGTTAGAAATCTTCGGTACTTGTCTGCGCAACCTCTGTGATAACAATCCCTATTTAAATGTAAAACTTCTCATTTTCAAAGCCATTTTAAAAGCATTTTTAATTAGGAATGAGTTGGACGCTAATTTCCTTCTAATGCTAGCTGCACAAAACACATTATTGATGATTAGAAGTTTAAGAGAAGTCATCTTCAAATACATTGAGGGTAGATGCATTTTCCATATATAGTTATTCATCATCCATCTCTTTATAAGTGGAAAATATCATCTTCTCAGCATAATGATCTCTTATGGCACCAGTTTCAAGAAACTATTGTTCAGGGTTTATTACCAAGTTGTACAAGTTGACTTCATAAACAACTGCAGACAAATTTATTTTTGAAACATCATTTGAGATATTGTTAACCTCACTGACATGGACATGAGTAGTATTTCCTTTCTTGGACTTTCCATGTTGAGGCAAATTTTTGCAATCCTTGGCTAGGTGCCCAGCCTTGTTGCAAGCACAACATTTGCCTTTCAACTTCTTGGCAATACCTTTCCCTTCACAGCAATGTTCTTCTTTTGGTTCTTTTTGTGGGATTTCTCCGGTTGTTCAACGATATTTACTTTTGCACTAAAAGCTAAAGGCTTGCTTCCTTTCAGACACTCTATTGTCCTCTTTTATCCTTAACCTTAAAACAACACCTTCAACACTCATCACTTTATGCTTACGCTTAAGGTAGTTCTTGAAATCTTTCAGGATGGTAGCAATTTTCTATGATTGTAACCACTTGGAAAAATTTACTTAGAATCATTCTTTCTACACAAATATCATGTAAGATGACTATATGTTCTTCACAACTTAGATTACTACAACTTTTGAATGAAGGAATTTGCTGACTATGGATTTTTTCAAGCCAATATCTTCAGCCTTATATTTTTAATGCAAAGCTTCACATAGTGCCTTAGCACTAGAAATGGACCTAAACACATCAAAAATGCATTGTCCAAACCATTCAAAATATAGTTCTTGCACAGAAAATCACTATGATTCCATGCATCCATAGCAGCACAAATAGCAGGATTGGATTCCTCTCATAAGAGTTTAGATGCATTCTTAGTCAAGAACTTAGCCAAGTTCAAAGTGGCTAGATAAAACAACATCTTTTGCTGCCATATCTTAAAGTTCAAACCATTGGACTTTTCAGATATCACACCATGCACCACTAAGGGTGTTGGTGGAATCCTTTCCTCAGAGCTGGTCGATGACAAAGCATTTTCAATAGTTGCCATAATAATCAAGAACCAATATATAACACGTAAATATTAGTCACCAGTAAAATTTTAATAAAGAGCAAATAATGTATAATGAGCAATCAAAATATTTTTAAAAAATTAGAAATATTGGTTAACAATATGCAAATGAATAAATTAAGAAAACAAATAATAAATACTTTGCCTTAAGATTCTTGGATAAAATGAGATATTATTTGTAATCTTTGTTTCAGTAGTGTTATATGCTCTAGGAACAAAAAATTAAACATATAAATACTTGGTGAAGATAGATTTGATCACTACAAGCGAAGTAGACATATTTCTTACCAAGGATTCAACTATTTGTCCTTGAGGCAAAATTGTCCCATAACTTGGTACAAACATATTCCATGCAATTACCTTCTAGGATTTCAATAGTTCCACCTTGAAAGTTGCACTACTAAAAGGTCTATAAACCTATTGAATATGCTCATCCTTGTCTATGACAAATATATTTTTTAGAGCTCTAGACTAAAAGTAGGAAAATCAATATTGATGAAAGAATGAGAGAAGAAAACTCTTGAACTTGTATCTTTGACTTTTGTATCAACTTCTCTACTCCACACATATTTATATGCTTGTGGGAGCATATGAATATACACAACATTAATCACACATGAATGAAATTTATAGTTCATAAATGTACATAAAGAGACATAGAATATAATTCACTAGTTGGGAATGGAGTGCAAGCAAAGGATCCAATTTTTCTTCCAAGTACAAATGGTTTTAACAAGTAACTCTTGCTAAGGATGAGGATGAATTGAGGCCTCTCTTACAAGTCAAATTGAATCAGACTGACTAGTTACACATATTCATATGTCAATTGAATCAAGTGCAAATAGAACTATATTACTTCTGTTTGAGTAGCTAGACTCCAGTTTAATTAGTGGTGAAAGACATAGTTAAATTTTGGGTTTGCGGTTCTGATGAAAGAAAAATTTGCCAAGGTAGAAATTTGTCTAGAAATTCACTAATTTTATTTTTGTTAAATTTCTTTTCGGTGGGAAATAATTTACTTATTTGGAATAGTGCCAAGTTATTCTTAATATATGGTTTCTTAGTTGGGTTGGGATTTATAAAGACATATAAGGGGAAAAAACAATTTAGGAGCCAAATAGTCCTACAATTGGAGTGTGAGTATTCTTGGAGGTAAGAAAGATTATATATATGGGTTGAGCTTATGATTAACTTGTCTTCTTGTGTGGGATTTTTCACTCATAATAAAGAGCGGAATTTCTCTCCGTATATAGCTTTGATAAATAAACTAAAACAGTTTATATCTTATCTGTCACTCAGATTTTTATGTTGTGACTTTTTTTTTCATTCAATTATTGTATTCTTGAGTTCTCAATGGTTTCATGATAGTGGCAAAGCAAATGATGATAGTTGAAATTACAAGATACAGTTTCATTAATTTTTTGAGTATTCAGCAGACTTTGGTATGCTTCATTACTGCACCTGGAGAACCAGGAAGCAAGAGATTAACCTTGTCATGCCAAACCTTTTCTCATTTTTCTTTATGTTCTTCGATGACTCTTGGAAGTATAGATGAAGAAATAAGGATTAACAAACGTTTCAAAATCGAAGCTTCAAAATTAACAAGAAGGTAGAAATAGTCTAGATCTAGTTTTAGACAACACTCAAAGTATTGTTTTTATAGCTTCCTCTTGTTCTTATATTTGTTGTAGGACTCTTATTTTTTAGGTGCTAACAAAATCTAGGACAAATTTTTGTTAATGACACATTACAAGCGCAACAATTTTTTGGTTGCATATTTAGTGTATTGTCATTAATTGTTATAATATCTTCTTTTTCTTAGATGAAGTATCATTTCACAGTGTGGTGGCTCATTAAATATTACATTTTCATGGAATTTCACAAATTAAGATTTTGTAATGCCAATCATTTAAAATGATCCATTATGGACCTTTCCTAGTGTAGACTATTTTGTCATTCATGAAATATGAATATCATTATGCAGAATTTTCCCTATGAGAAATTTGTTCTTTTGTTGTTATTGATATCAATTGTGCATCATGGTTATGTTAATATATGGGCTCGGCATTTGAGACTCGTAGATAGTTTGGTATGATAAAAGGAATGGTGGCCGGTTATGTTTGAAAAATTCCATCTTTTGAGACTTGCCACTTTGACCATTGTTCTAAAGGAAAGGAATTTTATTTTGTGGTCCATTGATTTTTTTTTAAGTTCTGAATATTTGTTGTATTGCGATATATGGATTGGAGTAATATAAATTCCTAGCAAAACTTGTTTTGATGCTTGTCTATTTGCTAGTTTTGGACTAGATGGAAGTCATCCCTACCTAAATTTTAGGAGTGTATGGAGAAAAGAGTTGTTAGGGTATTTCTACTAGTATTAGAATTGGATGACATTAATGGATAAACAAGGGATTCTGGGGAGGTGGAGTCGAGGAAGGTACAGAGAGGAGGGGAAGGGGTGATTTTGTTGGTTAGGAAAAATGCAATTTTAACCCTCAAACTTTGGGTCTTGATTCACCTTGATCTCCAAAATTTCAAATAAAAAACATCTAATCCTCAAATTTTCTAATTCTACCAATTTAACTAGGACAAATTTAAAAATTCTATAAATTACAAATTGAAACAATCACGTGCAATGCATTTGATTATTAAATCTAACTTGAGTTATAATGCCTTTTAATCATTTTAACCCATTTAACTTGGCGTTGGAAAATTTATAGCTAAAGAAATGATGATAATAATAATAATGCATTGATAAATTAAACAATAATTTAATTCAATGATTAGAAAAGCCCGTTTATAGTCGAGCCACATTACTAGTGCTCTCCTTAGGAATGATATGTCCCTACTTCATTGGGTTGCCTTTATACGCAAGCATTTGGATATAAAGTTTAGTAGAGTGTAGTTTAGTATTGTGGTTTTAATATTATGAAGTGTAATTAGGGAGTAAGTAACGTAGTATGTATTGTATCAAATTTGTGGTGGAAAAGATTCCTACTTATAGTATCTTTTAGACAATAGAAAATAGTTGTTGGTGGCGAAAGAAATTTTAATGTTATTTTTTTCCCGTTACATTCCCTAGATGTCATTCTATTATACGTCAGTGTAGTTATGTAATTATTATCTCCTGATTTTGTGAGGTTTTTGTATTCTGAAATACTTCCTAAGCAATTAGTTAGGAAACTTCTTCCAACAAGTGCAAATTGGAAGAAGTGCCATAAGAGTCTCACTCATAGATAAATTTTTAATTATAATTACTACCTGGGAAAGTCTTTTCATGAAATTAGGGATTAGAAAATAGGTTATAATCCCCTAGAAAATTAGATAATAGGAGTGGGTGGGAGTGTTGATTCTGAAGATGTTACTGGTTATTTTCAAAATTGAGAGCGCTGGTTCTAAACATTTTAGTGGTAGGTTTGATAGTCGAGGTAGTAGTAGAATGATGATACCAGAAATAACAATAGTAACAACTAATGAATCCGATGGTTTTGTAGAATGGTCTTCTCTAGTTAACTCTGATTCTTATATGAGTAATGATAAGGATGATGAAGTATTTATTGATAATGTAAACAAAAATGTTGAACGGTTAGGACATCATTGATAGTCAAAGGAAAAAGTGAAGATATGGTTAAATGGGTTAAAATTGGTTGGGAGGTATTATAACCCTGGATAGATTTAACAATCACGTGCAATGCACGTGACTTTTTCTGTCGGTAAGAGGTAAAATTTTTAAATTTGTCCTAAATTGATACAAATTAGAAAGCTTGAGGATTAAATGCGATTTTTTTTTTTTTTTTTTTTTGAAAAGTTGGAGACCAAAATAGACCACACTCAAACTTTGAAGCATAGTTATGAAACTCGACCCGATCCGGTAGTTTAACCGATCAACCCGGTGAACCAGCCACTTAGACCGGGTTGAGTTTCTAATTGAACCAGATAAGGAAAAGACTCGATGGAACTCGGTCAGCCTGGCGGTTGAATCAGAATATCTAGTGACCCGACCAGTTTTTAAGTAACCTTGTGTGTTCAAAAATTAATGGTAAAATTTCATGTTTAAATATTTGATCTCGTGACCTCTTGTCAACTTAAAAGAGATTCCACCACTTCTGACAATTTTCTAATTGATACTTCCCTTTCATTTATAATATTTTTGTAAACTCTATCCTTTCTCTTTCCTCTTCAACTAAATCAAACATTTTTACAATTTTATTTTCAAAATAAAACTTAAAGATTTTCAAACTAATAGGAAAATAAATTAGATATATCACAAGAAATCAAAATAAATAGACATGATTTTATAAAAATAAACTATTAGGACAAAATAACCCAATAATAAATAAGGGTTAATAACATCTTTTTTCCCTAAAGTATAGAGGTAATATTACACTTTGCCCCTTGAACTATAGGGATAATTATACTTTGCCCCCTGAACTGTAGAAATATATACTTTATCTCCCATTCATATTATTCATCCTGCAAAAAATTTAAAATATTAAAAAAATTTAGTTAGATGACAAAAATACCCTTCGTATCACATTTTGATTTTTCATGTGTTTAATTAATTTTTGACAATTATAAAAGAATTGGGAAAAAATAAAATATAATAACACAAACTGGTATTTTGGATTTTATAAATGAAAATGTGAGAAATTGTTAAATTATATTATATCTGACATCGCAATTTATACATATCTAGAGTCAAATAATAAAATTGTTAAATACTAAAAGACATCAAAAAATTACAAAATTTTATAGAAAATATATTTTCAACAACACAATTGATAAAAAAAAAAAAGTAGATTCATAGAAACAAGCCCATTTAGAAATGTTATACTATTACAGTTAAACATTCAAATTTAAAATAATATAAATTAAAATCTAAAATTTTTAAAATTTTAACCAAGAAATATATTGATATAAATTACATTGAAATATTATATAGTTTATTTGTGCTTATTTTTAAATAATTATCACATCACTATCAAAATTTAAATACATAAAAATCAAAATATAGTACCAAGAGTTGTTTAGTCATCTAACCAAATATTCTTGATATTTTAAAATTTTTAACAAATGAATATTGTGAATGGGGGTAAAGTATATTTACTCCTATAGTTTAGGGGTATACAAAGTGCTAATACCCAATAAATAATGAAAAATTATTTTCTATGCATTTTTATACATCATTATTCTACAAAAACATAAACAGATTTATTTTAGTGCATTCGTTACAGTTTTGAAGAAATTAAAAATTCTAAAATATTGTAATAAATTAAAATTTGGTAAATATGTTTTATAAATGTTTCTTATATATATCTAGATGTGTATAAGAGAAAATTATTATACATATTAATCAAATAATATATATTTGTGACCCACCGGTTGAACTAGTAACCCATTGATCCATCTCTCTCGTTGGGTTCTTCCCTGGGTCGGGTTTAATAACTATGTTTTGAAGTCTAAAATTGCAATTTTCCCTTTGTTGGTCCCATGTGAGAGATGACAAATGGGCATTTAGGGGATTTGGCTTTATGTAATTAGGGCAAATTTGTCATTTGAGCTTACTTTCAAATTTATTTAGGTTATGCCAGATAAATTGATAGTTCAAGATAGTATATTGCTATAATTGTTAATAGTTTAGGGGGGTAAATCACAAATTGAAGATAGTTTAGGTGATGTTTTGCAATTAATCAAATTATAAATTGATGCATGTATATACTTGTGAACACATAGAATCTTATTTCACCACACGTATGGCAAGTTTTGTTCTTATGCTAAATTGCCTCCCAGGAAAAAGAGAAAAAAAAAAAAGGAGCTTTTAGTTAGAGCTGTTGCAGGGTCGAGTTTCCTAGGAATGATCCACTCTTCATTATTTCATGCAAAGGCTTGTCTATTAACTTGATGGTATTGTGGATCCAAGCTACAGTTATGACCTCAACGATTGGTTCCAGAATATACACCCACAAATATTTGTAATGCATGGTACAAGTACTTGTCCCAAACTCCATTATTCATTGCTGGACATATCATTTTCAACCTTATGGTTAAAATTTCTCAAACTAACGGACAACTAGGAGTTATTTCGCAGAAACTTGCCATTAGCGGTTTATTAGTTAGCAGCCTTCAGAATTGTATTCTAGAAACAATTACAAAGAGTTTTTCCATTCCCGAAACCTTTAAATGGTTGTTCATTCGGGGACGACTAGCTGGTACCGGCTTCATACCCGAATATATTATCAAAATTTCTACTTTGCTTGCCCCAGTGAGAAACAGCATTCTGCCCGATAGCATCGAACACCATCATTTGCTAGAGATTTAACTAGTCGTGGCCACCAAATAACTATATTATTGGAACATGCACATACACTTTTTCATACTTGCTCTGATTGTTGGAATTTTTCACCGTGACAGCTCTACTTATAATAGCTTGCGAAAAAGCAAGACTTTTCCAGGTCCTCTTGCATTTTGTTCACACCTTGAAATTTACAATTCATACACCTGCATACGAGCAGGGGCGGAGGGAGTGGGAGGGGGGGCAGTGCACTGCCCTTAAGAACATGTGCTATATGGAGTGTGAAATTTGATAAAAAATAAGTTTCACTTTAATTTTGTCCTTAAAAATTTTTGAAATTTTACAATATAATTTATTTTTAATTTTTAACATTGTACAACTTATTTGGGCCAACTCTACATATTATATGGAGTATGTAACTATAATCTCATTATACCACTACAATATTTTAAAATCGTTTTTAAGCCCATTATCCATCAATAAATACTTTTTCTTTTTTATTCCTAATTTTACCAAATTCCATATGGGGAAATAGAACAAGCAACAAAAAAAGTTTTTGGTGATAAAAAGAAAAGTCACACCTTTGGAAAGAAAAGAAATCAACCAAATTCAACAAATTGGCACACATTTTTCACCATAATAATTATGTAAGCATTATTAGTTTGTTTCAAATTGCAAAATTATATTATTGTTTCGTTTTGTGATTTTAACTATATAATTTTGTCATACTTAGTTAAATAACTAATTTACTATAAATCATAAATAAATAATAAATTTGTTTGTTATTGTTTCATATAATGGTTTTTACTTTTTGTTGCATTTAAAAGTTATTGTTATTGTTTTAAATAAGAACTAATTTACTTTTTTATTAAAATTTTTAGTAGTTTGTTATTTTTCACCTAACATAATCACTTATATTTAACTAAATGCAAAGAAAAATTTGTGAACTGATTTCTGAATATGAGAACACTTAAGGAACAATTTTATAAAGATGATATGTACGAATTTTGTAAAAATAAGAAAGTTATTTGCTACTAATAAATTTTGATGTTTTAGTTATCTACTTATTCTTGTATTAAAATTGTGATATTGGTTATTTTGTGATTACAATACTTGCATATAGTTATATTTACGCAATTAGTAATAAAGTATAAAAGTTAAAAAAATTATATGATCCTGTTAAAGTGTCATACCATTATGTTTTGAATTCTTATACAGTATAAACCTTAAAACACAATAATAGGATCTAGAGTTATATATAAACTTGTCCGGCTACGCCCCTGCATACAAGTACCTAATTCTATTTCCGTTAATGTACAATGTTAAAAATTCTTCTATACCCATCTGAAACTCACTAATAAATCCTCTATGCATCAATAAATTCTTATTATATATATTCATTGCCTAGTTTTTTACATTTTCTCCCTATATATGCACATGCAAAAAGTAAACAATTAATTTTTTCTCATTGCAAATTCATCACATACAAATTTAAAACTAAATTAGTGTGGCCTACAATATAAATATAACATCCATATTAAACGTACCATATTTACTAAGCAATGAATAATTAAATTTAAAATCCTAGTTACTTCACTAAATATCTGGAAAAAATAACATAGGAATGGAAGCATATTCACATTCCATGTAGTCTCCAGAGATTCCATTAGACGTCAAAAACCTTGCACAATCACATACAATGTAATAATGGAAGCAAAACAAACCACCAAACATTATTATATGTTGTTTAAACCTTGGGTATGGAAAAAATTATGGAAAAGCAAACAGAATTGGTGCGGGGTTTTTGGTTTTGCAGCAGTAGGCGAGAATAGGATGGTGATTTATGCTGGTAAACCGGTCACGTAATGAATTTGCAACACACATTGGATTGGTTTCAAATTTACGACGGCCACTACAGGAAAATGAGGCTTTAGTGACGAAAAGTACAGTGACGACACGAAATCTCGTCAATAAAAGGTGTTATTAGTGACGACTTTTGACTTGGTCACTACAAAATGGAAGGATTTGCCTTTTAGTGACGAAATACAAAAAGTCGTCACTAAATAGTCATTACGTCATCACTAAAGATTAGGCGAAAAATTGCGCAAAAATATCTAGGATTTAGTTACGATATTTTGTTGTCACTAATATTTTTAGTGTTAGTGAGGATGTTTCATCGTCGCTAATATTTTAAGAGTATTCTAGGATTTAGTGAGGATTATTCATCATTGATATTTTTAGTATTAATCATTGGTTTTAGTTATCAGTATTGACTTTACATATAGAAAGTAAATGTTTGAAAATTTTTCTATGTGGGTTTTGCTGGATTGTGTTGAAAAAAGTTAGCTAGTTTGTGTAATTATTTTTTTAGATAATTTTAATTTTGGATTATAGGAATTAAAGAATTTAGATGTGTTATTTTAAATGAAAATAATAAAATAAATATTGAGTTAAAGAAAAATAAAAAATATATTGTTTATGATATATATTTTTAAGTTATATATTTGTAAAGATTATAAATTTTATTAATGTAAATTCTAATCCAACATTTGTAATTGAAGGGGAAAAAATTTTCTTTTCCCTAATATGATGGCCCCATTAAATATACTAAATATTAAAGAAATTAATTAATATTTTGTAACAATCAGTATGATGACCCAAATGAGGTGAAAAAAATTAATTAGACTACCTTATTGGATGCTTACCCAACAAGTAAATTAATTATAATTCGAAAATCCATCTATATATAAAAAAATCCAAACAATTTGTTACCACATAACAGGCCAATGTATGAGACAAATAGGCCATTTAGCTGGCTTGGTTAGTATGTTGTAGCCCAAGTGGGTAGATAACACATTAAGATGTATATATATATTGACCCATTAGATAACAAATTAGGAAACATAATATAACTAATTGGGCTTGGTACTTGGTAGCCCAATTAGAAGTCTATAGATATTAAGAGATCTTGAGATGGTTTCCATATAAACTTAATTTGGTGGTTCATAAATATATTATGTGATACTTACGTATAATCAATTTTCTTTGACTCTCTAGTATTCTAATTTTGTCCTAAAAATTTAATTAATGCATGATATTTATTTCTATGAAGTGCATTATAAATTAAACTAGATATTTATTTCTATGAAGTGCATTATAAATTATACTAATGTTAGAATGATTTTCATAATTCTTTTTGGTTTGTTAATTAATTTGTTAGTAAATCATTATTTAACAGGATGTTCTAATTTGAGTCATTTATAGCTATTAATTTAAAATAATTGCAAGTTCCCAGTTTAATCTAAAAACAATGTGTTTCTTTTTTGGCTTGTTAATTTGATACTTTGTAAGAAAGATAACAATAAGTATTTTATTCCTTAAATTACATAAAAGAAACTTTTACTCATTCGGTTTGTGAGTTAATAAAACAAAAATATTAAGTTTATTGTAAGTTATTATTATAATATTTTTGTTTTATTAACTCAGAAAAACATATTTTTACTAAACAATAAGTATTCAATTGACTTATAACTACTTATTTACTATTTTTGCAAGTATTTAGTACAATAAACTTAATATTTTTGTTTTATTAACTCACAAACCGAATGATGCACATTGGCATCTTTTAAGTAGCCTAAGTAGGCTATCCCAGATGCAATGAAGACTAACCATGCCGGACAACAAAAAATACGATGCACCACTTGATCTGGATTACAACGTGGTGGTCGGTCGTTGCATACAGTTAGGTCATCTTAGTCTGAGCTTGAGCCTTAGCTTCTAAGCCTGAGCCTGAGCCTGAGCCTAAGCATGAGCATGAGCATGAGATTGAACCTGAGCCTGAACCTGATGCAGGATTGCATGATATGTATGAAGATGATGAGAATCCACATTGATTACCTACGCCACCCTACTCTTTGGCAGGTTCTCGTGCATCTATGCCATTTTCTAGTGACCAGTTCATTGTATAAGACACCATTCCATTGGAGTTATCATCATCTATACCTTTCTGTAGCCTAGATGTCATAGTACTGGGAACAAGTCCTGAAGATTCATAACAGCCTGGTTCTAGGAGCCCATTGTCACTCTTACTCAAGAATAGTTTACCAGAATACGTGACACATCACAATTTTATATTCGCCGATCATAGAGGATACACACACCGAAGGATTGTGGCACTGGTGGGAAACTTGGGAGCATAGGCATTGATTATTGTAGTATAACTATAGGATAACTTATGTTATTGCTTATTGTACTACTAGTTGTGTTATTGATTATTGTACTACTAGGATAAATTTATTTTCTTTTGTCTATACGTGTTGCCCTTATTGGGTTTTTTATTTACATTGTTGCCCTTGTTGGGTATGGTTGCTAGCTTGAAGATTATATTACTACTACAACTTAAAAGACTTTTTTATTTCAAAATTAGTTTCACAAATATTGACTATATAATATTTTTAACTTACAATACTTTTGTCATAACTGTTGAACGTCAAAATCAACATTAAAAAAATATCTAAATATATACATATTGTATTTCTATGTTATTGTTTTCGACACTTTAAAGTTTTTTGATCAGTTTAAAGTATGAGATTTTTGTTAAAAAAATTTATGCAAAATTTGGATTAGTTCGTATCCCATGAATACCAACTAAATAATTTTTTTTAAAAACTAATTATGCAAGTAATTTTTTAAACAAAAAAGAAGAAGTAAAATTTAGCTTAGTTCGTATTTCACGAACACGAATTAAGCAATTTTTTAAAAAAGAATATGCAAAATTACGACATAAGTCACATTTTGAAAATGCAAATTAGACGTATTTCACAAATTCAAACAACACCTGCCGACCACTTCTCCAAAAGCAAAACACTTTCTACGAAATTTCTCCATTGCAACAATATGCACCTACCACTAAAAAGCCCTCTTCTTCAACCCACTCCGCCGCCATCACCTACCTCTTCGTCTCCTACACCACCGTCACCTCTACCTGCAACCACCACCGCCTCCTCCCACCATCGAATACCCTTTAACTCATACCATTTATGCCATTTGGGCCGCCAACACTTTCCTCGGCAAAACCCTCGTCTCCTCCGGCCTCTCCATTGCTTTTCTCACCTCTACGTCCACCATTGTTAACATTCCCAAGAAATTTGTGTATCTCAAGCCAATTCAAACAGGGTTTCCTGATGACTCCGATTCCCTCTCTGTTTATAGCACTAAAACCAATGTTTTTCCCCCGAATGCAATCTCTTTGATCCATTTTTGCTTCGAATCACGTGCTCAATGCTTCGGGTCCCGCTGCTAGAGCCCTTTTGGGGAAACGCTGGGAAAGTGGGGGCTTTGGGAATGGGAAAGTTGGGAACTTTGGGGTGGGTTTGAGAGTTTGGGGTGGTATGAGGAGAGGAAATTAGAAGGTGTTGAAAATGATGGAACAAAGGCAGCCGGGGCGTGTTCGGAGTTGATTTGCAAGACGGTTTATAGATGGAGAGAGCCGATTTCGCCTCATTTAGCTGCGGGAAGAGAAGGGGCTGCATTGGAGGACTCTGAGTTGTTGGAAATGTTGAAGAGGGGTATGCAAAATGGGGTGGGAAAATATGGTAATAAGGATGTAGGTGCTATGTGTGTGATTGAAACTGCTGGTGGCGTTGCGAGTCCCGGTCCATCGGGTACTCTTCAATGTGATTTATATCGATGTGTAATTTCGTTTTGCATAATATTTTGATTCTCTTGTTTAGTTTTCACGCTGAGATAATGGTAGAAGATGGATTTTGCATATTAGTTCTTGCTAGTTGATTCCAAATGCAAATTCTGTTGTTTTTAATGAAGCTTAAGAAATCTAAATGAATCAATTAAATTGGTAAGTTGGAACAAGTTTGTGGCTCTACTTTATAATGGAATTACTGCAAATCACTGATTTGTTTTGGTCGAGTTAGTTATCAGAAATTGCTCATTTTTTTTGTTTTTATTTTTATTTTTCTTTTCTTTTCTTTTTCTTTATGATATGAGTTGGATTATGTTAAAAAATTAGGCCATCTAGAGTTTTATTAATGTATAACTAATCAGAAGATGAGCTTAGTCTCTTAGGACCTAAGGTGAGTGTAAGTATGAAACTGAAGTATTTAACATCTTTTTGTGATTAATTGTCTATCGATATGATTAGTAGGAATGGAAATATGATGCTAGGCTTTTTTATTATCTGACTTGAACTTGTAGAGGCATCATTAGTCTGAAAATGGCATCATTAGTCTGAAAATCTTAATTATGTTGGAAAGGAAATGTTTCGATTTCCTACTAAATTTTGCTAATTTCATCAATAATAGAGTAGTCCAAATACACTTTTGTGTATGTTGCAAGCATACTAAGATGATAAAGAAATTCCTTGGCACAAAGTCAGATCTCTTCCAATTCATTGTGGAATGAGAATATCCCTAAATGGTCAGTTGAAAGCTCGATTCCAAATGGTAGAGAAAAGAAGTAGGATAAATTGAATTGTCACGTATTCTGGTAAACTATTATTCTGGTAAACTATTCTTGTCTGTTTCATTTTTCTTAGCAGGCCTTTCGGTTGCCACCATTTCGGTAGGGGATGGAAGACTAGGTGGTATTTCGAACAATTTCAGCTTATGAAAGTTTGAAACTCGTATTTTTTGTGGATGTAGCAATGGCTGTCTCTTTTGAAGATCTATGGTGTGTAAATGACAGCCATTGTCATGTTATTTGCAAAATGGGTAATGAAACTTTTACCCTTGTTTCATGGATTTGATCCTTCTTGTTCATTTTTTAGAAGCATCAAGCTGTGTATAAGAGACAGGAATAATACAACTAATAGTACAATAAGCAATAGACACCTGTCTCTTATCTCACATCTAGTGTTTCTGCTTCCACCTGTTCCACAAGCTATGTCATGTATAAGAGAATGACTTATCAAGTCTCAAAATAGGATTTCAGTTCTCTCAAGGAAATAATGCAAGTGCATTTCAGTGGAAGAATCCAGAAATTACATGACATCCTCTCATGACCCTGTCTCTTATACACATTTACTAGATGAGATTGTACCTATAGAAAATATAATTGTGATAGATTCACGCTGTGGCGAAAAGTTTGCAGTTCACAAGGTGAGCTACTTTTCTATTTTTTAATGTGCACCTTTTGTTCTTTGGTAGTACATTGGAAATCTTGTTTGAATTCCAAAAGCAGCTCACATTCCGGATTTGTAATATTTTTCAGCGCCATCAGTAATATATATTTCTTTGTCTTGGTATGAATTTTATTAAAATTGCCACTTGCTGTAACATTTGCTTGCAATCGCACATTGAGCTTATTTTGTTATAATATTTGAAATTCCAATCGCACTGGCACATTGAGCTTATTTTGTTATCTTATTATGGTATAGGCCAGCAGCTATGATCATCATAACCACAACAGTTTGATGCTTGTGCAAGCTGGTGGACACAGGGACCTTATATTAATTTACAGGTCAATCCATGGCATCTATATGTTTCTAAAAAGTTGCATTGTTAACTTATGATGATATTTGCTATTTTCGTCTTTGCTTTGACTAAATATGGCATAGAGTGAAATTTATATATGTTAGCTCATAAAGTTTGTGTTTTGGAGCAATGCTAAATGTTGTACTTTGGATGATGATGGTTATAATGTAAGGATTAAAGAATTTCCCTTTGACGCACATAAGAAAATTGTATGAGTTACAATATTGACATATTGTTGAATGAGAAACCAATTTAGTTAAACTTGGATAAAGATTGCTCACTTGGTTTTTGTTTCACCCCTTCATCTTTTCTTCCATAGCTAGATAAAGGTAATCGTAATTCAGCATATCTTTCCAGCTTTATGCGCTTGTCATTATGCTTATGTATACTAGACAATTGAAGAAAAATTAGGCTTATTTTTGTCTGTCTCATAAAAAGAAGTTCCTTATCTGTCTTGTTTGCCTATTGTTTTTATTTTCCTTATGTTTAACATATTCAACAAATGTTTATTGAATTTGGTATTTGTTTAATAAATCCAGTTGTCATACTTTAATCGACCTAATAAATTTGTTAATTAACGTATTTTCTTTTTTCCTTGTGATTCATCTTGCAGTGAAGCTCACCGACAAGCAAGCTTATTTGGGAAGAAGTGTAACTTTTTTCTTGCCCATGCTTTTGATGTTGCAGGGTACTGCTGAATTTATGTTAGTTATATTTGAAGACATGGATACTGTAATCTACTAGGTGTTGGAACTTATAAATACTTGACTATTATAGTTATTTGACACTCTTTTATGCTGTTGGACTGTGATTATGACAATGAAATCCTATTTTGCTTGTCAGGCTATAAGTTTAGTTTTATAATTGGATTTTAGTAAAATGTCAATATGTTTTTCTAGTTTTGGCATTCTTAGTTATTAAATTTCTAAGGAAAATTGCTTATAGGTCTGAAAAACTTGTGACCAACTTCACTTGTCACAAAAAAGTTTAGAAAGTCGTCACTAAATGTGTTGATCAAACACATATTTAGTGACTATTTTTAGTCATCAATAAATGTATTGACCGAACACATATTTAGTTACTCCTCTTCTGTCATCACAAATGTCGTAACTAATTATATTAACCGAATGCTTATTTAGTGACTCCACCGTCGTCACAAGTTGTCACAAAATATTGTCACTAAATGCGTTGACCGAGTACATACTTAGTGACGTCATTTGGTCGCCACAACAGTCTTTAGCATACAATATAGCATTTAGTGACGACGTGCCATATTTAGTTACCATTTTTAAGTGCCTTTTGTGACTAAGGATACTCGTCACTATTTTGTGACGAATATTTGTCGTCGCTAAAAACACTCATTCAGTGACGACTTTGAATTGTCGTAACTATATGGCTTTAGCATCGAGCCTTTAGCCACACACAGTGACGAACTGAATTGTCGTCTCTAAAGTATTTTAATGATGACTTCTTAACTTTTTGTGACGACTTGGCATGGTGACTAAAACTCTATTTTCTTGTAGTGGGCATTACTGACCAATTCTTTTTAAATAGCAAACCTATTTTGCAGCCATACAATCCCGTGGGACGTTCATGTTATTTATGACACAAAACACATTTGTTGCCATATTTGCTATGAATTTTGCAATGGATCAATAGTGTCAGTAATTTGTCGCAAATGGAGCATAAAGGATAGCGATGACCATGTTACCAAATTATTTCCAATGACATTTGCAACAAATACATATGCGCTGGAAATGTAGAGATGAATTTAGTGATGCCTACTCGCTACTATATTATGCACATTTACACGCCTTTTTGGGACAATACTGGTGACGATGATTCTTTTTTGATAACTTTCTAAAATGAGTGTTATTTGCGAATGTTTTAGCTAGGTTTCGTTGGAAATCTTGAGTTTTTTCGTGTTTATTTTAGGTTTTTGTGTAGTTTAGGATTTTTTGTTTGAATTGTCATATTATGTGTTTTAGGTCATTTATTAATGTGTTTTTAAGGTTTTCAGTGAATCATTGTCCAATTGGATAATTAGCACATGAATCGAGAAGATCAGTCCAAGGTTGGAGTAGCTTCAAAAATGACCAAATGAGACACAAAACGGACCTCAAAATCATAAAAAATCACAAAACCTGGCGCCACTGCTAGCAGCCCTGGCAATTTTTGCTGCATTACAGGTTTTGTGATTTTTTATGATTTTGAGGTCCGTTTTGTGTCTCATTTGGTCATTTTTGAAGCTACTCCAACCTTGGACCCTTCTACACTTAAAGCATATATATAGGACATTTTAAGAGCAAGTTTTACATCAATTAATTCGTTGTTAGTTTCATAGCGGTCATTAGGACTTTAATTTTCTACACTACTTCAGAAGACTAAGGCTTGAAGAACCAAAGGGGGCAATGCCTTGGATCATCACTCTGGTGACTTTTAATTACTCCAAATTAGCTTGACTCAATGATGTATTTAATGACTGGTATTCTTTCATAGTAGCACATGTTGCAGATATGTTAATTAGGGTTTTCAAGATGCAGTCGACTATGATGGCTAAACTCATTTTTGTATTTTATTTATGATGGATTTTTTTCAATATTGAGTATTTACTATGTGTTTAATAGTTTCAAATAACTTATAAATATTTGAATGATTTAATAAATATGTGATGAGACTGACCATGTGATTCATGTATTAAAGATTTAGTAAGTGCTATGAATCTGAGTTAATGTCAGACGAAGGATTAGTTCTATTTGTGCGGTCACCATAGGAATTCCATGATTTATATCATTGTAATTTTACTTCTAATTATTTGTGCTTGAGCATAGACAAATAAATTGGTGAAAAAGAAAAAGGCTAAGAGACTATTGCATGACCATTGGGTAATAATTGCAATTGAGCATTTGATCAGCAATCTTGAAAATCTAACAAAAATAACTTTAACTGAGTTCATGCTTAAGAATCAGAAAATTGGGAAACCCTAATGCGTGTTATTTCTTGAATTTGTTCCAATTTATTATGTGCCACTTTTAAAATCCTTAGGTGATTAACCCACATATATGGAAGATGAAAAGGCCTCGGCCCTTTAAACACACTTGAGGATAAATATAAGAGTAGAGGAGAATGACTTAGATGCGGTTCTATTTAGATGTTGAACTTGTGCGTTAGGCCAAGTTCATGCCATTGTTGAGAAGCTAGTAACCTATCAAGACATTTCTAGACACGCCGGTCATTACGTATTCCAATATAAGAACTTATAGATGTGTATAGGGTTTCTCCGAAAGGGCACCGTTGAAAAAAATTGCACATAAATCATCAATAGCACCTACCTATTAGGAAGAAGAACCTAAATACTCACTGAGGAAGGCCCTTCTCAATAACATTAAAATCCCCACCAACTAACCATTGACCATTTTGTAAAGCTGTAATTCTAGTTAAGTTATCCCATTACATTTGCCATAAACAAACATAGCTAAAACCACAGAATCCCAACAATCATTAGAAATTGAGACATGAAAATATTGATTATTGTTTTCATAGAGCATCGTTTGATAGCTAGCACTCAGAATACCAAAATTTTATAGGAAGAGTTACATAAACAAAGATTAAAGTCGGATCTTTGCCTTAAAACTTCAAGTTACAATGCATCTACTATAGGCTCAATAATTACAAGCAGGCCAATTTGATGAATACATAATACTTTTTTATGTCCATGCAGAGATGATTTCCCAGCGATGCGTCTAATATTCAACACTAGCATATTATTCATCATGACTATCAAAGAATGAGTAAATGAGGCTTCTATAAGACTAGCTGGTGATAATTGTTTGAGGAGGAAGAAAATGTTCTTTTTACGCTTTGTTCTTTTGGTATAATCTATAATAAAAATTTCCCTCTTTAAAGATTGTCGTATTAAATTCAAATAAAGAATTTGTGAGTTGCTCTTTCAAAACTTTTAGTCTTATTACCTCTTCCAAATCTCATAAGTTCTCAATGATGTCATGTTCATTAACCAGCTTTCTCAGTCTAAGCTTCCTTAACTTCCACTAATGGTTATGGAGAATTTAGGCAACAAGAAGCTTTTTGTAGGCAAAGATACTTGGCTGATTGATTCCTCAATAACTATAAGAATTGGAGTCTCATCTCTGATACATTTCACAGATGTGTATAATGGATACAGGCCTTGAAGGCTATATATATTGAATAAATTAAAGATTCCTGAAAGGTGGTTCACATCTTAATTGTTAAGCAACAGAAATTTTTGGTGGTATTCGTGTGATTGATTTGCTAAGCTGAACAAGAATATCCTCCTTCTGCCTTTATGTAACGCCTCATGTCATAGGAACCAATGCATTTGGGTTGTCTACTTGCACATCTAGAGTAAACTATTGGGACCCAATATGGAGCAGGATCCTGCTTATGCTGTCCTTCCCCAGCATTGTCTTCCTTCTATTTCAAAGCTGGATTGGGAGAAGGATTAGGGTTAGCAGCCACAATTTTTCCATTGCAAAAATCTTTGGTGATGAGACAAATTTTAGAATAGTTATAGTAAAAATCCGGGACATTTTCTTAAGTGATATATTGCCAAAAACTTGGTGATTCTGCATTCCCAAGCCAAACCTTCTTGGAAAAGAGTTTGGTTATATCAAACTCCACACAAACCCTTGCAATCCTAATATGTAGTCGATATAAAAAGGATCAATCTAACTGTAATACTCAGTGCACAAATACGTTGATGGATATAACAATCATGTGCTTATATGTTTTCTTCAAGAGGAAGACTACATTCGTTGTTGGTGTCAAGTTTTCTGGACTCTTTCGGTTTTGGCATGCGGGTCTTCAAACGAACTCTAGAATTTAGGATTGATCTAGAACCCTCAATTGCTTCCAGTTTGGATCAGCTTCGATCAACTCGTATACCATATGCTTCACCACTGAGCTTTGAGTTGTTGATAAATGGCTAGCAATTTTTACCAAAGGTCAGCAGGAGTGGTGAGAAGTAGAGAAGTACATCAAGTAGGATTAGTGGATACACTGGTAGTACAAACATAAGAAATGGCAACACATTTGGCACTTCTCACAAGACAACTTGGAGATATAAAAATTAATGATGTTAATTCGGTTAATTCTTTTGAGGTGTCTTGTGAATTTTGTATAGGAAATCATATTAATGGCTTGGCCAGATGTCTAGAATTGCAAATGTGAATGAGCAAGTGAATGTTGTGGCGAATCAATCAAGGGTGCAAAATAATTCATACTCGAATACATACAGTCATGAATGGAGAAACCACCAAAACTTTTCATGGAATAATTGTTAGTCTAAAAAGACACAAACATCTAGTTATAAAATATAAAACACCTAAATCAACTAATCTTATAACTATGTGACCAATGTTTCCAAAAATATACAGTGTCAAACAGTAGCTAGTAGAAGTAGGGATCGTTGCACGAAGAATAATGTGCAATTTGTTTCTATTTGGATAAATTGAAGGATTTATTTAAAAAGATAATTGAACTAAAACTACACTAAAAACTAAGTGAAATGAGTAATAAAGAGGGTAAGGTCTTATGCTAGCCGATTTCCCGGGAGTTGTTTAATTGGGTCTAAACAAGTCATTCAACAAACCAAATTAGAGGTTGATTCCCATTTGTAACCTAATCCCAATACCTTGGTGATTTAATCTATCAAATCAATTAACCTAAGTGTGGATTCCTTCAACTCCTTAAGCTAACCAAATTTGATTAACTACTCATAGAATTCTAGCAACTAGCTTGGGGAATTAGTCCGCCAAGATCTAATTCTACCCATAATCCAACATTACTCTAGGTTTATAATAGAGGTTCAATTCCCATATCCCCCAATTAATCAAATGAACTAATGGAGTGATCAATTACCCTAATTTAACTATAAAGCCCATTAATATTGTCTAAATAATCTATTTTACCACCTAATCAACTCATTAACCTCTACCCATTAAAAATTAGCTTCACACAACCGTAACACATAACTAATTAATACATTTTAAACTAAAAGAAAGTAACTAAAAGCATTCAAAAGCTATAAATCTACAAAACTAGTGAAGAAAAATGGTTGCACTGAAAGCTAATAAATGAAAGCATTAAAGAGAGTGTGATAACTTAAATAGGCATGAAAATGCAAGTAAACTAAGTACAATAAACATAAATGAGTACTTACAAAGTTGGAGAACACTTACACAAGCATAAATGAGAACTAGCCTAAGAAAGTTGAAGAAGAAGAGCTAAAATTCCTCCCCAAGTTGGGTGGAGAAAAGAAAAAGAAAATTAATGGTGGAGGCTTCAAATCAACCGCAAAAACATATATTTGTCATAGGCTCAGAGGTTGGAATTAGGACAAAAGATGTCACTGAAAAACAGACGAAAACAGAGCAAAAATTGTGGCTCTCTGGCGGCCCTCTCTACCGGCGTGCTACCCAACAGCTCTGCGTAGTTTTGTAGTTTTACCTCTAATTTTCATCTGACGTCTAATTGTTGAGCCCTTTTTTTCCTACCAAACCATAGCACATAGAGAACATTGTTAGATGTAATAAATACTTAAAATAACTCCTAAACACTTGAACAAAATACTCACAAAACATGCCAAAAATGAAAGACAAACAAAGACGAATGAAAATCCTATTTATATGTGCGAAGAGGTTAAAGACACGATACAAATTTTAAACACAAGAACCTAATAATATAAGATAATTAATATCTAAATAAATATTAAAATACTAATAAACACATACTAACACATAAGACTAGAAATAGACAGCAAACACACACTTAACATTAAAAATATTCGAAACTAGTACCAAAATCAATAAATTTACGATACATATAACTCTCGTTTTCTAGAATTATTACACCCCCAAACTTAAAGTTTTGCTACATGTCTCGAGTAACATAAAGATAAGAAAAGAAAAACATTAAACAAAACAAGAATTTCATAATAGAAACAAAACATTTAAACACACATATAACATATAACACGAAACACCACCAAAAGAAAATAAAAGAAAGTGGAAATGTTGAATTTTAGTGCACTTGTCAAAAGTGAAATTGGGGTTTTAACTTAAGAAACTCCAAAATTTTCTCCCATCTCTTTACTTAGAAAAAGTAAACACTAGTTTTGGTTGCAAACATTACTTTGACTAATGAGAAATAATGCAATGCTAATTCAAATGTAAGTTGATCTAGAACAAACAAGTCAAGTTTTCCAAAAAATTGCCCCAATTATAGAATGATCATTAGGAATAATTTTTAAAAGTAAAAATCAATGCAAATGAATAAAGAAGGAAATTTGTTGGGTCCTCGAGGTTTAGCAAAAGACATCAAATGAGGCAATGCTTCAACCTTATCTCAGTAGTATCCATTAGCCTAGATCAAGGATCAATTTAGGACTTTTCAAACTTGTAATATAGGATAAGGTAATAAGGTGGGATAATTTTGGGTAAGATTGACTTGAATCACCTTAGTCATGTCAAAAGAAACTCTTGGACCACTATCCATATATAGTCCAAAAACCAACATTACTTAATCAACCAACACTTGGAATACAAAAGCATTACTTTTGTTGAACTAAATTTGATGGCAAAGAAAACCTTCTTTATTGAATAATAACATAAGACTTGTAATTTTCTCTCTTTTTTATTTTTTTTCTCTACTTTTTTTTTTCAACAATAACAATAACACAACATAACAATTACAAAAGGGAAATATAAACAATATTGAACTCTTGACTTCATTACCTAACAAATATACAAAAGCTTTTCAACAACCATTTCAATGCAATAAACCATTATATTGAAGAATTCAAAGAGATCAACAATGACTAAGATGATGGATTTACAAGAGGATAAATAAACAAAGTGAAATGGTTAAGTTATGTGGTCAATAAAGTAAATTAAGCTATAAGGGTCAACGGGGACACTAGGGATAAAATTAATGTAAGGTAGGCAATTTTGGCTCAAACGGTCTAAAGAAAGCCTAGATCATTTCCAAAATCCAAATTGCAAAAGTATATAATGAAAACAAAGGATTCACACTATCCCAACTACTGTCCCAAGCATAAACCTCATAAAACCCACAAAATATCTAGAAATGCAACTTCATGCAAAATGACCAAATGAAAGCCTAACTCATTTCCATCTCTATAGAAAAACAATTTTCAAAATTCTTGAAGTGTGTAAATTAAATCAACAATCAATTGTAATTTGCATTAGAAAAGCACTTATAGAAAAAGTAAATTTTGAGATAAAACTAATTAAGAAAACCATTTTTATGAAGTAGTTGAAAACGTGGTTGAATTTCAAGGATTAAATCTCATTTTTCACATAAATTTTATCCTATGTTCAACATCCAATTTTAACTTTCACAGAAAATGACAACAATATCATTCCCAAATGAACAAGACAATAGACACCACCACACTTTTCATCTTATTTGACAATGAGCACAACTCATCCTACTACTCACCAAGTCGCAAAGAAAAAATAAAAAAGTAATACTAGACAGCATGTAAACATATCAACTAGGCGAGCAAAATACTAGTGAATGAATGACTTTCAAGCATTCTTGGGCAATCAAAATGCTCATATGTGTGATGGATAACATTGCTCTAGGTGAATATGAATGCAATAAAACACAGAATTTCAAGTCAAAAGCTTGATTTCATTTCTAGTCACAGCAATTACTGATGAAATACAATAAAAACGAACCAAGTAAGTGAGCTTTCCATCTAATGCTTACAAATGCAAAATCTAACCAAAACCACAATTCAAGGAATTTATTCTCTCTCTTTCAACCAATTAACAAATCTAGAGAGAATCATTCAGGACTTCAGAGTTTCACTAAACAAAGAAAAATTATCTAAAATTGATAACTCGGAGGTAACGTGGTTGGGTAACGTAACAAAGGTCATTTGTGGCCAATTCGTTTCCCTTTATTAGTGTTTCTTAACAATTAGCAGATGTGTATATTTCAATCAACCAAGAAAATAAAAATGTTCAACCAAGAATCCATAAGCCATCAAATCACTTAAATACTTATTGAAGACAATGTATCAAAAACTCGTGATCACCACAACAAAAGAACAAAAATTTTGTCTAACTTTGGATGGATATCTCAATACATCCACAATACAGAGGAATTCAGATAATCTAATCATCTTTATCATCAACATACCGAATTTATCCAAGCACAACCAAAAGTCAATTCACAATACCAAAGCATGAACTAAACTAACACAAGGCTACAAGCCTTTATTAACTACCAGGTTTTTAAACTAAAGCAAGTAAATTAAATAAAGCATAATAAATGAATGTGTGAAGAAAATACTCCCCTAGTAACACCAAAGAGGCTTGCCAAAGGTGTTGAAATCCTTGGTGAATTTGCTCCAATTGCAGGCATCATTCGAAATCCCCAAGAAATTGTTGAACTCCAGCACATGTAGTTGTCCTTTCCTTCCAAGTTATTTCTAGAAAGTATGCTTCTTCTTCTTTCACACCTTGAATGGGCTCTTTCCCCACGAATACTCCAAATGATACCTCTTTCGTGGTAACGAGACGAACTCACACTCACTCAAAGGTTGTGTTGATGGTGATTTTAAATAAGTGTTGAATGTCTCAGTTGTTGGTAATGCAAGATCAAGAGATTCTTGTAAACTTGTCTCTTCCAAGATATATTCTTCCTTTTTTTTTTTCTTCTTGAACCGATTCATCATTCTCTTCATTTTTTGGGAATGTTGGAATCCCTTGGTTTTCACCACCCATCATTCTTGTGAACTCAACAAGTTGGTCTAGTATTCAATTCATGGATTTAGTTTGATTCTCCATGAAGGTCATCATCATCTCCTCAAATCTTGATGTCATTATCTTCTTGGTCTTCTTGGGTTGGTGTATCCCCCACATAATGTAATACGTCTGTGTCCCCGGTTGTTATGAAGTTTGCTCTATGAGATTCTTCATAGTGCTTGAGAATATTCACAATCAATCCACTCAATTGACTTGTCATAACCTCCAAACTTGCATTCATCCATCGGTGTAGGTGAACATTAGTTAAATTCACCACACTTTTTTGTTGTGTTTGGTGGGTTCATGGGAGTATCTCTTGAGTAGTTCCTACCACCTTTTGTGATATTTCATTTGGTTGAATCTGAAGGCATTGTAGATAACTATTTGATTGCTCTATGATAACACCATCATCATCGTATCCAAACTTGCATCTTCCTCTCTTTCGGTTGGTAGTGGTTGGGTATAATCACAACTATTCCACTCATAGGAAATCCCATAAGTTTGACGCTTTAATTGATTATATGTAGCCTCTATAGGTATAGAAAAAGAGTAGGGATAATATTGATAGCTTGAAAAAGAATTTGGATAGTTTGACCTTCCCATTTAACAATCATTAGGGTAGGAACAGTAATCACAATCGAAATGTGCTTATTGGTCATACCTCCATCACCATATTGGCATGAATCATTCCAATTCATTCCTTGCTTGTTCTTGGAAAATCAATACAAAAAACGACAAAAATAAGTAAAAGAACTAAACAATAGAAACAAGAAAAGATAGTAAAATTTAGAATACTAACTTGTCCAAACTATCCATCAAGTAAAAATCTTTTTGGATTTTTTCAAAGGAAGACAAGTATACTACAACAATGGAAATCGTTTTTGGATTTTGAAAGTAAGGTACTCAACTATTAAAAAATAAAAATCTTTTTGGGTTTCCAAGTTGATGCAACAATTATACAATCAAATAAACTTCAAACTAGCATTCTAACTAAATTACATCAGTAGTGACAACTATTACCCAACAACGACACCAAAAGCTTGTTATATCTAAAAAGACACGAACATCTAGTTATAAAATATAAAACACTTATATCACCTAATCTTAACTAGTTTACAAACTGCATGTGTACAGTTTCAAAGTAGTAGTTAGTTGAAATAGGGATCTTTCCTGTGAGGAATGGGATGCAATTACTGAATATTTGGCTCAACTAATAATTGAAGGGTTTCTTTAAAAAGGTAATTTATCTAAAACTACACTAACAACTAAGCGAAATGAGTAATAAAGAGGGTTACATCTTATGATAGCCAATTTCCTGAGAGTTGTTTAATTAAGCTAAACAAGTCATTCAACAATCCAAATTAGAGATTGATTCCACTTTGTAACCTAATCCCAACCCCTTGTTGATTTAATATATCAATTCAATTAACCTAACTGTGGATCTCTTCTACTCCTTAAGCTAACCAAATTTGATTAACTACTCATAGAATTCTAGCAACTTGCTTGGTGAATTAGTCCACCAAGATCTAATTCTACCCTAATACAACATTATTCGAGGTTTATAATGGATGTTCAATTCCTATATCTCCTCAATTAACCAAATTAACTAATTGAGTTATCAATTACCCAGATGACCTCTAAAGCCCATTAATATTGTCTAATTAATCCATTTTACTACCTAATCAACCCATTAACCTCTACACATTAGAAATTAGCTTCACACAACCCAAATGCATAACTAATTAATACATTTTAAACTCAAATAAAGCAAGTAAAAGCATTCGAAAGCAATTAAACAATTAAACTAAAGAAAGCAATAAATCTACAAAACTAGTGAAGGAAAATGGTTGCATTAAAAGCTAATAAATGAAAGAATTAAAAAGGGTTTGATAACTTAAATAGGCATGAAAATATAAGTAAACTAAGTCAATTATCATAAATGAATACTTACAAAGTTGGAGAACACTTACACAAACATAAATGAGAACTAGCCTAAGAAAGTTGAAGAAGAAGAGTTAAAATTGTTCCCCAAGTAGGGAAGAGAAAAGATGAAGAATATTAATTTAGGATTATGTCAAATAAGCCCTTGAGAAGAAGAAAATACCCTTGAAAAATGGTGAATACAGGCCAAAATCGCGCCTCTCAGGTGATGACTCTCGTCGCCGGCATGTTGCCGAGATAGCTCTTGTGCAATTTCGCCGTTTTGCCTTAAAAATCTCCGTCTGACTTCCAATTGATACGCTATTTTTTCCTACCAAATCCTGAGACATAGGAGAACATTATTAGCTATAAAAAAATATTTAAAACAAATCTTACGCACCTAAACAAAATGCTCACAAAAGAGACCTAAAACAAAAGGTAAACAAAGATGAATGAAAATCCTAACTCCTAACGGAAGTAAGTTAAAGACACGACACAAATTCTAAATATAAGAACCTAATAAAAATAAGATAAGTAACACCTGCATAAATATTAAAATACTAATAAACACACACTAACAAATAAGATTAGAAATATACAACAAACATAAGTATAACAGACAAAAATGTTCGACTAGTACCAAAACTGAGAATTTCATGATATATATGACTCTAGTTTTCTAGATTATCAATAACCAAGGATCACCAAGGCCACCACTTCAATACCAGTAACAAAATGAGTCCATAGTAACAAGGGTTAAAGAAGCCGAGTTTGAAAGAGATGTTATGCCACTTCATGAATGAAACAAGAGGTGCAATAAGGAATTTTGAAGGGCAAATAGGACAACTTTCCAAGCAATTGGCTAAGCAATCTGAAGGTTCATTACCTAGTAAAACAGTGATGAATCCAAAGAAATAGGTAAAGGCGATAACTTTGAGGAGTGAAAAGTTTATGGATGACCCAAAAGCTTGTGACAATGGGAAAGAGAAAGAGAAAGAGGTGATTGAGGAGTCACTTATGTTTGAAGTAAATAGAAAGAGTGAAGATGATGTGCCTAGGTATCAATACCTAGTCATACAAAAAAGGAATAAGAATGGAATAAACTACTGCCTACACAGCCATCCTGTTAATGTTTCATATCCATAGTAGTAGCAAGACATAAAGAAATTTCTAAATTTGTTGATGTCTTTAAAAAATTGCACATTAACATTCCATTTGATGATGCTCTTTCTCAAATGCCTAACTTTGTTAAATTTATGAAACAGAAGGATATGGAAGGAAGACAAGACAGTGATGCTCATTAAGGAGTATACTGCGATACTATCAAGGGAATTACCTCAAAAGATGAGGGGTTCAAGGAATTTCACTATACTTCATAGTTTAGGTACAATTTCATTTGATAAGGCTTATGTGACTTAGTGCTAGTGTCAATCTAATGCCTTTGTTTGTTTTCAGGAAATTGAGATTGAAAGAGGCCAACGACTATGATGAATTTTCAACTTGCATATAGAAGTGTAAAAAGACCAAATGAAATTATTGAAGATATGCCCATTAAAATAGACAAATTAAATTTTCCCATGGATTTGACTGTTTGGGATATGGAAGAAGAGAAGGACAGTGAAGTTTATATTATACTAGGAAGACCCTTCTTGGCAATCAAAATGTCATTGATTGATGTTCAACAGGGCAAAGTAGAGTCGCGGGTAAATAATGAAATTCCATTTTGTGTCTTCAAAGAAATGAAGTACCAATCCACATGAATTTTTTAATTGTTTTTCACTTCTTGTAATTGATAAAGTGGTGAATGAAACATTTATGTTAAATGTCAACCCTTATCTTTGTGATGATTGGGAAGTTCTAGGAATATCCACAAAATTGAACAATTGAACTAGTTTTAGGAATATCTAGCTAAGGACGTTAAATTAAGAACTGCAAGGGAGGCAAACTAAGGCTTTTTCTTTAATTTGGTGTTTCTTTGAATTTGTGATTATTTTAATTTTTAGTGTTTAATTTTCTTTTGGACACATCTTGTATGTTAGGTTGTAGACATGTTTGGCAATGAATTGGAGCTCAAACGAAGTGATTTGAAGCAAAGGAGGAATAACTATATATATATATATATATATATATATATTTGGTATAGCTACTGACTAGCAGGGAGTCGCAACTCCCAACCAGTCACTGGCAACACCAGCTATTTGGTGTTGCTCTCGGGGAGCCGTGGCGCCTAGCCACTCACTGGCCACACCCTCCATTTTTCTTGTGTAGCAAAAGGGTTGTGATTTTGCAGACCAAAATTGCACTTTCCTCTCTTCCAAAGCCACTCAAAACCCTAGAATTCATCCCCAAACATTCTCTAGTTTCTCCACAACAAAAAACTTCTCAATTCCAGCCATAAATCTAGTTTATAACATGAAAAATCATAACTTAGAACCAAATTTTGTTCACTTTTGTGCTTTGTTGGTGATTTGGTTCAAGAACTTCTCAAGAACTCAACTTTTGAGTAAGTTTGCACGGGTTTAAGGGAATATCAAAGGGGACTCTAAGGGCTTCAATTTGGTGATATCTATTCTTTTTAAGCTTATTGAAGTTAATTATGTTATTTGAATTTGATTTTGCATTGGTGATAGCACTTGAAGTACTTGAGCCTTAGTTGGTATTTTTGTTCAAATTTCTTGCATTAGTTGAGTTTCTTTTTGCATTTATTTGTTTATTTAGATTGATATGAGTGTTCTTGTTTGAATTTTAAGGTTTATAGTTGAATTAAATTTTGATAAGAGTCATATTATGCAACCTTTTCAAAATACTTCTATGGGAAAAGCTCCCCAAGGGAAGAAGTTTAAGGTTGGTGCTAGAAAATAAACAAACTATGACAAGGAGAAATTTTCTTCCTTTGAGGCATCTAATTGCTGAAATTGCACTTATTTAATAAGAAAATTGTAGTGGAAAGGGGGGTTTAATTTTAAGACAATTTTGAGAAAATAAAGATTTCTTTTGATGAAGTTCAAGAAATAATTCAAAAGAGACGTTGGCAAGGGTTGTGTGAACATCCTCTATTTGCTAATAACCTACTTGTTAGAGAATTCTATGTTAATTTTCTATACAATAATGATCTAGATGTTATTTTTTGGGGTAATATTGTTGATTATAGTATTCCTTCCGTCCCATTTTATTTGGCATGCTCAAACTTGCACACAATTCAAGTAAAATTCATATTTGACCAACTAGTAAAATATATTTTCCATAATTTTCCCTCAATTAAATTTCTAAAATGTGTCAATTGATTTTGGAGTTTCAAATTTTGAAATGGATTGTGAGAAAATTTAATGTTGAAACATGAATTTAATGCTAATTTTGGAATTGAATGAAGGGTAAAACAGGTAAAATGACCTTTATAAATTTGCCATTTTAAGTAGAAAAATAATTTAGGACAAATTAAAATAGAAAGGGTGATATATAAAATGGAATGGAGGGAGTAATAAAGCTATAAATGCTTTCTTTCATACTCCTAGCATTGAGGGTGATGATTATAGTGTCTATATTCACACTGAGCCTAATTTGAAAAAGTTGAATTGTTGCGTACGGATGTTAATGTACAATGGCATATAGCTAAAGGTGATTGAAAAGTTACTTCTTGTCGTAGTAGTTATCTCATAGCAATTGCTAAAATTTAGTCTGCTTTTATCAGTGAAAGATTTTTGTCATTTAAACACATGACAATTGACAAACGTGGGCAAAGAAAGAGCAATTTTGCTGTACTATGTGCTAAAAGCTACTAGAAAATCTATTGATGTTGGTCGTTTTCTTAGTGACCAAATTGTTTATATGGCAAACACACGAGGCTCTGGTTTGTGCTTTACTTATTTTATCACAAATATTTATATTAATGCGAGTGTTGAGTGGGACTAGCAGGAGGATACTCAAGTGGAGTACAATTGACAAAATGATAGTGAAACATTTTGCAAGGACTGGTATAGCTTCAGAACCTAATCAACTGGCACCCACACATTCATCATTGTCCTTTGAGCATAGAGTTGCTTGTTTAGAGAAGGAAGTGGAGAATCAATTGCAGTGCATAAAAGCGGTAGGATATATGTTGTGATTTATTGAGGAGAATTCTAACTTTGACAGGAGTGCATTGCCTCAAATACCTTGTACTCAACCAATTGATGATGGTGATGCTGCCTTGGAGGATAAGGAGACATTTAAAGACTTGGTCTACTTCTTCTTGACTTCTAGAGTAATTTTTCTATTCTTTATTTATTGTTCTTTGATTGAGTTATGTATTTTGGAAACATCAGGAACAATATTCCGTTTAAGTTGAGGGTGTGTGTATGTTTTGGTGGTGTTGATATGTGTGTGTGTGTTTTGGGAGTGTGTTTATGTGATGTTTATAAGTTTTTTGTGGTATATTTTGTATTTTAAGGTTAGTTTATGCTTTGAAAAAAAAAAAAGACAGAGAAAATTTTTGAAAAAAATTCAAAAATATTTTTTCAATCTCTTAGTATTAGAAAGTTTCAATCTTGAGGATATGATTATTTAAATGGCTCCCTGGATATCTGATGGCAACATTCAGGATTTATATACCATCTTTACCTGAAAACGTGGTAGATGGTTAAAAATTATGTTATGTTTTTGGTAGGTTTTATGTATATTAACTTTTGTGACTATGTATCAATAGTTTAAATATGTTTGAAGGGGATTAGTCTTAGAATTTATGAATTGAAAGTGCATATAAATTTCTTGATTTATGAACCTTTTGAGTTGTGGAAGTGTTATCACTACGATTCAAATATATGAACTTTTTTGAGTGACTTGAGAAGTGTTAGAGTTTTGATTTTTATCCTTGAGTGATAATCGTGATTATTCCTTAAGATTTTGTTTAGCTTGTTATATTTGTTGGAATTGTGTGATTTTATACTTGCAAGTTACAAGTGAATCTTGAATCATAAAAATGATTTAGACATCTTCCTTGAGCCGTTTGAGCCAAATTGCATACCTATTTTATATAAGTCCATAGTTCCCTCTTTTGAGCTCAATGAGCCTATTTTTGCTTTTGATTGCCATATTATTTTGCTAATTTACCTTTTTGTTTTATATTATCATTCTTTCTACCCATCACCTTAGTAACATTGGTGGTGTGCAACATCAATGCTATGGTTAAGATATTTATGATCGCTTTTAAGAAAAGAAGTGTGTTTTGTTGGGAAAAGTCAACTATGAATTTATTGTGTTACCAATCTCTTATGCTATGTTGATTAGTTGAATAAAAGAGAACGGGAAAAAATGAGATGGAAAAAATATGTGTAACAAATATTGAAAAAGAAAAGGATTTCTTGAAGTATTAGTGAATAAAAAAGGATAAACAAAGTGCATTTTTGTCTTCATTGGTATTTGGTTAAATGTTGTGAATGTAGTAGTCAGTTCAGAGTTTTACAAACGTATCTAAGGTGATATGAGCTATTGTTAGTTTGTAAAGATCTACTTGATCCTTGGTTTGAATTAATTTTTATTAGTGATTATTGTGTGTATAGATTGTTCTAATTTGGATGTCACTTGTTAACCATTTGGTCAATCAAATTTTCATGATTGGTAGCTTTTTATGAATGGATGATTAGCACTTTTATGATGAGTTGGGATTGATTGTCAAAATTTTATTATATACATGTTTGGCTCATTTCTCTACTTGCTTAGTCTTTCTTGTTATAATTGTTGATATCTTGAAGGAAGTTACTGTGTTCTATGTCATTATTTGTTTTGTTTTACTCGGGACATGTAAAAAACTAAGTTGGAGGGTAAATGATAATTCTCTAAAATGAGAGTTATTTGCATATGTTTTAGATGGGTTTTTTGCAAATCTTGAGTGTTTTTCGTGTTAATTTTAAACTAATTTAAATTGTCATTTTATGTTTTTTGGTCGTTTATTAATGAGTTTAATGTGTTTTTATAGTTTTTGAATGGATCGGGGTACAATTGACAAGAGAAATTTGCGAGATTGAAAAATACTTTCAAGATCACTAGTTTGGCTAATTCTTGCGAGCCACTTTGCAACGCCCAGGAAAACCACCCTATTGACCAATTGGGCACCGTGGCAGCACCTACAACTTTTACTGCATTACACGATTTGTGATTTTTTACAATTTCTTGGTCCATTTTGGATCTAGGTTGGTCTGTTTTGAAGCTACTCCAAATGTAGACCCTTCTACAATTAAAAACCTATAAATAGGAAATTTTTAGATCTAGTATTACATCTGTTAATTCACCATTAGTTACATAGCCATCATTAGAGTTTTAATTTTTTGCACCACTGAGTATGCAAGTGTAAGGTTTGAAGAATCAAGGGTGGCAGCATTAGATCATCACTTTGGTGACTTCTATTGTACTTTTATTTGTTTATTGCATATAATGTTGTCCCTCATGACTTTTATGGATTCTTTCATAGTTTTTTGGTGCTAAACTTATTAGTTAGGATTTTCAAGATACAGTCGATTGTGATGGCTAAACTCATATCTGTATTTTATTTGTGATGAATTTTTCATTTAAGATTGAGTATTTACTATGCATTTAATAGTTTCAAATAACTTATCACTAATTTAATGATTCAATAAATATGTGATGAGACTGACCATATATTTCATATATTAAAGATTATGTTGTAAGTGCCATGGATCAAGATCAATCTCGAACTAAGGATTAGTTCCATTTGTGTGGTCAGCATTGGACTTCAATGATTTGGATCATTATACTTCTAACTATTTGTGATTGAACATGGACAAATAAATTAGTAAAAAGAAAGGTACTATTGCATAACCATTGGGTAATAAATGCAATTGAGAATTCAACTAGCAATCTTGAAAATCTAACGTAAATAATTTGAACTGACTTTATGGTTAACAGTCAATGAAATTGAGAAACCCTAATGCATGTTACATCTTGAATTCATTCTAATTTATTTTGTGCCCTAGCTTAAGTTCATGTTTGTTAATTAATTTAATTAATTTCAATCTCTTTAACTTGATTGTTGAAATAGGAGTAAAATTAGTTTTGGTGCTTATTCTCCAGTCTACTTAGGAATGATACTCACTCACTATTGTATCACTTGATACGATTTCGTACACTTGTAAGTGTAGAAAAATCGATCCATGACGTTGCAAAATTTTGCGTTCCAAATAGCTACGGATGTTCATCAAATCCTTTATTGTTGCCAATTAGAGACGATGTTTTTTTACGTCACCATCCTTCGTCACCATATCATGATTCACTTGAAACATATTTTAATTGCAGATTCTGTGCAATGTGAATTGTGTCAATATCTTTTTTTTTTTTTTTTTTCTTTGATGAAATGCCGTTTCATAGTGTAATGGCTCCTTTCAAAATTTTTTTTTTTTTTTTAAACAAGAGTTTTCAGATGTATTGTTCCCGTTCCACCTAATCTAGTTTCTACATACTGCTCACAAACTAAAAGTCTAAAACAATTACAAATTCACGTATGTCAGGAATCTAATTTAACGTATTAAGAGTTTGCAATGCCAACAATTTAAATGCTCCATTTTGGACATTAGTACTTATTCCCGGCTGTAGAATATTTTCTCTTGAAATATATGTTTACAGTATCTTCCCACCATCAATTATCCAGAGACAATCAACAAATTATAGATTGATGCATTATGCATGGATAAATTTGTGAACACCGAATCTTATTTCACTACACATTTAAAGTTTTGTTCTTCTAATATATGACTCCCCCTACCCCTATTGCCTCCCCCAAAAAAATTATAAATAAATAAATAAATAAAAGGATCTATCTGTTAGAGCTGTTGCGGTCCGAGTTTCTAAGGAATGATCCACGCTTGGATATTTCACGCAAAGGCTTATCTGTTAACCTGATGATATTGTAGACCCAAGCTCCAGCTATGGCCCCCGCAATTGGGCCCAAAATGTACACCCAGAACGATTTGTAATTGTTTGAAACAATTGCTGGGCCCAAACTCCTAGCTGGATTCATTGATGCCCCTGAAATCGGCCTGTTTATCATAAATACTTGATCAACAAATTATTTCTACACAAACTTCCCTCAATGAGGTGGCAGTCCCACATGAAGCATGGAAAAATCATTCACAAATTCACAAAGTTATAATCACTTATCAAATTTATTATACGTGACAAAATCTTATCAAGTCACGATCCTTTAATTTTAGATTCTTGTCCAAATTTCTTTACTTCTTTCTTGATCTAATAATATATCGGTGACTTTTATTTGTCATTTTATATAGATGCACTCGCATAGCAAAATACTTGAATACAACATGAAAGTCCCAAAGAATATTTAGTAATGAAGTTCCAAAGAGTATTTAAAAAAAAATTCTTGAGTTTCAAATTTTCTGGTATGTAGATTATGTCACTCGATTCTGTCAATCTCCACTTTCAGGGTATGGACCTTTAGAACCAAATAATTTTAGATTTCCCAAAACATCGGGAATTTATCTTTTAGTAAATTAGAATGAAACTAGACTCTTTTAATTTGCTTTATAGTTATCCCAACAAAGATAAAATACAAAATGTAAAACAAATGAAGAATTAACCTTGAAAGACCATGAACGTATTCATCTGTCTTTCATTGGAAAATAAGGCATCAATGAAATGAATCTTGAAAATTCGTGGTTGAAATTGAAATAGTTGACTTTTGAAGGACTTGGTTGGCGCACTTATGAAATTTTAGGACCAAAATTAAAATATACCCTGGATTATATTCTGGTTGATAGTGATGGGATTTATCAACGATATAAAAATAAGTGAATATAATTAAATAAACCAAAGAAGGAACTAATATAATAACTTAGCACGCACCCTGCAAACATCACATTTAGTAAAACGGTAGCTCCAACGGCAAGACCGGCAAGTTCTCCAATCTGCATAACCAACCAAAAGTTTTAATAAATTACGAAGAAATCACGCATTAGTGTCTAGTATATACATATTTGGTATTATAAATTACTGAAGTTGTCCATGAGATCATGAAGTCTATCTGAAGGTCATTCTTTATTTGAAAATTTCACGATCTCTAGTATGTACAAGTGATTATAATAAGATTCAATTTAGAATGATGCAGAAGAATCAAATTGGATGAGTTGTAGCTAGCCAACTGCGACCGTTAGTCAAATTTATGCGTTCCTTCTTCTAACTTAATTGTTTATATTTGTTTAGGCATAAAATTAAGTTGACGCAAATAATTACACATCTAGAAAAGAAGTACTAACAGCTCGATTATCTGTGGCAACACCAGAAATGATGAACATTAAGTAAAATTGATTATGAATTCCAAAGCAAGAGATTGAACTTAGCACATCAGTTCCTTGTGGAAGTGTTCCTGCAAAGTGATCTTGATGTCCATTGAATATCAATCTTAGCGTTCCACTTGCTAAAATTGATCCAAGGACTTGAGCTGCCACGTAGGCTGGTACCTAATGAAAGAAAAATCAAACCTAAGATTACCAAAATGGGATATCCAAATAAATTACATGTTCACAAAAGAAAACTGACATTTTTACAATGACTATTAAAAACAAAAATTTGTCTATTCTTTTTCTTGTTTTACCCAAAGAAAGAAGACAAGACATTTGAGTAGTTGTTGAATAATAAAAATAAATTTTACCTAAAAAAGAAAAAAAAAAAAAAGAAAAAGAAAAGAAAGCGGACCAGTCACACTTTTCTTTCCGTGATCAATAGTGTATAAAATGCCTTTTGTGGACAAAGTCAAAAAGGGATTAAAACTCCTTTGATTTTGTAGGTGTGATGGAATAGAGCAGTACTTCCACTGATTGATATCATCATTAATTGTCAAATTTCATTTTTACCAAACAAATTTGGTAATGCATTGGAGATAATAAATACATATATATATATTGTGGTATTACCAAGTAGTACCTGTTTCCATGGGAACCTTTTGCAGGTGGCAAAAGCAATGGTTACAGCCGGATTTAAATGTGCATATTGGAGATGTGTCCAACTGAGTAAACTACCTGATACGAGCCAAAGCGCATCTTCAAACTTGACTAAGGTTCGTGAAGAGTCATTGCAAGTGCCAACTGGACCAATTACAACGGCACGTGCAAAGAGGATCCAACAAGCCATGCAAAGTTTGGTTCGAGGTGTTCTTGACGAGGAAGCCGTCCCAAACAAATTAGAAGTGGAACGGGCTTGTAAATCTGATTGGAACATTCTTCAAGTCCAAATCCATAATGAAGTATAAGAGTAGTTTGTGTTCACTCTATTATTTTATAAAGCCCAATAGTTGTTTAAGTTTTGTGTAAATTGGGCTGGTTTAAGTCAAGTTTAGTTGTGATTTAGTTATTAGTTTTTAGTCTCATTAATTAGCCTAAATAAGGCCCATTTAACCCAAATCTTGGGGCCACTTATGGCTAAACCCTAGCACTACTTTGTTAGGAGTTTTTAAGCTAGTTTTTAGGACTTTATTAAGCCTATAAATAGGCCTCATAGTATGCACGAATTTCAGCAGATTTTTATCAATAATATTCATCTTTTTCGTGAGTAAAAAGTTCTTTCTTTTAGTCTTTGGATTAAGACATCCTCCGCATCAAGTCGATTGCGCACGGGGTTCGCATCAGATTGGTATCAGAGCTGGTCCAATTCTGGTCAGTTCTATTTATTTATTTTTTTTTCTTTAATTTTTCCAGATTTTCTTTCAAAGAAAATCATATCTTAGTTTCTGCCAAAAAAAAAAAAAAATCGACTGTTCACACGTACTGTTCATCGCTACTGTTCATCGATACTGTTCATCGGTACTGTTCATCCGAAAAAAAAAAGTTTCCAGACATATTGTTGTTTCTTTGTTATTGTTCTTCATTGTTCTCTTTGTTGTTGCTGCTATAAAAAAAAAAACCAGCCCAATTTACACAAAACTTGACTTAAACCAGCCAATTTACACAAAACTTAAACAACTATTGGGCTTTATAAAATAATAGAGTGAACACAAACTACTGGACTTCTTCATTATGGATTTGGACTTGAAGAATGTTCCAATCAGATTTACAAGCCCGTTCCACTTCTAATTTGTTTGGGACGGCTTCCTCGTCAAGAACACCCTCGAACCAAACTTTGCATGGCTTGTGGGATCCTCTTTGCACGTGCCGTTGTAATTTGTCCAGTTGGCACTTGCAATGACTCTTCACGAACCTTAGTCAAGCTTGAAGATGCGCTTTGGCTCGTATCACTACCACCATCACCGCTAGTCCCCACACAATTGATATTCCCGGAAATGTAATTGTATTATTCCTGGCTGTATTAACAACCACCGATCCGCAACCGGCAAATATCAAGAAATATGTACCTGTTATCTCCGCTACCAACTGTTTAAAAAAAAAATTAGGAGCTTAGATTATTTAGGGAAAGATATCAAAATTTACATTTCATAGAATTGATAAAACAGAATAAAGAAATGGGATGTTTCCAAAATTTTGAATATTGTAGCAAAACTTTCTTGAATTTATACTAGATTCTTTAACCTTTTGCATAAAAGGAACTGTAACAAAGCAGCCAGAAGAGTGTTCAATGGTATTGGATGATGAATTATTCACATCTCTGTGATTACAAATCATCATCTTTAACGTCCAAAGCTAGCCCATGATTCCCATTAGCTCCTGATGCGTCCGCCATGACTCTTTATGATTCTTGTGTTTGTGTGTATGGAGTTAAAGACATAGATAGAGAAAAGAAGAGGGGTTGCGGAGTATTGATCAGCTATGACTTACAATAAACTTGGAGTAAGCAAAAGAACACAGCTCCAATTTATGCATATCCGGAAAGACAATTTGTGTTAATTTGTTTGTGTGTGTGTGTGAGAGAGAGACGTTCGAATGAATCAATGCATTTGACTAGAAATTCTCTGAAGTTTTCGTATCTGCTTGGTTGATTTGTTTATTTATTTATTTATTTATTTTTTAAAAATCGTAGAAATAGTCCTTCCCACATTATTTGTGTTAATTTGTTTGTGTGTGTGTGAGAGAGAGACGTTCGAATGAATCAATGCATTTGACTAGAAATTCTCTGAAGTTTTCGTATCTGCTTGGTTGATTTGTGTATTTATTTATTTATTTATTTTTAAAAATCGTAGAAATAGTCCTTCCCACATTTGAAATTTATTTTTTTCGTCCACCGCATTTGAAAAGATAATTTTTAGTCCCTCACAATTTATAAACGTAATGTTTTGATCTCGAACCACACTTCCAATGATATTTTAACCTAAAAACTTTACATGCTTACATATGTCTAAAAATTAAGGAGTAAACGAAATAAAAATTATCTCACCTCTTCCATCTCACCACCAAAAACCTTTCCCACTACCTTGTATACAACCATTACTACCACTGTGTGAACCCTCACCTTTCATCACCATTTCTCTTATTGCTGTAAATTTTACTGACTCGAATTTCTCATACTCATAGCACTCAAAGTAATTCTAGATACAAGAGACAAGAACTTAAATTTGCAATCTAGATTTTCACAATATTCATTTTACTTATCAGCTATCATTCTTTTTCCACAAAAACTTATTTGATAATCTATCTAAAAAAATCTTCTCTAATAATCAAGAAAACAATAAAATCAATTTGAAATCCCACCCACTATTTTTTCACATGTAGACCATCACATCCAAAAAATTCAAAAACTTTAGTCCTTCATAATCAGTATATATTAAGCTATCACAATCTGGAATAAGGACCTTTCTAACAAATGCCTAATCTCTCTTATATCCTTCAACCAAGCCCAAGATAGCCTTTAGACATTTCTACAAATGGAGTTTCAAAACAATTTTAAAATTTAAAAATCCCTTTCTTTTCCATTAAATGGATAGTATTCTGATGGCGTTTTTATTTTGTTGGTGAGAAAGGGGAATTAAAAAAAACTGACATTCACGGTAGTCAAGGAAAGGTAGGTGAATAGAGGAATGGTGTTGGGGATGGAGAGGTAGTGGTGATTCTATACAATTACCAAGCGGTAGTTTTACCCTTAGAAAATTAAGCACGTAATAAGCACATGTTATTTTCAGGCTAAAATATCACAGAAAGTAAGATTTGGGGGCCAAATCTAATGTTTTTAATAATTTTAAGGTACTAAAACACATCAATTCAAATGTATTATCAAAAAGAAAATTCTCAAATATGTAAAGGATTATTTATACGATTTTTCTTTTTTGGATTAATTATACTTTACCCCTTATAAATTTGAGTTTGTCTCAATTTACCTTAAAGAAAATTTATATACTTTCAACCTTCTTTGACTAATGGTCAAAACTAATAGTTAATCAAATAATTAAAAAGCGACGCAAGTTGAAGTGCCTTATATAATTTTAGGGCTTTATCCTATTAATGACACAAAATTACACTATACTCCTAATTTGATAAAATTATTAAATTAATCATTAAAGACGGCATTTCATGAAACTCATGAAATGGTCAACGGAAGATTAGCCAGAGAAGCCATCTGGTCATAGCCGAAATTTTTTTGCAAGGATTATAACTTTGGCAACAAACTCATTGAAAATGATTGGAGAGCAACAAGATGAGAAATCTACGACACATTCTCTCCTTGTACATACTTAGCTGACATGTATAAATCATCCACAAAATTTCATTAACATGATTCCTTTGGACTATAAAACAAAAACAAAGTAACAAACTTATCAATAAAATAAAAGAACATACAAGAATAAGACCAAATTTACCTATTCTAGAGATTTTTAAGTCCTAAAATTCTTAAACAATCCATCAAAAAACATCATAAGGATGACAATAGATAAATTAATATGTTAATTAACTAGTAAAATAGTTAAGGCCCATCGACGTAAAAAAAATTCCTCATCCAAATATTTTATCTAACTTTATAGAGGGTAAAATAGAAATTTAGGACTTTACAGGTAGTGTAATATGAATTTGTACTTTTACATGGTATAAAGTGAAACTAATCCTAAAATTATATGAGGGTAATTTAGTAATTTTCTACCACTATATAACGTATTGACTAATGATTGATTTTGACCATTAGTTAGAGTGGGCTAATTGTATATAAAATTTTCTTAAAAGACAAGTCGAGACACTATCAAATTTTAATAGAAGGGGGCAAAGTATAATTTACCCTTTTTTCTGTATCTTCCTGGTTATAATATCTTGCTTAGTAGATGTCGTGGAGAACTGTGATGCGTTATTTAATCCATGAATAAAAGATGGCATTGATGGCTGATTCAACACCCAACTAGAAATACAGAAAATCATGAATGTGACATTTAATTCCTTAAAAGAAAATATTTTCCAGACGTTTAAAATTAGTTGGCTCACTGGTATATATATAGTGTCTATTATTACACGTAGTTGACCATTTGGAGACAACAAACCTACAAAATTCTACTCTTCTTTTATTGATCCAGGATCATATGGATTTGCCAATCAACCATTTCCCTTCTTCCTCTTTCTAAAGAACGGGGGAGGGGCAATTAATAAGAGAGAGTGTGAGAGAGAGACTTTTCTCTTATTTTCTGTTAGATATAGCTGATCTTATAAAGTATATCTTGCGTAATTAAGAGTTCCCAAGAATCCCAACAGCTTTAAACCAAAAGTCAATGTTCAATTGGCTGAAAGTTTTGGAGAAATGAACTAATTCTAACAAATATCTCGACTATGTTGATTTTTTTTTTCTTTTTAGCTTTGTTGGGTTAATTTTACTTTATCCCTTAACGTTTAGAATAACTATTACTTTAATCCCTAACATTATGTTTATGTAATAAATACCTGCATTAACGGTCAAATTTAAATGGCATTTGATTTTTGACTAAAATGACCTTCTTTTAACATCAAATTTATTGATATGTAGACAAATTTTCCGATCACACCCAAAATATCTTCTTTTTTTTTTTTCCATAGATAGAGTTTCGAGAATTTTAAAACGTGGTGATGAAAAATAAAAATTTGTTAAATCATGTCAACAAATGAGAAAAACGAAGAAAAAATAAATCAGGTAAAAATGAATAAAAAAGAGAGAAAATTAGATTTGTCGAAAGGTGGCCTTTATTTAAACAAAGTTGTAAAGGCACTTTTGTCAAAAGGAGTAACAATGCTAAGTTAGATTTAACGAAAGGATTTAAGTACCTGATGATACATAGATGGGTTTACATAAATAACTTATTACACAATAAAGTTTATTAAAGCCAAAAATGTAATTATAATTTGAGAAAGGGCTTTAGCCCCTAATCCACATTTATAAATAGGGGCACACCTCCCAAGACATGTAAGAAATATTAATTAATTCTAATTGTCTAAATTCAAGCACATTTATTGTACATTTGTGCATACTTTCTCTCTCTACAATTTTATTCATTTACCTCCAATTCACTTCTTGTTTATCAAGTGGTGCCGTTTGCGAGAATAAAATAAAATGTCAAACTGCTTTCATCAAGTTTGTCTTCAATTTCAAATATAACTAAATTTTAACCGTTCATACCTGATCGTCTTACTCATCAGCCATGAAAAACAGATAAATCGGAAATAGTAGGGACGAACCCCTACCGCTCAAAAATCTAAGGGGTCAGTGTTGAATTCAATTAGGGGAAAACTTCACAAGCTGAAGAAATTTGTGCTCAAGAAAAAATGCTATAGTTTCTTCAAGATAATTTGTAGCTATTCCATTGAATAACAGCCAAACTATTCTAGTTGAACCCCTTAGACAGGAAAGAAGATAAGAGGATACTGCTAGGAGTACCCAAAGGGTAAGCAATCAGGGACAAAGATAAGAGGATACTGCCAGTAGTACCTCAAGTCACTAGAATTGTCAGTAGACAAAGATTCCTTTCGATTCACGATCAGCTATATCTGAGGCTAAAGCCGAACGTGATTCATCATGAGGAACTGATACCTTTACACACCTAGTTATAAATTAATGAAACACCTAAATTCTACTACTAACTAGATGGCATCCCGCAAGTATACGGTTTTCAACTAGTAGTAAAGTGAAGTAGGGATCGTTCGACAAGGATTGTTGGAAGGCAATTACCAAGATTTATGGGTACTTGTGTAGTTAAGAGAAAGCAAGCGATGGATGGTAGAACTATTCTAATAAAAACCATAATCGAATGAAAGCGGATAGAAACTTAAATTAAAGCTAGATTAACTAAAAATAAATAAATAAGTGAAAATAACTAATTACGAAATTAAGAAACTAGTTAATCTATTCTAGTAAAAGCATGATGAGGAAAGCACATAATTCTAATCTAAATTAGCCAAATTAAGACTAAATTAAAATCAAGCAAATTATCCTTTTAATTTATATTACAAATGAGAAATCTTGAATATTAAAAGCAATCATTTTTAAACTATAAATTGGAAAGAATTAAACTAGAAATCTAAATATTTTTGGATTTTTGATAAAAATAAAGAAAGCCACTAAGAATTAACTAGGAATTAATTCAAGAAATTGAAAATTCTAACTAGAATTGCAAGAAATTATCAAGAACCCTAATTTACCTAAGAAACCCTAAATTGCAAGTAAAGAAATTCTTACTAAATTAGACAAGAAAGCTAATAAAAATTATATCTATGCGAAACTTGCGATTAACCCACTACGATTATCTAAGCAAAATTTGTGAACTTGACGAGAAATTAAAAGAAGATCTAAGCAAAAATTGAAGAGAAATTTCTATTAAAGAAGTAAACTTGGAGTTCAGACTATCCTAAACTATCTAAAAACTAACTAAAACTATCTACTACTTTCTCTTACTAATTTTTAAGTAGCTTAAATAGTCTAATATTACACTAGGCAAAAAATTAGGAGTTACTGGCTGAAAGTTTACAAAATTGCCCTTACAACTTAACTCTCAACGAGTCGAGATTGCGGTCTGGAACATTTGAGACCACGATCTCGACTCTAATACAGTAAGACAATTTCCCGAGTCGAGATCGCGGTCTGGAATAGTCGAGACCGCGATTTCAACTCTCCTTCCAACATTCTTCATTTCATCCATTTTTGCAATCTGGTCCCTTGAGCTTTGTTCATTTCAGCTTCTAACCTTTAATTTTTAACATGCATAATATTAACACCATTAAGCACTTAATTAAACTAAAAATTTAACACAAACTTATCATAATTAATACTATTAATCCTGAATAATGAAAATACAAATACATATGAAAAAATTAACTAAAATCCTCAATTACTTATCCAATTTCGGAATTTAAACTATCAAAATGCTATAATTTAGAGAAAAATAACTCTAGTTTACTAGAGTTATCACACCCCCAAACTTAGCGTTTTGCTTGTCCCGAGCAAAACAAAGATTAATATTAAACGAAACCTACTAACATTCAAACATATAAACACCTCCAAAGTTGACGTGACACTTGATGAATCATGGATGTACTTAGAACAATTAAGCAATCTCTCAAGAAATGTTCAACACTACGTGATATGTGAAGTATATGAGTAAATCATTCCAAAATTGAAATTTCATTTTACATACAAGCACACATTCATTCGCTGTACAAGATTTCACATCACCAAGCATTACCATTCTCGAAAAGAGTTATCAAAAGTTTTAGTTCTTTTCATTTGAAACATCATTACTTCTTAAATCACAAATATTATGAAGTTAATCAACTCTCTCGATCTAGGCATAATGAAAATAGAAGTTCAATTTGGAATCAACTTAAATGCAACTGTCACACATTTCGGGAATAAACCGCTAACAAGGAATAAGTAATATGAGATTAATGATAAGTATTACAAAAATTTACTCCATAACTTATTTGTATATTAAAACGCAATTCCTAATGGCTTAATTCGGAGAAACAACATGGGTACATGTCGGAATCCCGTATCACCTTATTACTACTCTAATGGCTTATTTCGGAGAAACAACATGGGTACATGTCGGAATCCCGTACTTGCCTTATTCCTATTCTTTTTCAGCCCTAAATCAAGGAAAAGGAGTGAAATGTACCAAAAATTAATCTCGAATAGCAATTATTCAGGATTAGAAGAACATTCCCTATGAAAACACACGAAATGTCCCAAAATTCCTTCTACTTCATTTAACTCATTTCTTTCCAAAAGATAGTTCATCAACCACATAATATAAGTGATTTGACAAGAAACAACATTTCAAATGAATTTAGTAATTTTTTCTAAAATTTCAGCACTTCTTTTTGAAAAATAGTAATGCAAAATTTATGAATTCTTCATGTTGCAAATGAATTACTCACTCACACAAAAATTCTTGAAATGAATCAATTATACACTTCAATCACAAAGCATTGAACATCAAAATTTGTCATTATTGAGTACCTAATTGATCAATTTTACTTCCATTAATCATCTGGCATCAGAATATATAAAATGACCATTTCCAACACAAAAAGATAAACACCCCCAAACTTGTCTCTTTTATTCTAATTGATGAATAAATCATCCTTCCACTCACCCAAAATTAAACATCAAGACATAACCACAAATACCAAAAACTACTTAAACTATGTCGTACTTTTAAGCCTAGAATTAAAATTGAGTAAAAATGTCAAGAGCAACTGTGCCATGCATCTCACCATTCAAGCTTCAAAAAAAGTTCAGCATTCAATTCAACTCATCAACTAGTGCAAAGATGGCATCAGCTTAGGGCCCTTAGATCCATTCTACTTTTATTAAGCAATAACTAAACTTCACCAAGGGTCAATCATGAGAATCCAAAAGAAATTCCATCCATAAAGCATCAAAATGTATCAACTTGGCATCAGCTTAAGGCCATTAGTCAACTAAAGAAAAACTAAAATACTTTAATTCCAAAGACTGAAAGTAAAACAAGAGTAATCAAAAGTTATGGTGTTCAATAAAAATAGAAAAAATTATCATCATCCATCAAATCGATCCAATGATCAGGTTTGGTCTTCATCCATGCTCAAACAAATGGTGGCTTCATCTCTTCATTCCATCTCTTCTTGACCCTCCTCAGTGTCACTAGGTTGGGCTTCTTCATGATCACATCCATGATGTGTATCAGTTGCACCCTAGTGACTTAGATCTCTCATGATGTGTATAAGAGACATCGGTGGTGTGTAGTACTGTCCACGAGGTGGACCAAAGTGCCATGCCAGAACAAACTAGATAAATTGTCCGAATAATTGCAATTTTGGTCCCAAATGCTTAAAATTAGTCCCCAATCTATGGAAATTACAATTTTGTTCCCCAAAATATCAATTATGCCAAAAAAAAAAAAAATACGACAATTGACGGAAAAATCCAAATACCTAACAGTTTTTGTCATATACAGTGCACATCGTCGTTAATTCTAAAAATGTTTTGTCAAATTTTATGTAGTTATGTGAGAAATTGCTCCCAATCTTTATATATTTTAGCTAAATAGGTCTCTATTTTGGGATGGTTTTCCAAATTATAAATGATTAAACAAATACCATTTAATCCATATATTAAATAGTACAACACTAAAATCTTAATATAAACTCCTTATAGTCCATTTTAAAAGTATTATAATGTTAAAAAAAATTAAAAAAGAAGGAAAATAAAAAATAGCTCAATGTTTATATAATAGACTAGTGCAGTAGGTATCAATTGAGCAAATAAGAGCTGCTTTCTAATAGGGAATTAGCAGTCAAACTTTGTTAGCTAAATTCATAAATCATATTATAATGACAACTAATAGAGGCACTTTGTATTAGAAAAAGATAACTGCTACTGCCTCCAAAAACACAATGAAATTACAATTTCAGGATTGCATGAAGGTCAAAATCAAAATTCTTCTACAAGTGGTTAAAATGAAGGGGAATTAATCAATTTTTATCATAAAAAATTGCATAAAACAAAGAAATTGAAACTTATGGTAGGAAAAAGGTGCAAAAAAAAAAAAAAAAAAGAGAAACGCGGGAGTCGTAATGTTATATGGCTTTTTTTTGATAGATTTTCACAAATATCAATTATCAGAGAAAATGGGTCTGCAAAATGTCTCGATTACTATAGAATCAGTCTTGGGTAACCGATTATAGTACAAATACCTTCTAGTTTATTTTTTTGGGTATTATTAATTATTGAATTATATTAAGATGTTGCTGTAAAATTTAATATATGGACTGAATGGCATTTGAATTAGTTATTTATAATTTGACAAACTATCCTAGAATTGTGACATGCTTAGTTAAAATCTGTAATAAAGTTAGGAACCAATTTTGCACACCATTGATAAACTTTGTCAAAATCTTTTAGAGTTAACGACAATGTGCACTGTACATGACAAAAAAATTCGCTAGGTATTTGATAATTACTGTTATTTGACCTATTTTCGTATATAATTGATAGTTTGGGAATCGAAATCACAATTTTGCATAGATTGGAGATCAGTTTTGTGCACTACCTATAGTTTGGGGATTAGAATTGCAATTCTGCCTAAATTTTGAATATTCAAAATTTGGTTTTGAAACAAAAAAAACGAATTTAATCTCCATTTTTGTCTAAGCATAACATGCATAATTTATTACAAATGAATATTAATGATTGAAGTAATGGGAAAAAAATCAATTTGGTCTCCTATCTTTGGGGTATCGACTGGTCTGGTTCTTTATCTATCATAATAGATTAATTTGGTCACATTTCTTTAAAAAATTAATAAATCTAAGACTTGTGACATGATTATCAAGTGGTTTTGTGAGATTGAATACTAAGTGATGATAAATAACATTCTCTAAATTTATTCTCAAATAAGTATCACTTAGCTTATTGAATTTGACGCTTTTATTTTTAAAACACCCCTAATATAGTTCTTGAGAAACAAAAAAGAGTACGAGACATTTTGGAAACTTTGAAAAGTTAACAAAAAATACTAAATTATTTTTGTATAAATTTTATGCTAATTTTTTCTATGGACCTTGTTCGTTTAATAAAAATTCTTTACATTCTAACAGTGAAGATAACCCTCATAAATCTATTCTTTGTTACTCAGTTTTATGTTAAGTTATTTATAAATGTAGATAATATTACTAAATTGCATAAACTGATATGGTGACATTATAGATTGGATGCAGTAATTTCAGTTAGAAAAAATAGTCCCTCTGTCCCATACATATTTTTACACTTTTTATTTTTGGATTTAAAAAAAAAAGGTCATATTTTTAAAAGAAAATCATTACTTTATTGTATCTTATTTTAATCATACCCTTATTAAATACTTAACTTACTCTTCACCATCGATGTTTTTATTTTTCTTTATATAATATTAGTCGATATATTTATTTATTTATTTTTTCCAAACGACAACAATCTAACATAATCTTATTTATCTAAATCTAAAGAGAAGTGGCAGACCCAAACAAAGAACCTAACCTCCTCAATCTTAAGAATGCGAGGGGATTCAAATTCCTAATTTCACACTCAAACAAAGTATTTAATAGCCAACTCATCTAATGTGAATTAGTTATTATTAGTCAATTTAAAAGAGAGTAATTTTCTTACTAGAATACCTACTACGAATACTAGTCTTCGCTCGTCTAGTTTCTTTGATGGATTCAATGCTACTACTAATACTAGTCTTCGCTCGTCTAGTTTCTTTGATGGATTCAATGCTACTAATACTAGTCTTCGGTCGTCTAGTTTCTTTGATGGATTCCATGGTTGCTCTTTAATGATGGCTTATCTTTATAGTGTGAGAATTGGAGATGTAGAGTAGAGTAAGAAACATAAAACTAGATTTTAATTTGTGGGGTTTTAAGAAAATATATATAGGTTTCCTTGGGATTATCCTAAACTTATTTTTGAACTTTTTTGTCGATAGAACAGAAAGGCAATCCAAAATCTGATGGTAAACAGTACTCCTCATTGTTTATCGATCAATATATTAAGCAGTTGACTTACGAGAAGAACCAAAGTAATAGACTCCAGCCAAAGAAGAAAACTTTAGAAGTAGTAATAGCGATACAAAGAAGAATAGGAGCAGCAATCGATTCTATTTTTTTTTTTTTTTTTAAATTTCTTGAAAACCCAAAACGGCTATAGCAATAGCAACACACATATATCTAACAACAATATAATATTTTCTAGATTTTAGGAAGTATCAAATTAAATGTTTTTCCTATTATAGTATTAATAATAACCCCATATATCCAACACTATTATTAGTGAGAGTTTAATTCTTTTTACATTTTTGGGTTAATTATAATATGCAACCCTAAATTGTCACTATTTTGCACTATTACACTCTAAGTTATCAATTTTTGTACTTCAATACTTTATACTATTAATTTCTAGTACTTTGCTCAAATCAATTGAAAATTAATGAATTTTGATTTTTTTAATGAAAAACTTTAATATTGATACGTTAATAAGAATATTTTAGTAACAAAATGCAAATTATGGTAAAGTCTTTTCATCCAAAAATAATTAGAAAAATTGACTAATTTTAGATTAATTGAGTAATGTGTCCAAAATTGATAGTATAAGGTACTAAGTGCTAATATTGATTAGTTTCAAGCACAAAGTGTAAAACAGTTATAGTTTAGGGGTGCATATTGCAATGCTCCCTAATTTTTTTACTCCTAATAAATTTTAATAATGTTAGTAATTCTAATGATTAACTACCAAATAACTGTTCATCTTCTTCTTCTTTTTTTAATTTAATAATCTATTTGCAATACTCTCACAATATAAAATTAATTTTCATGAAAATAGATTTTACAAAAAATTTATTTTTCTGATTATCGAGATGCATACATATTAAGCGTGCACTAATCACTAGTCTCTATATGTATATTATATATAAAGAATGGAGAAAGATTTTGATATTCGTCATTTTATGATTTGACAAATTTACATTCCCACTTCTTTTATGATCTTTTCATTAATTGCCTATTAATTTCCTTCCCACTTTTCACTCGTCATTCCCTATATTATTCTAATTTTTATTAGCATTTCCACTATCTATTTTTAAAAAAAAAAAAAAAATTTTGTACATTTTCTTTCCTTTTTTTTAAAAAAAGATTACATATTCATAAAGTGTACCTTTTTTACTAATATATAAATAAACGGCAACAATGTATGTCAACCTATCATCATGGCCATCCATTTTGTGCAAAGTTGGTTGTAGGCTTTGTAGCCATTAATTTGGCAGTGAAACAACTATGTAAATCAGGGTTACTGTTTGATTTAAGGATGGCCCGCATTCGAAAGAAAAAACCTAGGCACGTCAGAATAAGGGCAATTAAGGATTTTTCTAACAGATTTTACAATCAATCAAGCATTAATGTGCTAGTTGCGTGTGGAGGTTTAAGGTTGAAGGCTTAAAGCTAGTAAGCTACTACACGTATGCCAAGCTTCATGAATTTATTAGGTCACGTCCTCTTCATAATTAACACCCAATTTTACTTTTTTTTAAGGCTTAATTACATTTTGTCCTTGCAAATAGGGGTTAATTAAATTTTTCCTATGTTAATTGTATCTACAAATTACCCCAAGACTTAATAGGGTTAAAATTTTCATTTAAAAAGTGTGTGAAATATCATGAGTTCATAACTGTCCACTCTGATCCTCAATTTTATAATTACACTTTTTCATTCTAAAATTAAGGTGAATTTCACTTTGGCACTCTAACTTTATTTTATAAGAAAATTATCTTTCAAAACTTATGATTTTTTTTTTTTGGGTTCTATTTAATAGTGTTAGAAACAATTTTTTAGGCTTTGGTATTAAGTTCATGAATTAATTTTCTATTATATTCTTCAGTATATTTGTATCCATTTTTGGCACGCTATCACATACTTGTTTTGCTATTACTAATTTTATATCTAGAATATATTTTATTTTTTTGATCACATTCTTTTATTTTTCTTAATTTTTACTTTTTTCCTCTTATTAATAATTAATTCATTACTATGTACTTAAAAATTATATTATTTAAGTAAATATGTTGCTTTAAATGTAAATAATATTATAATTTATATAAACTGAAATTAATTAATTCACTTACTCAGGCTCTCTAAAAGAAAAGAAACTATTAGGAACAATAAATAATTCAGAAAAATAATTTTATTTTAAAAAGAATAGTTTTAGTAAAAGAAATTCACAATTATCAACTACTATCATTTGTCACTTTTTAGAGAACATATTTTTAACCAAATTAGTCAAACAGTCCTATGCGAAGAAATACAGTCTTAACAAGCAAAAATTGCCTAATTGCAGAACAATAGTTGAGTAATGAATTCTGGATGTTCATTGATTTCTTATATTAGATAACTGTTAGGAAAGCACTCGTAAATAAAGACTAATAATGTCAAGTTAGACAAAAGAACACTAAGGAACCAAATTCACAGCTCAAAGGCGTGTATTTTCAGTTCAAAACAAACTAATTTTATTTTGTACCACATCATTAATGCAGAAAGAAAAGATGTAATATAATATAGGGTTAATAATACTGTGCTTTGCTGAATTAGGTAGATAATTACACTTTATTCATCTAAACTAAAAGAATATATACCATACATCCATTAACAAATTTTAAACCATCAAGCTAATATTCTTAAATGACTGAAACACCCTTGTAATTTTTTATAGTGATGTGATATTATTTAAAAATAAAAAAAATAAACTATATAATATTTTAATATAATCCATATCGATATGTGTCTTAGACAATTTTTTTTTTTTATAATTTTTTTGGATTTCATTTGCTATTATTTTGAATTTGAATGTTTAACTATAGTGGTAGGACAATCAATAGGCTTATTTTCTATTGAAAACATTAATTTTTCTTTAAAGGTATTGTGTGACAATATATTTTTTATAAAACTTTTGTGATTTTTATACGGCTCTTAGTATTTTTAACTTTTAATATTCAGCTTGCCAGATATAATTTTATTCAATATTTTCCCAAATTTTCACTCTCTAAAATCAAAGATATCAATTGTTATTATAGTTTATTTTTTTCTAATTATTGTATAACTATCAAACATCAAAATTAAATGCATGAAAAATCAAAATTTAATACTGAGGGTATTTTAGTCATTTAATTATACTTTCTTGATGTGTTAAAATTTTTAAAGAATGAATAAATATTCTTTTAGTATAGGGGGCAAAGTGTAATTACCCATCTAATTTAGGGGGCAAAGTGTTACTATAATATATGGAAAATATTTAGATAGATCCGATTTTTGGCTCACCTATAAATCTTATGGTTAGAATTAAATTTTATGAAATTTTGATTATATCATTTAATATCATAAATTTTATAAAATTTAATTCACATAAATTTCATAAAATCTTTCTAACATCAAGATCTATAAGTGATCAAAGATCGAATTTATCTAAATATTTCCCATAATATATATGTACACAGTTACCTGCATTAAAAATATAAGAAAATTGAACAGAAAACAGCTTGGCTGAAACAGGAAATCGATCTATTGGCTAAATATGGAACCTTTTAACATAAAAAAGAAATTAACCAAATTGTGTGTTAATGACTGTACGTAAGTGCAGAAACTATACAAGTGTTCATGACTGCATCTGGAAAACAAAACTTATACACATATTGATGCACAGACTTAACCAACCAAATTAACTATCTACAGACTTCAAAAAAGGCATGGAAATCTAAGTGAATTCTTTTCTCAGATTCTCCAGATCAGGATATAAATTGAGGAAGATTCGATGTCGTCGTGTAATAGAAGATTGTCATTCAACAAAGGGTTATGATCAATATCATCATCATCATGTTGATCTTGATCTAAGGGGCAGCTGCATGATAAGTGATCACTGCTACTATACGGATCAATCATCATGCAGTATTGTTGAGATGATTCATCATCATTACTTAATAATGATGTAGTAGTAGCATGATTCGTCTTGTTATCTTCCTTGTTCAATATTGTTGAATCATGACTGGTTTCCAATGTTCCACTTCTTCTTCTTGTTGTTATCTGCTGCTGGATTGATTGATCATCCAATATTTGTTCTTCTCCATTCACCACAACATGAGGTTGATTTATGGTTACCAAATTCATTAGGTAATCTCATATATTGTATATTAACTTATGCGTTTCGATTTGTAATACTTTTATGATTTGGAACACTATAGTATATGTATCAATTCACCAAATCTGGCAAAACGTTTTTAGACTTAATTATGAAAGATTGACTAATTAAATTTAAAATTTTTATAGTTTTGTTATTTCTAATTCTAATTTAATTCATTTTATTTAAATATAATATTTCACCTGTTTGTAACTTTAAAAATCAAGTGTTTTAAAAGTTGACTTTTACTTTTATATACTCTTATTCTCTATCCCATTTTATATGTTATTCTTTCTATTTTTGTTTGTCTCAAAATATTTGTAACCCCTTAAAATGGCAAAATTTTAAAGGTCATTTTACCTATTTTACCCTTCATGCAAATTCCAAAGACGTAGCATTAAATTCATGTTTCAACATTAATTACTCTAACAAGCCATTTCAAAATTCGAAACTCCAAAATTAAACTAACAATTTTTGTGTCTTAATTGAATAACAATTATGGAAAAAACATCTTACTAGTGAGTCAAATACCAATTTTTCTTAAACTATGTGCAAGTTTGACCATGCCAAATAAAATAGAATGGAAGGAGTATAAATTAAAAATTGACTTTTACATACCAACTAAGTCTAATTCCAATATATCACATTTTTAGTAATGTGACATATTATATAGGCAAATACTTAGATAGATTCGATTTTTGACCCCACTTATAGACCCTGTGGTGTGGATTAAACTTTAGAAAATTTATGACATCAGCTGATGTAAGCAAGATTAATTCTTTAAGATTTAATTCTGACCACAGGATTTACATGTAGGACTAAAGACTGGATCTATTTAAATATTTTTCTATTATATATCCGTATTTGTATCGCATACCGAAGAATACAGTGAATCTAGGAGAAATTTATTAAATTATTCTTGTTTTGAAAATCGTTCTTTTTCAATGTTGATTTGAAATAGAATATCCGTTAGGGAGGAATTCGCATTTGTTGAATGCGAGTTTGTTGAAAAATAAAATTGTGAAAATTTTAAAAAAAATTTTGATGAATGAATGCGAGGTCAAAGAGAAAAAAATATTTTCATGACCTCGCATTCACTGAATGCGAAGTCAAAGCAATTTTTTTAAGGAGGAGAAGGAGGAAGAAAATGAGGGCTTTTTCGATTATGTCCAGTTTAATGTCGACTGACTTCGCATTCAGTGAATGCAAGGTTAGTCAAAAATTTTTTTTTTTTAAATTTAACAATTTTATTTTTTCGACGAAAATGCGAGCTGAACTCGTATTTGTTGAATGCGAGTTCCTCTCTGTCGGACATAGTACTTCCAATTAATATCGAAATAGAACGATTTTCAAAATAAGCACGATTTGTAAAATTTACGTCTAGAATCTAGTAACTGTGCTTTATCTCCCCACGAATCCTCTTCCAGAATGGCCTCCGCCGCAGCCACCACTTTTTCCGGCGACCACTGCATCCATGGATTCACTAAACTCCCATTTCCCCCTGCTTGTTTCCGCTCTATTTCTGCGCCAATCAACTCTTTGGGGTCCAAGAATCTCTTTGATGAATCTCAAGCGCAGAATTCTGTGGGTAATTCTGCAGCTACTTTGCCGTTTCAGCCTCTTTATCGCTCAATCTCTTATCCCACTTCAGGCTCTTACCCTTTGTAGTCAACCACCACCCTGCCGCGGCCACCGGCACCGGCATGAAAAGTCATGAGGTCACCAAGTATTAGAGATTCTGGTCTGAATCTGAAGGAAGAAAGTCCTAATACTAATGTTGTTAATTCTGTGACTTTTTACAATAAAAGGAAAATCAATTCTGCACAATGATCCCACATTTGTTTTTTGGTTAATTTAACCCAATTAACTGAGAGTATTCTTTATTGAATATGCAGAGGCTGAAAATAATGAAGGATAGGATGAGAGAAATGAGCCAATGGTGGAATGAAGTCATTAAGGAAAGTGAAGAGGACATTGGCTCTGAAGACAATGACAATCTGTCTAAGCTCTGAAAATCTCTTATAATTTCCTTAAATCCCTTTTTCCTGAATTTTTTTTCCTTAAATCTTTTACTTTAATTTGATCTTCCCGGTCAGTTTCTTTGTTGTGCTTTCTTTAATAATTTTGATTTTTCATATTCTTTAGTTCTAAATCAACTTTTATGACATTTTTCAGTTCCTCTGGTCTTTGTTTCTTGTTTTCTTGATGTTTTATACTTTTCGTAACAGTGCCATCTATAGGTTTTAATTTCTTGGTTTTAGTTGGAATGTGTAAACTGAACTTTAGTTCCAGCTGAATTAAGTGGAATTTTATGTCCGACACAAGCTGAGTCTGAATCTGAAGTGACTGAAAATGAAGGACCTTGTCAAGAAGCTGTGCCGATAAAGAGGAAGGGGATTGTCACTTGGTGGAGCCATATTTGGTGGATTGATCAATTGGAAAAGGGGAGGAGTTGGGTGCATTGGCCGTGGTTGGTTGGTGGTTGCCGGCATTGAGAGTGGCAGCTCTCAGTGTTGAGGTGGGCCATGGCTAGGACATTGAGAGTGGTCGTGTCAATTCCTTAGTTTTCTTGTTGGAAGAAGCAGCAGTTTTTAGATCACTCATTTCTTCTTCTCATTTTTTGTTGGGTGGAAATCATTTTTAACCGTTTTTTCAAAGACTTTGCCGCGGTAGTATTAATTGGTGACTAGGGCGGGTTAGATGTAACATATTCAGATTCAGATTCAATTAATATAATTGAATTTAAATTTTTGAGAAATTTATTAAGATAGATTCAAATTCTGATATCTCGGTCTTTCAGATCCAGATTTAGATCTGAATTTTGATATTGTTATTTTATAACTTTAAAAATTTTATCTAGAAATTTTACAACATATCAAATTTTCTTTTTTTTCCTAAAAAATTATTAAAAAATATTTAATTCATAATTAATATTTTGCATGTGTTTTACATTAAAATATAAATTATATAGACAATTTACACAATATATATGTATATGTACATGTAAATAATACTAAAATATAATAATTTTATTATGTATTAAATATTTTAATGAGATTTGAGTTATAATCGAGTCGAAATAATAAGATCCATATCCGATCTATTTAGCTAAATGGGTCCAAATTAGATTAGGTAATTGAAATTTCTCATAGATCCAAACGCGTATAAATTGGTTTGAACTAGGCCAGGGTCAAATTCGGGTATAAACCTGACCCATTGATATACCTAACTAGAGGAGCTATTTTGGAATTTTATAGAAGAGTTTGTTGGTTTCTTTTCTTCTTCTTCTTTTTTTTTTAATTTCTTTTTTCTTCTGGGAATTTCTTAACAGTTGAAACTTGCATTCCTAAGTACAAGAAGAGAAAAGAAAGAAAGAAAATATAGAGTAGTTTGTTGAGGTTGTGCATTGTACATTCTGCCATTCACCCTACCCTCCCAAATCCCTATATTCCAGTAATTCATGGAGTATAATCTAGTTTTTCGAAATAATTTATGGAAATTCTACCTTCTCATTTGTGTATGATACCTTAAGTTTTATAGGCTAAACTTGAAGTTGACAAATCCTAATAGTATGACAATACTAATGTTACTCGAGAAATTAGTTATAAATTGTACAAAATTATTATTATTATTTGGTTACAACAGCCAAGCGTTAGTTAGAGAGTACCACGCCAATTATGCATCATAAATTTTATTTATTAGATGGATAAAATTAGGTAAACAAGAAAATCTCAGATAAATTTTGAATAGATCCACCCATGAGGGATACAGAAATCAAAAGTGAGGAAAGAAAAAGACGAAAAAACCTTCAAAACCCGCCATCCCACCCCACAAAAAAAAAAAAAGAAATTTTTAAAAAGCCCACACATAAAGATTCAAAGTTGCTAAAATCTTCATGTTTGGATCTTCACAGAGTAGTGTATTAGCTAATATAAAAACATTGCATAACTCTAGATATGATTGTGGAGATTTTAATTTTGCACCAACCATGTATACAATTAAGAAACATCTATTTTATAATATATATAAAGGGAGAGGAGAAATTTGGTATTTATCATTATTTAAACTTTCTTTTTTTATCATTATTATATATATAACTATTTATAACTAATTTCTCACCCTCCATCTCTATATTATCCTTTTATTTTTTATAATTATTTTTAACATTTTCATTATCTTTTTTAAAAAAAAAAAAAATTGTGTAATTTTTTTAAGTCACACTCGTAATGTGTGCCTTTTCCAACTAGTTTATTATAAAGGTTGAAGTAAATCATACAAGAAACTGAAATATGAGCATTGGCAAGAAGCCTTCATCAGAACAGCCATTATGCCTAAAATTTCCCTTTAGTTTAGGACATGCAGAATGGTGATATATACATATCTATCAAAGGATTTGGATTAAGAGAGAACTCATGATCAAGCAGTGAGGGCAGTAATTGTCATGCAACTAGAATAAAAGTGAATCAACAAGAATTGTACCATAATAGAATATAAAAGTATACTCTGAAAGACAGATGTAATAATCTCAAGATTTCTATTAAGAAAACACTTTTATTAAAGCAACCATATATGACATAGATCTTCAATTCCATAAAAAACAGCTTAATTGGCTGAAACTATATATTGGGAATTCAATTTGATAATAATAATTCTATCGTATATAATAATACAAATGACTATACCAGCATATATAAAAAGGAAAGAAAACCTTGTTCTATTATTCTGTACATCACAGAAATGAAGAAATTAAACTAAAAAATGGTCATGAATTCAGTATAGAGAGAACCAAGCATAATTAATATTAGGATCTCTTATATATGGATCACAATTAAGTAACTCATAGACTTAGCCATCCAAATTAAGTATCTCACTTCAAAAAGCATCGGGATTTGAGTAGAATTCTTCCCCCAGATTCTCCACATCAGGATATAAATTAAGGATAAGTTCGATGTCGTCGTCTAATAGAAGATAACCATTTAACAAAGGGTTATGATCAATATAATCATCATCAGCAGTAGGGGCACCAATAGCATCAGAAACTTCAGTACTTGCATTACTATTTGCTTCCTCGTTATCATGCATTAATGTTGTTGGGCAATGAGATGATTCATCATTACTTGCAGATGTAGTAGTAGTATGATCAGTCTTGTTATCCTCATTATTCGTTGAATCATCAGTACTAGTTTCCAATATTCCACTTCTTGTTATCTGCTACCGGATTAATGATTCATCATCCAGTATTTGTTCTCAATTCACCACATTAACAGGTTGATAATCGCCCAAACAATCGGACAACAGTTCATCAATAGTGAAGTATACATCATCAGCTGGATAGTCTGTTAGCCCCTTAGTTCCTTCCATCGGGCAAAACAGGTGTGTGTTCCCCAACACGCAATGCCTTGGTCAGAGGTTTCATGCATTCAGTAGTGGTTGGCACCAAAACGTGCAATCGGGCTCGCATCTGGGGTGTTGGCACGGATGGCACGCATCGGCAACCATTTGGCACACTTAGGCAACATGGGGATGCTTGCCTTGGGGGCAAATGTATGAGTGGATGGTGAGTTTTGGGTGTTGGCATGAAAACGTTGGAGCTTGGTGTGGGTAGACTAGGCACACACGTTGCCGTTGGCTACGCAACGTGCTGACAAGAGCAACCAATGGGCAGAAATGTGGGCACTTGGGAACGGGAGGTTGCTGAGTGTTGGCTTGAGCAAACAAGTGAGTCATGGAGGCTTTTCACACCTTGAGAAGTAGTTGTGGGAGCCTTGGTGCACATGTGGGGTGCATTAGAGGTGCCCTTGTGTTGCCTTTGGGGATGCCCTAGAGGCTTACTATTTTTCATAAAAAGAGTGTCTACTGCTATCACTTGATATGGTCTATTTGCAAACCTTATATAAGGAGGATATGCTAGTTTTACTTGGTTCACAAGGGGCCGGGTGGGGCTAGGCTGGAGCACCCTTGGCCATGCCTTGGGCATTGGTTAGGACCTTTCAACATGCCTCGAGGGGGAGGGCAAGGCAGGTTCATTGGCAAGAACGATGGTGTTGGCTATCGGGTAGTTGTTGGTAACGGGCAGTGGCATGAATGGCCTATGCAGACATGCACACGAGTTAGGCATAGCTTGTGGCAATCTTGGGCATTGTTGGGAGTTCAAGAGAAGTCTTGTGGGTGGCAAGGTTTGTTGGCAATTAAGTTGGCTGAGAAACGTAGGCAGCGGGCTGCTTACATGTTAGACGAATGCGAGAAAGGTTGGCCTTAGGGCTGTAATTGCTTGTGTGTGCTCTTTACATTTGTATTAGTGTAATTATATTCTTGCTGGTTGCTTGTGCTTCTCATATACTTGTGTTTGGTGAATGTTTTTGTGGAATCAAACAACTATACCGGGTAGTTTGATTCCACAACGGGTAGGTTAAACATGAGTGTTGGCAAGACTGATCAAAATTTTAGGGTGAGTTTTGCTACCATCATAAGTTTTTCTTTTGCCTTAGCACGTTGGTTTTGCTTTAAGTAGAAGCCGTGTGACAATTGTGGTGTTAGAGCACTGGGTGAAGGTGTTTTGGTCATTTCTGCAATGGATGGTGGAACGGTTGAATGTGTTCAACAATTGGAAGTGCTATTTGATCAACTCATGGTGCAGTTGGGAGACTTACTAGAGTGCTATGTGCTGCATGTTTCCCTAGATGAGACCAGGGATGTACTTGAGGCAGTGCATGCTCATTTCTAGCAAGTTGAGTAGGCATGGGATGCCAAGTTTGAGGCTCTTGCATGGTTGCAAGATGAGACAGCCGTTTTGAAGAAGGTAATTGCTAGTGTGGATTTGGGTGGTTCCACAAACCATTCTTCAAGGACTAAGGTGAAAGTTCCAAACCCTAAACACTGTGATGGTGCATGGAGTGCCAAAGAGTTGCCAAGAAAATTTCCTTTGGGATAACGAACAATACTTCAAGGTAGCGGGTGTGCCTAAAGAGGAAAAAGTCTCCATCACAAGCATGTATCTCGTTGGTGATGCAAAACTTTGGTGGAGGACTTGTGCTGGTGATGAAACTGCTCCTCAAATTTTGACATTGGAGACATTGAGAATGGAACTAAAGAAGCAATTCCTTTCTACCAACACTTTGTGGCTTGCATGAAAGGAACTACAAAGGCTGAAACACACGGGTGGTGTTCGTGAATATGTGAAATAATTTAGTTCCTTGATGCTGGACATTTGTGGAATGTTTGAGAATGACAAGTTGTTCAACTTCATGGTTGGTTTGCAGATGTGGGCTTAAACGGAGTTGCAAAGGAAAGGTGTGTAGAATTTGCAACAAGCCATCAAGTCGACTGACAGGTTGGTTGATTTTCATGGAGTCCTAATAAGGCTAGAAAAATTGGGAACAACTTCTACAAAGAAAAGGACCCTAAGCATGGCAAAGACAAATACAAGATAAAAAAGAAGGCTGTGGTAACTGAGATGGACGCCTGTAAGGTTTTTTTCAATAATGATAAAACTAACAAGTTCAGTGGTTGTTTTATTTGTAAGGGACCACACATGGCAAGAGAATATCTCAAGAGGGAACAACTGAGTGCTATTGTAGCCAACGAGGATAGTCTGTATTATGTTAGAATGGGTTCCTTGGCATTGGTGTGCAATACAACAACAACTAATTGACATTTGTTTTGAAAAGGAGTGGGTTCCTTTGGGGTAAGGAATAGGTAGTGGGTACTGCCAAGTGCTAGGTAGTGGGTGGCTGCTTGGCAAGGTGGTTAATTATGTGATGCAAGGCAATGGGTTGCTGCTAAGCAAAACAAAGTTTGAGATGCTTGTTTGCACACTTGGGTAACTTAGCAAACAAACACTACAAAACTTGGGCAAAATCAGTCAGACATGGGGTCTTGCTGATTTTGGGGGCCAAAAAAACAAGTGGGGGAGTGTGCTATGCATAGCTGTGTTGGTTTTGGTTTCGGTTGAAATTAAGACAAGTCCTTTGGGGCAAAGGGTGGTCACTGTCCATGTTGCCTTGGTCATGTGTTGGCCATCAATCAGATTTGGTGAAAACGGAGGCAGGCCATGTTGGTTTACTTACCAAGTCCTAGAAACTAATGCATGCGGTCTCACAATAATGCAAGGAGTAGTTCCTATGATGGAACATGTGTGGTAATTTGACTCCGTTCTTGTATAAAATTATGAAAGTTTTGTTTTACTTGTTTAATTTTATGTCACGGAGGCGTGCCAAGTGACTGATGTTGTTGCTAATTGTTGGCAGAGTGTGTGTGCATACTTCATTTGTTGCTTATGTACATTGTCAATGTAAGGCAGGTTGGCTGGATAATGGGACACAATTGATGTGGGATCCAAGTTTTTGGCAGTGAATGCAACTTAAATGAAGTCTAATCTGAAAAATGAGGCTTATAGTCACAAACTTAGCTAAATGAATGAGAAAGTGTATAGTTGAGGTCGTGCAGGAAAATGGGCAATGAAGTTGCATAGTGGTGAGCTTGTGCAGTCTTCAGCAACAAGGAGTTCTGTTCGAGGTTGGCATTGATGAGGGCATTAATCACTTCAAGTGGGGGAGGTTTGTTAGCCCCTTAGTTTCTTCTATCGAGCAAAACGGGTGTGCATTCCCCAACATGCAATACCTTGGCCAGAGGTTTCGTGCATTCGGCAGTGGTTGGTACCAAAACGTGCAACTAGGCTCGCACATAGGGTGTTGGCATGGTTGGTACGCATTGGCATCCATTCGACATACTTAGCCAGCATGGGGATGCTAGCCTTGGGGGCAAATGTGTGGGTGGATGGTGAGTTTAGGTGTTGGCATGAAAACCTTGGGGCTAGGTATAGGCAGATTAGGCATACACATTGTCGTTGGCTAGGAAACATCCTGGCATGGTCAGCCGACGGGCAGAAATGTGGGTGCTTGGGAACGAGAAGTTGTCGAGTGTTGTCTTGGGCAAACAGTCAACGAGTCATGGAGACTGTTTACACCTTGAAAGTAGTTATGGGAACATTGGTGCACATATGGGATGCACTAGAGGTGCCTGGGAGTGCCCTAGGGGCTTACTAATTTTTGAAAAAAGAATGTCTATTACAGTCACTTGGGGTTTATTTTTCAAGTCTTATATAAGGAGGGTATGCTAGTATCACTTGGCTAGGCGCTAGGTAGGGCAAGGTTGGGGCACCTTTGGACATGCCTTGGGCATTGCTTGGTACCCTTCCATATGCCTTGAGAGGGCAAGGTATGGCTAGTTGGCAAGAACGATGGTTTTGGCTATCGAGTGGTTTTGGCATCGGGCAGTGGCACGAACGGACCTGTGTACACGTGCACACGAATTGAGCATAACTTGTGGTAATCTTGGGTATTATTGGGAGCTTAAGGGAAGTCTTGTGGGTGGCAATTGAGTTGGCTGAGAAATGTAGGCAACGGGCTGTCTATATGCTAGACGGTTGCGGGAAATGGCTAGGTAGACGCGTGCACGACGGGTAGTGCACTCGCACGAAAGTTTGTAATCAGTTAGGAGTTGGCATTTTGGGGTTGAGCATATGTGTTTGGTCGAGCTAGGCACGGTTGGTTGGCTTTTGTGTGGGAAAATGACCAAGGAAGTTGGCAGCACATTTTGAAATGCTTAGTGGGCGGTTACGGGTAGTTACCACCAACTCAGGCATGTTCGTGTCATGTGTGCTGCTAGGTGGCCAGACAGCTTAGTTGTAGATGTTTTACTGGTCCAGGAAAGTTAATCAGTTAGACTTGTCAACCAAAAATGGCCCTATTTAAAGAGTGCTAGTTAGAAGCTTGGCATCCGATTTTGGAAAGGTATAGGCCAAGATTTATTCTGCATACTATCTGTTTGTGAAAATTCCTTTGTTTAATAAAAGTATTACAAAGGTTAGCCTTAGGGCCATAATTGCTTGTGTATGCCCTTTACATTCGTCTTGGTGTTATTATACTCTTGCTAGTTGCTTGTGCTTGTGCTTCTCAAGTGTATATTTGTGTTTGGTAAGTGTTTGTGTGGGATCAAACAACTATACTAAGTATGAGTAGGCTAAACACGGGTGTTGGCAAAGCTGATCAAAATTCTAGGGTGAGTTTTGGTGCCAACATAGGTTTCTTCTTCCGCTTTGACACATTGGTTTTGTGTCAAGTAGAAGTCGTGTGACAATAGTCTTCAACAGATAAAACATCAGCACCAGCACCAATACCAGTAGTATGATAATTATAACCAAGGGTAGAAGTATGATAACTATGATGATCTTCTTTTGAGTCATCTAGATCACTGAGCAATTATCTCCCAGGGCAGTAATAAAATCATTTGCATGAATATAATTAATACTTGAACTAATTGTACTACTATGATCATCTTTCGTCACCTCCTCCTCCTAGTGAATCATTGCCCTCATTGGGCCATTAACAGAATTGGTGCCGTGATCTTCTTCAATATCGAGCATGTTGTTAGTGTTTTCTAGTATAATTTGTTCTTCTTTTTGATCATGTATCTTTTGATAATAAATCTTGTAAATAAGAAACTATTCCTGATGATCTTGCCTTCTTGTTATCATTATTATTTCCATCTTGATCATAAAAAACTGGTTGTGTTGGTAGTCTATTGTGGCCTAAACTATTCACCGAAACATTATCATCACCTTGAACGAGACTACTTGTTGATTCCATTGAAAGATACCTTGTTGAATTATGGGCTCTTCTTCTTGAAACCAGCTTTTTGCCTTTGGTCCTTTTGGTAAAATCCATATTTATCTAGCAAACTACTACATCACAATCATTACCACTTTCCAGAGCATATTCGTACATAGTCCATTGCCTCATTGTTGTTTCCTCCTTCTTGGATTTTAATGTAAACATCTTTTTTCTACCAATAGTCTCGCCGCTTTTCCCTATAGCCTCCATCGCATTCCCATGCCATTCCCGCAATCTGTCATCCTAATCTTATTCTTGTTTCCGGTCTTCACAATATTGGACAACTTGGTAAACATGTAGCCATCACCTTTTCATTGTGATGGACAGTTCCCATTGGGTCCAGGGTATCTGCCATGGATCATCGTCCAAGAATAGTATCCATGGCATTGGTTTCTCGCTATAAAGATTCTTCTCAATGATCCATCGGCACAGCTTTAATGGAGTAATCATGAGGAGCTTGTTCTTGAGATGATAATGGATTAATTCTTCATTGGTAGGAAATAAACAAATTCTGAAATCTAGTGGTAAAATAGTACTTTCCATTGTGTCTTGATTCTTCTTTGCTTCTTTCATAATGGCTTTTGTGATAATATCTTTTGTAGTATAAATGGAAGGTATTGAGTAGACTAAAGAAAAGACATTTTGGGGTTGGTTAAGAAAAATTATATATATATAGGTTTGTTTCTGATTATTGAGGTAAAATTTTGGAAACTACTACAACTACAATATTAACTTGAGCCAAGAATGATAACTTATTCCTTAAGTAATGGCTGCTAATTTTCTCACGTTAAACACTAGCATATGTGCAGGGATCGTAGAAAACAGGGTTCAAAGACTCGATCGAGTCAGTTCAAAGACTCGATCGAGTCTAAGTTGACTCGATCGAGTTGTAGTCGGAATTGAACATATTTCAAACTCGCGGTCTTGATCACGGTTGCAGATGTCACTATTCCACATTAGTCACATCACGTATCGGATAATGTGTATTTAATATATAAATTTTCTAGAAAAGATGTTTATTGAGTGTAAAAGTTGTCTTTCCAAACCCATTGAAAATAGCTAGTCATTACTATAAACATTGATTTTCTAATTTTTGTGCACACCACCACAGATATGTTGAACCCCAGTTATGTTAATCATGTTTTGATGATGACCAAATCACACTAATGGTTTGAAAGCAAGTGTGCAGAAAAACAGGCAGGTTCGGACGCAAATGATCGTCCGAACAAAACAACCAGAAGACTCCATGGACACAAATGACTGTCTGAAAGACAGAGTTTCGGACGATGGTAATCGTCTGACACAAAGAATTTGAAGCAAGTCTGGCAACGAAGAACAGCGTCCGATCATATTTCCAGAATACTGTGCTTCGATCGGACACATGTTCGGACGCATCTTCGGACGTCCGAACGAATATCCTCAGAGAACAGACGCAGCGTCGGGCACAGGAATTAGCAGCAGCCGTCCGAACGGTCCAACGGCTAGTTCGTTCGGATGCACACTTGCTGCATCGGCCATCAGAAAGGTCCAACGGCTAGTTTTCCAGTAAACAGAAAATAGCCGTTGGAAAGTTGTTGGAAGCAGATTTTGGGCAACTATAAATACGCCTAAGCCTGAATTAAATAAAAAGAGACTTCTACATTGATTACAAATAATACTTGAGCTATTTGGGAGAAATAGTGGGTACAAGTGTTGTAAAAGTGTGGGTAGTTTTGTGAAAAGAGTTAGAAGTGTAAGAGTTCTTCAAGTGTAATAGTGGAGAGATAACAATTGTAACAAAGGGAGGTTGTGAGTGTAAAACTCTTGGCTCAACTAAAGGAAATTAGTGTGAGCACTACCTCAGAGTGATGCTCATTTGTGTACAAGAGGTTATTGTCTCACCTACTTTGAAGAGACTTTTAGTGGCTAATCTTCAAGTTGTGAACTTGGTAGTTGCCTTATAAGAAGTTCTTTGCAGTTGTAAGCTCTAAGCTTGAGAAGCTTGGGAGTTTGGTTTGATTATCTTAATCTCAATATTCTTATTTGTTCCTTAAGCTTAAATAGTTGAATATCTATTGTATTCATTTGTGCTTAAGGTTTTATTTGGTGCATAAAGTTTGAATTTCTATTAAGCATATAAAAAGGATTGTTTTAGATACAACCTAATTCACCCCCCTCTTAGGTTGCTCTTTGGGGCCAACAAGATATGTGTTGTCTTTTTTCTTAAAGAAAATTATTTACAATTATTTAGTTAAATAATTAAATATGCTTAAACTTGGTGATTTTTATAAATTATTATTGAACAAAAAGTGATGCGATATCTATTATATTACTAAATTTAAGGATGACTTTTTTTTTTTTTTTAAAAATAGCTAAAACTATATTTGGGTCTCAAAAGTACTAAAAAATAAGTACTATTTTTTAGGTTCCAAAAGTTTAGAAGTCCTATCCAAGGCACAATCTAGTGTATAGTTATTAAACCCGGTATAGGAAGGAACCCAACGAGGAAGGTTTGTCAATGGATTACTGATTCAATTAGTGGGTTACTGGTTCAATGGATTACTGATTCAACTAGTGTATAGTATTATTTTATTAGTATGTATAATAATTTTAAATTATTAGATACAAGACTTGTGTTGAAAAGAATTTATAAAGCATATATATCAATTTTCTAATCTATTTTCAAGAATTTAGAATTATTATTTTTCAAAAACTACAACAAAATAGACTAAAACATATTTGTTTAAGTTTTTGTAGTATAATGATGTATAACAAATGCATAAAAAATGTGTATTTGTTTGGATATCTTGTGATACATCCAATTTATAAAATATTATTTGGTAACTTATGTTTATCAAAGTTTTTTTTTTTTTAAATCCGTGAAAGAATATAGTTTTCTTATTATTTTGGAAATATTTAAACTTTATTTTGAAAATAAAGTTGTAAAATGTTATAATTATAATTTTATTTGGGAGAGACAAGAGAGTAAAGATAAAGTTATTTATAATATACTAACTAAAAAGAAAGAAAGCACCAACCAAGCGGATAGCCCAGTGGTGGAAGCTTTAACTCTTCCAAGAAGAGCTCCCACGTTCAAATATTGGCAGTGGAAAATGGAATTTTCTATTTGTGTTAGAACCCACGGTCTACTTGAAAAACTGTATATGATACCAGTTATTTCGATTCAACTAATGGGTTAAACAGATTCGTACGGGTCTTCTCCTTGTCTAGTCAAATTAAAAACCTAGCTCGGTCCACTAGGTAGTTCATCGGGTTGACCGATTGAGACGTCATATCAGGTCGGGTTTAATAACAATAATCCAATGCACAATCTTTGAAAAGACTTTCCAAGCAGTACCTTAATTGGGATATGACTCAAAGTAACCAATACTCAATTAGCCAACACTCCAAACCTAATAGGCTAACACACTACTGCAAATTCATGATAAACAGGAGGGTACAACCGTTATTCTACCAAATCAAATCCAATAACCCAGATCACTTGCTAACTCTCAGTCATCTTTTCTTCTTCACTCCTCCCTTGAATTACCGTTTCTCCTAAACCAAAAAATTCACCCTACTTGCATACTACGGCAAACACTAAAACAAGAAAAGGAAAGGAGAAATGGGAATAAATTCGTTTGTCATCAAAAAATATGAAGGGTGATTGGAGCTTCTTCAACCTTTACCATGCTTGTTCAATGGTTCCATGGATTTGGGTTGGGGCAAGCTCTTTTATGACTTTTTGCCATATAACCCATCTCCAAGGCCTAAAGCATGCAACACAATAATAGTTGGCCCTCTATCATCTTCTATCTAGTAGACTCGGTAAAATGGCCCCGTATTATTTCCAAAATTAGAGTTCGACCATAGCTCCCCACTTTTTTGCGAGAAGATCAAGTTCAGACTTGCCAACGCGCAATTATCCGATAATTGGCAGTTGGCAAGGAACTTGATCTTCCCACAAAAAACGGGGAAGCTGCGGTCGACTCTAAGTCTAGAAATATGTCAGGGCCCTTTTACCAAGTCTACTAGATAGAAGATGATAGAGGGCAAACTATCGTTGTGTTGCACAAGATGGTGCCATTTTTCACTATCAAGACAAAGGCCATTAAAGAAGCTTGCCCCAACCCAAATCCATGGAACCATTGAAAAGGCTTGGTGAAGGTTGAAAAAGCTCCAATCACCCATCCTTCATATTTTTTTGACAAAGAATGAATATATTCCCATTTCTCCTTTGCTTTTCTTGATTTAGTGTTTGCGGTATTGTGTAAGTAGGGAGAATTTATTAATATCAGGACAAAAGCAATTAAATGGGCTTGCCCCAACCCAAATCCATGGCACCATTGCACAAGCTTGTTGAAGTTTGAAGAAGCTCCAATCACCGTTCATATTTTTTTCGACAACAAATGATTCTATATATTCTCATTTCTCGGTTGCTTTTCTTGATTTAGTGTTTGTAGTAGTGTGCAAAAGGGGTGAATTTTCTAGTTTAGGAGAAATGATAATTCAAGGGAGGAATGAAATGGAAGAAATGACCGAGACGTTAGCAATTGATCTGGGTTATTGGATTTGGTTTGGTAAAATAACAGTTATACTGTCCTTTTTATGATGAATTTGAAGTAGTGTGCTAGCCTATAAGGGTTGGAGTGTTGGGCAATTGAGTATTGGACTTTGAGTCATATCCCAATTAAGGTACTACTTGGAAAGGCTCATCAAAGATTGTGCATTGGATTGTGCCTTGGATAGGCCTGCAAAACTTTTGAGACCCAAAAAATAGTACTTATGTTTTAGTACTTTTGAAACCCAAATATAGTTTAAACTATTTTTTAAATTATCCTTAAATTTAGTAATATAATAATACTACATAATTTTTGTTCAATAATTTACTATAATACCTCTTTAATTTAGCAAAAGTCATTACCCAATTTAAGCATATTAAATTATTTAACTAAATAGTTTTAAATAATTATTTTTTAAAAAATCCCAGCACATATCTGGTGGTGTGTGCACAAAAATTGGAAAATCAATTGTTTATACTAAAAACCAGCTATTTTCAATGGGTTTGGAAAGACAACTTTTAAACTCAATAAATATCTTTTCTCAACAATTTATATGTTAAATACATATATTATCTGCTACGTGGCGCAACCGATATGTTGCGGTTGATGTAGAACAGTGATGCCTACGACCATGACCGAGACTTCGACTTTGAGCCATGGTAAGGATGGCAGTGGGTAGGGCCAAAGCCCGATAGTTAGTGTAGGGTGGGCTTAGGCAGAGGCTGGCTAGGTTAGGATGGGAAATTTAGGCCCAGACCTGACCTCCGGGCCCACAGATAGGGGGTCAGGCTAGGCAACTTTTAAATAATTAAAAGGGTTAATTTCACTTTACCCCCTTAACATTTAGGTCAATATTACTTAGGTCCTTAGAATGTTATTTTTTAGACACTACAGTCCTTCCATTAAATCCAACTCAATATTCATTATCATTTTGATAAAAGTACCCTTATTTTTTCTTCTTCTTTTTTCCCTCATTTTTACTTGATTCATTTTTTTCTCACTCCTATTTTGTTGACATGGTTCAATAAACTTTTGTCATTTATCATCATATCTTAAATTTTATTAAACTCTATTTATGGAAAGAAAATTTTAATATTTTGGATTTCATAGAAAATATGTCCACACATCTAATTTGAGGGTAAAATGACATTTTAAACTATAAATTTAACACCGTTAGTTTTAACTGTCAGTCCACAGACTGAAGTGTCTTAAAAATAATGTCAAGCCCTAAAAGTGATTGTGACCTTAAATGTTAAGGGGGTAAAGTGAAATTAGCCCTAATTGAAATTAGACCAAAGTATTAATTATTTTATTTTAGTTTGTACTTTTTTTTAAGCTAACCACCGGTACCTTGATGGAGGTCGCTACTCCTAAATTTGTATTAATTGTGAAGAAATTGGTCAACAAGGAGGAGGAGGATTGGACCAAACCTTTAGTAATTACAAATTCATCCAAATCCAAACTAAGGAAAATTCTAAACTTTCTTAGGTGAGGTTAAACCTATTTCATCTGGTCTAAGTAGACCAAGAAAACCCCTAGGTATATGTGCTCCATCAAAGGTCACATCCATAGAGGACGTGCTACTTCCCATGGATGCCAATGCATATGTTGAATGTTAAATTGTCCACTATTGAGCAACTGCTGAATATGCCAAACTATCGCATGAATCGTCCATGCAATCGAATAATGTCCCGTAACCATCCCACAAAGTAACAAAGAGTCAATTTCTACTATTCTTGTAAACATGCCCCGGGATAGCAATAATTTAAGCCCCAAAAGGAGTCCCATTGCTTTAGCAAATAAAGTTGATGCATGCCCTAGTGAAGTAGCAAACCCAGCTATTATTCTACCATGTGAATCACTACTGACATCACCACATCCTTATACAAGACTGACCAAGATTCCCAAGAGATGAGCCATCAACATTTAGTTTAAAGATATCTGAATTAGGTGCCTGCCAAGCAAACGTGAACGAATTGTGGTCTCTAAATTCCCAAACATTGAATTGGCAGTGCGCATTGCACCCGAAATGATTTAGTTAAACTAGCATCCATTATACTAGTCGTAATCTGATTGTTGACAAGTTCAGTAGGGACCGCCAATTAAGTATCTAACACAGGTAGTCCACAAATTCCAGCAAATCAATGCTAGAATCAAGCCAAAAAGCTAACCATCTACTTTTGTTTTTGCAGCTATCCACCAGTTATAAAATTGATACATCAAAGGGGCATTGTTGAGTGGCAGAATACTGAGCTTGACCTTCAAAAACCCCAAACCGAGACTGCCAAAGTACAAGAGGAAAACCAATAGTCCATCTCATCCAAATTACCACAAGTAGGACATTTGGAGGGGCCATGGAAACCAAATTTTATGAGAATATCAAGAAAGGGAAGGAAATTACATTAAGTAGTTTCCGCATGAAAACTCTTACATTCTTAAGAGAATTCTTCCACTCCAAATTTGCTTTTGAGACAAGGTATTGTTTTGACACCACCGTAATTTTTGATAAGCATCCTTGGTAGTGAAGCAACCGAGGCCATGGACTCCTAGATTACCTTGTCCTCCTCCTCCATCAAGAACAACCTCAAAGACAATTTTTTGTTTTACTTCAGTCGAAACATAGGTATTAAGAAAGTTTTGGTCCCAACTTGTGTTATTAGAATAAACATCCTTAACGTGAGCATCCATCTTAGTGTCTCCCTCTTCTAAGAGTGACCCATCTCCCATCCAATTGGAAAACCAGAATGAAGAATCTCCATTACTAGATTAATATTAGAGTGGAATCAAGAAAGATATCCATCACCTTTTGCATACGCTTCCAAACCAGTGAACCATGACGCAGTTGTCTATTACCATATTTTTGTCGCATAAAGATGGACCATAATGATTTGGAATTAAAATAATTCCTGTTGTTCCATATTTTCAGTGAAAAATCCTTGACAATAGCTTCTAGACTACGAATATCAAGCCCATCCTCGGTCTCTAGAAAACACAAATTTTGCCAACTTCTCCAATGTCTTCTAGAGCCAAACTCCGATTCCCCCCTAAAGAAATCAGCAAATAACTTCTCAATTTGTGAGAGAACTCCTTCTGGAGGATCTTGGACAGCTAGAATATGCATTGGAATAGATGTGAGAACGTGCTTAATGAGGATTAGTCGTTCTCCCATCTAGTATTTTTTTCTTTCAACCGGCCAGCCTGGCTCGAATTTTTTCCATTAAATACTAAAAATTTTGTTACAAATTCCTCCCTTTATGAAGAAAACAGCCAAGGTAATGTAGAGGAAGCTTCATGTGTCGAATATCCAGAAGATTCTCCAATAAGGCTAACTGTCTTGAGCCCACCTGTTTGGCGAAGAACAAAGAGCTTTTGTTGAAGTTAATCCTTTGCCTGGACCCCTATTCGAAGGTATGAAAAAAGATTCTCGAAGGTGCTTAATTAACTTTGCATCTCCTCTGGAGAAACCAATTATGTCATCCTTAAAAGCAGATGGGAAACCATCATACATCCTTTCGGAAGAGCAAAATGAGTGATCTTCTGCAGGTCCGTCAAATTTTTCAAGCCCCTAGAAATCATTTTCGAGCATATAACGAACAACAATGGAGAAAAAGGATCACCCTACTTAATACCTCTAGAAGCTTTGAAAAAACCAACAGACTCTCCATTTATCAATAACGAAACCAACTACTTCTTAGGTTATTTAAAATGAAGTTGCAAAAGGACGAATGAAAACCAAATTTGAGCAGCAATTTCTCAAGGAAAGCCCATGAAACCCGGTCGAAAGCTTTCATCATATCCAATTTGAGAATAACATTATTTCCTCGAGCCTTCCTATTCAGTGGTTGCACCATTTCCTAAGCCAAAAGAACATTATCCGCCATGGTATGCCGCTTAACAAAACCTACTTGCTTCAGTGAAATGATTCCTGGCAGATCATGAGGAAGCAAAACTGATAAAGTATTTGCTAAAATCTTTGAAAAAATCTTATTAACAAAGTTACATAACGAAATTGGCTAGAAGTCCGCGAAAGTGGTTGGGTTATCCTTCTTGGGAATTAAGACAATCAATGCACTAAGAATAGCTCTGGGGATGGGAACTCCATTCAAGAATTCCTCGACTGCTCGCAGAAGGTCCTCCAAAATTATATCCCAACAAATTATAAAGAATGTCCCAGAGAAACTATTTGGACCTAAAGCACTCTCCTTATCCATTTGAAAGACCACTTGTCTAACCTCTTCCATGGAAGCTGCCTTAATAAGGTCAACATTTTGACCATCTGAGTTGGAGAAAGAATATTCGTGAGCAATAAATTTGTTGCACGAAGATCAATCCCCTTATTCATGAGAAAAGTGTGAAAAAAATTGACCCCTTCGGACTTGATGTCTTCTAGAGCTGAAAGCCAAGTACCATCTGCCTTCTTAATTCTCTTGATTGACAAAGTCAATGCCCTTTAGTCTAACAGAGAGGCATGAAAGAACTTAGAAATGGAATCACCTTCACGTAGCCATTTGACCCGGGCCTTTTGCCGGAGAAAAATCTCTTCAATCTTCAATTGAGATAAAAGTTTGGCCTGAGCAGCTTGTAATTGTTCCCTTACCTCCTCTATCTGCATGTTTTCATAACGTCGTTCCATGTAGTCGACCTCTTCCTCAACCAAGTGAATCGCATACATAATGTTATCGAAGACATTTTTATTCCAATCCTTTAGGGAATTCTTAAGCCGCCGAAGTTTCAAGCTTCAAGCTAACATGCCAGACCCCATAACCAGCTAACAACAGTGGACAAAAAGGAATGATGGCGAACCCACATATGTTGGAACCTAAAAGCTTTTGGATCCCCCTAGCAAAGAATTTAAAGACCATAACAAAGGGGAATGGTGTGATAAAGTGCGATTAAGATGGGTAATCATCAAATTCGAAAATTGAGATTGCCAAGCTTGATTGTAACAAGAATACGATCCAAATGCTTCCAGATTAGTTTTCCTTGTCTTACTCCAGACCAACTAAAATTACTGGTTGAAAATGGAAGATTCTTGAGACCACAAATGCGTATCATATCAGAAAAATCAGCCATCACTTGTGTATTTTGTTTCGCTCTAACCATGTACTCCAAAAGAGATTCTATAACATTAAAATACCCTCCAACTATCCATGGCTGTGTCAAATTAGCCCCAATCATACCCAAAGAATCCCAAAGAGTTTTGCGTTCCGATGATGTACTCTTAGCATAAACGAATGTAAAATTCAAGGTTTGAGACCAATCATCATGATTTATCCCAAGGTGTAAGAATTGGTACGAGTTTTGTAATACATGAAGATGGAAGGGCTTCCTCCACAGTACCCAAATTTTATTAGACACATTGCTTAAAGAAGACTGAAAATGCAAACTGAGACAAAGACCATTCAGCCGAGTAATATCAACCAAAGGTTCAAGAAGTACCACAACAGGCTGATAGGGAAAGATTGTGTGAAGTTATTAATTTTTTCAGATGCCGCACAGATGATTTTTTACAAGCCCTGCGTACTTTCGACACCAGTGAATTAATCATGGATATGTGACCCAGATGGCTCCTTGAAGGCACGTTGCAGCATGCCTTGTTAAAATAGTTCTTGTAACTGAATATGTATTCTTCTTGCCTCGAGTTCGAATTCCACTAAGCCTCGTGATGCGGAAATAGCTTCAAGAGGTTCTTGAGTGGTTGCATTAATTGAATGCAAGAAATTCTTGAGATTTTTAGATATCCAATGCCAGGGATAAGGAATCCTTATGACCTCATCTAGGTCTGACAAAGAATCAACCACCTCATTTTCCAAGATGACTTTTTTCCTTTTTGTACGGAAATTGACATGATGATCTTCCCTCAATTCTATAGGTATTTTGTACATCTGATTATCATGTCGGTCTGTGTCTACAACTAGTTACAACGGCACTGTTTACACTGCCCTAGATTTCTTGGCACTCCACGGCTTGCTTTTGCTGTTCTAGCATGTCTGCAAAGTCCATGGCAGCAGGAACAACAACCGTGTGAATCTCGTTCATTTCTACAGCAGCAGCCTGAGCAGCCTGCTCAAGCCCAGTTGTAATTACTTCAGGCACGTCTGCACAATCCCATTTTGACTCGATAGTAGCTTGAGTAGCATGTTCCTCCTCAGCCAAAACTTTCAGAACCATAACAGTGGGGATTCGAGCCTTTTCAGTCAGGGATAATCCTGAGGATCTAGCTATCTCCTGGATTTGATTTGTTTTTGGTTTCCAAACCTTGTCATTCATTGAGCGTTTTAAATTCGATTTTGCTTGAACTTAGGGTTGGTTGAGTTGACAGAGCTCTGCAGCTTGGCCAACTTTGCAGCAATTCAAGCAGTATGCTGGAAGATCCTCATACATTATTGGCTGCCACAATCCATCATTTTCCTTGCCAATATAAACTCTAGATGGCAGAGGTCTAGTAGATCACATTCAATGCAGCACCTTTGCGACATTTGGTCTATTGAGAGATGGTGTGGATGCGTCAATTTTTAAAGGATAGCCGATCAATTGAGCTATAGAAAACAAAGCAATCTTGTCAAGAAAAAGAACTGGAAGATCTACCAGGGAAATCCAAACTAGAACCACAGGTGATTCAATGTTAGGCTGAAACTCCAGAGTCCACTTCAGTATTCTCATTCCATGCCCTAATATCGTCTAGAATCCTTTGCACCAGAATGAAGAAAGTTCTCTTCCAAATCAAATCGGATCAAAATATGTCAAAAATCTAGAAACCCTAACTTAAAGCCACCTTTAAAGATGATTTTATGGAATTCCTTACGTAAATTCTCCGTCAATGGCTTTCCTTTTGAGAATTTACCAATCAAAGCAAAGTGTGTATAGGAGACAGATAATCGATGAATGTCCTCCGCTGAAAAAAAAAAATGCTGGTTCACCCTTATGTTGCGATTTCTCCTTCAAGGCTATAGGTTTTTGTTTAGCGGCGACTACATCAGTGCAAAAGAACAGTTCGGGAGAGGAGGTTGCCCTTTAGTTTGAGATTGAATGGTAGCCATGAATGCAGAAATCAAAATAGTCAAGCCTTTAGAGAGTGAGATTAGAGAGATCAAATTTTCTTTTTGCATTATGATATTTTAGTTAGTACTTAATAGTCTTAGTTATTATTTATATAATTCAAAGATAGTACTTGGTAGTCCAAATTATTACCTATTATGTGAAGTTATTATTAATTAGTACTCATTTTCGTTCCTTATCATATAAGTTATAACTAAGAGAAATAAATTATAGTTATTAAATCATTTTATTACCTAATATTCTAAATTACTACTTATTATTTCAAATCATTACTTATTGTTTGAACTTATAACTAACTAATACTTCATTTTCAATATTTATTAAAACAAGTGATTACATATTACTACTTCAATTAATTAGACCAAGTAACTCTTAATTTTATTCTAAGTTAATATTTATTAATACAAGCTTTTGCTCATTAATTATTCAAAGTTATTACTTATTATTTAATTTGTTACTCATTAATCCAAAAGGAAAGTGTATAAATGTTATAGTACTTCTTACAATAAATTAGTCTAATTTACTATTTATACTTAAAAATATTATTTATTAGTCCAATTTAATGTTTATTACTATAAATTATTATTTATTAGTCCTAGAAGAAAAATATATAAATTTATTTACAAAAAAGTCATTTAAATTGCTGAAAAGTTTAGAAAAAACTAAAAACATGGTCTAGTCATGGGTTGATCGGTTTGATCAATGGGTTGACCGGACTAGTTAATGGACCAACCTCTTAATTGATGGACTGGTATGGGCTATCATACAGGCCAGGTTAGGCTGATGAAACCAGGCCCTAGCCTAGCTTAGCCTAGCCCGCTACAGTACCCATTGGCTCGGGCTGATCGGGCCAGATGAGGACTGGGCCATTGACCCAGTCCGCTGCTATTTTCTACATGTGTTATGAATGTGGTATCTTTATACATACCATCTAGCTTTGATTGATAATGCCAAAAGGCCCAAAACACAGATAACCAACTGAAGAAACTAAACAAAAGGAAAGTCTCCAAACTAACTCCTAATAAAAAAAATGAACTGAATGATTAAGAACTAATATGCCAAATTTGATGACCACTTTGTTATGATCCTATGTGTCACTAATTTGGAAACCAACAGGGTTAAATGTAATTTGTACTCTTATCGATTTGCGACTAATTTGTATCCCTAAATTATAAATAATAGCACTTAAATATATTATGCCATAAATTTGTACCATATATTTTTTAAGTCCATTGACAATATTTGAATTTGTGGTTTGCACTCTAAACTTTTTTCATGGAGTTTTTTTGAGAAAAATTTTCATGAAAGTTTTATTCTATTGTTGATGCTTAAAATTTATCAAGTCAAAAGCCTAAGTCACAAATCATCTAATAAGAGAATTTACTCTGGTGCAAAGGTATAAAGTGTGTCGAACTCACGAACTACGAATCTGAGATATAGAACAAGATCAGCGAGGTTTTGTCCACCAGAATAAGCTCGACGCTCAAGTAAAAAATTGTTTGATGAGAGGCAATATAGAGAGAAAATGAAAGCTAAGAATAGCAAATGATTTTGTAATGAGAGTTGTTTTATTAGAATTTACCTTGCACCTTTGCTATTTATACTAGTACTTGATGGAATTGGATAATTAATAGGTCATAAACCAAATAGTTGGCACGTTGGAAACTTAAAATTCATAGGTTGAACATTAACCTTGAGCTTTGGTTGAAATGATAAAAATGCCCTCATGAATATTTGATCTTCTTGACCAACTTGTCACGTGTCCACGGGCCGTTGGGTGAGATATTTATGTTTCATCATTTGTCCCCGACTCTCAAGTTGAGTTTATCTGGTTGAGAGTCAAGCAGTGATCTACAATTTGTGCCTTAGCCGGAGTCGATAAAAGTTTTGACTGGAGCCAAAATTTCAAAAATCAACTTTTTTTGTCTTGGAAGGAAGGTATCAGGTGTTTGATCTTGAACAAGTTCGTCATTTGCAATTTTTTCCACAAAAGTTGAGTTATAGACCACTTTGCTTATTTTAGAGCTCAAATGTATTTCTAATTTGTAGGTTCAACATAATGTCTCAACCTCAAGCAGGCTTACACCTCAAACATAAGCCTAAGATTTAACCTCATGCACAAACCTCAGGTTCAACCCCATGCTCAAGCCTAAAGTTCAACCTCAAGCTCAAGCCTAAGGCTTACATCGTAAACTAAAACCTAAGGTTCAACCTCATGTTCAACTTAAGGCGTTATATTAGCATCCTTGTTCCTTGGCTTTCTTTGATTGACTTGCAACTAGGACTAGGATCTTGGGCTCTACCCTTATTCTTAATTAAAGACACAAGTGAACTTTTCCCTAAAGTTTCTCCAACATCTATCCCAAGTAAGTGTACTCTTGAATAACTTCTTATTCTCTCACCACATTTCTATTTGGCATTTTGTCAAACACATGATGTGCATTTTATAATTGAACAACACTTACTACCATTTTCATGAGCTCCAATGTTGAAGATGAGAGCAAATCCAGTGGTTACTTATAGACTTAGGCTCCCTAAAAATTTCTCTCTCTAAAAAGCTTCTTATTATCTTTGGTAATTGACCATGGCTAAGAAGAATACTCTTCAACCTCTAGATAAAGGGCAAATGCGTTCATTTGTAGAAGTTCTTAAGGCTTTCATCAATCTCTTGATCAACCTTCTCTTGTGACTAATCAACCTCTAAACAAACTTACAAAGGAGAACCAATCATTTTCTTCATCAAGAAACAAGTAAAGAAGTTGGCATCACTAATTTGTTTCACTTTGGTTGGGAATTTCCCAAGGGGCAAGCCTAACATGGAGACTATTCGTGAGAGCTTCCAAACAATTGGTTTTGAAGGAAAATTTACCATAGGCTTCCTAGACCACAAGTATGTATTAATCCGGTTTTCTTTTGAAGAAGTTTACTTGAGATTCTGGCTTAAAAGTACCTGATTTTTAAATGGTTTTTCATGCGAGTTCTTAAGTGTCATCTATTATCACTACAGATATTGAGCCTTCGATTGTTCCTATTTGGGTTACATTTGAAGGTTTACCATCACTATTTTTCAATAAATATTCTATCTTTTGTCTAGATCAAGCAGTTAGCAATCCTCTTAAGTTGGACTTGGTAACAGAAAATTTTACAAGGCCTAATACAGCAAAAGTATGTGCGGAGGCAGACCTTTTAGTAATGTTGCCTTCAAGATTATGGCTTGGGATATGGGATAATGGAAAATAGTAGAAAGTTATGAGGAGATTCCACAATATTACACTAACTGTCGTAAGATTGGTCATAATTTGGTAGAATGCATGGTAGGGGTAATAGTGGCTAATGATGCTGCAAAGAAGAAACAAGTGGATTCAGCAGACAAGCAACTGAATACGAATGGCCCTAATGGTCAAGACACAGCTAAAAATGTTTCATCCAAATCACAACCTGCAAAACATTGGATTCCCCATCGCTAATTCAGATACAGGTCCTCAGGCACAACACACACAAAAGAACCAGTGGTTGTTTAGTCTTAAGAGGTTCCTACAATAGATCTTCCATTAGCTCTAGTTGCTTAGGCAGATGCGGTAATCAGGTGGAGTTAGTGGTTCCAAAGGATTGGATAACAAAATCTATACAATCCAGAGAAGTTCAAAAATTAAATTCCACAAAAGAAGGGATGACTCAGCCATTCCTCCAAACGGTGCTCATTTTTCAAATCCCATAAATGAAGTACTGACTCAACCATGCCAGCCACGATAAATTTGAATGCATCAAGTAAAGATGGAGAGTTGAACTTGAATCCTCAATCTATTATTTTGGATGAGGAGGATCACACGTTGTTGCATTATATTGGAATCCCTACTATACCATGCTCAAAAAATTTGATGGCAGTGGTAATCACTCCTCAAACTGAGGATGTTCTAGTCTATGTGTCTGACTTGGTGAAGCCAAATCCTCGTTAAGGTTGGCTGATACTTTCAGCTTAATTTTGGACAGGAAGATTTAACACTTGTAGAAAGTTCAACAAGCTAATATTATACCCTGTAAGGTTGGACGTAAACCTAGAAGAAAGAAACTTTATTTTCAAGATCTCATAGGAAAAACAAGAGTAAAACCATCCTCAATTTGCCACTCTCTCTACAAGATCAATGATTAATGCTCTTAGTTGGAATATAAGGGGAATTGCTAACAAACCTTCCTTTTGTAGATTAAAGTTGTTTATCAAACAAAATAAAGTTCAAATCCTTTTCATGTTGGAACTAGTTATGGATATAAATAAGCTGGATTCTAATTGATTCTTCATAGCTGCATGGAAAATGCTAATGGGAAGATGTGGTTGTTTCGAAAGATGGAGTTTTCATTTTCAGTTTACTTGGTTAGTGATCAGTTACTACATGTCAGGATCCTTTCACCTTTGCTGTCTAAGGATTGTTTGGCTTAATTAATCTATGCAAGTCTACAAAGCTAGAAACATAGGTGTGCAATGTGGAATGTTCTTCACAGTATGCATAAGTCAGCTGTGCCTTGGTTTCTAGATGGTGATTTCAATGGGATTGTTTTTTATTAGAATATTAAAGGCCTTCCAGTCCAGGTGTACAACCATCCAAGACTTTAATGACTGCATTTTAGATTGTGGATTGAATAACATCCCTTTTGCTGGGTACACCTTTACCTAGCTTGGTAATAGAATGAGTCATGCAGTGTGGAAGAGGCTAGATAGGGTCCTCTGTAATCAATACTTTTTAGATGACTATTAGAAGATTTCTTTGCAGCATCTATCCAAGATATACTCAGACCATTCCTTATTACTATTTTCTTTTGATGTTTTGGTTTATGGTAGTCCTAAACAGTTAAGATTTCTTGCAGTCTAGATTAATCACCCTTTTTTCATGGATATGGTAAGGCAAAGCTAGAATTTAGAATGCTCAGATTCTGCCTTTTCAAGCTTGCTGCTAAATTGAAGAGATTAAAGTTGGCATCGAATTGCAAGGCTTGGAATCACTCAATTTTTGGGAACATTTTCTAGTACTTGGCTGATGCTGAAGAAGATGTTAGGCTTAAAAAGGAAAGATTGCAAGTACGGTTTTCCTTGGAGGCTCTGTAACCTTTCTCAAGCTAAGGCCAAACTTTTGAGTTGTTTGTCTAATGAGAAGCAGTACTGGAAATAGAAGGATGGTGTAAAATACCTAAAGGGGGGGAGCACAATACAAAATGCTTTCATTCTATGATGGTTGCAAAGAGGCACAGGCTTGCCATCACAAAGCTTCAAGTGGATGGTACATGAACAGACGATCTCTCACTCATTGAGTTGTTCATGTTGATTTTATTTTTTAGAATTTACTGACAAGTAATGGTTCAAGTCATCAATTTAAAGGTGTCTAGGATTTATTCCATCTGTGATTCGAGATTCTGATAATGAGATGTTTCTGTTTGACCATTTAGTGAAGGAATTGAAGGAAGTTTTTTTTTTTTTTCTCTTCATAAGGAGAGTGTAGCTGGTGTTCTTCCGATGGTTTTGGAGGCTCTTTCTTTCACTCTTATTTGGATGTTATTCATCAAGATTTACTAGAAACATTTTTTGAAGGGAGATTTGCTACCTAGAGTTTTCTCTTCTACGTTGGTGACTCTAATTCCAAAAAACAACTCTTCATCTTTTGCTAATTTTAGACCAATTAGTCTATGTATCTTTGTCAATAAAATTTGCACAAAGGTTATATGTAGTAGATTGTTTAAAATCCTTCCTAAGGTAATTCCAGAAGAACAAGCTACTTTTGTGAAAGGTAGAATATTTTGAGAATATTCTCATTTCCCAAGGAATGATGGATTTTATTGATAAGAAATCTATAGGTAATGATTTGATTCTTTAACTTGACTTAACTAAAGCATTTGATAGAGTTTTCTGGCATTTCCTATCAAGTTGTTGGAATCCCTTGGTTTTTCTACTCAATGGATTACCCTTGTTTCTAATGTTGTTAGCAAATGTTGGTTTTCAATTCTGATCAATGGAGTTCGTTATCTAAAGGGTTTTATAAGTCCACAAGAGGGAGGCAAGGTAATCCCCTTTCTTTTATTTTGTTTATCCTTCTTATGAAAGTGTTTAGTAAGGGATTGAGAGACAGTTTGAATAAGGCAGAATTGCTCCATATGCTATGTCTAGTTCATGTATGCCAATTTCTCATCTTATATTTGTAGATGATGCTGTAATTTTGACCAAAAGGGAATCCAGGTCTCTCAAAAACCTATTTTCCCTTCTCACTCAGTTTGAAGCTGTGTTAGGCCAACTTATTAATGCTAAAATGAGTTCTTTCTTCTTGTCATCTAAAAGTTCAGCTGGAAGAGCTAAAGTTGTTCATCTCATTACTGGTTGCTGGAAAAAATAGTTTCCAATGATGTATCTAGGGTGTCCTATTCAAAAGGCAAAGAAAAGAAGAAGCTCATTTAAACCTTTGGTGGATAAAATTCAATCTAGGGTTTTTGGTTGGAATTCAAGATTCTTTTCTCTAGGAGAAAGATTAATTTTGATACCAAAATTGGTCAAACATGTGCTGAGTAGCATTCCTATATACATAATATCTATTTTACATCTTCCAAAAGTAGTTGTGAAAGACATTGAAAGATTTTTTGCATATTTCTTGTGGGGTACATTTGAATGTGGTGAAAGAAAAAAATAGTCTTCTTGGAACTCCTTTTGCCAACCTAGTTTGTGTAATGGTCTAGGGATCAGTCCTTGGAAGATATAGCTCAAGGTTTGGCTTTTAAATTGTGGTTTAAGTTCATAGAATGTAATTCCCTTTGGTCCAAACTTCTTAATCCAGATACTCTCCGAATGATGTTCATACTTTGATTAATCATCATGTGTACTCATCTTTATCCGTTTGGAAGAGAATGTTGGCTATCAAAACAGAAGCTGAGGAATATATCTTCATTAGACTAAGGAAAAGTCATTCTTTATTTTGGTTTGATAATTGGACGTGTGAAGATCTTTTATTCAAACTATTTCACAATGTTCCTGAGCTATTATTGAAGTTAGACACTTGTGATACCACACTTAATGGAACCTTTAGTTGTTGGTAGGGATGCTTTCAAATGATAATCCTAATGTTTTAGCTACTTTTCTAGAGGATAGACACTTAGTTCTTGGGGACTCAGAGGATGAACTTGCTTGGTCCTTAACAGGTAATGGGAATTTCTCTGTCAAAATCTATCAGAGAAAAGAATATGGGAACTTGCATATTTTCAAGGATTGTGATTTAGGATGAAATAATTCAATTAAAGATATCTATTTTTTTGTGGAGGCTTCTAAATCTTAAAATACCTAATGCAGGTGTGATGGTCAGTCTAGGGTTTGCTATGGTATCAAGGTGCATCTATTGTAGAGCTGAGGAGGAGATTAACCATTGTTTTCCATCCTGTCCATTAGCTAAGAATATTTGGACATTTTTTTGAAGCTATATTTGATATGCACTATTCAGACAGCCATAATGTGCAAATGTGTTTGTGCTTCTGGTGGATCAACTATACTCGTAGCACTCTTGTTGGTTTCTAATTGTAGAAAATTATTCCTGCACTTAATTGTTGGAACCTTTGAAAGAATAGGAACTCTTTTCTATACAAAGAAGTGATACCTAGATCTAATCACATTATTACAAAATTGCTCTCCCAATTGAGAAGTATTTCAATTGCTTTTCCATTCAAGGAGGTCAATCTGGATGATGGCATAATGGAATTAACAGGATTACTTCAGATGTAGATGATACCTAGCATAACAAGGTTTGTGCTAGTAATTTGGTCTACTTCTTTGGATTATTGGTTTAAACTTAACACAGATAGTGCCTCCAAAAGAAATCTTGGTCCAACTTCAGGAGAAGGGATCATTAGGGATTGTACTAGTTCTTTTGTGACTAGTTTCTCTAACTATTATGGGCATGACTCTAATCTTGTTGCTGAAACTAAGGCACTACTGGATGGAATTTCTTTATGTATCAACATGGGGCTGGATAATGTGGTTATTGAACTTGATTCCAAAGTGTTGATCAATATTCTCTTGCAATTGTGCAAACGTTCCTTGACAATTTGATAATCTCATGTAGCTGATTTTGAAAAAAAAAATAAAAATACAAGGCTTAGAGTTCACTTGTAGTCATATCTTCCATGAGGCAAATCACTTGGTAGATTATCTTGCCAATAAAGGTTTTTCTAACAAATTTAAACTTTGTACAATCAATTCTCTATTCCTAGATTTGCTAGGGGTTTATTACAACTAGATGGTCAAGGTTGCCCAAATATTAGAAGTCTAAGCATTGATTTTTCTTTTCTTTCAAAGGGTTTTATGTCTTTGAAACTTATTGTTGGAGGTTTTGGTCCATGTTCCCTTCCATGTACTTTCTTCCATTAAATCAATAAAATGGGAGTGAGGCCCTTTCACCAATGTGCATGTTTTCAACTCTGAAAAATGTTCTTCTTTGCTTTTCCTTTAGATTGAAAGTCTTCACTATTACTTGTATTGTGCTCAATTGCGATACTTACCCAAAATTTCAAAGTTGGATAGCAAGCTTAAGAGGCAATGAATGTGAAGGGTAAGCATTTCAAGGCTTTGCATGCATCTTCCGAGCAATACAAGAAAAAAATTGTAGAGATCACCAAGTTGAGGAATAAGATCAAGAAAATTCAAGAAACTCATCAAGTATAAATGAAAAATTCCATATTCTCACAAGGAATAACTTAGAGTCATGGAAAAGAAGAACAAAGATGAGGCAATATTTGACTTCCTTGATTCCCAGGATTACCAAGATTGCTTGGAAAGGCACTTGGTAAACTTGTGTGCCAGCACTGTGTATGACAGTAGCATTAGACTTTTCGATAGAGGTTATGATCGGGTCTTGTCATATGTAAAGAAGAAGTATCTAGTATTTGATATTGATGACTTGTTTCGAGGCATAGCTTCTCCTACCCCTTTTACCCTAGCACATTAGGGCTCTCTACTGAGAATGAAGTAGCATTCGTTAAAGTTAATGAGAGATGCTAAAAAAAACTATCTATCATGACGCACTATTAGATAGCTCTATAGACTCCTTAGCTTGTTCGATTGAACTCATTGGCTCTGTGCTCTATTTGGTCGGAACATAGTTCGAGAACCTTCTCTCATACATTCCCTTTACCAAGTCATTGCCAGAAATCAGCTCACAATGTCCCTCTGGAGAGATTTTTGTAGAAAAGAAAGGTTATGATTCGCTTGATCATAAAGAACAAAAGATTTTTCCCCGAAGGTGAAGTAGGAGTTGGCCTTCAAGAACTAAAGGTCCCACTAACCATCCCACTCGTGTTGCATTTTTCTAATAGAGTAAGGCTAGGAAAGAAAGGTGTGGCATACACTTATTCTATTCGGCTTAGGCCTATAGGGGTGAAGAAGGAGAGCAGACTTCAGGAGTTGTTGAGGAGAGAAGGGAGTTCAAGCGAGCACTTATGACGTACCACCAGCTTACCTTAGTACTTAACTTTGCTATTTTCTCCTTTTGGAGACTTTAGAACTCAGGTCTCTTATATGTCTGAGTTTCTATTTTCGCAAATAGTATTATGTTATTTACTTTCCTTAGTATTTCCATAGATGCAGTTACTTTGGCTTTGAGCTGGGGCCTTTCCTTGTATCTAATCAACCTATGTGATGCTTTCCATCTATGTATATGATATCATATCTTTCCTTTGTTATGGGTAGTTACTTCACTACTAGAAAAAAACTTTTTGGCAATGGAATTCAACAACTGAAAAAATCCGTTGCAATTTGCAATAGATTTTAATTAAGAAAACTTTTTTGAACTTATTGCTATGGAAGTCCCAATCAGAAAACTGGAAAAAAATAAATTCAGATGTTAGCAACCAAAAAAGCCGTTGCAAAGTGACTAATAAATAGAAACCCTTATTAGTTATCTGACCCTCAATCCCCAAATCGACAAATAAACATTACCTCCATGTTGATCTCCTCCCTCCTCTAGTCACTAGCTTAGCCTATCTCATCTCCTTCCCCTACCATGCTCGCCTTCAACCCCGATCTTCTCCATCCCCCATTTCTTCCCCAATATTTCCTTTCTTTCCATTTTCCTTTTTCCCAAGTCAAGCACCATTTTTTCGCACCACTCGTCAAGCAGGCACCGTTTCCTCGATCCATCTCATCAAGCTGTTATTGCTTCGAGCCACCTCATCAGCACAGGGTAATTTCGTACAATCAAAATAAAATATTGTCTCCAATATTTACATTGGTTTATATTTTTTTTATTGTACCCATTTTTTTAAAATGTAACTTTTTGTTATGTATATTTTTCTATCTATTTTGTCTATTTTGCTATTTTGATTGATTTTACAAAGTCCCAAACATAAATAGACAAAAACTATGTTGAATATAGATTCTTCTATTTTTCCTTCAAGTTAAATTTGGAGATATTTCTCTTTTGAAAGGCGTAGATCTTTAAGAGTTTCCTATTTCTAAACAAATGAAATATTGTAAAGCCAATTGGAAATCCCAGGTAATTTGCTAGAATTTTTTTAATGCCTATAATGTTTTGGAATCATTCCAAGATGATTTTTATCGATAAATCTTGTGGAATGTGTTGGTTGTGGTATTAGTGAATTGTGTTTATCAATGGTGGGATGAAGAATTGAATTGCTATGTTTAGAATAGAATTGCCATGTGATATTGAAATGTCCTCATGTGATGCGGAATGTTTATTGACTTCCTTTTGTCTAATTAAAGTTCTTTTATTCCTATTTAACCTGTAAGCCCAACAAATTTCCTAATGTCCTCCAAATCCCAATATAGAAAGTATTGTTGATAATTTTACTTGGATATTTTTTTCCCCTGATTTGTGAGTAAATATTTTTTTGACTTTAATCTTATTACTTTGTGCAAAGGAGTTTGCAAAGATCAAAGAGAGTGTTGTTAGCAGCCCAAACTTATAAATTGGTATATAATTCATGATTGCTTAATTAGGCAATCTTAGCTTGTCATAAAGATTAATTATTCCAGTTCACAAACTACATGTTGAATAATAGTAGTAATATTGAGATGTTAAATATTAAGATGTACTTTTATTTATTTCCTTTTTTAAGATGACAAGATTAAACTATTAGCAGATACATAAATAAAGTTTGGCACTAGGCAAAATACCAGTAAAAGCTTAAAGAAGGTAATTTAAGTTTATTGGACAAAATAATTAAATTTAATGATATCATATCAAGTGAATATAGTATATAGCAACAGAGCTAAAATCTAATAATGATGTACTACAATCAAGAAAAACATAGCACTAGCTTTTGGAAATACATGATGTCTAACCAAAATAAAAAGTCGGCATAGAGCTAGGTAGGGAATGGATGAGGGCAGTAGTAGCTAACAGTAGGTAGTTCTTGATGATAATGAACAATTGGAACATGAAAGTGGTTTGATCCCAAAAAAATTCTTTTAATATTTGCACAAGCCTATGTACTACCCCTAGTATTTGATAGTTGATGGAATATTCTGAAATTGAAAATACTATGTCAATATTATGAGTGCTGCCATCATTTGTAAGTTCTATTTTTTTAATCCTTGTGACACTTTAGATGATTGGTGACAAATTAAAGAGTGGTTTGTTTTTAAAATTCTGCACATTTTTTAGTTTGCTAAAAAGTTCTTCATTTTATAAAACGCATTCTACATTTAATGCCTTGTAAAGTCTTCAAAATTTTGTTGAAAGTTAATGTTTCTTCTCCAATTTACTAGGTGCCTACCTTTGGCCATAACTATCCATTTTTTTCCAAAAATTGAACAAGCATGTCTGGAAATTTTTTTCCCTTTCCATTACCTCTTTTTTTCAAGAATTATTTAAATGGATTCTTCAAATTATTGTTTCAAGTAAAGTTCTTATTAGCTAACTTAATTTTTGTATATTGACCATGTGGATAAAAGCTCTCATTACTCTGTGAAAGCAGAACCTATTAAGGGAATAAAAGGACGAAAGCCTATTGCATTAGTCAAAATCATTTTTGTTTGTGGTTCAATTTTTTCTTTGTTGGCTTTTTGCTTATTCATTGGTCATATTGTTTTCGTGATCTAGGCTGAGATATAGGACAAGCCCATGCATGAAAGATTTTTAGTAGAGTGTCAATTTTGAATATGTTAAAGAAGAGCAGCAACAAAATCCTTTTAATGTGCTATTTTGTTTTGCTTATTAATTACTTTATTGACCATTCATTGATCAGGATATGTTAATGCTATGTTATAAGAAATATTCTTTTTAACATAATTTAATTTTCTCTCTTCATTATGGGATCCTTCCTATTAAAAGTTTGAGTCTTTTGGTTTGATTTCCAAAAAGTTAGTGCTCTTGTTTTATTTTGGGTCTCTTCCTCTTATTCTTTAAGTTTAATAAAAATTTATTTCCTCCTTCAATTGTTCAGTTGCTGATTAATCTTCTAAGAATTATGCTAATTGTGATTTTTATTCTTGATTATTTTTTTTTTGTTCTTTATAAGATGCTAAGTTTTTACTATTGTGTCTCATTCTTAGTAAGGTTAATACTTCATGTTCTCTATGTAAACTCTTTGATTCATGGTTTTGTTGAGGTAATTTCCTCTTATTAAGTCTTGCCGCATTATTTGATTCACTGATGGTTGTCTATTTTTTTAGTTGTTGCTACTGTATTTTCTTAGTAAAGTTAGTAGTTAAAATTTGTTTCTAAATTTTTTCACCACTTGATTTTTGTTGCCTAGATTATAAATAGATTCCTTGGTATTCTTTTGTTCTTTTAGGTTCTTTACAGGTTGTCGAGATTTCTTGTGCACCATATATGATTTGGCTTTATTACTTAGTTACTGCTTAACCACTTGTACTGGTAAAACTTAAAAGCAATAATTGGCATCTCAAGACTGATTTTAAGGTTTTGAATCAATATCTAATCAACTGATTTTTTTAACAAAGTTTAAATGTCTTATCATTGTATCTATTCTTTCCTTTATTGCTTCTTCTTTTTCTTTTTGGGATGTCATTGCTGCTTTATTAATGAGAGAAAGAAGAAACAAACAAGAGAACTATACTATTTCTGCAAATAGAAAGAGAAATCAGTATTTGTTGCAATGGTTTTCAATTTCAGACTAACTGAGAAAAGGACACTAATTCTAAGACTGTTAAACTTTTATAGCTATTTCAAGTGATATTTTATGCCATAAACTTTATTGTGATTAAGCATGATATTAGAAAAAAAAGATATCCTAACAAAGTACATAGATTCCCATGTATTTCTTAAAGTTTGAATTTGTGGTGATCTTGAAATGGCATTATAACATTGTGTAAATGGGGATAAGTTTATAGTTAGCATGTTTGTTTTGATTTGTCTGATGTCAATGTTGATAAACCTTGTGGATTGCATCTTGTTAAATTAGAGGTGTTAGGGCACCCGTGATGATATTTATGTTAGGAATTAGTCTTTGGGAAAAATATGCAATCTATTCCCCTAGATTTTGAGTAATATTCAAACATAAAATAATTAAAAGATACTCTGCCCAATAAAAATGGTGCACGCAACTTCCATATGAAATCTCTTACAAGTAGAATAAGTTTGTAGATCCTTGCTTACAATATAGTTTACATAACTGTAGAACGGACAAAAACAAAAATAGCAAAGAAAATATCATTCTAATTCTTAATTTGAGTTAAATCGGCTTCATACTCTAATGTACTCAATGCATTCCTATCTTCTTCATCTTTTTTGAAATGACTTGGTCATTTATTAAGATAAGGAAGATATACCCATGAATCATAATAGCTGATTTTAAGCATAGGAATCCACTCCCGAGTTCTATAGTAGAATCTTCTATATAACTCATGGATATTATTTTTCAGTATAATATTCTTTGCTTCTACATGTGCAAAATCTTGTATACTTCCATTTTTCAGCACAAGACATGTACAATAGTGAGGAGTTGAGATGACTCAAGAATTTGAATTTAGATAGAAAACAAATTTTTATCTTATGTGAAACATAATACTAACTATGATCAATTTGAAGTTATTTTTTATTATCTCAAAGTTTACTATTGAAATTGTTTCTTATTGAATTTGTTTCTTATTTTAGGTTTCAGTTCAACTTCGACATATTGCTTGATAGATAGGGGTGAAGACAAGGTCTTTAGATATCTAGGAAAAAGGAAATGCCCGAGCAGTTCTAAAGTTTTAAATTTGTTTTGATACAAGGAATAGTTTTGACATAATGAATATTCAATATTTGCTATTGTTGGGAATATCTATCATATTTAATCATACAAGAATTCATGGATGAATATATTTATACCTTTTTCAATTTGAGACTTAAAGTTTACTTAAACTTTTAAATGCAAACATGGCACCCAATCCTTGCACCATGCGCGGGGCAGTGACCTAGTTGTGATTTATATTTGATTGTTGTTGGTAAGTTTGGATTGAATAGTATTTAGATTTTTTAAAATATTTTTAAAATAGTGATGGATTTTTTTCAATAATATAGTTTGAACTTTTTAAAATATTAATTATCGATGAATTTTTCCGTTGCTACTAGTAGCTTTAGCAGCGGATTTTTCAGTTGCTAAATTTAGCAATCGAATAATCCATCACTAAGAAAGATTTCCACAATGTCTCAAAATAGACCAAATTTAACAACCAATTTTCTAACAAAAAAATTTATTGCTAAAATTCTGTTGGTAAATCCGTTACTATACTTTACCGACGTGGTATTTTCTGACGGATGATTTTTATTGGAAAAGCTGTGGCTAAATCATTTAGCAAACAAATATCGGTTGCTAAATCCATCGCTTACTGCTTTTCTAGTAGTGCTTGACTTCGGATGCTTTTTTTCATACCTTCAACCTTCTTAGTTACTTGGTAATTTCCCAAGAGACTAAATTGAAATTGTTGAGATTCTTTTTACTTAAGACTTTGCATGGGTAAGCCTTAAACTTGAGAACAAGGAGTGTGATTTTATTTTTGCTCTTGGAAGGTTTCCATGGTCTTGAGACCACGGTTAGCCTAGGCGCAACTCTTCTAGGTATACCTTGGCCTTGGAACTAAAGTTACCTTAGGCAAAAATCTCCTAGGAAAATTTTAGTTTTTGTCCCTGGAAGGGTACACCTTGGTCCTGAGACCATGGACTGAGATTTTATTTTTGCCTCCAGAAGGGTACACCAATATCTTGTGACCAATGTTAGCCTAGGCGCAACTCTCCTAAGTATACCTTAGCTTTAGGACTAAGGTTAACAAAGACACATATCTCCCAGGCAAATTTTATTTTGACCCGTAAAATAGTTACACCTTGGTCTTGAGACCAAGATTTAGCTTAGGCACAACTCTCGTAGGTATACCTTGGTCTTGAGACCAAAGTTACGTAGGCATAGATCTCTTAGGAAAATTTTGTTTTTGCCCCAAAGGGGTAAACCTTGGTCTTAAAATCATAAGGTGATTATATTTTAGCCCCCGAAGGGGTATACCAAGGTTAGCCTAGGCACAACTCTCCTAGGTATACCTTAGCCTTGGGACTAAAGTTACCATAGGTACAAATCTCCTCAGTAAATTTTATTTTTGATCTTGAAAGGGTAATGGTAGTCTTCGGAAGGGTTATGCTAACTCTGAAGAGTGGCATTTAATTTTGTTTCCTGAAGGAAACAATCCAAAATACATGACTTTGGAGGATCATTGCATCTCTTAGGATATTTTTACATTTAAGGGTTGGGTAGGTAGGGGTGTAGTTCTAAATTATTCACTACGAAATTAAATAGACAAAACCCTTAGAAACTTTCATTGATAGAAAAAGGAAATATTTGCAAGTTGCACAAACTTGTTTCACCTCAGAATGTGTTGCTTGGTTTAGGGAATTTAAAAAATTTAGACAAAGCAATGAAAACTTAAAAATAGAACTTCTTCAAATTCTGAGCATTCCAAGTGTGCGGCAAGATCATCCCATCCTTAGCTTTTAGATTTTAAGTGCCATTACAATATGCTTCAACTATTTCACAAGGCCCTTCCCAATTTAGCCCGTGCTTACCACAGGCTTGGGGTTGGCTTACCTCAGCTTTCCTTGTAACCGAATCTCCTTCTCTGAACCTCCTACATTGGACTTTTTGATAGTAGTAGTGAGAAACCCTTCATTTATCCCCTTGAATTTTGGAGTATGACTGGTTATCTTTTTTCCTTCTAAACTAAGTCAAGGTTAGACCTCAACGTTTCTTTGCTCTTCTCCAAGTTGAAATTGTAGACAGGGAAACCAGGCATGCAAATTTGTATGAGAATAAGCATATCATCGTATAAGTAAGATTGAAAGGAGTATCCTCAGTAGCATTCTTTTAGGTAGTACGGTATGACCACAAAACACTTGGAATCTCTTCAACCCATTTTCCCTTAGCATCTTCAAGTCTCTGCTTGATTCCATCAAGAATGGTACGATTTTTTACTTCCACCAAGTCATTGCTTTAGGGATGGCTCACCGAAGAAAAATATTGTTAATACGCAAGTCTTGGCAAAACTTTTTAAAAATTGCTCCTTGGAATTGAGCCATGTCTGAAGTAAGTGCTTTGGGTATTCCTAAAGGCATATAACATTCTTCCAAAAAAAAAATGAATGATTTGTTTATGAGTAATACTTATCACAGCTTCGGCTTCAACTTACTTGGTAAATTAGTCAGTGATGTTACTACCACAAACTTCTTCTTTGCCAGAGCTATTAGAAAAGGACTGAAGATATTTATGCCCCACTGTTCAAAGAGCTAAGGGGTAAGAATTGAAGTAAATTGTTTTGCCAGATGGTGAGGTTGATTAGAGTAAAGTTGACATTTATCATATTTCCACACATAGTCCATGACATGCTCCAACACTCTTGGCCATTAATAACCTTGCCTTTGCACCTTTTGAGCAAGAGTCCTTTCTCCAACATGATGCTTCCAAATCCCCTCATGCATCTCGGCTAAGCATATTGTGCCTCATGGACTTAACATTAGAGATAAGGCATTAAGTAAGACCTTTGATACAAATTTGCTCGAATCATTAAGTATTTTTCCTACCTTCTCTCTACCCTTTGGGGCTCAATCTTATTATTGGGAAATTATCTTTCTCTCAAGTATTGAATGATCAGGGTCATCCAATTTGGCGTAGAGTTGATATTCATGACCTCCCCATGATTTATGCTCCTTTCCTCTTACAACTTCCAAGAACACTTCGTTCAACACATTTGATTGAACTAAACGTGCAATTCATTTTTTGAGAAGATTTTTGCCTCCTTATTTTCATTCCAAGTCACATGGACTATGTCAAAATTTTCAAAGTTTGAGATCAAGTCCTTCACCTTGCTTAGATAAAATTGTAAGGATGGTTCTCTTGTTTCAAATCTCCCTTGACTTGTTGAACCACGAGGTTGGAGTCCATATTCACTATCAAGTTGTTGACTTTCAACTCCTTGGCTAGCCTAAGTTCGGAGACTAAGGATCTATACTCAGCTTTGTTATTACTTGTTTGACATTAAAACGTTAAAGCGTAGCTTGTCTTAAGTCCCTTTGGTTAGGTAAGAATAATACCCATGCTACACTATTCGGTGTTGCTTGCTCCATCCACATTTATATTCCATATAGGTGGGTCTATGACTTGCCCCATAGAAGGGTTAAAGATTTCTTGGGTTTCCCTCTTACTTGGCTCTTCAGAGTTGTCTCTATTTTTTCCCTTTCATGATAAAATTTGCTAGTGCTTGTGCTTTGCTTTCCATCTTAGGCTAGAATCGGTTGTCATATTCACTTAGCTCAATAGTCCATTTTACCAACCTTCCTGACCTCATGCTTCAAAAGGATAGAATTGAGTTGATGATTTGTTAGAACCATAATAGGATGACTTAGAAAGTTAAGTTTTCTTACTATCGTCACCAAAGGAAGACTAGTCTTTTAATTGGTGGACACCAAGTTTCAGGATCATTTAACACTTTCCTCACATCGTAAACCACTTTTTGAACTTCGTCTGCTTCTTTGATGAGAACGACACTTAGCAACAAGGATGAGCAAGCTAGGCACAAGTAGAGAGTTTCTCCTGGTTTGGGCTTAGTTAGAAGTAGAGGTGAGGCCAAGTATTCCTTCAACTTCTCAAAAGTTCTTTGGCACTCTTCCATCCATTGGAAAGATTTGGAACTCCTTGAAGTTTTGAGGAAAGACAAGTTCCTATCACCATTGATGGACTTGGATAAGAAACGGTTGAAGGCAATAAGTCGCCCTATGAGCCTATGCTCACCCTTAACCCTCTTGGGAGATTCTATGTCTTGAATCACCTTGATCTTTGTGGGGTTTTCTTCAATCCCTCTTTGCATTACCATGAACCCTTAATACTTTTCCCTAGAAACTCCGAAAGCACATTTTTTGGGATTAAGTCTCATCTTGAACTTTCTCATTGCTGTGAAGGTTTCCCGAAAGTCCTATACATGGTCTTCTTTTAACTTACTCTTGACTAGCATATTATCTATGCAAGCCTCCATATTTCATTCCAATTGATTTGCAAACATCCTATCCACCATCCACTGGTAAGTGACTCCTGCATTTTTCAAGCCAAATGGCATTACCCAAAAGCAGTAAGTACCGGAGTTGGTGATGAAGGTGGTCTTAGCTTGGTCCTGATAATTCAAAAGGATTTCGTAGTAACCTTTGTATGCTTCCAAAAAAGACATGCACTCAGAGGTTGAGTTTAGTACCATAGTGTCTATATGAGGCATAGGATAGCTGATATTTTCCAAACCTTATTTTGAAGATGACATAAGCACTAAATTATGTAAACAAGCTTTGCAGGTCTGTTACTTGTTCTGCTGGAGACTAGGTGTTCGGACGCAGTACACCGTCCGAACTATGTCAAGCTTCTCGGACGCATTACACCGTCCGAACCAAATTGGCAGAAAGGAAGGTTCTCACTACTTCTCTACGGATGCACACAACTGTCCAAACAAAGTCTTGTTCGGATGAACACAACCGTCTGAAACTCTGTTCGGACGATGGAACGGACGCATGCACGGCCGTCCGAACGATGTTCTTCACCAACTGCATGGAGATCAGACACTGTGTCGGACGCATCCTACTTATCTCGAACGTCCGAAACCTCAACGGCTTCTTTTTGTGCATTTATTATTTAGCCTTTAGGAAGTAATTGCAACCACCATTTATTGTTGCTATAAATAACTACTCTATTATTCTGTAAAAAACATTCTAATACATTGAATACAAGCCTTAGAAAAGAGCAATTTAAGTACAAATTGGCTATAGTGCTATATTGTATTAGTGTGCAGTTTAAAGTGCAATTCAATTTTGAGTGGAGTAATAATCTTGTACGAAAGTGAGGTTGTAAGTAAAATTCTTGGCTCAACTAAAAGAGTTTTAGTGTGAGCAATAATTTCCCTACTTTATAAAGATTATTGGCTCACCAAGTGTGTGAAGCATTCTAGTGAATTAATACTTCAGGCTTGTTAGCTTGAAAGTATTGGTTGTTTAATTTCCTCTTTTTCTTACTTCACAGTTTGATTGATTCTATTATAAATTTTATGGGTTAAAAAATCTCAATAAGCTTGTATTTCTAAAAGTAGTTTTTAGAAACCTAATTCACCCCCTATCTTAGGTTGCTTTGGGACCAACAATTGGTATCAAAGCTTGGTCTCATTTTATAGCTTAAATTTCTTTTGAGAAAATAACTATTATGGAAACCAACAATGCAAAAAATTTATTTTTTGAGGGTCAATCCGTTACTAGGCCCTCTATGTTCAATGGGGCAAATTTTATTAGTTGGAGAGATAGAATGATAATATTTTTGCAATTTATTGATATTGACTTGTGGTATGTTGTTAATAAAAGTCCCTTTGAAGCTACTATCATTGATGATCACACAAATAGAAGAAGAGAAAAGACAAGGGATGAGCTCACTCCACAAGGCAAGGCAAACTTGACGTTAAATGCAAAAGCCATGAATGTGCTATATAATGCCTTGGATGCAAATGAATCAACTCGTGTAAAGGGATGCATTTCCGCTAAGGAAATTTGGGATAAATTGAAGGAAATCCATGAAGGGAGCGACGATATTCGTGACCAAAAGAAATCCTTACTTGTTGCCAAGTATGTGTCCTTCAAGATGCAACCACATGAAAATATTGACAAAATGTATTGTAGGTTCAATGACATCATTAAGGATATTGAAGCCTTCGGTAAGGAGTATTCTTTGGGCGAAGAAAGAATAAAAAAATCCTAAATGCTCTATCCAAAGAACAATTGCTATAGAGGAAACCAAGAATTTAAATTCAATGCCTATTGAATCGCTAATCAACTCTCTTACATCTTTTGAATTGAAGTTGAAGACCAAAGTGGTGGATGATGAAGAAGCAAGACCAAGAAGGAGCATTGCTCTAAAGACCTCTCAAGAAGAGGATGAAAATGGCTCCATCAATCTAGAAGATGAAGATCTTGATGAAGGAGATCTTGCACTCATTACCAAAGGATTTCTTAAACATTACATCAACAAACGAAGAATGAGAAGAGGTGGAGCTACAAATTCAAATAATTTCAAAGGAAAGACTAGGCTAGAAATGAAGAAGCAAAACGAAAAGTGCTTTGAATGCGGTCAACTCGGACACTTTGCAAATGAGTGTCCTTCCAAGAAAAAGAAGGAAGGAAGAAAGCCTAGATTCAATAACTTTCAAATCACATGGAATGATTACAACTCTGAAGGAGAAGTCATGAAGAAGAAATGGAGTCGGCACAAATGGCCTTTATGGCCATTGGAGATGATGAGGTAAATTCTAACTATGACTCCAATGATGAAAATTATGAAAATGATCTTGAAGCTTTCATTTTGATATTGCATGATAGCTTAAAGGAATCATATGCTAGAAATAAGGAGTTAATGAAGAAATCAAATGCTCTATTGAATGCTAACTCTAATCTTGTGAATGAAAATAATAGGCTATCACAAAAAAATTGTGACTTGAAGAAAATAATGCATTTGAGATCAAAGGTCAAGGAAGAAAAAGCCTCCTTGAAGAAAAGATTGGATGATTTGAATGCTCTCTTGACTAGAAAAAAGGAAAATGTTGTTGATTTGAAAAGAAATAGAAATGTATTAATCAACAAAAATCTTATCATGTTTAGAAGGGATGACATATGTTTTGTAAAATCAAAATCCTCTTTATATGGAAATAAAAATACTATTTGTAGATATTGCCAACAACATGGACATGTATAAACAAGAATATGTGTTATGTCAAGAAAAATGAGAAACTTGGAATGAAAGTCACATGGATTGATAGCAATTTCACTAACTCATATGGACCCAAGAAAATGTGGGTACCAAAAGTTATCAATTGATATATTGTGTAGGTACTTAACATCACCAACAATGCTAAGTGGTTCATAGATAGTGGATGTTCAAGGCACATGACGGGTGATGCTTCTCTCTTCCCAAATCTCAAATCCAAAAACATTGGAAAAGAAACTTTTGGAGATAACAATAAAGCAAAATCAATCGGCATTGGTGATGTAGGTAAAAATGGTGAAACCTTGATAAAGAATGTGCTTATTGTTGATAACTTGAACTATAATTTATTAAGTGTAAGTCAACTTTGTGATAAAATTTATATGTGTTTTTTACCAAGCATGAATGTCTTATCCTTGATAAAAATCATGTTGTTTTGTTTAAGGGTATGAGACATAATGATGTTTATGTGATTCATCTTGATAAAATTAGCCAAATAGCAATGTAAAATGTCTTACCGCATCCATAGATGATCCTTGGCTTTGGCATAGAAGACTTTGTCATTTTAATATGGATTTGATTGAAAAACTTGCTAAGAAGGATTTGGTAAGAGGTTTGCCAAAACTAAAGTTTTTGAAAAATAAAATTTGTGATGCAGGCCAATTTGGTAAACAAGTCAAAGTTTCTTTTGAACCAAAAAATTTTGTGTCCACTCATAAACCTTATAGAATTGTTGCATTTAGACTTATTTGGACCAACTCAACATGCTAGTCTTGGTGGTTGCAAATATGCCTTTGTTATTGTAGATGACTATTCTAGGTACACTTGGGTATTATTTCTTGTTAACAAAAACAAACTTTTGAAAAATTTGTAAAATTGTTTTCAAAAATTCAAAATTTATTGAATTTAAAGATCATTCGTTTAAGAAGTGACAATGGTGCCAAATTTAAATTTGGAGGTTTTCCCAAATTTTGTGATCACAACGGTATTTTTCATTCGAATTTTCGGTTGTTAGAGTCCCTCAACAAAATGGTGTTGTTGAAAGGAAAAATAGGACTCTTCAAAAAACCGCTAGAACTATGATTAGTGAATGCGACTTACTACAATATTTTTGGGCCGAAGCCGTTAACACGGCTTGTTATGTCATGAATCGAGTTTTATGAAGATCCTTTTTAAACAAAACTCCTTATGAACTCCTTTTTTGTAAAAAAAACCCGTTGTGAGCTATTTTAAAGTTTTTGGTTGCAAATGCTTTGTTTTAAAAATCAAAGAAAACCTTGGTAAATTTGACAAAAAATTGGATGAAGGAATATTTCTAGGATATTCTAGTGACAAGAAAGCATACCGAGTATACAATGGAAGAACGCTCTTGATTGAAGAAGTTGTACATGTTACCTTTGATGAAGCTAGTGATGTTATCTCAAAGAATTTGTGCGAAGATAAAGATGTAGGTATTCAAAAGGAGCTCAAGAAGCTCACTATTCATGAAGATCATCAAGAGATCATGGACATCAAGCAATGATGTCAACGACCATCAAGTAGATGATGAAGAAGAAAAGAACGAGGATATTCCAAAAGATCTTCCAAAAGCTTGGAGATTCATCTCTAGTCACCCTCAAAATTTAATCGTAGGTGATCTACCGATGGGGTAACCACTCGTTCTCATAAACCTTTGAATAGTAACTGTGCATTACTTTCTCTCATTGAACCTAAACATGTAGATGTTGCTTTGAATGATGAATCTTGGGTCATTTCCATGCAAGATGAACTTAGTCAATTTGAGAAAAATAACGTATCGACCTTGGTTGAAAGACCATCTTCTCATCCCGTAATTGGAACAAAATGGGTTTTTAGAAACAAATTAAATGATAAAGGTGAAATCATAAGAAACAAAGCTAGACTTGTTGCAAAAGGTTATGCTCAAGAAGAAGGTATTGACTTTGATGAAACATTTGCACCCGTGGCTAGATTAGAATCCATTCGCATGTCTCTCGCATTTGCATGTTTTGTATCAATGATTTCAAATTATTTCAAATGGATGTCAAAAGTGCATTTTTAAATGGTTTTATAATGAAGAAGTTTTCGTTGAACAACCTCCAGGCTTTGAAAATAAAGATTTTCCAAATCATGTTTTCAAACTCTCTAAAGCTTTATATGGTTTGAAACAAGCTCCAAGAGCTTGGTTTGAAAGATTAAGTGGTTTCTTGATTGAAAATGGATTTAAAAGAGGTGTAGTTGACACCACTCTTTTTACAAAAACAAATTCCAATGGTTTGTTAATTGTTCAAATTTATGTTCATGATATTATTTTTGGAGCAACTAATGAAAGCTTGTGCAAAGATTTTTCACATTTAATGCAAAAAGAGTTTGAGATGAGTATGATGGGCAAGTTACAATTTTTCCTTAAACTACAAGTTCACCAAACAAAGAAAGGAACGTTTATTATACAAATCAGGTATACAAAAGAGCTACTCAAACAATTTGGAATGGAAGATTGCAAACAAGTTGGTAAGCCTATGTGCACTTCAACCAAACTTGATAAAGACGAAGGAGGTAATGGTGTTGATGAAAAACACAATAGATGTATGATTGGAAGCCTACTCTACTTAACAGCTAGTAGACCAGATATTATGCTTGCTATTTGTTTATGTGCTAGATTTCAATCTTGCCCCAAAGAGTCGCACTTGATAGCTGTAAAAAGAATTTTTAGATATTTGAAAGGTGCAATGAATTTTGGTTTGTGGTATCCAAAGTCCTCCACATTTGATTTAATTAGTTATTCTGACGCTGACTTTGTTGGGTGTAAAATTGATAGAAAAAGTACCAGTGGTATGTGTCATTCCTGGGAAATTGTCTTGTATCTTGGTTTAGCAAAAAACAAAATTCTGTTTCTCTTTCTACGGCTGAAGCCGAATACATTGCTGCCCCAAAGAATCGCACTTGATAGCTGTAAAATAATTTTTAGATATTTGAAGGGTACAATGAATTTTGGTTTGTGGTATCCAAAATCCTGCACATTTGATCATTAATTAGTTATTCTGACGCTGACTTTGCTAGGTGTAAAATTGATAGAAAAAGTACCAGTGGTATGTTTCATTTCCTGGGAAATTGTCTTGTATCTTGGTTTAGCAAAAAACAAAATTCTATTTCTCTTTCTACAACTGAAGCTGAATACATTGTTGCTGGAAAATTGTTGTGCTCAACTTCTAAGGATGAAACATACTCTAAAAGATTTTGGTATTGTTTTTGATTGTGTGCCTATAAGGTGTGACAACACTAGTGCAATTAATCTCACAAAAAATCCTGTTATGCACTCTAGGACCAAACACATTGATGTTAAGCACCGTTTTATTAGAGATCTTGTTTGTAAAAAGGAAATACGTGTTGATTTCGTGCCTACCTTAGATCAACTGGCTGATATTTTTACAAACCCTTGGCTCTGGCTCTTTTTGAATCTCTCAGAAAACGTTTAGGGATTTTACAGTTCAATTTGACATAATCTCTTCCTTCGGACGCACTCGATCGTCCGAACAACATTACACTATGTCTCGGACGCTCTCACTCGTCCGAAAACCTCCTCTCTGCCTCGGACGCTTATGATCATCTGAATGCTACTCAATTTTCTTCACTTACTCTCTGGAAATCTACCGGATGTTTACCATCGTTCGAAAGAATATCGGACACACAACTCTTCGATCCGTCCGTTCATAAGCTTTCGGACGCTTCATCAGACGTACACCAGTCGTTCGGCCGTCCGAATGGTCTACTGGTTCAATTAAAACCGTCCACTTTCTCCCATTTCGGACTCACCGTAACCCTCGAAACCCTCTCTAGCGAAATTTTTCTCCAAAAAAAATTCCTCCAACTTCTTCCTTCTCTCCACAAATTGATTGGAAAATTGTCATTCCCAAAGTATTCATCACCATTATTGACCCTAATTCCACCCATCTACCATCTCATTTCATCAAATTTCCACCAAACTTTCAAAAAAATTAAAATTTTTTGTTTCCTTTCTGTCCTTTCATTCACAATGGTTAAATCCCGTGAAGAGGTTCTTCTACAGCTACTCTTGGACGAAAATCAAAAGGGAAAGCTCCGGTGCGTGAGGAATCTTCTGCTAATCGTCAAGTCTCCTCAAATCCAACCTTACCAAAATTCATCGACGCTAAGGCATCCGAATGGTATAAATCTCTTCTTAGCAAATCTATAATCGTTCAACATCCGGCTTCTCAGAGTCTTTTCGATGAATTTAATCTTCCCATTGTCAAATCATACTTTGAAAAACAAAATTGGGGTCAGTTAGTGCATATTGATTTACCTGTTTATCATGACATGGTGCTTCAATTCATAGCCAATCTTAAGAAAGGACCCACTGTTCGCACATTAGTTTCTCGTGTAAACAGCACAAATCTTGAAGTATCCTCCAGCATCATCAACACTATTTTTGAATGTGAAGTCTCAAATCCGAATGATTTCTCTTATTTCTTTTCTTTAGATAAATGGCCTGCTATTGATACTCGATTTGATATTGATGAGGTCAGAGCTATTTTTACCATCAATTTCAAACAGGCCTCAGAAGCCAAAACCACATTGCTCACAAATTTAAACTGAACATTTTGTACACTCTTGTCACGAATTTGCCGTTACCAACCGATGGGCATTGCACTGAGCCCCGAAAAAATGCAGCTTTACTTATTTTTTTTGTTTTCGAGGGAATTCCTCTTGACTTTGGGTATCTCTTCTGCTTCTTGTGGGAACTCTTTCTTACTGATACCTACCGAAACATTCCTTTTGAAAATTTTCTCACCAAGGTATTTGATTTCCTTGATGTACCTTTCAGCGGCAACAAACAATTTCCCCTCTATTTCAACAAATCTTGTATTGAACACAAAGGCCTCTATTTTTTAAACGATCAATGGTTAACTAAGGCAGCTTTTGATACTGAACGTTCAAAATCTCAGGCCTCTACCTCCGGTTTGGCAATTCCATATTCTCCTCCTCCTCAAACACTTCCACTAGTCCATGATTCTCATCCATCTTCCTCTGAACCTTCACTTTTTTTCAAATCTGGAGTGGCCTTTTCACTTTCTTAAGCACTCAAGTAAGTTCTTTTCAACGTCATACTAATCGTAAGTTAAAGCAACTTGAAACTCGTCAGTTGATTCTTCAAGAGGCACTTAGCTTGGGCATGTCTGCTTCATCTCAGTTTTATTTGCCAATATTCAATCACAATATCCACTCGACTCTTCTACCGAAAGTGATGACAATGTTGAAGAAGGGGATGTTCGTGAGGATGACGAAGAGGACACAAATAATTAAGGTGTGCCAATGAAGATGAAGGCGACGATGAGGACGTTGACGACACATTCAATTTCATCATGCAACGCCGTAATGAAGAAGAAGAAGACAGTGAGACTACTGATGATGATGCCCCTTCCAAACGCCGCAAGATCGAAAAGCGCTCTAATAAGAAAAATGAGTCGACTTAGATTCTTTAATCTATATTTTAGTTTTGGCATTTCTTTGAATATTTTTGACTAGTTAGATTCGCTCTCAGTTTTATCCTTTTATGTAGTCTAATTACTTTATCTCTTTGCACTATTCCTGTTGAATATTTGGGTATATTTGGGCTTTATCCTTTTATGAATTTTTGCACTATTCTATTAAATATTTGCACTTTCTCAGGGGGAGCTTTGTTTGACGATGTCATACGGGGAGGGGGTTGTAATTTATATTGCAAAATGATTGGTTATCACTCATATCTGTTGATTTTACATAATTATTCCATGACTGCTTGTCATCATCAAAAATGGGGAGATTGATGTTTTCCAAACCTTATTGTGATGATGACATAAGCACTAAATTATATAAACAAGCTTTGCAGGTCTGTTACTTGTTCTGCGCGAGAAAGGTTGTTCTGACGCAGTACACCATCCGAACTATGTCAAGCTTCTCGGACGCATTACACCGTCTGAAATAAACAGGCAGAAAGGAAGGTTCTCACTACTTCTCTACCGACGCACACAACTGTCCGAACAAAGTCTCGTTTGGACGAACACAACCATCCGAAGTTCCTTCTGGATGATAGGACGGAACGCATGCACGGCCGTCCGAACGATGTTCTTCACCAACTGCATGGAGATCGGACGCTGTGTCAGACGCATCCTACTTATCTCGGACGTCCGAAACTTTAACGGCTACGTTTTGTGCATTTATTATTTAGCCGTTAGGAAGTAGTTGCAACCACCATTTATTGCTGCTATAAATAACTGCTCTATTATTCTGTAAAAAAACATCTAATACATTGAATACAAGCTTTAGAAAAGAGCAATTTAAGTAAAAATTGGCTACAGTGCTATATTGTATCAGTGTGCAGTTTAGAGTGCAATTCAATTTTGAGTGGAGTGATAATCTTGTACGAAAGTGAGGTTGTGAGTAAAATTCTTGGCTCAACTAAAAGAGTTTTAGTGTGAGCAAGAATTTTCACACTTTGTAAAGATTATTGGCTCACCAAGTGTGTGAAGCATTCTAGTGAATTAATACTTCAAGCTTGTTAGCTTGGAAGTATTGGTTGTTTAATTTCCTCTTTTTCTTACTTCACAATGTTCATTGATTCTATTATAAATTTTATTGGTTGAAAAATCTCAATAAGCTTAATATTTCTAAAAGTATTTTTTAGAAACCTAATTCACCCCCCTCCTCGGTTGCTTTGGGACCAACAATAGCAATCCTTGAGACAAGCCTTGTCCAAGCTAGTGATGTCTAAAACACATCCTCTATTTAGCCCTGGGCTGTGGTACCATGACTACATTGCTAAGCAATTCGAGACATTGGATCTACTCTGCTATCTTAGATTTCAAAAGCTTAGCTACTTCCATTTCTGTGGCTTGACTTCTTTCCCTTCCAAAATTCCTTTCTTTTAGATGATGAGCTTGAACCTTGGGTCTACATTAAAGGAATGCATAGCTATGTCAGGGTCAATCCCCGGTATGTTTGACGGATTCAAAGCAAAGAGGTCTTGAATTTCCTATGTAAAGTGATGATGTTTCCTTTGATATCCAATGGAAGGAACTTTCCCATTTTCACAACTTTGTCAAGATCATCTTCTTCAAGCTCCTGACCCAGCTCACTCTACTGGTTGATCTTTTATTTTTCTTCCAAGAGATGAATATTGCAACCTTGAATATCACATTTTCCTTTCAATTTCAATGGAGCTATCTGATAATGTAACATTGTCTTGCCACTGCTTGATCCTCCCTTATCTCTTCCACACCATTTTTTATTGGGAATTTTATCTTCGTGTGATGAGAGGAAGGGACAGCACCAAAGTGGTGCAATGGTGGATTGACCAATAATGGCATTGTAAGGTGAAGAGGCCTTGGTGACTGCAAAGTCAATCATGAGTTCAACATCTTGAGGAGTGTGTCAAACATGACAAGAAGGATAGTGTACCCAAGTGGTTCAACCATTTCTCCGACAAAACTGACAAAGGTTTAAGTCCCGGGTTTCAAATATTTTCATCCAACTTATTTGTTTAAAAGTTTGATGAAAAAGAATATCCGTTGAATGTCCATTGTCAATTAAAGTTCTTTTCATATCACAATTTGCAACGGGTAGGTTTTTTACCAAGGGATCACTTCCTCCATGGTGAATATTATGTCCTGATACAACCTAGGACTCTTCAAGCTAGACTGGACTAAGTTGATTTGATGAGCATAGGACTTGCGGGATGAAGTAGAGTCACCTTTAGTTTCTGATAAAGATAGTACAAATGATGATTCTCCAATAGTTTTCTAACCCCGCTACTCCTCCTCAAGGCATACCTCGGTTTCTTTTTCTACATATTGTGCTTGTTGCTGAGGTGATATTTCCCTATCCATCCCTTGGATGATTTACTTAAGGTAACCGCTTCTTGTCAAATCTTTGATTAAGTTTTTTAGGGATATGCAATCTTTGGTTTCATGCCCATGGTCCTTGTGAAAATAACACCATTTGTTCTTATTCTGTCTCTTCAATTCTCGTATAGGCCCATTGGATGAGGTGGCAAATAAATTGGCCAAGACAACAATAACTAAAGAAATTTTAACTGATGACTCGAAGGAGCAAATGAAGGAGGAACTGTTCATCCGAAATGATTGGTACAGATATTATCAAATCAATACACACTAGAAATTGGGTAGATCTAATAGGGTTCAGATGAGTGAAAGGTCCAATACCTATTGAAGCACAGTGTGCGTACGAGAAGAAGCCTTGGTGAGAAATCGAGGAGTGGTACTTCTTCATTAATGTTCATAGCCAAAATGCGTGAAGATTGACTTTTGAGTTGGTTATAAACTTTAGGAGGGTTAGGACTTCTTCTATGGGAAATGGTTACGAATAACTTATCCCATTTTCAACCCGGGCTTTCTTTTTCTATTTTTCCCTTTATTAGCTTGAACGAACCCTTCGACTCTATGAAGGAGTTCATTGAGGATGACGGGTGGCCTCAAGATAAGATTAAAGGAGAACTTTCTGGGGTTGATTCCACTCTGGAATGCCATGATTTGCATGTCTTCCATAGCAGCTTGAATCCCAATGTTCTCCGTCTTGAACCTATCCACATAGTTGAGGAGGGATTCCTCCGATCTTTGCTATTAGGGTGATCAAATGAGTCCTCATCTTAGGGATCCTCTTTTGGTTTCTAGAGTTGTTTAAAAATAGGTCTACAAATTGAAATTCTTTATGTCTCTTTTCTTATATCCTTTGTACTAATCTGATGCCATGCCTTTTTTTGGGGAACCTTCAGCATAGAATATTATCTGAGGCACTTTGTAGATACATCTTGGATCGATAAGCATCAGATATTCCCTTGGATTCAAACTCTCATCATAGGAGTCGAAATGAGGAGTTTGCCAATACTTTGGGAGGGGTTTAGCATTATCTCACTGGTGAATTGTAAGGAACACTTATATCTTGTAGGCATCCCTTTCTTGACATCCATTCTATCCAGTAGAGCTTGATGCTCCTCTAACTTTCTCCTTAGTTTTTCTTCTTGCTTGGGTATACTTTCCAAGGTGTGTCCTTAACAGGAGGCCTTCCCCTCTATCTTACCACTAAGGCTGTCTCCCTTAGACTCCTTTATCTGGCTTCACCTGGTTTTGCAGCAGGAAGCCTCTGTTCTTGATTCATTTTGAGTGGACAAACCCTCACATTCCTGTCAGGCAAACCCAACTAGAATCACTTCCCTACCCCTTTGATCATCCTTATTGATCGTACAAGAATGCCTATCTTCTAGGTAGCCTTGAGGTGTAGAATGGACAACTCAGGGGTTGCTATCAGAGTAATGCGGAGGTTCTTTACCATCCTTAACTTGTTTTTCAAGCTGGTATTTGATACGAAAATCCCTCATAGTAGCATTCTATTGCCTTAGTAATTGAATCTTGACAAATCTATCCTTAGTTTGGGTATCGAGATCCCTAACTTGCTTCACAAGTTGATCAAACACTCTAATGATCGATTCAATTGATGTTGGGAGGTGATATCCTTTCCTCTGTCTTGAGACATACTAGAATCCATAGCTGAAGATGACTTTTAGTAAGAATTCCTACATATGGAGCCAAATATTGATACTTAATATTTATCAACTCCAAAGCCTAACCCTCAAATCGGTGAATGTATCCAACATGAGAATTTACTCCAATGCAAAAGAGTAAAGCGTGCTAAACTCATGAAACCTGTGATAAGATCCAGAGCGGCTGGGTTTTGTCCTCGAAATATGGTTTGATGATCAAGTTCGAAATTGTTCAACGAGTGTAAATAAAGAGCGTAAATGAAAGCTAAGAATAGTAAATGAGTTTGTAATAAGAGTTTTGTTATTATAATTTACATTGTACCTTTGCTATTTATACTAGTACTTATGGGCTTGATAATTAATGGGCTAGAAACCAAATAGTTGACCCATGGAGGCCTAAAAAGTTTTAGGCTGGGCTTAGGTATAAATGACAAAAATACACTCATGAATATTTGACCATCTTGACCAACTTGTCACGTATCCGTGGGCCATTGGTTAGCATATTTATGTATCATATGTCAATATATTTTGTGTATATTTAGTACTTCCTCTGTTTCAAAGGAACCATCGCTTTAGGTAACTTGTTTTGTGTCAAATTATCTCTTGATCCTTTAGAAATTCATGGAAGTATTAAATGATATTCTTCCAACTTTTATCATGCTGTATTAATAAAAGAGTGATTTAGTCATTTTGAACTATCTATGTGGTAAAATTGATACAATTTAATACCTTAATTCGTGTGTACCAACCAAAAGTGACACTTATTTTGAAATGAAAGGAGTAATTTTAATCCCTCCAATATTATTTTAATATTTTTTTTTTGGCATTGTTGTCCACTTTCCAAAATGTCTTCTCAGTGGAATTTTCTAATTGAATTTTTTGCATTGGTGTCATGTTTCCAAAAGCAACCTTTTAGGTGGAATTTTCTAGTTGAATTTTTAGTATGTCTTTGTATTTTTGTTACACTTCTTAAAGTATACTTCAGGTGGAATTTTTCAAGTTCCTTAATGGAGTTGGCCAGAATATAGCTCATAAGGCATTCTTCGGTGTGAGTTCTGGGGTTCAAATCCCAAACCTTGCAAAAATCTAGGCAGGTACCAAAGCACTCTTGCTTAGATTAGAGGGTCCTCTCTTTAGTTCATTAATAGTGCCCAATTAGGTCTCCCCTTGTAAAGTAGATTAAGTAGGATGTTGCCGGTTTGACAAAAAAAAAAAAAAAACACATAACATAAAGGGTTCGTTTGGTTCACGGACAATTAATCTTGGGATAAGTCATTCCCGGAGGATTAGTCCTGTTATACAATGTTTGGTTGATATTGAATTGCATGTGATATCTTAAAAATACTAACCATCTTACATTTGGTTGGCGATCGGATGAGATCAGATTACTATTTTATTGACCAACATACCCCTTAATTTGTACTTTATTTTTGGTAATCCAAAAAATAATATTATTGTAATTATAATATGTTAAAAATAAATGTGATAATTAAATAAATTGTTATTGTACAAAATAATTAATGGTATTCATCTCGATCTACTAACTCAGAAAATCTATTAAACCAGTATATTTCAAACCATAAAAATTGAGGATCTGAATACGATAATATTACTGGTTTGGGTTTTATGCAGTGGATTAGTGGGTCAATAGTTTGTGACCTAGTATAACCTGACTCAATGCATATATATAGTCAATTATGTAATTTTACATATTATGACCTAATAATAGGGACTTATACTCCTTCTATGCTCATTTACAAATGTATATGTGCAATTAGTATTCCTTTTTTTTTTTATTTTTTAAATCAATTTTATAATTTTACATTCTCCTATCTTGATACTTAAATGACTTTTTCTCAAATTCTACTCATTTACAGGGGTATTTGAGTAAATTAGGAAGTTAAATTTTTTGGAACACAAAATTATGATAAATGTATTAGTTCAGGTACCATATAAAAGGATTGAATATCATATCAATTTTCGCTTGACCAATTAAATTCAGGTTAGGTTGCCTATTGGACATATGGACCTAATGCCCGATCTATGAATACCCCTATAAATTAATATGACATTATATGATATAGGGTCATGAAGTTTGTTAGGGGTTTAGTCAAATTTTTTGTTATCCCATATAGGAGTCAGTCTAGAATAACTAATACCACCTCTTCCATGGTATTATTTTATCCCTTTCACGGTATTATTTTATCCCTTCCACAAAAGATGAATTCAGTTAGTTGGGATAATAATCCCATATTAAAAAAAACTAACCAAATATAGGATGATATGGGATTAGTTATCCAATCCCACACTGTCTCATGAACCAAACGGACTACTTCCTACATGCAACGAACTAGCAATTTAAACCAATGATCATATTTTAAAGCACTCGTATTCCTTCATTATTTCTCCCTTATGTTAATCCGCCTATATTTTGAATTGAAAAATTAAAATCTTAATATCATGATTCAATTGCTTACAAATATCACCTTTATGAGTGGAAAGTCACCTTGGATGTCAAACATGAAAGGTTTTTCAATTATTCAGTTTTATAATTTAGTATATATTATGTTTGTAAATTTTTATACATCATTATATATTACATAGAATATGTAATTGGTACCTTGGGCTTCTAACACATTCATCATGTAGAGTTTAAAAAAATTGAAATGGACCATTTCTTAATATGATTTATGTGCTCTGGAAGATAAAAGTGTAATAGTTTTTTTTAATACCAACAACTTTGATCTTCGTAGACTCTAATATTGTCAATCTTGCATATTTTTAAAGTCAATCTCGCAAGTTTACATGGTGATTCAAGAAATTTTGCTCCTGCTTAGTTCTAATAATAAGCATAACATTTTGAGATTTAATCATCTTTGTTATAATAAATTATCAATTCCAATGTTTGAACTGCATTAACATCCCAAAAGTTGGGTGAAAGAAAGTACTAGGAAAAATAGGTCTTATATATTGACTACTAGACTATATATATATATATTGATTTGCTGATCTTTGGATTGCTCGGAATTACTTTGTTTTGTCTATAGAGTTCATCATTTCCCACATATATTCCTCTTTGGCTCAAATTAGTTTTGTGTGTCCATTCATGGTCCGAGGAGACAAACAACATTCTACATTTTCCTCAATCTGGCGTGCAAGGTGGTTCCCAAACCTCCACAACATATTAGCGTGGTGAATTGGATAAAGCCAAGAGCTGGATTTTATAAACTAAATGTGGACGGATCCTCATTAGGGAACCCAGGTAATTCGGCAGGAGGAGAGATCATTCAAAACGCTAATAGTGAGTTTTTGTTTAGTTTTTCACACTTCTTCGGAATAGGACCAAATTATTTGCAGAATCCAAGGCTCTTCTAAAAGGTTTACAACTCTGTATTCGACTTGGCATGCATTCGGTGAGTGTGGAGACGGACTCTCAAATTATTTGTAATATGATAATGGACGGTACCTCTTTAGCTTGGCAGTTAGATCACATTGTTCGACAAATCAAGCACTGCATGGCCATGGGGAACTTTCGGATTCAACATATTTTTCGAGAGGCTAATTCAGTTGCTGACTATTTGGCGCGATTTGGAAGCTCTACTTTATCCACTACTTTCTATACTGCCAATGATTACCCAAGACAACTACTGATCATGATCTTCTTTGTATGGATGCTTTATGTTGCCTTTCAATTCGTTTTTGATTACCATTTGTATGATATGCTCCCCTCTTCATTTGTTTTTTCATTAATAAAACTTGGGAGTGGTGTCCCCACCAAGGTTCCGGTGGTTAGCCAATAACATATATATAAAAGACAGAGTAATCAAAAACGAATTGAAAGGCATCCCAAAGCATGAATTATATTGGATATATATATATATATATATATAATCAATGAATATCAAGAAAATTATTATCAAATAAAACACTAATTCCTAGAACAGTTAAACTACTAAACAATTGACACATAAATTGAACAATCTTAAGGCATATTTGTGAATATATTTTTAATACTAAAAGTTTTGTGGACTTAATTAATCATTGACTAATTTGATTCCTGCTCTTCTCAAAACCCAAATGCAAATTTTCAATTTTTTCTCAACTAAATTCCAAGTTCCAATCGGGGTTTTATACCTAGAGAATTTAGTATCACTAAGATGTGTAGGAGTCTGAAATTTTTGCCAAAACTATTTCTTGTTATTTTAAATTTGATAGAATTTGCTCCAACTTTACAGTATTATGTGACCAACATGACATTATCTTAGTGAATTGTGTTTTCTTTCTTAGGCATTATATTCTCCTATGATCTATTAGTAAGTTTTCTTTTTGAGTATATTTATAAAAGAACAAATAAAAGTGAAAAATATATAAATTTTTTTTTCTATGATAAAATTTTAATCAAATGTGTTCAATTGCAAAGGACAATATGTATAGTTCATAATTCTACAAGTAGAATTTAGTGTAAAATACGTATTGTTTCCATGTATTATATTTTGTTGAGTGTGGATTTATCCCACATTGATTAAATTAAAGAGAGCTTTGTACCTTTGGTCTTATAAATAGAGATCTTAGTCTTCGGGAGTACCAAGCACTAAATATAAGAGAGCATAGTGGGCTACTGAGGTTTGTTGGTTATTAAATCTTTTGTCATTATTTTGGCTCTCTTGTATAGCATGAATTTGGCACTAGTGATTGTGAGTTTAGGAGCATTTTCCTTAAGTTTTTGTATTCTTCTTGATATTGAAATATTTTGTTTGTCCTCGCCTATGGACGTAGGTTTTTTGATCGAACTACGTAAATTTGGTGTAGCTTTTTTATTTTTCTTTTGTTTTGTTATCTATTTTTTGGGTTTTTCTTGAATTTTGTCTATCTCTTTGGATCCTCGCCAATATACTTGACTTCTATGTTGCTCCTTATACTCTTAATTGTTCAAAATTGCCCCTTGGAATATTGATTTGCACAATGTTTGTAATGGTACAGTAACTTCTATTAAAAACAACCCAATGTTAATATGAAAAAGACTACGTTACCGCCTTTAGAGATTAACTTTTATATTATCCTTGAATTTCTCCTATACAGCTATTAATATTTGATAATCCTTCTTTCTCTTTTGAAAAAATGCAATAGTTTTCAATCTGTTCTTTGATCCATTTTATTAGTGTAATGAATATAATGGCCTAAGAGAAACCTAAATATTCTTTGATGAATAGTTATGTAGAGCTAATATTCAGCTTTACTTGTGGACCTTATGGAATGGATTAAATCATTATCCTTTAGTGTTGATAGTTTTCTAAATTCTACATTAGGTTCTTTATTATGTCTAAAGTTACCATTCTTATGGCTTCTATCATTGCCAAGGTAGTAAATAAGAATGAAATTCCGTTGTCTGATTGATAAAGGAGAAAAATTAAAGGATTTAACAAGAGCAATTCCATTTCGTAATTAGCATAAGTCCATACCATTTGAAATCTTGTGCAAATCAATAATTCACGGGGGCAATTTAGTACAGTTGAGAGAACAAGGGTCATTATAACTCAATATCCAGGATGGAGGGTAATCTCTATTTTACCCTCTAATTTATAATTGGTGAGTCAAAAGAATCTAACCATAAAGTTCTACTTTGTTTATATTTGATATTGGGGAAATGATTTATATTTTTGTATTTTTTATTTTTCGTATTGTATGTCTTCAATTATTAAAAAAATTTATTGTATATTTTCATCAATGCAACACAAGTTTACAATATCTTTTATACAAAAGAATACAAATGAAAACTAAGTGTCCAAATTTGTAACATATTCGTAACACTTAATCTAGCCCATTTGTGTGTAAAAGTTTTTTAAACACCATCAATGATGATAAACTTATAAATTTAATAATTGTTAGTCATTTATTTTTTTGTACAGACAATAATGAAGGGTGAGAAGGTGACCTTTTTAATTAAAGGTAATAACTTATATTACAGAGAAAAGATAATGTACAATAATATTTTTTTCATTTTCATTATAATTTCACATTTTCACGTATAATGCAATGCAATTTCTTTTAGTATATTCATAGGAATGGTCCATTCACTGTATGGATACTATCTTTTCCAGACCATAAGGCATAGTTTGGGAGTAATGGGTTTGGAAAGAAAACAAAGTAAAAAAGAGTAGTTTTCGGCATCTGTTTTACTCTTCTTCTTGAGAATCGTAGTAGGAGCCGATTGTATGACATCGTATATAATCTTTGGCCTCACTTTAGTGGCTGCCTCTTCTTCACTCTTTTATCGTATAGTAATGGAATCTATACATACATACACACATGTATGTACATATCTCGAAGACCAAAGTAGCATATATCCAAGTTTCTTCTCAATCCTTGCATAGCCATGGGTGTGACAGTGACAGTTAGAGTTAGAGTTTCTTTTTTTGTTACATCACTTAATCTTCTTTGCAATTGCTGCGTAGTATCCACACTAATAAACTTAATTACGGAAAATTTTCAAATTATTAAGTCTAATTAACCCTTTATACTCTTTTGTACACACATTAAATTCACATAACCAAAAAAAATTTTTAGATAGAATAAATATTATTTTTGGATTTACTCAAATAATTATGTCAATGATATATTTTTAATCACCTTCAAAGTCAACCTTTCATTTTTGTGTCAATTTCTAGTAATATAGCTCTAAATATTGTATAGGACTTGCATATTTTTGTAGTTCTTTATCTTCCAAATTAGATGTGTAAATTTTCATCATCCTCATACATCACAAGAGAACTAGTTGACTTAGCTTTAACTTTTTTGATACATTAATTGAATTCATTGAGGAGAATGTAAATCAAAGTAAGTAATGGAGGGAATATATACACGTGTCCAAATACATAAAGATCATTGACATTAATATTGAGATGTTAATTACCTTAAGACTTAATTGTTTCTTTGTTAATTCTTGAAGTTCGAATATATCGTCATTGGACAAGGATCTTTTCCTCACAAATAAATTTTAAAAAATATTTTTAAAAATCAAAGTTGTTCATAATTCAAATGATGTTTTATATAAAGGGAAAATACAAATTTATCATTCAAAATTTGGATCGTTGTCCATCTTGATCCCCAAAGTTTCAGACAAAACGCATTTAGTCCTCAAACTTTCTTATTTCTATTGATTTAGGATAAATTTGAAAATTCTATCAATTACAAACTAAAAAAGACAGTACAATGCACATGACAATTAAATCTAAAGATCCGAACATGGGAAAAAAATAAAATAATAGCCCTCAAAATTTGGAACGTGATCCATCTTGATCCCCGATTATCCAAACTAAGCACATTTAATCCTCAAAATATTTAATTTCTACTAATTTAGGACAAATTCAAAAATTTTGCAAATTATAGACGAAAATGGTCACATGATTGTCAAATCTAATTTCGGTTATAACACCTCCTAGCGGATTTCAACCTATTTAATCTGGTGCTGAAAAAGTTATATTCAAAGAAAAGACACTAATAACACAATAAAAATTCACTAATAAATTAAAGCAATAATTTAATTCAAGGGATAGAAAAAGACTGTTTGATGAGATCATAATTGTGCAATATTTTATGTGTCATTGACCACGTTTTTATGTGTTGTAAGCAAGATTTGAATTATTATTGAGCTTAATTTGGTTATTCTTAATTTTTGTAGGGGTTAAAGTGAAAAAGAGTTGAAAAAGAAGAATTGAAAAAGGTAAAAGAAAATGCTAAGGGCGAAACATGCACGAGTATGACACTATTCTGGATGCTGTTTTGTATTTTTAGCGTAACTTTCAAGTTCGAGCTCCAATTGATATGATTCAAGATGTGTTGGAAAGTTAAGAAGGAGAGTTATAAATTTCGTGTTTTACATGTTCTCAAATTCCAAGAACATCAAGGTTAAAATCGAAGCCGAAAGTAAAGTGGAGGTATGAAGGTTTAGAGCACATGCTCTGGGTTTAGAACACAGCATGTGCTTCGTGTCTAGAGAGCGGAATTCCAAAGTTGGTGTGCATTGCACATGCGCGTAGATCAGGCAGAGCATGTGCACCCGATACAGTGATATTATGTGATTTTTTATTTTCGACAGATTTCTTTGTCCCATTGTACTCTTTTTTCATATGATTTCACATTCTTATACTTAGACAATGATTTTAACCCTAGTATGCATTATAAATACCCCATGTAAGTGATTAGAAGAGAGAACACACGTCTATTCTTCTTGTTTTAGCTAGGGTCTTTCAGCAGAAAATTCTTAGTTATTCTTTCATGGCACTTAGTGCCTAAAACACTTTTTCTTGGTCAAGGGAATTGAAGCCACGGTCAATTCTACTTTGTTGTGAGACTTTTTGTTCTTGAACTTATTCACTTTTATATCAAGTATTGATTATTTTTCTGGGATTAATTTTATGATTGATCTTTTTAATTGCTATTGCTGCAAAATATTAAGTTATTAGAATTAATCTACAGGTAGATTGTTTTATCAGTGTGCGCTTTGTTCAATCTGTGAAGCAAATGAGTTTGATAATTGCTCAATTAGTGTTACCAAATTTAGGAAAAATAATCAACTAATTGGCATAACCAAGTGTGTTTATGTTTAATTAGCTAATTTTTTCTTGTTGATTTTAATGATTCTATTAATTAAACCTTGGCGCGTGTCTGGGTTAAATTAATGGTTAAGTTTAATTGGATCGCGTGTTGAAAATTAGCCAACCTTAGAAAAAAATAAGAATCAACTTTGAATTAGAATTCGGGTTAATTCTTCAATTAGTGAATTAGTGCTTGCTATAAAAATTTAATTATCCTTGGTGTCAAAGATCAACTAGTAAATTGTCATGGTGGATATGATTGAAACCAAGATTCATCTTAATTCGAATTCTCTTAAGTTATTTTCTTATTTTGGTTTTTAGATTAAAAGCATTCAAAAACCCCCATTTATCTTTTGAGCAAAAGATTAGACTCCGTTCCGTATAGAATGAATTGGACTCACTACTGCTTCATTAATATTGAGAGTTTGTTTAATTTTGGACAGCATAACCAAAATTTTGGCGCAGTTGACGTGAACGGTTTGAATTATTTTCGCGCTCTTTATTTCAGTTATATTTTCTTTTGTTTTATTATTATTTCTTCTGCTAGTTGTGTATGCCAGTGACACGATATGCTAGACAAGTTGAATTTCAATGTGATATGAAAATACAGAGAATGATGCACAAATTAGGAAAGGAATTAAGGGAAAGACAATTGGGGGAAGATCAATTGTTCAATTTCATCTTTGCTGGCGATAAAGAAGGCCAAGCAGAGACAAGCACGGTGCAAAGGACTCTGAGAGAATTAGCAGCGCCCACCTTAAATCAACAACCAGTGTGCATTACATATCCTGAATTAGATGCGAGTGCTACATTTGAATTGAAGTCTGGACTATTACCTTCTTTTCATGGATTACCAGGTGAAGATCCAAATAAGTATTTTAAGGAGTTTCATGTAGTTTGCACGAGTATGAGACCCACTGGAGCTTCAGATGAGGATATTAAATTGAAAGCATTTCCATTCTCACTCAAGGACGAGGTAAAGGATTGGCTGTTCGATTTACCTTAAGGTAGCATTACAACCTGGCAATAGACAAACAGATTATTCTTGGCAAAATATTTTTCAGCCTCTCAGACTACAAATATCTGGAAAGAAATCTTTGGTATAAGATAGTTCAACGATGAGACCTTGAATGAGTATTGGGAGCGCACTCTTTAAGAAGCTGTGTGCAAGCTGTCCACATCATCAAATAAGTGAATCCTTATTAATTCAATATTTTTACGAAGCTTTGTTGCCAAATGAAAGGAACATGGTTGATGTCGCGAGATGAGGGGTGTTAGATAATTTGACTATTGACGCTGCTCGTGAGCTTATGTCAAACATGATCGCTCATTCTCAATAGTTCGGGACACGACGTGAACAACCTCTCAAACAGTTTAAAGCGGTAAATGTTTCATCTTTAAAACAATAAATGGATAGTTTGACTTCTTTTGTACGACAATTGGCATTAGGAACTGCGCAGACAGAACAACACTACGGGATTTGCTCAAACGAAGGACACTTAACAGATATGTGTCTCACATTACAAGAGGAATCTCAAGAGCAAGTAAATGCTATAGGAGGATTTCCAGGGCAATCACGAACAAATTATGATCCCTATTCTAACATATATAATCCTAGATGGAGGGATCACCCTAATTTGAGATATGGGAATCCAACTACAACCACAGCCTCAACCGAATCAGTAGAATTTCCAACCATATAGAACCCTATTTTCTCAAAGACAACAAGCTAATCCGAATACACATCTAGATGTGTATAAGAGACAGGTTGAATGCTTTAACGGCTAATACTGTGCTTATTGTCTAGATGATGTATAAGAGACAGTTCTGGTAGCACTCCTGAAATTGCTGCAATTTCAATTAGACGATTAGAATTGCAGGGTTTTGGAAAGTTGCCATCTCAAACAATTGTCAATCCAAAGGAAACCGTAAGTGCAATTTTGTTGAGAAGTGGCAGGGAGGCTAAGGTGCAGCGTAACTGGTTCCTGAATATGTTGAGCCCAAGAAGAATGAGGCCAAGGCTGAAAAAGAGGTTATCCAAAGTGGAAAGAAAGGCAATGGCAGTGAAGAAAAGGTGTTCATATGTGGCCAAAATATAAACCTAAACCTTTATTTCTCGGAGCATGGAAGGAGTTTTCAAAAGAGGATCCTGATAGAGAGGAGAGTTGTATGATACTTTTTGTTTGTATGATACTTTTCGTAAGTATCCCTTTGTTAAATGCTATTAAACAAATACCTCACCATGCTAAGTTTTTGAAGGAATTGTGTTCCCACAAAAGATAGCAAAAAGAAAAGAAAGTTTGGAAGGTAGAGGTGGGGAGAAATGAGTTGTCTATTATTCAAAAATCCCTATCTGAAAAGCATAATGACCCAGCTATGTTCTCTATTCCTTGTAAAATAGGAAATACACAATTTGAAAAAACCATGTTCGACTTAGGTGCATCTATTAACGTAATGCCATATTCTGTCTATGAAATTGGACCATTGAATGAGACTGGTATGGAAATTTAGCTAGCTGATAGATCTTTAGCTTATCCTAAGGGAATAGTAGAGGATATCTTAGTTAAAGTAGGGAGTTTAGTTTTTCCTGTTGATTTTTATGTTCTAGAAATAGAACAAGGTGATTCTAGTGCTTCTATTTTGTTAGGAAGACCATTTCTAGCTATTTCCCATTAACCAAGATAGATGTTCTTAATAGCACTCTTAGTATGAAATTTGGTGATGCAAGTGTTAAGATTAGCATTTACGAAGATGTTGAATCGTCTGACCATACTAAAATTGTTTCTGTAATCAACGTGTTTAAACCTCCAATATAGGAATTTCATGGGAAAAGTAACAAAGAAGAGGTGGTCATAAACCATGAAGAACAATTCGAGGAAAAGAATAAGAACTGGTCGCTCAGAGTTGATTTGCAGCAATCGGTGGTAGAACTGGAGAGTTCTTCCAAGTCGTAGCGAACAAGTAATAGAGGTTCTAATGCGTTACCACTTTCTAATGAGATGTTGATGCTATCTGTTATGCAATGAACAATTCCAAATTATAACCACCTCCCTAGACACCTTAAATACTTATTTTTAAAAGACAAGGAGAAGGTGATCATCTCAAGTTAACTTAGCAATCCATAAGAAAAGAAACTTGTTCGGGTCCTAAAAGAACAAAAGAGATTGAATCCATTACTTTGTATGAGAATAATGGAAAGGAAGATCCTTGGACTCCTCAGTATGGGAGTTACTTGATTTGTAGGAAAGAGCATCAAGTTTAGCCAAGACACTAAACAAAGGCGCTACATGGGAGGCAACCCATGTCAATTTTAAATTTTGTTCCGTTATTTAATTTTGCAACTTTATTTTTGTTATTTTATTTTTTGGGTTAGCATAGATTCATTGTGTTGTTAGTGCGGGAAATCAACTTCATTTTTATGCTAAATTGATAAATTGGTCCTTTGAAGGTTTTGTGTGTTGTGTGGGTGATTTAGAGCAGAAAATTTGTGTTTTAAAAGGAGTTCTATGCAAAATCCAGAAATTTTGAAAATTTTTTGAAAAATTTGTTTCCGACCAGCTTGCATGTGCGCACTACAGTGTTTGCACATGTGCGCGAGCTCAACTTTGAAAATTTGGCATTCTGCCCGCGTGAGGCAGAATGGCAATCGTCCTCTCTGCTTCGCGAGCTAAACATGGTATGAATTTCTAAGGATACTTTGCTTGTGTTGTTCCTTGTTGAGTTTTGGTTTCAATGTCATAAGGGCTTTAATTTTGCACGTTTAATTGGTTTAATTTGTTATGAATTTAATTCTAAACGTGTAATTGGTATGATATATGTTGTTGATTGAGGAGTGATTTCATGTTAATTATATACACAAAAATTTGCTCTTTATCTATGCATGCGATGTGTTCGATAAATTGTCTCAATGAATAAAAATACTAAAAACATGGCATTGATGCATAAATTCAATTTCTGGAATATTGATTATGCCATGTGATCTCTTTTTGGTTAATTTTCTTGCATAAGAATGTTCGTGGAATGTATATAAGCCTTAGTTTTATGCACTATTTTTCTTGAATTATATCTTGTATATTCTAGGGCTTATGAATTGGGGAATGGAATTTTGTTTAAGTGTGGGATGTAGAAGTTAATTGTTGGAAGTCTATGATGCTTATATTTATATTTTGTAGGAATGGGAAGAACGGGCAAGAAGATAGACAACAATGGGCAAAAGCGCAGGAGCATTCTCATCATCTGGGTCTCAACATCCAAGGGTAGTTAGGGATGTGAGATTCTTAACTGTAGCAGCCCAAAAAAAATATTATAATGATATATTCAAATGGGCTGTAATCAAAGAAAAGGGCATTCAAGTTCCATTGGCAGGAGTGCTCGAGATCAAGTTAACCATTCAAAATCAGGGATGGGATCACTTCACCTCAACTCCTATAGATGTAGTCATACCGGTGATGCATGAATTTTATGCAAATTTTTATCATTACAGCGACGCCAGGATCTATGTTCGAGGCAAGGAAGTGGATGTCTTTGCCAATGAAATTAATAGAATTTTTAAGGTCAATCGACTACGCAATGATGAATGGCCAGAAACCCAAAACACCAACATGGAGTTAAACGAAATCACAAGTGTTCTTTGTAATGGGGATGTTGAAGGACCTACACGACTGATGGTAGCGTGGCTAGGCATTTCATTGCTAATACACTTAGAAAAGAGCTTGGTTTGTCTAGTTTAAGTTCCTTTGTGGTCGCCTTCTTCTGGTCAACCATCTTGTGCATGTCGCTATGGAGAGAGCCAACCTCTTGTATTGCAGTGCTTCCGAGAGATCCATAGATGTTGGCCAACTTATATGCCAGTAGATATGCTACTCGGCTACTAATAAGCAACCAGGCTTATGGTTTCCCCATCTGGTCGTTGCTCTATATTTGGAAAGTGGTGTCGTGATTGATACTTCAAAGGAAAAACTTAAGCCTGGGAAGTTGGTTGCCATGGAAGGTATGGGAACCCTAATTAGATGCACTCGGTCCCATGCCTCTACATCGCACGTAGATGAAGCTGCTGATTTAGAAAATGAGCCTATGCCCTTGCCACAACATGCTCAAGAAGAGCTTCTACAACAAATCTTGACAGAGCAACAATGGATGAATCACCGTTTCGATATGTTTATCCAGTACCAGTATACCTGGCAGAAGACCATGGAGGCTCGCCAGATGGCAATGTAAGGGAGCGAGGAGATGACCCATAAACATTTTCACCTTTTCCTCATTTCCTGCAGGATTTGGGGCCGAATGTTCCTTTAGCTTTTATGTGTTTAATGTCCTATGTTTAGAGACATTTTGTTGATCTTTTAATTTTGCAAGTTGATTTCTTAAAATAGTTTAGCTGTTTTTACTGGTTAGACATTTTAGGTTTTATTTTCATCATGGTGTTTTCGTTTCTTTTAGTCGTATATTCCCTTAATGGAATAAGTTTTTTCTTGATATTTGTAGGATCATTTTCTAAAATATTCTCATTTTTTTTATTGTCTTAAGGGAATTATTTGTATTTTTCTGTTTTGTTACTCCAGCTTTCATTCATGACGAGGGGTTATTTATAACAGATTATGCTCCAAACACTAATTAAAATACAGAGATACTTTTCTTTTTCCCATTTTATGCTTTTATTTTTGCATTGAAGACAATGCTTATTTTTAAGTGTGGGGTGGCCGGATTATAGAGATTTTTAATAGTGAGTTGTTTGGTGTATTTTGCTGGATTTTGTTGCAATATTTTAACTTTTCCTTTGATCTAAGAGCTTGTCAAAATTTTTGAAAATTTTTGTGGATTAATTGATCATTTTTGAAAGTTTTGAAAGTTTTTGCTTAACGTAATTCCTCATTTTTCTGCATAATAAAACTTTAGTTGAACCATGCATGAATGAGTAGTCGGTGTTAATATTTTCTATTCATGATTTTCAAGATTTTTGAGCACTAAGCCAACATTAATTGTTGATTTGGGATATTTAGAGAAATTTATATAGGTTCAATTATGTTGCATCCCAAAAACTTAATTTATTAAATTTTCAAAACTAATTCTTAGACGACTTGATTTAGTTTAAAAATGAGGGTAGTGCCTTCTTTGTTTGTTGAGCTCTTTTAGTCAACCATTTTAACAATTTATTTCTAAGTACCTTGTTTGAGCCTTATTCTTATGAAGAGAAACATCATTCACGTTCTTTCATTTGAACTCAATTTAAAGTATCTACCCTTATTGAGCTTAATGTTTCTTTTAATTGTTTTATCCTAAATTTTTCCTTTAAGAGCTTTGTGGTACGCATTATATGTTTCGGGGATATACGGATGAAAGCTTGTGAGAAGTGGGTGGTGTACATTTATGAAGCAAAATAGGGTATTGGAAAAAAATTGTTGAATAATGAAAAATAATAATAATGGGAGTTTTTGATATTTATAGGTAGTGTCTATCACTGGTACCTGTATTTATAAGTAGTGATCGTATCTGGTATCTACGTGTTTATATGTTGCGGGTAGTGCCTACCACTAGTACCCGTACTGTGACCGGACGTAAAAAAATGAAATAATGATGTGAGGTATATATGTCTGGACACAGTTAGCATGTTTGGCTAATTCGAGACAGGAAAATAGTGTAAATGATTATTGGTTGTTTGAAAATTTTCATGTGTGTTTGTTAATCAATTGTGGGGTTGTGGATATATGATGTTTCGCAAGTGAAGAGAAGTTTTAGTTTAATGGTGAGTGGCCACCATTACCATAAAGCTCTTGTTCTTGTTTATTATATCCTTTCCTTTCTTTGGCTAACTAATATCCTAACCTATAGTTTGAGCTAAAAGTCCTACCTAATTTATATGGACTCAGTTGTCTAGATTAGTGTAGGGGTGTAAGAAGAGTGAGTTATGGGGTGTTTAGAAAAATTTTGAGGGTCTTCATGATTTAATCTAAATACTTTCAAATCTAAATTTTTAAATGGCTATACACACATACACACGAATTTCTTGTTTTGGTTTTTATTAACATTTGAACTCTTGGGTTCTTAGACTTACTCTGATTGGTGGATTATTGATTATTTATGTGGATATTTCAGGAAATATGTTGAATCGAATTTCGTTAGCTTGAGTTAATAATCGAAGAAGAATTCTGAAGTTCGGTTGACCAACCAACTAGAGAAAAGTCTAGTTCGGATTTGATTTTAATTTTTTTTGTACCAAAAGCGATAAACAGTAAATTTTTGGTCAAATTAATAATATGACATGCGGCTGAATACTCGATGAGGATGATGAAGTATTTATTGATAATGTGGATAAGAATAATGGTTAGGCTCTGATAGTGAGAAGAAAAAATTGAAATATAGTTAAAAGGTTTAGGAAGTATTATAAATTAGGATAAATTAAACAGTCACGTGCAATGCACGTAACTGTTTCCATGTGTAATTGACAAAGTTTTGTCCTAAATTAGTAGAAATTAAAAGCTTGAGGATTAACTGTGTTTTGTTTGGAAATTTGGGGACCAAATAAACCATGACACAAACTTTGAGGGCTAAAATTGCATTTTTTTTTCCATGTTTGGAACTTGAAATTTAACAGTCATTTACTTTGCAATGACTTTTTTCATTTGTAATTGAAACCATTTCAAATTTATCTTAATTGGTGGAAATTCTCTTTTAACATCTAAATGTGTTTAAGAGGATGCTTTGGAGCTTAAAATGAAATGCTGTATCTTATTTTGAGGGCTAAAATTATATTTATTACTCACTTAAAAAATAACAATTCTAAACTTTTAATGAACATAAAAGACCGAATGGAAGAGTTACTGACATTGAGAGGCTTGACTACAAGGTTCTTAATTACCAAGCACTTAATTACAAAACTAGATAACCTATTGGAACAAAATGCAATTTAACAACGATTTGGGGAGCAAAAATAAATTTCAAGAAAGTTCAGGAAGTCATATTGCTATTAATTTTCACCAATGCACATTGAAAATTATTAAAATATGAAACTAAAAGGGTAAATTTAGACGCATCAAAGCTACTAGAGCCAAAATAAAATGGAAGAACTTGAGGAACTAAACAACAAAGTTTCATAAAATGTTTGATCCCAGAAGAAAGCAGATCGTCTCCTTCATTCTGCTTACTAATCTCCCCCTCCCTTTTTATTTTTATTATAGATTAAAAGCAAAATAACCCTTGAACTTTCACTTTAATTGTAGTTTATCAATCTCAAATCATTTAATAAGCACTTAACCCCTTATCTTTATGTTTTGGGACAAAACTGTCCTTGGTATTTCAATTACTTTTGTATTTCTTGTTGAACTTATCTTTCTCTTTTATTGATGTTTGTAATTAAGATGGGGTGATTAAAATTCAACAAAAGTAATAAAAACTCTTTCAATCACTTAACTATTATCCTCACATAAGCACAAGATTACTGGATAAATAGCTAGTTACTAGTAGGAAGTATTGTTCCCACGAATATTATTGTAGGCATCTGTTAACTTTAAAGGGTATAAGCACCTATATACACAAATAACAAAAAAAATTTGAAGTTAATCACTATAAAACTGGACTAACTTAAACAATGAACCACTACAAATAACCCAACTACTACTAAAGAAAACAAGCAAAAGAAGTAAACAAATATAAACTAACTAATTAAACTAAACTACTAAAAGTACTTAAAAATTATCACTAATTTACCACTCTGAGAAATCGTTTTTTTATAACACTCAAAAAAATCATAATTAAACTGTAAAAGCAATAATTATGATAATCCTAAGTTTTATTAAGAAAGCAACAATTAAGTATGTTAAATTAGAAAACAACATTTTCTTACTGGAATTAAGCTTACTAGGAAAGACAAGAAAAGTAATTAAAATCTCAAAATTTTGAGTTCAAAATGAAATTAAAAGAAAACCCAGTATATTTAACTAAGATTAAGAACAGGAAAGTAAAGATTAAGCAAAGAAGAATTAAATTTTAAAGAACATAAAAATGTACTAATTAAACTAAGATTTTAGTCTAGGATGACAAGAAATGAAAATTAAAACTAGAAGTTTATAAGAAATTAAACATGATGTGTAAAAGATGGTATAACTACCAAAATAAAATACTAGTTAAATTATAAGATTTCAATCTACATGGGTATAAGAAAAGCAAATTAAAAACAGAACTTTTATATCTACTTGAAGTTAAAGAAAAATTCACTAATTTATGTTAGAAAGGATTAAAATTTAACTTGAGTAAAAGTACAATAAGATTCTAAAAAGTTAAGAAAAAAAAGAAAACTTATAAAGGAGGAAAGAAAAGAATTCTAAACTAATCTACTAACTATGTATTGTGTGTACCATACAAGAGATTAATAGAAAACTTCCGTCCATGAATTACATTTTCGCCCAAATAAAAGTGTAGTTTTGTATCTCGGACCATAGCTTTAAAATTTTACTCGTACCGTTGTTTTAAAATTACCTTTAGAATTTTTCTTTGATACCGTAGTTTCATTTCCTTTGAAATTTTTGAAAACGTGGTTTGTAAAATTTCCTTCAGAATTCTTCTTCGATATAGCGGTTTCATTTCCTTTGTAAATTTTCAAAAGCACTGTTCATACGAACTTCCTGCACAAGTTTTGAATATTTCCTTTTTGTACTTTAGTCTTGGCCTTCTTCATTCTTCTAACTTGGTCCTTTTAATTAATCTCTGTAAAGTAACCACAAAATACGCTAAGTAACTTAATTATATCAAAATAACTCTAAACTAATATTAATGGTTTATTATTTACTTTGAGATGCACATGCAAACATTAAATGCAAGACAATTAGACCAAGACACCTAATTAAACACCAAAACCAGGACAAAACTACCAAACTACTATAGTTAAATAAGCAATATAATTCTAGAATACCCCGAACTTAGCTTTCTACTAGTTCCATGTAATACAAAAAAGAAACACAACAAAACTAAACATGTAGATACCAATAAACACCACCAAAGTAACACATAAAGCGTAACAATTGGATGTACTTTGAATGATTAGGTGACCTCTCAATGACCTTAAATAGCATAGATAATTGAGATATTCAAACCAATCAGTCCAGTTTTTCTCATCTTTCCTAAAAATAAAAATTCGATCATCAACAAAGCTAACAAAATACTAAACATTGTCCTCAATAAAAAAGGTTTTGACAAGTATTCCCATCATGCAAAGCATATTTTATTCAACTCAAAAGGATATCAAGCTAATCAAGTCATCCCAATAAACCACTTGGAAGTGAAAGGATCGTTAGAACTTTACCTAGAATTTACATGTCATAGAACTTGGAGAATTAAATTATCAAAGAGTGTTTAGATCGATATCAATAATGGATGTACATAATATCTTATCCCCAACTTGTTGGTATACTAATAAGAAAGGGTCATTTCAAAAATTTTGCTTCTACTTGCCTCATTTTCAAAAGTAATCCCATTGACCATTTTGGATAAACAACATTTGTGATGGCTAAATCTCGTGCTAGCCTTATTTCTATTTTAGGTACATATTTCGAAGGCAGGACATTGGTGATTCCAATTCCTCTACACACTTTATTCCTAAGAGCTAAGTATTTTTTTGGATCCTAAATCAAGGAAGGGGACAACATGTACCCAAAATCATATCAAGACCTAAACGTTCACAAGATAGAATAACACTCCATGCAATGACTATACAAATGGTATAACTCATTTCCAGTCACTAAGATATTTTTTTCGAAAAGAAGAACTTGACAACACATAGCACCTTTGAAATCAAATATGGAGAACCAAAGACGTTTCAAATAAATTCTTTTAAAAACCAAAATTCCTTCTTTTTTTTTTTTTTTTCTAAATTAGCAATGAATAATGCTTTGAAATCTTTGCTTATAGGAGAACCAACACAACTCGCACCAAAATTTTGGAATGTGCAATTTGAACATAGCAACCATATACTATTGCAAGTCAATTATCATTATTGAGTGCCATTGCCACTATTTTTTCTATCCTGAGTCACCAACACATATTTACAATCACGAATATCATTGCAAGACAAACATTGACTCTGAAAGAACACAACTCATCATATCAATTTACTAAAATTTTGAGTACAACTGATCCTATTGCTCACCCAAAATAGAACAAGACAAATACTTATATGATTAACTTATGATTGTCTCTTAAGTAAGCAAGCAAATAGTAAAGTCCGCCAAACCGGCCCAATACATTTACTCACAGCCATACAACTAAAAACCATAAACCAGGGTATAACAACCAAAACCAAGCAATTATCACAATTAATATGCTCAACAAAAATCAATCATCAATAATCATATCACATGAACAAAACTACTCAAAAATATTTGCGTCGTTTTTCCCCACTTGGCTACCATTTAGCAATTTCGAGATCATATTTATATTCTTAATTGGCTATGAAAAATAACCAAGTAGAAACCACGAATTGTGCTGTAGTAAATGTGCACGTGAAACGAGTGTGGTTAATTGTGCTTAGTTATGAAAGGAAAAAAACATTTCTCTTTTAAGGTAACTCCTTTGCATTGCTTAGTAGTTGTTAGGGGTGAGAATAAATTACTAGGTCAATAAAATCGATCAAAATTTGAATAAGGTCTTAAAATTTTTAATCAATTTTAATTTCAAATTTAATTTAATAAAATTTTTGATTAATCGAATTCGAATTCAGTGAATTCAATTAACCAGGTTGAATTTGGGCCAATTGGGCTCTTCACATTGGGCTAAATTCTTATCTACAAAAACACGTGCCCAAATAAAAGTGTAAAATCTTCTCAAATTTATTTAATTATCACCATATATGTTTTGATTTGTGTTGCTTCTGCCAATTACTGATTTGATAAAATTCTAACTTAATTCAATAGGTAATAACATAATTTATACAAAATCCAGAAGTGTATAAGAGATAATTATTATCATAAGACTACATGATGTGATTTATTAGTCATAATTCAGTAACTAACAATATATAAACACATGCAACTCACTACTAATATAATTATGTATAAAGTACTGGATCAAATATAAGAATATAATCTTATTATGAATAAAGTTCAAAAGCTAAACCAATTTGTAGTATTTTATCAATAAAATATATTTTTAGTTGAAGAACTACATTTATATTTGTACGTATTTTACCACTATTATTTCTAAAGTCTTTAAATTATTTAAATTGTAAAATGCATTTAAAGCTATAAAATATGTGAAATTTGTCGATTATTTTCATCTATTAAATTCGGTTAATGGTTAACTGAATTCAAAAAATACGGGTTCCATTTTCCGAAGAAAATTTATTAAATTAATTGACAAATATAATTAACTAATTTTTGATTGAAATCAAAATTATCCAAAATTAATTGATTTTATTAACCAAATTTAATTTGAAGGTTCGAAATTTGGTTAACCAAATATGTGTTCACCCCTAATCGCTCCTTTACCAACAGCATCCTTCCATGTTGATTAAATCACCCAACTTATCAAAAAATATTGGCTCGCGTATTTTTTAGAAAGTGGGTTCCCCGCTCCATATTTAAAGCTCTTATTGATTCAGGAGATATGCAAAATAGTTGTTTCAATCCAAGATAAAATTTATCGTTATGAAAAGATAAATTTCAGCTCTTCAAAAAACACTTGATTGATGTGTTTTCCATCTTCTTCCTAAGATTTTTGATTGTCCAAGTATAATTGAAAGACACTGATTTATATTGTCTTTAGCTAGTTTTGGGCTTTTATGCTTTTTATGTAATGTTTTTATTTATTGTTGTATGGGCGATGGTATTTTTGGATTGCACTATCATCCTCGAATAAAATGGACAAGTTATGTGATGTCTATTGTCTACTTCATTGGGAATCATGTTGTTTTTGTTGTTTGTAAAAGTTGAAATTGGATGTTGAACATAGGTTGCACTCCTTGTGAAGAACTAAGAACATAGGTTGCACCATAAAATGACATTTTTCCCAATTCAATAATATATTAGTGTCATCCAAACGTTGAAGAGTACTGTTAAGTAAGTTCTGCAAATAGTTATCAAATGTTGTTCCAAATTTGGATCTAGTCATCAATAAAAACTTCGATGCATTTTTCCATCATTCATGAAAATAGCAAACATGCATCTTTAGGAAGTGCCAGGAGCATCCAGAAGGTATTCTACAATAGGCAAAAGTGCCATAAGGACAAGTAAAAGAGGTATAGCATGATGTGGGCACCTTCTAAGCAACTCTTTAAACCTTTCCCAAGCTACCCCAATTCCCTCACCAGAATCTTGCTTGAAAGAATTTATCTCCTTTCTCAATCATGTCATCAAGCTAGAAGGTAGGAATTACTTAACAAGGAACTCTAGAGCCAAGCTGTTATATGTAGTGAATTTCCCTTAACCGTGGCTTTATGACCAATACTTTGCCCTATCTTCAAGGAGATGGGGAATGCTCTCATCCTTACACAACTGGGTTATACTTCGTTGAATTTGAATGTGCCTAAGTCCTCTTCAACATTCATCAAGTATGTGCATGGGTCCTCATTTGCAACACCCCCAAACATAACATGAGCTTGAAACATTTGTATAAGCCTCGATTTTATCTCAAATTTTTTGGCATGTATCGGTATCCTTACTATGCTTGAATTGGCTTTATCAAAGTTTAGCATTTCAAAGCTCTTAGTGGCATATCATTACCTTGTTTTTTTTATACGAAGCACATCTAGTTTTACATTTATAAACACCTAAATCCTACTACTAAGTAGATGGCCCACCATAAGTATATACGGTCAAATAGTAGAAAGTTTAGGTAGGGATCGAAATCACAACAATTGGCACTTGATAATTACCAATTATTTGGTTGGGTTTGATGTTTCCCAAACCTTATTTTGATGATGACACAAACACCTAACTATGTAAAACAAGCTGTTGCAGGAACATGCCTTTCGGACACACAGGACCGTCCGAACCAGGACAACACTTCTCGGACGCAGTGCATCGTCCGAACAAAGTGACAGAAAAAATGGGAACTTACTGCCTATCTTGCGGACGCTCTGGATCGTCCGAAACCTCTGTCGGACGAAGGACCGGACGCTTACTCGGACGTCCAAACGTAGTCTGTCAACAACACTGAAAGAAGACCGGACGCTTCCTCGGACGCATTCCATCCCTCTCGGACGTCGGAACCCCCAACGGCTATTTTTTGTGCATTTATTACTTAGCCGTTAGGAAGTGGTTGAAAGCTCTATTTATTGCTATTATAAATAGAGGCTTTAAGAACCTGAAAATATCATCTAATACATTGAATACAAGCCCAAGGAATTAGTAATTTGAGTGCAAAATTGACTATAGAGCTTTGTTGTATTAGTGTGAAGTTGTGAGTGCAAATTCAACATTGAGTGGAGTGATAATTTTGTACAAGAGTGTGGTTGTAAGTAAGATTCTTGGCTCAACTAAAAGAGTTTTAGTGTGAGCAAGAACTTCCCAACTTTGTAAAAATTATTGGCTCACCAAGTGTGTGAAGCATTCAAGAGAATTGATACTTCAAGCTTGCTAGCTTGGAAGTATTGTTTGTTCAATGTTTCTCTCTTTAATCTACTGTTTTATTGAATTCATTATCTCTGCATTTAATTCTATAAAACTCACTGCTTTGTGATAAGCAGACATTTTTAGAACCCTAATTCACCCCCCCCTCTTAGGTTGCTTTGGGACCAACAATTGGTATCAGAGCTTGGTCTCACAATATTGCTTAAACTGCTATTGAGAAAAGAACTATGGCAACCAATAATGCTCTGTTTTTTGAACAACCAATCTATTACAAGGCCTCCCATGTTTAATGGGACAAATTTTAATTTTAGTTGGAGAGATAGAATGAAAATATTTCTACAATCTATTGACATTGAGTTGTGGTATGTTGTCAATGAAGGTCCTTTTGAAGCATCTATCATTGATGATCAAACAAATAGAAGAAGAGAAAAGACGAGGAATGAACTCACCCCACAAGACAAGGCGAATTTGACGTTAAATGCAAAAGCCATGAATGTGCTATATAATGCCTTAGATGCAAATGAATCAACTCGCGTGAAGGGTTGCAATTCTGCAAAAGAGATATGGGATAAGCTGAAGGAAATTCACGAAGGAAGCGATGATGTTCGTGAGCAAAAGAAATCTCTACTTGTTGCCAAGTATGAGTCCTTCAAGATGGAACCACATGAGAACATAGATAAAATGTACTGCAGGTTCAATGACATTATTAAAGATCTTGAAGCCTTGAGTAAGGAGTACTCATTGGGTGAGAAAAACCGAAAAATCCTAAATGCTCTATCCAAAGAATGGGATGCCAAAACAATTGCAATTAGATAGAGGAAGCTAAGAATTTAAATTTAATGCCTATTGAATCACTAATCAATTCTCTTACCTCTTATGAACTCAAGTTGAAGGCCAAGGTTGTAGATGATGAAGAAGCAAGGCCAAGAAGGAGCATTGCTCTAAAGACCTCTCAAGAGGAAGAAGAAAACAGCTCCATCAATCTAGAAGATGAGGATCTTGATGAAGGAGATCTTGCACTCATCACCAAAGGATTCCTCAAACATTACATCAACAAACGAAGAATGAGAAGAGGAGGAGCTGCAAATACAAACAATTTTAAAGGGAAGTCAAGACTTGAAATCAAGAAACAAAATGATAAATGCTTTGAGTGCGGTCAACTCGGGCATTTTGCTAATGAGTGTCCCTCCAAGAAAAAGAAGGAAGGAAGAAAACCAAGATTCAACAACTTTCAAATTACTTGGGACGATTGCAACTCCGAAGGAGAAGTTGAAGAAGAAATGGAGTCGGCACAAATGGCCTTTATGGCTATTTTAAGACATGGAGATAATGAGGTAAATTCTAACTATGACTCCAATGATGAAAATGATGAAGATGATCTTGAAGCTTTCATTTTAAAATTGCATGATAGCTTAAAAGAATCTTATGCTAGAAATAAGGAGTTAGTTAAAAAATCTAATGCCTTATTGAATGCTAACTCTAAACTTGTGAATGAAAACAATAGGCTATCACAAGAAAATTGTGATTTGAAGAAAAGAATGCATGAGAGATCAAAGGTCAAGGAAGAACAAGCCTCCTTGAAGAAAAGAATGGATGACTTGAATGCTCTCTTAGCTAGAAAGAAAGAAAATGTTGTTGATATGAAAAGAAATAGAAATGTAGCAATCAACAAAAATTTTGTCATGTTTAGAAGGGATGACTTGTGCATTGTAAAACCAAAATCTTCTTTACATGGTAATAAAAGTATTTCTTGTAGATATTGCCAACAACATGGACATACTAAGAATATGTGTCATGTTAAAAAGAATGAAAAACTTGGGATGTGTGTCCGAAAGTTGTATGGATAGCAAGAAATCTCACTAACGCAAATGGACCCAACAAGATATGGGTACCAAAAGTTATCAATTGATTTATTGTGTAGGTACTTAACATCGCCAACAATGCTAAATGGTTCATAGATAGTGGATGTTCAAGGCACATGACGGGTGATGCTTCTCTCTTCACAAACCTTACATCCAAAAACAGTGGAAAAGTCACCTTTGGAGATGACAACAAAGCAAAATCAATCGGCATTGGTGATGTAGGTAAAAATGGTGAAACCTTGATTAAGAATGTACTTCTTGTTGATAATTTGAACTATAATTTATTAAGTGTTAGTCAACTTTGTGACAGAAATTTGTATGTTTTCTTTACCAAACATGAATGTCTTATTCTTGATAAAAATCATGTTGTTTTATTCAAAGGCACTAGGCATAATGATGTTTATGTGATTTATCTTGATAAAATTAGCAATAGTAATGTAAAATGTCTTACCGCTTCCATAGATGATCCATTGGCTTTGGCATAGAAGACTTTGTCATTGTAATATGGATCTGATTTTGGACTAATTCTTTTAACTTTTAAGTAAGATGCAGGCATCAAAATAATAAATTTCTGAAAAATAAAATTTGAGATGGATGTCAATTTGGTAAACAAGTATTATAGTTTCCTTTAAACCTAAGAATTTTGTATCTACTCATAAACCTTTAGAATTGTTGCATTTGGACTTAATTTATACCCACTCAATATGTGTCCTGATTGGTTGCAAATATGCGTTTGTTATCGTAGATGACTATTCTAGGTTCAATTGGGTATTATTTCTTGTTCACAAAAACGAAGCATTTGAAAAATTTGTATTTTGTTTTCCAAAATTCAAAATTTATTGGATACAAAAATTGTTCCTGATGATTCTCCGCGAAGCAAGAAAAATAGGACTCTTCAAGAAACGGCTAGAACTATGATTAGTGAGTGTGACCTACCACAATACTTTTGGGCGAAGCGGTTAACACGGCTTGAAAACAATTTTACAAATTTTTCAAATGCTTCGTTTTTGTGAACAAGAAATAATACCCAATTGAACCTAGAATAGTCATCTACGATAACAAACGCATATTTGAAGAGACCTGTCTCTTAAACAGAACCTTGGAAAGATTTGACAAAAAATCGGATGAAGGATATTTTTCTAGGATATTCTAGTGCAAGAAAGCAACCGAGTTTACAATAGAAGAACGCTTTTAATTGAAGAAGTTGTGCATGTTACATTTGATGAATCTAATGATATTATCTCAAAGAATTTGTGTGAAGATGAAGACACAGGTATTCTAAAGGAGCTCGAAAAGCTCGATATTCATAAAGATCATCAAGAGGAACATCAAACGTTGATATCAACAACCATCAAGTTGATGATGAAAAGAATGAGGATGCTCAAAACGTTCTCATAAGCTTAGAGATTCGTCTCTAATCATCCTCAAGATTTAATTATAGGTGATCTATCCGATGGGGTAACTACTCGCTCTCATAAACCTTTGAATAATAATTGTGCATTGCTTTCTCACATCGAACCTAAACATATAGATGTTGCATTGAGTGATGAATCATGGGTTATTGCTATGCAAGACGAACTTAGTCAATTTGAGAAAAATAATGTATGGACCTTAGTTGAAAGACCTTCTTCTCATCCCGTTATTGGTACTAAAGGGTGTTTAGAAACAAATTAAATGACAAAGGTGAGATCATAAGAAACAAAGCTAGATTTTTTGCAAAAGGTTATGCTCAAGAAGAAGGCATTGACTTTGATGAAACCTTTGCGCCCGTGGCTAGATTAGAATCCATCGGCATGTTTCTTGCATTTGCATGTTTCAATAATTTAAAATTATTTCAAATGGATGTCAAAAGTGCTTTTTTAAATGGTTTTAGTTATTGACCAAGATGTTTTTGTCGAACAACCTCCGGGATTTGAAAATAAGAATCTTCCAAATTATGTTTTCAAACTTTCCAAAGTTTTATATGGTTTCATTGTTTATAATCTCCAAGAGCTAATGGTATGAAAGATTAAGTGGATTCTTGTTAGAAAATGGTTTCAAAAGAGGTATTGTTGACACCACACTTTTTACAAAAACAGATTTAAAAGGATTGCTAATTGTTCAAATTTATGTTGATGATATTATTTTTGGAGCAACTAATGAGAGTTTGTGCAAGGATTTTTCACAACTAATGCAAGAAGAATTTGAGATGAGCATGATGGGCAAGTTGCAATTTTTCCTCGGACTACAAATTCATCAAACCAAGGAAGGAACATTTATTACACAAATCAAGTACACAAAGAGACAATGCTCAAACGATTAGGTATGGAAGATTGCAAACAAGTTGGTACACCAATGTGTACTTCAACCAAACTTGATAAAGACGAAGAAGGTAATAGTGTTGATGAAAAACACTATAGAGGTATGATCGGAAGTTTACTTTACTTAAGCGCTAGAGACCGGACATCATGTTTGCTTTGTGTGTTTATGTGCTAGATTCCAATCTTGTCCTAAAGAATCACATTTGATTGCAGTTAAAAGAATTTTTAGATATCTAAAAGGAACAACGGACTTTGGTTTGTGGTACCCAAAATCCTCTACATTTGATTTAATTAGCTATTCTGATGCTGACTTTGCTGGGTGTAAAATTGATAGAAAAAGTACCAGTGGAATGTGTTGTTTTCGGGAAATGTAGAGGATTTTGGGTACCACAAACCAAAGTCCGTTGTTCTTTCTACGGCTGAAGCCGAATACATTGCTGCCGGAAATTGTTGTGCTCAACTTCTTTGGATGAAACATACTTTAAAAGATTTTGGTATCATCTTTGATTGTGTTCCTATATTATGTGATAACACTAGTGCAATTAATCTCACAAAAAATCCTGTTTTGCACTCTAGAACCAAACACATTGATGTCAAGCATCATTTCATTAGAGATCTCGTTTGTAAAAAGGAAATTCGTGTTGATTATGTGCCTACTTCAGACCAATTGGCTGATATTTTTACAAAACCCTTAGCTCTAGATCGTTTTGAATTACTCAGAAAATGCTTGGGGATTTTACAGAAAAATTGTGCATAAGTTCATTGTTCGGACGCACTCATTCGTCCGAACACATTTTCATTCGGACGCTCTGGTTCGTCCGAAAGCATGTGTTCCTTCTCGGACGTTCATATCCGTCCGAACAATAGCCTATTTTTCTTTAAATTCTCTGGAAATCTTCCGGACGCACTAGCTCGTTCGAAAGAAACTTCGGACGCACTAGCTCATTTTTGGCCGTCCGTTCTTCAGCTTTCGGACGCTCTGTCGGACGCAGGCCAAACGTTCGGCCGTCCGAAAGGTACCTCTGTTCCATTAAAACCATCCAAATTCCCCTTTTCGGACTCACCTCCCCCACCGAAACCCTCTGGCGAAAATTTTTCCCCTTCTCTACCAAATCAAAATTCACACTCTCACTTCCGAAATTGCTTAAAGAATCATCCTACCCACAATCCTTAGCCCCTAAATCACATCTTATTTATCCATTTCACCATACAAATTTCCCAAAATCTCACAAATTCTCAATTTTTTTACTTTCTTTTCTTCCACAAACAATGGTGAAATCACGTGGCGGTTCCTCTTCAGCGATTCGAGGTAGAAAAAACAAAGGAAAAATACCTGTTCGCGGAGAATCATCAGGAACCCCTCAAGTCTCCACCACTCCGACTCTGTCCAAATTTATCGATGCCAAGGCATCGGAGCGGTACACTTCTCTTTTAAGCAAATCCATTATAGTTCAACGTCCTGCTTCGAGTAGTCTTTTCGACGAATATAATCTTCCTATTATAAAACACTCGGATAGATCAATGGTCCCACTATTCGCACCCTTATTTCTCGTGTTAATCACACTGATATTGAGATTTCATCGACTATAATTAACAATATTTTTGAATGTGAAATCTCCGACCCCTCCGATTTTTCCTACTTCTTTTCCTTGGACAAATGGCCCGCTGAGGATACTCAGTTTGTTATCGACGAAGTTCGAGCCATTTTTGGTGTCCATTTTAAACAGGTTTCGGAAGCCAAGACTACTCTGCTCAGTCCGGAACTTAATATTTTGTATACCCTTGTAACAAATCTTTTGTTACCAACTGATGGGCATCGCACCGAGCCCGGAAAATTGCAACTGTACTTATTTTTTTGTGTCTTCAAGGGTATTTCTCTAGACTTCGGGTATCTTTTTTGTTCCTTATGGGAACTTTTTCTAACCGATACTCGAAGAAATATTCCTTTTGGAAAATTTCTTTCAGAAGTATTTGGTTCCCTCAATGTTCCCTTCACAGGAAATAAACAGTATCCTCCATATTTTAATAAATCATATATCTCATTGAAAGAAAAGGTCTTAGGTTTTTTAATGATCAATGGCTGACTAAGGCAGCCTTTGATATTGCCAAATCACAATCCCATGCCTCCACGACTGATTTTACTATCCCTCCTTCTCCCACTCCTCAACCACCTCGTTTCACATCAGCACCATCTACTTCTGCACCATCTTCTGAACCATCCCTTTCACATATCTGCAGACTTCTCCAATCTCTGAGCACTCAGGTCAGTACTTTTCAACGCCGCACCAATCGCAAGCTCAGACAAGAGACTGTAGCAAACAATAGTTCCAAGAAGGCCCTCAGTTTCGGCATGTCTGCGTCGGCTCAAGTCCAGTTTGCTGAGCTTCAGTCCCAACATCCACTGGAGTCATCTTCTGACAGTGATGAACCTGAAGATGACCAGCCACGTGACGACACTGCAGAAGATGAACAAGAAGATGCCGATGACGATGACGAAGACGATGAAGATGTTGACGACACTTTTGAGTATATCATGCAACGTCGTACCGGAAACTAATAGAGGAGCATGACAGTGAAGCTACCGACGACGATGTTCCATCCAAACGTCAAAAGACAGAAAAACGCTCAAAAAAGAAAAATGACTCTCATTAGTTTCTTTCGGTTTCGTTGCAGTTCTCTTTTTTTTGGAACTTTTTAGCATTTTCAGCAAAATAGGTGGCTTGAATATGTATTCCCATCAACTCTTTAGTTGAATGTACTAACCCTCTTTCAATTCTTTAAGAAGCCTGTGTGTCCGAAAGGCATGTTCCTGCAACAGCTTGTTTTACATAGTTAGGTGTTTGTGTCATCATCTTTGTGATGTAGAGTGCAAAACAGGATTTTTTGTGAGATTAATTGCACTGTGATATTCTGATATAATTTGTTATATTATTATGTTTTGATATAATGTGTTGACAAATTGATATCCAATATTGCAAATGTATTAGTCTTATCCAATTGAGGTTTGTCATCATCAAAAAGGGGGAGATTGATGTTTCCCAAACCTTATTTTGATGATGACAACCAAACACTTAACTATGTAAAACAAGCTGTTGCAGGAACATACCTTTCGGACACACAGGACCGTCCGAACCAGGACAAAACTTCTCGGACGCAGTGCATCGTCCGAACAAAGTGACAGAAAAAATGGGAACTTACTGCCTATCTTGCGGACGCTCTGGATCGTCCGAAGCCTCTGTCGGACGAAGGACCGGACGCTTACTCGGACGTCCAAACGTAGTCTGTCAACAACACTGAAAGAAGACCGGACGCTTCCTCGGACGCATTCCATGTGTCTAAGAGTCCGAACCCCAACGGCTATTTTTTGTGCATTTATTACTTAGCCGTTAGGAAGTGGTTGAAAGCTCTATTTATTGCTATTATAAATAGAGGCTTTAAGAACCTGAAAATATCATCTAATACATTGAATACAAGCCCAAGGAATTAGTAATTTGAGTGCAAATTGACTATAGAGCTTTGTTGTATTAGTGTGAAGTTGTGAGTGCAAATTCAACATTGAGTGGAGTGTTGATAATTTTGTACAAGAGTGTGGTTGTAAGTAAGATTCTTGGCTCAACTAAAAGAGTTTTAGTGTGAGCAAGAACTTCCCAACTTTGTAAAAATTATTGGCTCACCAAGTGTGTGAAGCATTCAAGAGAATTGATACTTCAAGCTTGCTAGCTTGGAAGTATTGTTTGTTCAATTTTTCTCTCTTTAATTTACTGTTTTATTGAATTCATTATCTCTGCATTTAATTCTATAAAACTCACTGCTTTGTGAAAGCAGAATTTTTAGAACCCTAATTCACCCCCCCCTCTTAGGTTGCTTTGGGACCAACAGGGTTACTGTTTGAAGAGTTTGATTTAAAAAAAGGATTTAATACAACTAAAGCTTAATAAACTAAGAAAGCAATTTACAATGGGTTAGGGTTCAACTAGCCAATTTTTGAGGTTTAATCAATTGATTAGGTTAAATAACTATACGGGTCTAACTAGAGATTCCCTCCTAACTATGAATCAATTCCTTGGCCGGGCTCATGAGACAATTCTTGTCTAATAAACTCATGGAGTTCTAGGAACCAACTAGAAAAGCTAGCATCTTGTCTCGTCCGAGAAAAGGAATTCGAAAGTATGATGATCGGATGTTGAAGACCGTCCGAAGCCCAAAAAATATCGGACGTTCAAGACCGTCCGAAGAAAGGAGCTCAAAATGAAGTAATTTTTCTGTCAGAGCTGTAGGACGCATATGACCATCCGAGACACTGTTCATCAAGCTGTAGGACGCATGAACGGACGTCCGAACCACGGTCCGAACCGCTAACGGCTAGTTTTTAACAGCTAGTTTTTTGACCATTGGAGCTCAAATTTCAGCACATCTTTCATCTATAAATATCCCAAGGACTTCCAAATGATATGTGGAACTACTACATTCAATACAAACACTTGTAAGAGCTATTTGGGGAGAAATAGGCTAAAATATTGTGGGTTGCATTGGTTTGAGTAGTATAGTTCTCTTGGCTCAACTAGAGGGAATTAGTGTGAGCAAGAGGCTTAAAGACTAGACTAGTGAGTGATCTTCAAGTGTAAGAGTGGAGAGACAACTAGATGTACTTGAGTGAGGTTGTAGTGTAAAACTCTTTGGCTCAACTAGAGGAACTAAGTTGGTGCAAGGGTGAGCCTACTTTGTGTACAAGAAGGTTATTGCCTCACCTTCTTTGAAGAGGCACTACTAGTGGATGTACTCCAAGCTTGAGAAGCTTGGGAGTTTGGTTTGATATTCTTTATCTCAATCTTTTATTTGTTCTTTAAGCTTTGATTGTTAAATATTTATCTTTTCATTAAGCACTTCAAAAGTTTTGTTTTTTGAGACAACATAATTCACCCCTCCTCTTAGGTTGCTTTTGGGCCAACAATTGGTATCAGAGCTTGGTCTCATATATTGAGCTTAATTGCTTTTGAGTAAAGATCATTATAGCAACCAATAATGCATTGTTTTTAGAGGGGCATTCTATCACTAGACCACCAAGGATCGCTAATTTGCATAACGAGATTACCACTTTTAGATAGGCAAGATGTTGGAGAGATCTCCGGTGAGGCTTGGGAGCATTTTAAAGATTTGTTAAAGAAGTGTCCTCATCATGACTATGGTTTCAACATTCAAACCATCTACAATGTATTGTCTCAAGAGACGAAGTCAATAGTAGATGCCTCCATTGATGGTTTCATATCCTACAAGACACCGAACAAAGGTCAAGAATTGCTCAATAGAATGGCTTGTAACCATTACTATCATGGGGCAATGACTCCACCGGTAGCTCAACATTGAGCCCATCAAGCTAATGCTCAAAATGGAGTCTTGAATTTGAATGTGCATGATACTCTACTTGTTCAACAAAGTATGTTTATGAATGTGACGAACAATATTACAAAAGTATTAGAGAACTTAGGGAGATCAAGTATTGTGAATTCAATGTCTTCTTCTTCATCTCGACGGCCCATGGTATGTGATTTTTGTGGGGATGGGCATGGGAAATGTGAAATGCCATATGGTTCTAATGAGCAACTCACAAGGCCACTATGTATCCAATCAACCATCTTTTTCAAGGAACCCGCCCAGAGTTTATGGGAACACATATAACCCCTCTTGGAGGAATCATCCTAATTTTTTGTGGAATAACCTAAACAATCAATCCAACCTTCGTTTGTCAACCGAATCCCCTACCTCAAACTTCCATCTAGATGGTTCAAGTTCAATCTTCTAGACCTTATAAACCTCCACAGCAAAGAAACACTCAAGCCAACTCCTATCAATCTCCATCTAACCCTCCATTTCAAAATCAACAATCAAGGCCTCCATTCCAACCTTCAAATTCCATGAGAAACTGGGATAGCTCCTTTGGGATGGTTTGTAAGTGTTTCCATAAGGTCAAGATTGTTGTTGCTTGTTTTCCCAAAAAATTTAGTTGCTAGGTTTGTGATGAAATCCCCTCTATTGACATTAATCATTCGGATGGTCTCTTGAGCAAAAATCACGCAACATTGGACTGGAGGTTGCATTAGCAAGGTATTCTCTTTTCCCATATGTTCTCAAACACGCTAGTGAGGTTGGCTATCATGTTTGTCATAAGCTTCTTTACAGCCAATAGAGCATCAGAGTGATGTAGGTTTAGAACTCCTCTCTGTCCTTGAGGTGGCTCTGGTGGTTGTGCTTGTTGCTGTTGTGTAACCAAGCCGTGTTGATTGTAATTTGAGGCCATACTGTTAAGCAACCTTTATGCTTTCTTTGGCATTTTGAAAATGAGGTTGTAATGTAAAACCCTTTGGCTCAACTAGAGGGACCTAGTTGGTGCAAGGGTGAGATTACTTTGTGTACAAGAAGGTTATTGCCTTACCTTGTTCGAAGAGGAACTACTAGTGGATGTACTTCAAGCTTGAGGAGTTTGGGAGTTTGGTTTGAGATTGTTTATCTCAATCTTTTTATTTGTTCTTTAAGCTTCTTTAGTTAAATATTTATCTTTGATCATTTGTGCTTAAGTGTTCATTTGTTGCACAAAGTTTGCATTTTCAAAAAGCACATTAAAAGGATTTGTTTTTAGAGACAAGCTAATTCACCTCCCTCTTATGTTGCTTTTGGGCCAAGATATCATTTCTTTAACTTCGACAAGTTGGTCTTGTAACATCTTGGTGGATTTGTTTTGGTCTTCGAAGTATCTAACTATCTCTTCCCAGAGTTGAGCTTGTTCCTCAAGGAGTTTAGCATGTTCATCATGGATTTTTAAGACACTTCTTGAAGTTGGGTCAATTCCTTTTGGATTTCTTGAAGTTGCATCCACATGCCCATCATTCTTGCCTCTTCATTTTCTTGAGTTGATTGGTGAGGGAAATATGGACTCCATTGATTCATATGAAGGCTCTTGAGATGGTCCTTTTGAGGCAAATATTGTTGATGAAAATACTCATAGATTAAGGCCTAAGACTAGATATGAGTTAAATGCACAAGATAAAATAAATTTATCTTTAAATGCTAAAGCCATTTATATTTTGTATAATGCTTTGGATGCAGATGAGTTTTCTAAAGTAAAAGGTTGGTAAAAACATATCGGCCAAGGAGATATGGGACAAATTGAAAGAAATTCATGAAGGAAGTGAAGATATAAGAGAGCAAAAGAAGTCACTTCTTGTGGTGAAACATGTTGAAAAGATTACTCACTTGAAGGAGGATGGAAGGGATAACCCTCTAGGTGAAAGAACAACCAAAGTTGAGGAGCAAAAGAAAAGAATTAGGGGTTCACGTGCCAAGCATTGGGAGTTCAAAATTGAGGACAATGTTGTGCCCAATAAGATGCCACATTAGTATGTGAGAAGGAAAATCAGTTGGGTTGGTCCATTCCTCATTACAAAAACATTTCAATAGATGGATGCATCTACTTAAGGGATGGCAACAAGGAGTTCTTGATGGGAAAAAGTGATTAGGCTTATACCCATAAAGACCCAAGGAAAAAGGACACATCTCCGTCCTTTATATGGATGCTTAAAGTTCCCAATACCATAGTCAAGCTAATGACTATAAATAAGTGCTCTTGGAGGCAACCCAAAGCTTTTCATTCCTCTTTATACGCTTTAATTTAATCTTGTGTTCTGTAGTTCATTAGGTTATTAAGTTGGGTTAATTAGATAAAATTAGGTCTAATCTACTCACTGGCCTTTCTAAGAGTCAACACTCAAAGCTTGTATGTTGTTGTTAAGCTCACAAATATGATTCAAAGGTGGTTCCTTTCCTATTCACCAATACCCCAAAACATTTACTACTACCCAATTATCCACCATTTTTAACTATCCAACCCACCAATCAATCAAAGCCCATGGAAAATTGGCATCATCAAACCTTGACCCATGCTAATTAGTGCATAATTAAAGACAAGAAACATAAAGGAAGCATTTTAAAGAAAAGATTTATGAAAGTATGTAAAATGGACAATACATTCTAAGATGTGCAATTAAATATCCTAGCTAAAAGTTATTATTAGGAATGCATATTTAAAGAAAGCCATAAACTAGTCTACCAAAAAAACTAAGAAAGCAAGTAAAGGAAAACATTTGGAAACTAAACTACATTAATTTAATAGAAAGGAAATGAAATTAAACATAAACGAAAAATTTCTTACATAGGAGGCTCCAATCCACAGCTTAGAGATGAAAATTACTCTAAATTACATCTAATCTAAGAAAATCCTTCCCAAATACGGAGAAAATTGAAGAAAAACTCTGGCCTATACCAATACCTAATAACACACTCTAACAACGTCTACATAGCCTCCAAAGAGGTTCAAAGGGTACTTATAGTGCTAGGGTTGGAAGAATTGGCTGCAACAACATTTTATACTGATTTGGATGTTTTTGTCCCTGCAAACTTCTAGATGTGTTGCCAAAATGGGATGTCAAACATGAAATTACTCGGACTCGGCTGCTGTTTCGAGATTTACTTCTTCAGTTTTATCTCCTCAATGTCAATTAATTACTTTGATTTTCCTTCGATGCCTTGGTTATGAGTTTTTCTTCTTCATTTTTATCACCGCTGTGTCAAATACTTTTGAAAGTGACTCGTTTCATAACCATGGTTGTGAAGTATGGTTAGGATTCCTGTAGATCCAAAACTTGGTAACCACGGTCACCAATTTCGTAACCGTGGTTACGAGCACTTATGGTTTGATTTATCTTGTTTGTCGTCCGATTGTCACACCTTTTCCTCCAAACAAACTCTACACATAAACTCTCTCCATTAATTATACCAAAAACACTAAAATAACATTAAAGAGACTAAATTAACACAAAAAAACACATTCTAGAACATGAAAGCAGTAGGCAAAAACAACACTTAATCACTAAAAATGTTCAAAACTAAGGCCAAAATTCTTAAATTTAGGATATATAAAACTCTAATTTCTTAGATTTATTAGCTGCCAAGTTACTTTAGAGTGGGTTATATTGGCCTACATTATTTTGGGATGCAACGACATTTATGTAGTAATGTCATGACCGTTGTGAATGGGAAATATATCTTAGATGCATGAGATGATGCTTAATAATATTCTAGAGGTAGAGATTCATCATTTGACGTATGGGGCATTGACTTCATGGGTCCATATCCCAAATACATTCTCCAACAAATACATCTTGGTTTTCATAGACTATGTCTCAAAGTGGGTTGAAGTAGCTGCATTACCAACCAAGGCGTAACATTTTCTCAAATACATATTGGTTTTCATAGACTATGCCTGAGTGTTACCAAGGCGTAACATTTTCTCAAGACTTGAACTCATAAGAGCCATTATCAGTGATGGAGGATCATACTTCAAAAACCTCTTAGTTCGAACACATAAAATTACTTTACCTTATCACTCCCAAACTTCTAGACAGGTGGAAGCATTAAACAGGGAGCTAAAAAATCTTGGAAATGTATAAAGTAATAAGGCCATCAGAATCCCCTCATAGGTCAGCAGCATTTATAGTTGGAAAACACAGTGAAATAATTAGGGGAAAAAGCAGAATGGTAATAAATTATAAAAGACTAAATGCTGATGGCCTTATTACTTTTAAATTTAATAATTCTTTAATGTGCATCTTAAATTCTTCTATGTCTTGGGGACTAGCTTCTATTTTTGGACAATCCTTCTCAAAAAGATTGGACTCGTAAATTGGATAATGCTTATAGGAATATAGAATGGCATTCAAAACTCCTATTGATATGTTGCCCTGCATTTTAGTCAGAGCTGTCTTTTCTGTATACTTTCCCGACGAAGTAGAACCATCTCTATCAAGATGACAGACCCACTTTCTGTATTATCAAAGGATCAATTATAACAAGTCACACACTCATATTCCGGAAATACAGAAACAAAGAAATTCCGCGATCGAACTCCCCATTCAAGTAATGGATTCTAGCCAACTGAAAGGATCTTCTGATCAATCCAGAGATCATTTGGATTCCATTAGTAATGAGGATTCGGAATATCACACATTGATCAATCAAAGATGCAGTGCTAGTACTAGTACATCTGAGAATTCTTAATTGGCTAGTTGTAAATAACCCCAGGGCTATGGAACAAAGGATTATTTCGGACCTACACCAAGGTACATATTGATGGTGATTTAAAAATCTCGCAGAATGTGATACGATGAGATAGAATGCAAAGACAATGTGTATAAGAGACAGGTTTGGAACTCCGTGGGTGGGGGGGGCATTGAACAGTCGGAAAAAGCCCGGGCTCGCTTACGGAAAGTAGAAAAGGAAACCAAGGCTCAATCCAATTAAGTCCATAGCGTCTACCAATTTCGCCATATCCCCCTTCCTTTTTGTTTTGAGATTAGGATTTCATTGTGATGTCGTTTCTTTTTTTCTTTCATTTATACTGAAATCGTTGAATTCATTAGATACCGATTCCTATCTCGAAAAAGTGTTTTCTTTTCTTACCTATCTTCTATACTTCACTTTCGGTTTCGGGTAGAAAAATAATCCTTATTATTTTCAACTTTAATTGAAAGCTCGTATGTGGTTGGTATTCATGGTTAGATTGCTAAAAAGACAAAGAAATGGATACTTGGGATATTTGTTACAGTACTAACCCAAAATGAGGCTCTTTTAGTAATGGTTTAATGACGGACTACATATTTCAACCTTAGTTCGACTTAAACAGTGATTACCAAAATAAGTATACAATTCACTAAGAATAAAAGGAAACAATGTTCAAAATTATGAACTGAGATGCCAAGTAATTTTTTTTGTTTTAATGGGTAGGAGTTTAAAAATCAGAAAGTGAAATTAATCTAAAATTAAAGAATAAAAATAAAGAATTTGTAACTTATTATTAAAAAATTACAGCTTATAATATTTTTATTTTCATTTAAAGTTTAACATTGTCACCGTAAATGCTACCGCTAACGAAGTTGACTTAGACAAACGTTGAACAGTTTGATAAATTGCTCAAATTCAAATTTCAATATCAGCTCATGGAACTATCTAGAAAGACCGTCATAAATCATTGAAAATCTCAATTTTGAAATGAGGGATAACCTGTCTCCCACGCACACATATATAGGGATTTTATAATTCCCTCTAGAGTACTATATTCTTCATTTAATATTTACCATTAGATATATAGAAGAATTTTAAACTTTTAGATTATATTGGGTATAACTAACTTATTTTGAATGGTTTTACGCACAAACTTTTCCATGTAGTTAGAGGACCTGTTCAATTTTGAGAATTGGTTTTCTTTTCATCATACTCATCTTTTACACAACTCCTCCTCAACCTTTACTACTATTGTGATGCGTCGTCCCCAATTGAAAGTAAAAGTGGATATTATATTATTTATAACACATTGACTTTAGGGCTACTAATAACTTAGTTTAACTATTTTGAATCCGTTTTTTTTGCTCAAAAGTTATTGGCATAGTCCAGAATTCAGAGTGTTACAATTGGTATCGGAACGAAATTCGTGTGGTTTCTACACGGAATGAGACTGAACCAGTGGTATTGGGCTGTACTACGCAATGTATGAAATATGTTATTGGGCCCCAACTTGGAGTTTAGGAGGATGCAAAGACTAAAGGAGGGGTGAATGTGATATCCCGTCCCACTTCGGAAGTGGAAAGGGATATTGTATTATTTAGAACACCTTCAATTTTGGGTTACTAACAACTTAACTTAAATATTTTGAATTCATTGTTTCCACACAAAAGTTGTTGGGTCAGCTTAGGAGTTGGGGTATTACAGTTACTCCATTTAACTTATATATTAATCTAAATCATTATTTATTACCATTTTTTTTATTTATGACAAATTATATTACATTTTTCATTTCTATTTTTCTTAATTTCATATTTAAGATTTTACATTGTTGAAATAAATTTGTTTTATTTTGTTTTATTTTATGTAAGCTAACTATGAAAATTATTGTGCTATTTCTAATTTTTTGTACAAAATTCTATGAATAATAATATTTTATATTTTTACATTATTTTATCTATTAGTTAAAATAATGATAAGTAGTGCCTTTTATGATATTTGACATTATACTGTTTTTATTTCTCATAGTGCTTCTTTCACAGTTTAAGAATGCTATCCAATTGACTTATTTGTTTTCATGAAGTGGTGAAATTTGAATAACAATTTGTTAATTTACTTGTGAAATTCATTTTTTTTGAAGTAAAATTTTTGTCAATCAAAATAGTTTTAACATTAATGAGAATAAAATTCAAAATATTTTAACCATTGATAATGGGAGGGCATCATTTGGTTTAGTGGTCTTTCCATTTGTTTTTAAAATTGGTTAAAAAATATTAAAGCTACACATAATTGTATGTAACTAATAAATAATTACTCCATATTTTTATTTTGCAAAATTATCTATACTTATATTATAATGGTATTATATATAAAAATATTATTTTTACATATTATTTTAATTTTTATTAGTTGTACGAAATACATTGTGCCTTAAGTACTAGGTTAGATAATGAAGTGGCACATATATTACTTAAATTAAAGTACTATACTAACATATAGATAGTATTAATTTATTATATAAACATACTACATCTATATTATTTATTACATTTTATACATTATTAGCAAGCATAATAGCTTATAGTGTGATTTTTTTTTTTATTTCATTACTTTTCTTTTTTTGGTTTTTGGGTACAATTTTCCATTCGTAATTAAACTTTTACAATATTTGATAATAAAATTTTTATTTGTCGAACTACGTCTTCGTTGAACATTTCAATTTAATAGTTTTATTATAATAAATTATTCACTTTGAGAATGCTATGAAATTTAAATAACAATTTATACTAGTGTTACCATGAAATTTGACTTCTACAAATATCTCATGGTTATTTATATAATCAAATATGATGATATTTTTAATATTATTCAGAAAATGGGAGAGCAAATTATAATTATTTTAGACGGTACTATACTAATACTTTGATGGTAGGTTTTTTTTACACTTAATCATACTATTTATTATCTATTACAATTGTTAATAATGTCATATTTAGTAAAATCTAGTAAATGTTTTCTCATTTATTGTTTGTGAAATTGTCTATATTCTTCTATGCTTTGATTTTATTTTATTTTTGATCAAGTTAATATAATAGACTTATAATTTTACTTTTTACCATACAAGAGAATACTATTTGGATACCAAATAGTACTTGTTTTCGTAGTCCTTAATACTATCATAATAGTTTTCTTCATGAAAAATTACTAATGCAATATATGTTTTATTACCAAAAATTATTTGATATGATACAGATAATCTATCAATATCATTAATCTAATGTCTCATAAATTACCGGATGGACCTCTCATAAGACTTAGAATTAATCAAGTTGATATAATTGAGTTAATAGTACCTTTTATTATATGCGAAAATGCCATTTATATATCTCATAGTAATTTCTTTCATAGTTTCTAATACTATTTTATTATTTGTTTCATCACTAATCATTCTAGTATCTATTTCATTACAAAAATTTATTTGATAATAATATAGGTAATTTAACATTACATTTAATTTAATTCAAAAATACTAGAATCTCTCATAAGAGATAGTACATTGTATACAGTAAATACTATGTTGATATTTTGATAGTGGGTTTCTTCACTTAGAGACAGGCCCATACATAGTACAATATTATTTTTTTAAGCATAGTATAATATTATTATTTTTAAGCAACCACTGAACCCTGTGAGATTTTTATTAGAAAATTAGCAAGATTTACAATGGCAAATGTATGGGCAACCTCTAACATCCAAGAGCACCAAACCTTTTATATAAGAAGGAATAATGTCTTGGTCATATTCAACATAAATAGGATTGTTTATGCCCTCATTTGCTAAACAATCAGTAACTTGATCTGTCTCTCTAAATACATGTGAAAATAAAATAGGTCTTCCTACGAGGAAGTCTTTGATGAATTGGAGTTCATTATCAATGCTCCATGATGGTGTGGATAGGCCGTTCAAGATGTTGACTAGAATTAATGAATCAATTTCCACCTCCACTGCTTGTAATTGCAACTTACCACACATTTTGAGACCATCTACAAGGGCCAATATCTCAGCTTTCAAATTGATTTGTTGTCAGTTGGAGAAGGCCTTGATACATTGTCCATTGTGATTCCTAAGAATGCCACCTCCCGCTGCCATACCCATATTACCTTTTGAAGCCCCATCCACATTCAACTTGAAGGAGCCAAGAGGAGGGCATTCTCATTTAGTAGCAAGTACTCTCCTCGGTTTTAATTGAAGAAGCTGATTGCAAATACCTCTCGAGAGAAAAAGTTCAACAGCTTCTATCACCTTTATAAAAGGATAAATTGAAGAAATATCTTTCAAGTTAGAACAAATATCAACAATAATCCATGTTGCATTGATTGCCGTTCCTTCGAAGATAACCTTGTTTCTAACTTTCCATACAAACCAGCAAATTATGCACGGGAGGATTTTATGAATTTCCCCAGTTGTGGTTTAAGGTGGATAGGCAGCCCACCACCATGAATTTAACTTATCCAAAATGAATGCTGCTGGAGCAAACGTCAGTTCAAACCAATATTCAAAATTACTCCAAATTTGCTTTGAAATGGCACGGGCCACAAATAGATGATCCAAGGATTCCTCCTTCCCATATTGGAGAAGCAGCACTTGGAGGCTAACAGAATGCCAAGCTTGGAAATTATATCATCCGTTGGAAGCCGTTTGTTCAACAATATCCACATGAAGATGGAGATTTTCAGCTGGAGTCTCTTATCCCAAATCATTTCCCTAGAGAATGACTGTGCAAGTGATGGGAAAGTCGATGAGATTGAGAAATAACTCTTTGGATGTTGGGTCCAAATGAGTTGGTCCGGTTCCCCCTTTAAGAAAATTACCTTTTCCTTGAGAAGTTTTCCAATGTTGTGACGTTCTTCACTGGAATATATCCCATTCAATGCGGAAAGGTTCCAGCCATCAAAATTCTATACTTGCTCCACTATGAGGTGGCTGTCATAGACTTGCTCTACCATATGAAAGATAGGCCCTTGTTCAGTCCACGGATCAAAACCAAAATGAAGAATTAGCCTTCCTAATTAGGAATAACAAATTCTTTTCCACTTCCTCTCAAACTCTCAGCATCCTTTTCCATGTAAATGAATCTCTAGGTGATTCCTTAACTATGCAAGAGTGAACTGGGCCTCTAAGGTCTCTTTCTTGGAGAAAAGAGCACCATAGTAATTGGCCTTTTGCGAAACTTCCACCATAGTTTGATATTAAAGCCGTTTACCACATCCAATAATGGTGGAATGCCAAGTCCATTTGAAAATGTAGGTTGACATATTGTGGCCCACTCAATCCAATGGTGTTTGCGAATGCTCTCCAATGCTCCCCAGAAGAAATTTACGAATTGCCGCTCAAACTCCTTGATAATTGAATTTTGGGGCGAAGAATTGCCATAAGAAAGATTGGAATGCTACTAAGAACATGTTTGATAAGAATAAGTCAACCTCCAGGAGAGAGAAATCGAGTTTGCCATCCATGAATGCGAGATGCCACTTTTTCAATCAATGGCTGAAATAGAGATTTTTTTCTTTTTAGCTTTCTGGATAGGGCATCCCAAGTATGTGAATGGTAGGGATTTCTAGGTGAACCCTATCTTGGCTAGACAGGTCTTTTGAATCATCCGAATCCGAGATAGTGATGCTTTTTTGGATAAATAGAAAGAGCTTTTCGACTTATTAAAAGAAGCCCTAAAGATGTCTCAAATTTTGAGAGAAAAACCATGAGATTATCGTCCCTAGATTAAGGAAATCCATTCTTCAGAAAATCTAAATGTCCTTAAAGTTACATATAAGAAAGGCCAAGAAAGCCTACCAAATGCCTTAGCAAGGTCCAGCTTAATGATCAAACTTCCACCTCTTGTTTTTCGGTCTAAAAAATGCACCAATTCTTGCACCAGTAAGATGTTGTCTGCAATTTCTTTGCCATGGATATAAGCCACCCGCTCGGGGGAAATAAACTTAGGTAGACTAGAAGAAAGCCTATTAGCCAAAATTTTTGTGCAAATTTTATTAAAGAAAGTACAAAGACTAATGGTTCTAAAGTCATTGAAAGAGGAGGGATTAGCTATTTTTGGGATCAATGCAATAAGGGTGCTGGTGAACATTCTTGGTAATTTTTCCCACCCTTCAAGAAGTCCCTTATGGCATGGAAGAGGTCTTGTTGAATTGTATCCCATCAAGCGGTGAAGAAGACCCATTGTATCCATCTATACCCGTAGCTTCATTCGGATTGAGGAAGAAAACAGCTTTCTTCAACTCCTTTGTTGAGAGTTCGGATAGTAAAAATTGATTATCTTCATTGGAGACTATTTTTGTGAGAGTATCTAACAAGGAGTGGTCTATCACTGTTGGATCATTGCGTGACAAGAGTTCTTGAAAGAAATTAACCTCCTCTACCTCAATTCGTTGTATGTCTTCGGTCCAAACCCCATCAACCTTAATCTTTGAAATACGCAGTCTTTGATTCTTGGCCATGAGAGTGGAGTGAAAGAATGTAGTATTATGGTCAACCTCATTCAACCAATTCAGCCCCATTCTTTTGTCTCCAAAAAGTTTCTTCCTCCGCAAGGCACTTGGTGTGGATAGCTTATGCATGAGCTAAAACAAGTTGGTTGCTTTGACTTACTACAAAAAGGCTTCTTCCTTGAATTTTCCTCTCGTTCAGCTTCCTTTACTTTGGTGAATACATTTCTAAACACTATGTGACTCCAATTCCACAACTCTGTCTTCAACCTTTTAGGTTTGTAAGATAGAATAAAGAGGGGTGGTTCAGAACAATGCAAGGACCAATTTCATTCCACTACCTGCAACAAGTTCTTATGCTTAGTCCACATGTTTAAAAATTTAAATTGTTTCGGGCCTAATGTGGTTGCATTGGACACTTTGAGAATGAGAAGCGAGTGATCAGAGCATGTCTGAATCAGATGCTCTACACTAATGTTTTGATAGGCTGCAAGAAAACCATTGTTGCACAGATAAATGTCCAGCCGCTGCCACACAACATTTCCAAACCTATTACCACGCCATGTATATTTGCAACCTTGGAAGGCCATGTCCATCAAGCCACAATCATGAAGATAATCATTGAATTCCCGCATAGCATCAGGATCTAAAGAGCAAGAGCCTTGAAGAGCTATATTCATCCAAGCTAGAAATGATGTTAAAACCTCCACTATCCAACCGTGGAGATTGAGGTTCAACGGCCCTGAGAGCTTCCCATAGACTCATTCTTTCTATTTTTGTGCACTTTGCATAAACAAAAGAGGCTGCCACATCTGTATGATAGGGTGCCAAGGAGGAGGTTACATGGAAAAGTTGATCAGAAACAAAAATGGCAGCTAAAGCTAGCTTTTTGTTCCAGAAAATCCAAATTTTTCCTTTAGGATTGGAATCACAACTATCAAATCCTAATTTGTGGGAAAAAGAGGTAATCCTTTCTTTGTCCACCATAGGCTCCCTTAAAGCAAGAATTTTTATTTTGTATTGTTTAACTAGCAACTTTAATCTAAAAATGGAGGGTTTTTTAGCTATCCCCCTTATGTTCCATGGGAGGATACTATCCATTTAATACAGAAGCATTGGGGCTGAGTGGAAGGTTTAGTAGATAACCTTGTTTGTATTGGTCTTGGCATGCTATAGAACAGCTTGTTTACGTCTACTTTTGTTTTTGGATGTGGACTTACCAACCAGTTGTGCCTTGGATAGAGCAGGCTGATGAATAGTATCCATTGCGTGTTTTGCATGGGGGGAATCACTGTCCAAAAAGTAACATGGTAACTCCTCCAATATTTTTGCATAAGGGATGGAAGAGTCATCCATGGATGGGTTTTTTGAAATTCAAATGGGAGAGGTTGCTGCCTGGATTTCTAAATCTTTTGAACGAGTCAGCTCTTGTGCAACCAAATCTGTTGGATCTCCCCAAATTCGAGTTCAACCCTCCTTCCAAGGGATTTAAAATTTGAAACTGCACAATTGTAGGGTTTGCTGTTGGCATGTTTGGCAGCTTGGGGTATGGTTGGGTTTCCACCTTTTCTACCAGCAAGTCCACCACTAGTGATGTAGCCATCTAGGGTTCTTGTGCATCTGGCTGCAATAGAATCTCCAAATTTTCATGAAGCAAAGTGTCTTCTGGTGATTTTTCTTTTTCAACTTGTCATGAGGTGCTCACTTTATTTTTCTTGATTGGCTTCTATTGCGACTTACCTTTTTTTCTTTGGGTGTTGTGGTTTAGATGGAGCTGAGGAGTCAACTTGCTTCTTGGAGGTCCTAGGAGTGCCTGCAAAGCAATCATCTAAGTTGTGCCCAAGCTTGTTGCATTCTATATAGTAACTTGGAATCTCTTCATAGCAAATTTTCTGCCATTTACCATTATCTCCTAACCCTAGCTAAATCATTGTGGGGAGAGTAGCCAAAATATCCACTTCCACACATACCTTAGTTGTGTTGGACTGGTAAAATGTTCAATCGCCATGTCTAATTTGAGATAAGTACTAACTGCTTGGGCAAGACTGAAAATTGAGTGCTTGTTGAAGAAAACGGCAGGTAATCCCTGTAGGGTAATTCAGAGAAGCACAATCGAAGGATCAATGTCTGGGGTGTAAAATGGATGCCATTTGAGAATCCATATATAGAAACCATTGATATACCATGTATTTTTAAAGAGCTAGCAGCAAAGATAATCCTCCTCCAAAGAGAATCGAATGAGTACATGCCTATGATTAAGGAAGCCAACTGTGAAGTTACCTTTAAAACCAATGGTGTGGAAACTCTTCATCACTGTCTCCAGGTTTTGTTTGCCTCTGGGGAAATTACCTACTAGAGTGAAGAGAAACGATTTAGCCAGTTTTTGTACTTCTTCTTCAGAGAAAACGATGGCCTGTTCCCCCTTGTAAGATTGTAACTTCTTCAAGGAATGATCCGGCTATGGAGTTTGTGTTTGCTGCTGTTGTTTACCAAGTAGAACTTGCCCAAAGGATCTTGTTTGCCCTTCAGCTGCTGAAAGGCCTCTTGCTCGGCCATGCCGAGATGCAGCTTACTCGGCCATACCGAGATGCAGCCAAGTGTAGAGTTTGTTTTTTAGAGTGAGAAAATGTAGAGAGATGGAGGAGAAAAGTTTCTATTAAGCATGTATTCGTAGTATAATATTATTATTTGTTATTATTTTTTATGATACACAGTTTCACGCGATTAAGCACTTATAATATAATTTTATCCATTTTTTATTTTTTATTTTTTTATATTCAATGACTTTCTTAGTCAATTTGATATAGTCAATTTGATAACCCGTGCTATGCATGGGGAGATGAAAATATTAGGCTTATAAAATAATAATATTAGTTAAATAATGGTTGCTTGAAACTTTTATTTTTATTTTTAAAATAACTCATATTTCTCCCTACCCTCTAAGGACTCAAACCCATGACCAATAAGTCATAGGGGAAGCACCACCTAATCTACACTTTGTTGTCTGATAAGCTCATAAATGAAGTATATTTTATCTGTCGTTTACCTTTGTTTTAATGTAATTTGAGCAAGAATTGATTAATTATGGGCTAAAATGGTTTATTTTGAGTTTTTTAAGGTTTGAGTGAACCAAATTGATCGCAAAAGTGGAGGAGAATTGCAAAATTGGAATTTTTGTGCATTGGCAAGGAGCGATTCTAGCACAGTTTGGTAGATTCAAGCATAACTTTCTTTTCTGAGCTCCAATTGAGATAATTCAAGAAGTTTTGGAAAGCTAATACAAAGAGATACAACTATCATGTTTTGAATTTTTAAAATTTGGCCCATGTCATGGTCAAAATTATGGAGGAAGTTGAAGCTGGTGCTGCTAGCGGTGCCAAGGCGTCGAACCAGTGTGGTTTTATCTCTAGCGCCTTGGCTCTACAAAAGACAGGCGCCGATCAACGTGTGGGCTACTGAACTTGATTTAATTTGCAAGAAACATCCTCCTGTAGGCCCGGTTGGATGAAAAATTTTGTACTTATCATCTCGGAGCCTCAAAACCTTAAAAATATCTATAAATACAGCAAGAGAGGAAAAGAAACAATAATCATTAGGCATCATTAGTTTCTTAGGTTTTCAATAGTTTGAACAATAATTTGGCCGTAGGGTAGATTTCTCAATTGTTCGAGCTAGAATTTCATTCTCTTGTCAAGAATTCAAGATTCGATGATCATCAGACATTTTTTTTTGCTATAATTACTAAGTTTGATTTATTTTTATACAATTTAATTTTTGTTCTTATTTCTTTCTTCTTATTTAATTAGTTTCTTGTTCCATTTGCTTTAAATTCTTAATCGCTTCCGTAGTTGAGTAGTTAGGATTTTATTGGATAATTTTTAATTGCTTTCATTGGATAGATTAATTTAAAAATTCTTATTCTTTAATTCTTACGACCAGGATAGATTAAATTAGGGTTTCAGTTAATTATCTTTAATTTCTTTCCATAGGGTTAGAATTCTATATTCATGCCTTTATTTTAATTCATCGTGATTAATTTTAGTTTTAAGTAAGTCAAAAACCCTTGATTCTTTCACATTTAACTAGTTCGTAGGCTTGTGAACCTTGTCATTATTCCAATAGTCCTCGTGAGAACGATCCTTACTCATCCTCGTATACTCGCGAGTGTGTGGGAGTTGCGAGGATAATTAAGGTTTTGTTTGACTACTTGTTCATTGTTTTCAACAAAACCTAATCAATATTCTACCGAACAAGTTTTTGGCTTCATTGCCAGGGATTATTTTTGTTTGGTAACAATATTAGGAGTAATAAGTCTTACTGGATTAGACTTTTATTTCTATTGTTATTTATTTATTTACAATTATTTCTTGTTCTCTCGGGTTTGTTTGGATTATTTCTTTGCTATTTGATCTTTGGTTTTCGTTTCTTGTAGTTTATGGTAGATACTCAATCGTCCAGTCAACCACTTCGTTTGATTGACTTAGAAATTGAACAGAGGAGAAGTAGAAATCATAGACGACAAGACTCAAGTGAAGGCGACAATCTAATGAAAAATCCAAACCGCACTGTGAATGAACAAGAGGAGGTTGCAGTTAACAATGGCTACCTAGTTAATGCAAATGCTAACCCCCGACATCTTAGAGATTATGCAATACTAATTTTGAAGGGGCGAGTTCTAGCATTGCTCGGCTTCATTGCAAGCAAATAACTTTAAATCATGCCTGCACTGAATACAAATGTTCCAAACACATGCTATGTTTAGAGGTGGACCAAATGAAGATCCCTATGAGCACTTAATCAAATTTGAGGAGGTCATTGATATATTCCGGTACAATGGAGTCCATCCCGATTGTATCCTGATGAGAGCATTCCCCTTTTTTTTACATGATAGAGCAAGGTCTTGGTTGCAGTCATATAGACAAGGTACTTTCACAACATGGGACCAACTCACTCAAGAATTCCTAGCTAAACACTTTCCACTGGCTAGGACTGCTAAGCTCCGAAACGAGAACACATCATTCAGACAAATCACTGGAGAGAACTTAGGTGAAGCATGGGACCGCTTCAAGGAGCTATTGAGGAAGTGTCTGCACCATGCTATACCACTATGGCTGCAAGTCCAAACCTTCTATAATAGACTATTTTCGAAAACTAGATTAATAGTTGATGCAATTACGGGGCACTCTTTTCCCTATAATACTCGAGAAGATGCACAAGAATTGTTAGAAAGAATACCATGAAGTGGCATCTACTCATTACTATCATGGAGCAATAACTCCTTCAGTTGGACAACAACAACTACAAGTGAATCAAGTCAACGTCCAACATGGAGGTATGCCTTGTTATGATTCTTTCTTGTCTCAGCAGAACATGATGATGAGTGCCATTACAAACTTGACAAAAGTCGTAGAGAATATGGGAAGAAGCTCGGTTAACTCAATAGGTTTAGCAAACCAAGGGATCTTGAATTGTGATTTCTGCCGAAGAAATCACCAAAATGGCTTTTGTGAAACATCAGTGGTGCAAGATGAGCAGATTCCATTTATTTCTTATCACAATCCTACCTCGGGAAATCAGCCCACCAATTATGGAAACATATATAACACATCATGGCGAAACCATCTTAACTTTTCCTTGTCAAACCAAGCAAATGTTCATAATCCGTCATTTCAGTCAAATGCACCTCAACAAAATTTGTCCTATCAATTATCATCCCCTAGACCATATTTACTACCATATCTAAGGTATGCCCAAAACTTTCACCTCAACAAAATTGCTCATACCAATCTCTATCAAGAAGATCACCATCTCAAAATCCAAATTATCCCACATATGTGAATCATGATACATCCAATGATGATAATCTGAGAAGGGATTTTGAGAAACTACAAAGGGAGAATGAAAATTTGAGGGCTACCACAAGGAACCTTGAGCTGTAATTGAGACAAATAGCCCGACAAAACAATGAGAGACCGGTTGAAGCATTGTCGAGTGATATAATCCCATAAACATCAAAAGAGCATATGCAATGCTATCTCCCTAAGAAGTGGAAAAGAATAGGCTGTGCCGAATGAAAAATAAGAGGATGGTATAGAAGAAAAGAAGAAAAACTCGAAAGTGAATGAAAAGAAGAATGAAGTTGGTTGTGATGATCACAAGATGACAAAAGTAGATGAAAACAAGGAGTTGAAGAAGAAGCACGTAGTAGAGCCCTTGAATTTGTATCCTTCGATAAAGTTCCATTCCTTCAAATGTGAATCTCAATAATTCTAGAGAGGAAATGGACAAGCAATTTCAACAATTCATCGACATGTTCAACAAGGTTAATTTTAACATTCCTTTGGTTGATATGCTCTCCAAAATGCCCAATTACACGTGGTTTATGAAGGATTTGTTAGCAAGGAAGCGGAAATGGGATGATTTTGAGAAAATTTATCTCATGCCAAGTGTAGTAAATTTTTCAACATCATCCCATTTCCAAACTTCCTTGGTCATGCTTGATCCTAGTAACTTCTCAATACCAAAATATTGGAGTAACTACAATATTGACATTTAAGAAACTAATAAAGGCTGATGATCAACTTATGCCCGCTCCAGATATGATAAGTTAGAAATCACCAACGCCATCTAGATGACAAATGTTACACTCCAATTAGCGGACTTTACTAAAAGGAAACCGTATGGCTTGCTGGAGGACATGCTTGTACAAGTAGAGAAGTTGGTGTTTCTCGTTGATTTCTTGGTGTTGGAGATCAACAAGGACAATGAAATATCGTTGATTCTTGGGACATCCATTTTTATCAACTGGATAAGAGACTGATAGATGTTAATAAGGGAAAATTGATTTTACAAATTAAAATCAATCGAAATTGTGAAAAACAATGTTTTTGACTATAATGATAATTCTTCTATTTTTCATGAAAAATGTGCTAATCGACTCATCTTGATCCTTCTTGCTAGGTCAAATTTTGATCAAAACTTTTGTTGACGATGTGTATGGGGTGAGATTGGATAAAAAAGTTGTGCAATGCATCGAGAAAGTAATTTGACGTACAAAAGTTTAAAGAGCGAAAAAAAAGAGAAAATGGTTCAAAAAACAATTGGACTTGCCACTAAGAACATTCACTTTGGTGACTACAGGCAAACATGAATTTTTTCAAGGAAAAGCCAGGAATCAGGAAAAGATAGTTTAGAAGAGCGGGATTAAACTTTTCTCGTAGAAGCCAAAAAGAAACGGATGGCCGACCATCCTTAAGTGCTTGAACTGATCTCAAGGGCCAAAATCATCTTTGAGCCTAGGACTATAAGCAAGGGTGATACATGCGAGGCAACCCATGTTTTTTTATTAATTTTATTTCTTATGTTTTTGTTTAGTTTTTTGGTTTTATTGTTTCTTAATGTCTTAATGGTTTTTGTGTTTTGTTTTTGGTTTTGGTGATTGATGTTTTCTACCTCGACTCCAGTGTATTTAGTTCAACACACTTAGCACCAACGTTCTTCATTGACAGAGAAGCTTCCTTTTTCCCTTTTTACTCTTTATTTTTTGCATTAAGGACAATGCTATTCTCTAAGTGTGGGGTGGGGAGTTTTCTTAATTTATATTTATTTGCTGTCTGTTTGTTCATTTTCTCATTTTTTTTCTTTTATATTTGTACCTTTGCTTTTGATTTGAGAGCTTTTCAAATTTTGAAAATTATGTTCACAAAGCATGTTTTTTTTATTTTCTACTCGATAATTTTTGAGCTAAGTTGTCATGACCATGGTAGTCGGTGTTAATATTTTTCTATGAAGATTTCTAACTGGGTTTTTGAATACTAATAGCCCTACAATGTTGTACCTTTTTTGTACTAACAGATAATTGTGTAGATTCACTTATATTGCACTCTAGACACATGTTTTATTTCATTTTTGAAGCGGAATTTTGGATAATTTGATTTGATTTAAAGATGAGGGTAGGCATTTCTTTGGATGCTTGAGCCTTTCAAGCCAGCCCTACTATAAAATTTATCCCTAGAACCCAATTTGAGCCTTAATTTGTTTTGAATGAACAGAAGCACCATTCTTTTTTTTTTTTCTAACTCATAGATTTATCTGCCTTTGTGAGTTATCCTAAATGTCCCTTAAGAGCTTTATTGCCACATAACCTGTTAAGGTGATATAAGTATGGAAGGTGGTTGTATGAGAATGTTCAAATGAATGGTGTAGAATTTAAGGTGCCGGGGTGTTTAAATTTTTTTTTTTTGTTGGCCATTGTAGGTGGTGCCTATCACTGCCACCTGCATTGCGACATTGTAAGTGGTGTCCATCACTGGCACCTACATTGAACTATTAGCAGGTAGTGCCAATGACTGGTAGCTATGTAAATATTTTTTGCGGGTAGTGCTTACCACTAGTAACAATTTTGGAAAAAGAAAAAAAAGGGAAGATATTTTTACAAAGTGTTGGCGAGAGGGGTTGAAATTGAAAAGGTATGATTTTATTCTGCTTAGAGCACAAAATTTTTATGGGTGTTTGGAGAATTAACTGTGGGGTAACTTCTTTGAATGATGGGTGTTTTAATGTTCACAAAAAAGTTTTATATTGATGTGTGGCCAACATTAATTTAAAACTATTTTTCTTATTTGCTTACCGTTTTCTCTTCTTTGTTAGCCAAGACCCTAGCCATATGTTACAAGCTAAAATTCTTCCCTAATTTAAGTTGATTAAATTGTCTACATTAGTAAGAAAAGTAAGAAGAGTAAGCTATGGAGTGTTTAGAAAAATTCAAAGGGTTTGCATGATTTGATCTAAGTGTCTTAAAAGTTATTTTTGTATGGATTTCTATGAACACACCTATACTAGAATTCATGTATAGGGGTTTATTATCATTTGGCTACTTTACTTCTGATGGTTTGGTTCTTGGGTATTTATATAAATAATTGATGAGATGCATTGAGTATGTTTGTGACATATTTATATGTTTTGCTCGAGAACGATCAAAAACTAAGTGTGGGGTATTTGATAAGCTCATAAATGTAGTATATTTTGTGTCGTTTACCTCCGTTTTAATGTAATTTGAGCAAGAATTGATTAATTATGAGCTAAAATGGTTTATTTTTGATTTTTTAGGGTTTGAGTGAAGAAAGAGTCCAAATTGATCATTAAAGTGGAGGAGAATTGCAAAATTGGAATTTTCGTGCATTTCTTCTTTAGCGATTTATACACAATTTGGTAGATTGAGCATAACTTTCTTGTCCGAGCTCCAATTGAGATGGTTCAAGATGTTTTGGAAAGCTAAGACATAGAGCTACAACTTTCACATTTTGACTTTTTTAGATTTGACACGCTTATCATTGTCAAAATCTAGGGGGAAATTGAATCTAGTGCTACCAATGGTGCCCAGACGCCGAAACCAGTGTGGTTTTGCGTCTAGTGACCAGGCGCCAATCGATGTGTGGGCTATGAAACATGACTTATTTTGCAAAAAACATCCTCCCGTAGTACCGATTGCATGGGAAATCGTATACTTATCATTCCGGAGCCTCAAAACTCCTAAAAATATCTATAAATACACCAAGAGAAGCGAAGGAAATCATAATCATCAGCCATCATTAGTTTCTTAGGCTTTCAATATTTAGAACAATAATTTTCTCGCAAGATAGATTTCTCAATTGCTCGAGCCAGAATTTCATTCTCTTGTCAAGAATTCAAGATTCGACGACCATCAACATTTGTTTTTGCTACAATTTCTGAGTTTGATTTTTTTTATGCAATTTAATTTTGTTCTTATTTATTTCTTCTTATTTAATTATTATTCTTGTTTTGTTTCCTTTAAATTCTTAATCGCTCTGTAGTTGATGAGTAGTTAGGATTTTATTGGAACGTTTTAATTGCTTTCATAGGATAGATTAATTTAAATTATTGTTCGTGATTTAATTCTTGCGATTTGGATAGATTAAATTAGGGTATCAGTTAATTATCTTTAATTGCTTTCCATAGGGTCAGAATTCTATATTCTTGTCTTTCTTTTAATTCATCCTGATTAATTTTAATTTTAAGTTAGTCAAAAACCCCTGATTATTTCATCTAACTAGTTCGTAGGCTTGTGAACCTAGTAATTATTCCAATAGTCCTCGTAGGAACGATCTTTATTCATTCTATATACAAAACTCACCTCGTATATTTGCGAGTGTGTGGGAGTTGGTTAGGATAATTAAGGTTTTTTTTTATTACTTGTTTATTGTTTTCCAAAACCTAACCATTGTCAACTTGACGTATTTAATAATTTACTAAATAAAGACAAACAAAACAAATTAGCTGTATTAGTAAGTTATACAACATCAAAAGTTAAAAGAACATGATGGTAACTTACTGGACTTGTTATGTTATTCACTTATAGAAATTGTTGAACATTAATTATTATGAGCATGATTATATTACTTAATCACAAATGTTTTAAAATTCATATTTGTTTAACAGAATGATTTTTTAAATATTAATTACATAGTAAATTACAAGAAAAGAAATTCTAAATTCGACTATGGAATCAAAATATCTGTAAGTATTTAATTTCATCAAATTACAAAAAATAAGGATTCCATGCTTCTTTGGAATGTAAAAATCATTATTTAAAAATATTTTTGGATCAAAATTCCAATAAATATTTAATTACATCAAATTACAGAAAATTAAAAAGAAAGATATGACACTTATTTAAAATATAAAAGAAAGTGTGACTTATTATGTACACAAAAAGACAAAAAAATTTCTAACAATTGATTTTATGTCTCTGCGTACATAGCATACTTTTTAGTAAAATGACATGCTCTGCCAAAAATTAAAGAGAACATAATATTTACTTTCTTTGTTATGAAAAATAAGATCTCTCAACTTTGGAAGTGGTTAATTATTAATAAATATAATGTCGAATGAAGGAGCAAAGAACAAATTAATTTTAAATTTTGTTTCCCTTTATGGAATCAATTATTAATTGGAAGAGTTGCGACGAGGGCATGCATAAAAATCATTTTATTTTGTTAGCTATTAGCTTCTTTGCATGGGATTGTTTGAATTTCATTCTTCTAAGTTGTGTATGTAAATTCCGACTAGATACTAGTGTTTGAACGAATAATCTTAAGAACATTGGGGGCCAAACTATAATAATTTTAGGTTGATTAAAAATAAATAAACATATGTAAATAAATAAGATAATAACAAGAAAAATAAATAAAATAAAACAATATAAACACACACACAAAAGATGACAAGGATTATAACCTAGTTGAGGTGTCATCTTCCTAATTGTACACCTTACCACATATTCCCCTAAACTAGTGGTGTACTTGTAGCCTTTTTTTTTTTTCCTATATACTATTGGAGCCCACTTAATTACTGGCTGGAGCTAAAACATAATAATCAGCAATAAAGAGAAACAAAAAAAAAAAGAAAAAAAAAAGAGAGAAATCGAGAGGAAGAGAGCAAGAAAAAGAAAAGGAAAGACAGATATTGGTGGAGAGGGAAAGAAAGAATAAGAGACAAGAGGGAAAAGAGCTAGGCAACTCAAAAAGGTAATTTTCCTAATCCTCATCTATGGATGGAATGTTTGGTTGAGATTTACAACTATGTGGTTTTTTATCATAAGATTTCAGCTTCTGCATAACCATGTAGTTTCATGTATGCTGTTGATCATAAGATTTTAGTTTGTGGGTGAACATAAGATTTCAGTTTCATGGCTTCCCTACAAGTAGAATTGCATTGAATTTAGGTAGGGCTCTAACTTGTGTTTGATCATATGATTCTATATAAGTGGCTACACTACACCTGAATTGATAGCAAGTCTAGGTAGAGCTCTAATTATGCACGTAAGGGGTGCTGTAGATTGTTTTTGTGTAATATAACATCACTAGCCTACAAGTTAAAAATGTTTAGAAGCAAGCTTTATGTGTATATGACTTATGTAATATGAACTTATGTTGTTCTGTATGCAATTAAAAATCCTACAAAATAATTCATAAATGATAGCTGCTTCATTTGCTATTTAAAGCGATGTTATCACAATATGGATTCTAGCTTTATTAAATCTTCAACATAGTTGAATTATGGGATTTTTAAGGGTATGTATGGGCTGTTTATGGCTGTAATATAATGTCATGCTTAGTAAAATGTTGGGCAGGGGCTGTTCGTTTTAGGGTGTGTAGTTGAAGAGCCTAATTTATGAGTTCTTAGGTTCAAGATTAGCTGGAGTGAATGTAGGGCTTAGCGGCAGAATGTTTTTAGGCTTTAATTGAGTATTAGAAACATTGTATGGGTTTATTGGTTTAAGGAAGTTGTAGGCTGATTTAGGAATGTTTAGCTCAGTAAAATTTAACCTAAAGTTTACATAAGCAAATTGAAAATTAGAGTAATATTAAACTTAAACTAACTATGCTTAAAATTCTTAATCCTTGGTAATACCGAAATAAATAGTTATCGATGATATAAAGTATTAGTTAATTGTAAAGCATCAAAGATATGCTTTACGTACTTGTGTATAATATTTTATACCATGTCATAATTTATGTATATGTCCATTATAATCTTTATGTTTCATGGAAACAATAACCTAAATTTGGTACTTGTGGTTAATTGGATAGGTTAAAAAAAAAAAAGATGTTTTTGAAAAGTCTTTTATCTTGAACTGTAAGTATTCCTAGTTCTTGTTTTTAATGAATATGTCTATAAGGAGTTTCATGTCATGGCTGCAACTTTTAGTGATTTTATATGCTATTCAAATGTTTAAGTACACAATCTGATTGCTATACTTTGAACCCCTCGGACTTGATTTATTTGCTTATATAAACCACTTGTGCAAGATGTACACCCAGTTGTGTACTTTATCGCACTGAGGAGAACTGGGACCTTGTTATGTGCAGGTTAGACACATCGAGCTTGTAATGGACTTGGTCGAAACGGTTTATCTATCATGGCTATGCAGCCCAAACACTTCGGGCAGAACTATCGTTGGTGTTTGGACGTGTGATTTTATATCAGTATTCTCGAGTTTACCAATCTTTTTTTGGCCACTTGGTGTTGAGTTTCATGGATGAAAATTTATTATTTGGAGGGATTTACTCGAATTAAAGGGTGAAACCTGAATAATGGAGTTCTTTCATTAGCTTGGCATACAAAAAGAGATAGCTCTTCTACAGCTTCCTATGTGAGGCCGTCCGTATCCATCTTTATGCGAACTTTATTTTGATTCTTATGGCTGCACTTTATTATTACGTGGTATCATTTTAACTGCATTAATTTATTATGTTTGATATTAACATAAAAAAATAGAAAAGATATTAATTTCTTGTATGAATCTCACTGGGCATAAGCTCATAATTTTTTTTTTTTGAAATTTGTTTTCCCTTACAAATCCAACAGTTTTGTGAGAAGGGTCGTCTAACAACTAGAAGCTTTCCTTGGCTGTCCCAAATTGTGTGCAATGATTGTACTTATAGCGTAATGGTTGTAGTTTTGTTTTCTATTTTGTAATTATAGGTTGACAGGGTATTTGTACGAGTGCTATGGATGTATTCTATTTATGTTTTGAAGGCGTAAATGATTTGTATCATGTACTAAAGTTTGCTTGAGATATGTATGCAATCTCAGTTTGGATTTTCATTCATGAGTTATAGGCATGATTTTATGCCTCGGTCCTAGAGAGAGCTAGGTCGGTGCTCAATTAGGTCTTAGAGGTTGGAGATCTAGTTAGGGAATCACAGTTGATATCATAGTCTAAGTTGAATAGTAGATGTTACAATGTTTCTAGTATGTTGGTTTTATTTTATAAATGAAGCCTTTGTTTTGTTTGGACTTATGTGATGACTTTAGTTTACGAATTCTATTCATGCTAATGGTTGTAGATTATGACCAGCGAAGAAGAACAAGCACCCAGTATCACGTTGTAGTCAACTGGTAATCAGCTATCAAGTGATAGTTGGATCAAGGATTAATCAATATAACCCTAGGAGGGCTACGGTCGGTGTTCTTGCTTGTACCGGAGGATATATTCTTACCTTGATTGGGTAGTTTCAGCAATTGTAAGCGAAAGTAGCAGACTTATTAAAGAGAGCACTACCGTTTGTCATATGGTAGCAGATTCACAGAGTAAGTTGACACAAATATGTGAGCGAGTGAAGGAACTTGAGTCTGAAGTGGAAAGGAAGACCTTAATGGTGCAACAAAAGGACTTTGAGCTACAGGATGTTAGCGACATCTCAACCGTATAGCTAATGAAGTTGGGCATACATGTATAATATCAAGTTTGGGTGCCAAGCATTGAACAAGCTGGAAAATAAATGGATAAAAAGAGTTTAGCTATTAAATACTAGCCATAAGAAAGATCTATCCGAGTCCGAGTCTAGTACTGGTTCTGTGATTGGACCTATTAGACTTCCTAGAGTTCACCTTAACATGATACTTGTGGAAATGACATTGTGGAAAAAATGGAAGGTATTTTTGGGGTTGATATATATATATATTGATAACCTTAACTTTGATTATTTGAGAGACCCTTTTTGATATTTTTGGGAGGTTTTTTAGGATAGGAATAGGTCTGAGTATGATGTATTTTGTTTTGTAAATGTTGACCTATTTCTGATTGTAGAGTTGCAGATAATGTATTCCATAGTGTAGGATATAGGGTAGGAACTTATGTTCGTTTTTGATGTTTAACTGTGTAAAAAAAAAAAGATAAAAGAAGATATCTTTCTATAAATATGTGTTTTCTATGAAAATTATACCTCCTATGTATTATTTTCTTTATATTATCTGATGTTTATTTGTTATTAAAATGAAGGAAGAGAGACGTAGAAGAAGACCTCATTGTGCTAGAGAGGAATTTGTACAAGGAAATGGCCAGCCGTAGCTCAACTTGAGCAAGGAAATGGTATAGGAAATAGTGTTGTGGCACAAGCGGTATTGGTAGCCATAAACTGAATGACTCAATATTTAGAAAGATCAGAGGCTTTTTAGGAATCGTAAGTCAATCCCCAACCTATAAACCCCCAACTGGCGGCCCAATCTATCAATAATGATGTAGATGAAGATGTGGCCCTCCAACATTTTCAAAAGTTTATGCCTCCAAAATTTAATGGAATTTCTAATGCTAAATAGGTAAAGAATTGGTTGGAGAATATTAAAAACATCTTTTCTGTCCAAAAGTATTTTGAGGAAAGAAAATTGTCATTTGCAGCGCTTCAATTTGAAGGGGCAGCACGGTCTTGGTGGAATGTCATTTGATGCAAATGGGTAGTCGAGAACACTACTTGGACTTGGGTAAATGTGTATTGTTAAGGAATTTAATGATAAATATATACCTAGGATAGTATAAGAATGATAGGAGGATGAATTCGTAAGTCTTCGTCAAGGAACCATGAGTATGGCTGAATATGGAAGGCAATTTAGTAAACTTAGTTTGTGCCTAAGATCCTGTCTCTTAGGTTAAGATGGACCAGAAACTCAAAAAGAGATTTCTCTAAGGACTCAACTTGGAAATTCAATATGACCTAGCATCAGCAAGGTTAGAGACGTTTGGTAAAGCACTAGAAAAAGCCTTGTGTATTGAGAATAGTGCAATGCAGCTTAAGGCATTCCAAGCTCGTAAAAAGGCAGGTCCAAATAATTGGCTGACGGTAAAGGAAAGCATACATTCTCAGAAGCCAATTTCTAGAGGGCCCAAAGTGCTACCATGGACTTTGGCACAGCCCATTAATGTACCTAGAATCCAGCATTTAGTACCAATGCAACAAGATTGTAGATATTGTAGGAAGGCTAATAGTTAGGAAAGTGAATGTTGGAGAAAAGTAAGGAAATGTATTCATTGTGGGAGTACTGAACATCAAATTAATAATTGCCCCAAAATGTATGAGGAAGGAGGTTCTTCTCATCACCAAGATCGACCAATTCAAAAGAAACTAGAAGAAAAGGCAAATAAACCAAAATTTGCAAACTTGCAAAGGTGTTCGCAATTGATAAGAAGGGTGTCCTAGAAGCTTCCAATGTGGTTGAAGGTACAATCCTTGTGTTCCATTGATTGCCTAGAATTTTAATAGATCCTGGGTCTATACATTCTTTCGTGACACCTAATTTCATGCACGATATTCATGTGGAAGTTGAAAAGTTACCATATCAATTAGAAGTTAGTACATGCATGGGAGATCATGTGATAATTATAGATTGATCTTATAAGAATTGTGATGTCCAAGTAAAGGGAAGGAGGTTTCCAGCGGATCTAATATCTTTAACTATTCACGGTTATGACATAAAGTATCATGATAACTAGATTGTACACGAGTGTGATTAAATTTTATTTACCTAGGGAGCCAATTTTAGAATTTAATACACAAAAATTGATAAGTTCTACAACACTTGGTTAGGGTGTAAGTGCTAGAAAACTAGTATGGATGAGAGCTATAGGATATCTGGCCTACATGATTTATAAGCCAATGGATCGCTTCTTCAAAGGCTAAAATAGAAGAAATATCTGTTGTGAAGGACTATCCTGATGTTTTGCCAAAATAATTAACCTACTTACCCCCAAAAAGAGAAATTGAGTTTTTGATTGAGTTGATACCAGGATCGGCACCAATCTCAAAGGTGCCATATCGCATGGCCCAGTAGTACTAGAAGAGTAGAAAACACAGTTTCAAGACCTATTGGAATGAGGATTTATTCAACCTAGTGTGTCTCTATGGGGTGCACCTGTCTTTTTGTGAAGCAGAAGGATTGAAGCTTAAGGTTATGTATAGATTACCAAGGGTTAAATAATATTTTAGCATAAAGAACAAGTATCCCTTACTTTAAATTGATGAAATGTTTGACCAATTATATGGTGTTAAAGTGTTCTCTAAATTTGACTTGAGGTGAGGTTATTACTAGTTGCGCATTAAGAAGAAAGATGTAGCTAAGACTAGTTTTAGTACTCGATATGGACACTTTTAGTTTGTAGTCATGCCATTTGGTATTAACTGATGCTCCGGTAGCTTTTATGGACTTAATGCACCAAATTGTTTTACCTAATTTAGGCCATTTTGTGGTGATATTCATAGATAACAAATGGTGTATTTTAAATAACAAGAAGAACATAAGAAACACTTAAGAGTAGTGTTACAAACCTTGATAGAGCACAAGCTATATGCTAAGTTTAGCAAGCGCGAATTTTGGGCAAATAAGGTGTCATTTTTGGGTCATATAACCTCCAAAGATGGCATTGCTATAGACCCATCGAAGGTGGAAGCGATACTGACATGGAAGCAATCGGAGAACGTAATAGAAGTGCTAAATTTCCTGGGACTAGCCGAATATTACTATAGGTTTATGAAAAAAATTTCAAAGGTTGCTGGCCCCTTAACAAATTGACTCATAAACAAGTCAAGTTTATTTGGGATGATAAAAGCAAAGCTAGTTTTCAAGAGCTAAAGAAATATTTGACTACTACTCCAATTCTGGTGTTACCTAGTCGGAACCAGGGAGCCTTGTGGTATAAGCAGACACTTCTAAAGAAGGTTTAGGTTGTGTATTAATGTAAGATAGAAAAGTTATATGCCCCACAAAAATTAAAACCTTATGAGCAAAACTACCTAACTTTTGACTTGAAATTGGAAGTGGTGGTATTTGCTATAAAGAAGTGGAGACATTACTCGTATGGTATGACCTTTTAAGCGTACTTCAATCATAAGAGCCTCAAGTACTTGTTTTCTTAGAAAGAATTAAATTTGATATGTGGAATTTCTATAAGACTATGATTATAGTATCCATTATCACCCAGGGAAGGCGAACGTTGTAGTAGATGCTTTAATGAGGAAAGCACAAGTATCTAGCCTTACGGTGAAATAATGAAAATTACTTGAGGATATATGAGTGGCATCCAGAAGTGCCTATTAGATGAGTAGAATTTATAGAGAGTAGTAAACGTAAGAAGGATAGGGAAAGACCGAAAAAGACTTATTGGGTAACTTGTAAGAAAAATATACAACCCTTAGCCCATTTAGGAGTTAAGGAGGATATGGTTCGTGACAGAGCGCAATGGCATAGCAGAATTCATGTAGCTGACCCTACTTAGTAGGAATAAGGTTCAGTTTTGTTTTGTTTGTTTGTTTATTGTGTTTATGAGTGGCAACCAAGACAAATATCAAGAAGAGTTACTTTTGAAAACATTTCTACCCGATCTTCTTTATTGTCACAAATTAAGGAGACATAAGAAAGAGATCTCACATTACAATGACGTCGAGATACTGTACAAAATGAAGAATTACCATATTATAGTATTGGACCCGAAAGAGTATTAAGATTCCAAAATAGGATTTATGTGATATAAGACATTGAGTTAAAGAAGGAAATTCTTGAGGAAGCACATCGATCTAAATACACTATCCATCCAGGTAGCAACAAAATGTATCATGATGTAGTGCAACTCAACTATTTGGATAACATGAAGAAAAATATTTCACACTTTGTTGCAACTTGTTTAACTTGTCAAACCTCTAAGTTAAATTGGAACATAAAAAACCATCAGGGTTACTTTAGCCTCTATTAATACCTGAGTGTAAGTGGGAGCATATTAATATGGATTTTGTGTCTACATTGCCAAGAACTTAGCGGTCACATGATGCAATTTGGGTTGTCATGGATAGGCTTACTAAGTCTGTGCATTTCGTACCAGTAAATGTGTGATATTCTGTTGAGAAGTTAGCGCAAATATGCCTTGATCAAATTATAAGGTTACATGGGGTACCAGCAAGCATTGTTTTCTTTATAGAGATTCTCGGTTTGTTTCTCGATTTTGGAACCAAATGCCACAAGCGTTGGATATAAAACTTAGCCTAAATACTTTGGCACATCTAAAAACTGACGGTCAATCTGAAAGAACCATTCAAACACTTGAGGACATGCTTAGGGCTTGTACCCTTGATTTTAGAGGTAGCTGGGATCAACATCTTACCTTGGTGGACTTTTCCTATAATAATAGTTGTCACTCGATCATTGGCACGTGGCACCTAATGAATCTATACATGGTAGAAAATGTCGCACACCACTATATTGGGATGAATTTGGTGAAAGAAATATTATTTATGCAGCTAACGTACCTTGGATTGACGAAGCTTATGAAAAAGTATAAATCCTCCAGCAACGGATGTGTGCATATCAATGTGTATAAGAAAAGTTATGTAGAATCTGAATTGTAACTTCTCTTGGAGGAAGACCATCATCCCAGTTATTCCTTAAGATCTCATCATAGAAGGGCATAATTAAGCATAAGAAAAGTGAAAAATTGCATCCTAGGTATGTAGGACCATTTGTAATATTGCAACGAATTAGAAAAGTTGCATATCGGTTGGATCAACCACCTAACCTGTCAAGGATACATAATATTTTCTACGTTTCACTTCTGCAGAAATATCATCCAGATCCTCAAACATGTTTTACATCAAGAAGAGTATACAAATACAAGATGATTTTTAATTTGAAGAGAAATTGATACAAAGAATGGATCATAAGGTAAAGGTATTGAGGATCGAAAAGATCCCCTTAGTTAAGGTATTATGGATATGCCATGGGGTATAAAAGGCAACTTAGAAATTGGAGAAGGAGATTCGAAGAAAGTACCCCAAACTTTTTATATCCTATGGTGAGAATTTCGAGGACGAAATTCCTTAAAGAGGGAGGATTGTAAGGGCATGCATAGAAATCATTTTATTTTGTTAGCTATCACTTTCTTTACATGTGATTGTTTGAATTTCATTCTTCTAATTTGTGTATGTAAATACCGACTAGATACTGGGGCTTGAACGAATAATTTTAAGAACTTTACATACATATCAAACTTTAATAATTTTAGGATAGTTAAAATTAAATATATGTATATATATAAGATAATACAAGACAAATAAGTAAATAAAATAAAACTATATGTATGTATATATACACACACACAGAGACACAAGATGACAAGGATTATAGCCTAGTTGAGGTGTCATCTTCCTAATTGTACACCTTACCACCTATACTCTCCCAAAACTAGTACAACTTGTAGCCTATTTTTTTTACTTATATATTATACACATCTGGTTGGAGCTAAAATGTAATAATCAGCATGGAAAAAAAACAGATGAAGAGAAAAATTGAAAGGAAGAGATCAAGAAAAAAGAAAAAGGAAAGAAGGTGATGGGGGGGGGAAATGATAAGAGGAAGAGCCGAGAGGGATGAAGAGCTAGGCAACTCAAAATGGTAATTTTCCTAATCCTCATCTATGGCTGGAAAGTTTGGTTGAGATTAACTACTATGTGGTGTTTGATCACGAGATTTCAATTTGTTCGGAATCTTGAAGTTTCTTGTATGTTGTTGATCATAAGATTTAAGTTTGTGGGTGATCACAATATTTCAGTTTTTTTGCTGCTCTACAAGCAGAATTGCATTGATTTTAGGTAAGGCTCTAACTTGTGTTTGATCATATGATTCCATATGTGTGGCCGTACTACCTATGGATTTGATAGCAAGTCTAGGTAGATCTCTAATTATGCATGTGTAAGGGCTGTTGCAGGTTGCTTTTGTACAATATAACATTAACCGACAAGTTAAACATGCTTTGAAGCATCCTTTATATCTATATGACTTATATAATATGAACTTATGTTGTTTTGTATTCAATTGAAAATCCTGGCCGGTTGTAATTCATTAACGATAGCTCCTTAATTTGCTATTTAAATCTATGCTATCACAATATAGATTCTAGCTGTATTAAATCTTTAAAATAGGTGAATTTGGGCTATTTTAAGGGTATGTATGGGCTGTATATGGCTGTAATATAATGTCATGCTTAGTAAAATGTTGGGCAGGGGCTGCTCGTTTTAGGTTGTGTGGTTGAAGAGCCTAATTTATGGGTTCTTAGGTTCAAGAATAATTGGAGTGAATGGAGGGATTAGAGGCTGAATGTTTTTAGGTTTTACTTGAGTATTAGAAATGTTGTAGGGGTTTATTGTTTCAAGAGAGTTGTAGGATGATTTAGGGACATTTAGCTTAAAGTAAAATTTAGCCTAAAATTCACATAAGAAAACTGAAAATTAGAGTAATAAACTTAAACTATCCTTAAAAGTCTTAAACCTTGATAATACCAAAATGAATAGCTGCCGATGATATTCAGTAGTAGTTAATTGTAAAGCATTAGGGGTATCCTTTACGTAGTTTTGTATAATATTTTACACCATGTTATAATTTATGTATGTGTCTATTATATTCTTTATTTTTCACGAAAAAAATAACCTAAATTGGGTACTTATGGTTAATTGGACAGCTTTAAGAAAAGAAAGACGCCTCTGAAAATTGTGTTATCTTGAATTGTGAGTATTCTTAGTTCTTGTTTTTAATGAATATGTCTATAAAGAGTTTCATGTCATGGCTGTAAATTTTAGTGATTTTATGTGCAATTTAAATGTTTAAGTACAATACACAATGTGATAACTATACTTCGAACCCCTCGGACTTGGTTTATTTGTTTATGTAAATGCATGGTGTGTTCTCGGTTGTGTGCTTTATTGCACCTAGGGGAACTGAGTCCTTGCCATGTATAGGCTAGACACGTTAAGCCAGTAATGGACTTGGTTGAAAAGGTTTACCTGCCATGGCTATACAACCCAAGCACCTTATACGGGATGATCATCGATCTTTCGGCGTGTGATTTTATATCAGTACTCTTGAGTTTACTAATCTTATTGTAGCCACTTGGTGTTGAGTTTCATGGCTGAAAATTTATTATTTGGATGGATTTACTCGAATTAAAGGGTGAAAGCTGAATGATGGTATTCCTCCATTAGCTTTGCATACGAAGAGAGATGGCTCTTCTACAGCTTCCATGTGAGGTTGACCGTATCCACCTCTATGTGAACTTTATTTTGATTCTTATGGCTGAATTTTATTATTATGTGTTATCCTTTAATTGCATTAATTTATTAGGTTTGATATTAACATAAAAATTAAAGAAATGAAATTATTTTCGTTTATGAATCTCACTGGGAAAAAGCTCAAAGTATTTTTTTTTGAAATTTCTTTTGCCTTATAGATCGAAGGTTTTGTGAGAATCATCTAACAATACGAAACTTTCCTTGGTTGTCCCAAATTGTGTACAATTATTGTACTTATAGCGTAATGGTTGTAGTTTTGTTTTCTAGTTTGTAATTATAGGGTGATAGTGTAATTGTATGAGTGCTATGGTTGTATTCTCTTTATGTTTTGAAAGCATAAATGATTTGTATTATGTACTAAAGTTTACTTGAGATATTTATGCAACCTAAGTTTGGATTTTTAGTCACAGGTTATAGGCGTGATTTTATGCCTAAGTCCTAGCGAGAGCTAGGCAAGCGCCTGACTAGGTCTTGTAGGTTGGAGATCTAGTTGGGACGTAATAGTTGCAAATTTAGTCCATCAACTATTTTTAAAAAGATTAATTGCACTTTATCCCCTGGACTCAAACTCTAATTACGTTTTGCCCTCTAAACCAAAACAATGTATACTTTACCCCCTTTGAAAGATTCTCATTAAAATAAGTGAAAATAAAACAATGATGCAAAAATTTATTTTGACAAAAATGCCCTCCACAAATTTATGAAAAATTTTACTTTCCATTTATTTAACTTTTAATCATTCCATATTAATTTTTTAAAATTTTTATATGAAGTAATTTTATTCTTATAGTAAGTAAATATATTAAAAATAAAATTAATAAGTAAAGTATTTTTAATATGGAAAATAAATATTAGTAAACAAATTTAGTGAGTTAATATTTCACTTACTAATTTATTTTTAATGTTTATTTAATGTAAAACAAAAATGCATAAAAAATATTTGCAACAAAAAATGGAAAGTAACTTTATCCACAAATTTTGGAGGGTAGTTTTGACAAAAATAAATTTGCACATCATTCTTTGATACTACTTATATGAGGGAATCTTTTAGAGGGGCAAAGTACAACTGGGGTTTGAGTTCATAGGGGTGTAGTATAATTAACTCTTTTTATAATTCACCAGAGGTCTTCCAATTTTTAAAATTTTAAGTCTTTCAACAAAATTTTTTATTTTTTTCATATTATGGAAGTTCCTTAAGTTATTTTTTGTTTTTTTTTTGGTTTTCTTAAGAAGGTACATAAAAAAAAATTAAAAAAAAAAATTCAAAGAGAATCTACAATGGATCTCCACTTAACCCTTTGGAGACTTGAACCCATGACTTATAGGTTATGAGGGAAGGTTCCTCAAGTTTTATTCACATTTTTTCATTCCTAAACTATTTTCGTGATCCATAGATGTCCCTCATGTGCGTGTGTTCCCGTGCGCGCTTTCCCTATCAAAGTTGTCATCCAATTGTGGTACCAAAAAAATTAAAAAAAACTTCAAAAACAAAAGAGTTAAACGAAAAAAAAGTGTAGGAGACCTCTATAGATTTATGCTAATACTTGAGAAACAAAAAAGATTACAAAAAAATTGGGAGATTTTATTGGATTAAAAAATAGTTGAGGGCGAAAACTTCAAAGAATAACTTGAGGGTTCTCCATGAGATTTTGGAAATACGGTTTAGGGACTGAATTTGTAATTTTCCTCTAACCAATTTCTTGAAAAAAGTATTGCCATGATGTAATTGGATCACAAGATTATGTTACACGTCTTTCAATTTATTATGAATAACCCTTTAAATATCTTATAACTAAAGTTTTTTTCAAGTAAATAAGTAATTGTTTCCTAACTTATTATAAACAATATAATTTTATATTTGACATGTATTCTTAATAAACTAATAATTAGTCCATATTATACAATTTGTTTTGTAGCTATGTTGGAAAAAAAATAACTATAGGAGATAAGTTTGCCTAAGATTAGGGTTTTGAAAAAATTAAAATAGTTAAGGTAAGGTTTACATAGTTAATTATATTATAATTGTTAATTAAGTATTTATTTTTTCACTTTTACTTACCATGCAGACTTTTATACTTTTAATACGACACATGTTGACATATTAGAGTTTCTCCCTAAAGGACTCCTTTACTATACTATATATATAGACGTAGATATATGTATAAAGAAAGATGAAAAAGTGTAGTTTATATGGTAAGATGCTTCTCCTGTGACCTTTGGTCATGTTTATACACTAGCAGAATATCCCATACTATGCACGGGAGCGCGAATGCTGATATTTAACACACTACAATAATAATAAGGATGGCATATAAAGTTCTTAATTAATGCCTAATCTATTTCAAATATTATTGATAATATGAAGAAAAAAAATTCCTTATCCTCTTTCCCTTCTTTCAACAGATAGAAATGAACATAAATAAATACAAACTAAAAATTGGCAATTCACTTTAAATGTTTTCATATAGAAAAATAATATATTGACAAAAGGACAAGAAATAATATAAAAAGTAAAATAAGTAAAACTTAAAAGAAAGAATCTACATATAAATGAGGAAAAGAAAATGATTCTTCTTCCTAAGAAAGGTAAAAAATAATACATTATTGAATATTTGAAATGTCAAAATCAGATTAGGAGCACCAAAAAATTTCAAGCCTCAAAAGTATAAGTCTTTGCCTTAAAGTCCACATCGTGAACTTAAAAAAAAATTCGACCACAAATCTTTTCCTTGAACCATTGAAATGAATATGCATCAAAAGAAATTTCCATAGAAGCCAACATTATTGACAACGAAGCGCAATTTAGGTGATAAGACATTTTCCCTATGACATATTAGTCATGTGTTTAACTCACTAACGGATATAGGAAGGGGTGAGGTTTTTTGTGAAAAAAATGTAGAAACCAACATTATACGGTTATATGATTAAGGGCCTCCAAATCATGATTGAGACGACTAACTTGATTCCAAAAGGATAAAATATTTTAATTCCATTTATTATAAGAATCAATGCATAGTGTAAATAGGTTGCTAAACTATATCTTAACATCTAAAGGCATCCCATGTATTTGATTTGCACCGTCCTTTGACATGTATTTATAAATGGCACAAATTTCATTTAGAAATTATTAGTTAAGATTTTGGTACCAAAGGAATTTAAAATTTTAACACCAAAACAATTTCTAGCTAATTTATCTCCAAGCATTTTGGAAGCCATCATGCATTTTGAAGTAATGATTTTGAGTATATAATCCAAGAAAGACTTGGCCTTATGCATTAACGAGTTTTAAATAATCTAACAAAATAGAGAAAAAAGGGGGTGAAAAATGCAAACATAATCAAAAGTTTTGTCTATTCAATACTGGATATAATAAATTTCTACACGAACATAAATTGCAAACATAATTGCATAATTGCATAGTTTATATTGGTTAATTAGGAAAATTTGTTTATCGGCTTTTCATTTAATTGCTTTCTTTACTTGCTTTCTTAGTTTAATTGGCAGATTAGTTAATGGGTTTTCCTTAATAGAGAATTCTTGTATTAATTTGTAGTTTAGATAAATGCATGTAAAGAAAGCAATTAAATGAAAAGCCCATAAACTAATTTATTCTAATTAACCAATATAAACTAAGCTTTATACTAAGAAATCATTTTTAATGATTCCCATAAACTAATCTACAACAATTACCCTAAGAATGTTAATTGTAAATGAAGCAATTAGATTAAAGCAATTAAACTAATTGACTAATTAAACATGAAATTAAAGCTTAACTAATGGACTTTTAGCATAAACAAAGCATTTACAGCTAAAAAGTTTCAATTCTTAGGCTGGATTTGAAATCTACAAGAAAAAGAAGTCCTAATCTAAGAAAATCCTCCCCAAATGGAGAGGAAAAATAAGGAGACTTAACTTCTACTCTAGCCTCCATGTACTAGATTTTTCATGGGTCTTCTATGCCTCAAATGGGATTTAAAAGTGGTATAAACAGTGCTAGGGTTGTGGGGTAATAGTGCAGAAAAAATTAGCCCCGAACAAAGTCATTTTTGTTCCACCTATCTCCATATGGCTATTTGAAAAATCCATATTACGATATGGACTGAAACTTTTGAAATGCAACACTTCACAATTTTGCTTCGAAAATTTTTATCTGATGTATAATTGATGTGCCTTTTTTTCTTGCTACCTATACACACACATAGGAAAATATTATTATCTATATTCAACACTTAAAATAACACCTAAATATATAAACAAAATCCTCACAAAATAGGCCAAAAATATGAAACACAAATAAAGACGAACTAAAACTTAACTCCCAACGAAGTTAAATCAAAGACACGACACAACTCGAACTGCAAAAACCTAATAAAATATGCTAATTAAGGCTTAAATAAGTATTAAAACACTTAATAAACACATATTACCGCACTCTAACACATAAATGCAAAATAGACAAAAACACACGGGAAAATATTTAAAATGCTCGAAACTAGTAGCCAACCATCAAGTTTTGGGTACATAGAATTCTACTTTCCTAGAGTTATTACATCACCAAACTTAAACTTTTGCTCATCTCGAGCAAAGTAAAAGACAAGAAAAAGAATAACAAAAATGAATGACGCAAAACACACGACACAAAACACAAGACACAACACATTAGACACCACCAAGATGACAACACAAAAGGTCAACAAATGGATGTACTTTGAATAATTAGGAGATCTCTCAAGTGAACCCAAATACCATATGACAATTGGACTATTTTAACCAGTCATTCCAAGTTTTTCAACTTTTCCAAAGAAAACGAGTTGAAATGCTAACAAAAGCTTTCAAATAACCAAGTATTTACATAATCAAAAAGGTTTTTGAAAAATAAGTTCCATTCATTTAAAACATATTTTTGCTCAAATCAAAAGGATTACACCTTTTCGACCATCTCGACAAGGCTATATGTAAATAGAAGATCAATAGGAGTCTATCTAATATGCATATATCACACAATTGGGAATATTACTCTATCAAGGAATGAGTAGCACGATATCAATGATGGGCATTACAAACATTTCCTGCTTGACTTGTTGGCATTTTAAAACATAAATCCTAATGGCTTAATTCGGAGAAACAACATGGCTACACGCCGGAATGCCGTACTCGCCTTATTCATAAAAGCAAAGTTTTGTTTTGTTTTGTTTTGTATTTTTTATTTAATGCAGCCCTAAACAAAGGAAGAGGAGTAAAATGTACCCAAAATCATATTCAAACCAATCACACACAGGTTAGAAGAAAACTCCCCATGCAAACTCACAAAATGACATAAATCACTTCTATTCCATTTAAATCAATTTTTTTCCAAAAGATGAATTGACCAACAAAGCAATACAAATAATTTGGTCAAAAACAATGTTTCAAATGAACTACTATAAAAATGTGAATACCTCACCTTTTGAACATAGTAATACATGGATTTTGAAATTCTTTTGTCGCAAAAGAACTACTCAACATACACCAAAATTCATGGAATGCCAAGTTTAAATAACTCAATCATATGATATTACGAGTCATTTGTCATCATCAAGTAACTTAATCAATCAATCTTTCATCCAAAATTCACCACACAAATATTTACATTCACAAGAAGAAACCATTCCGACACAGGTAAATAACACCCCCAAACTTGTCATTTTATTCAAGTGATGAGTGCAAAACTCATCCCATCACTCACCCATATGACAAGAAATAAAAATATAATACTATTTGGCATAAAATTAGCTAAACAAAATCTAGGCAATGATTTTGAACTACACTTGGACAATTAAAAACATAAAATAGAAGATGAATAACATAGTAGCCAAGTGAATGTAAATGCAACAAATTAAGCACAAATTGAACTTAAAAATAAGAGTTCTACTGTTTAATTGTGGACTTCACCAACATAGAGCACAACACTAATCAAGACTAAGTAATGAGCAAATTTCAAGTAGATCATATAAATGCAATTTCCAATTAAACATGAGTCTTAGAAATTGATTTTTCTTTAACAACCAATTATGTCTATACTACGAAGGGGTTCTTGGAGCTTCACGGGGTCCAAACAATTAAAGAAAAAGAAAAACGGACATAAGGATAACAAGGTTTAATACAATAAATAGGTCATCTAAATGCCCAACTCAACCCTCAAACTTAGTTTCACACATAATTGGCTTTAAAAGAAACATGCAACCACCAAGACTACTCTCCATCCAAATCAATCATTCAAATGATTTCTGCAATATAAGCTCAGTTATTTAGCACATGAAGTGTACAACAACTAGAATGTCCACAAGTAAGAAGTAAAAATCAAGTCAAAAGTTATTCCATAAAGTATGTATATCATTCACAAATACTGAAAGTCATAGATTGTCCTCAACATTTTCATCAATGGCCAAATTCAGCCAAGTGTATCTAAATTCAATTGCCAGCAACAAAACATAAGCTAAACTAAATCATAAGGCTACAAGCCTTTATTACCAACGAGGTAATTAAACTAAAGCAAGGAAACTAAAATAAAGCATAATAAATGAAAAGGAAAGAAATACTCCCTCAACACCAAGGACACTTCCCAAGGATATTGTAATCCTTGGTGGCCTTGCACCATTGCTTAGCTCGTTCGAAGTTCCCTTGGAAATGAACTTCAGCATATGTAGGTTGTGTCTCTTTGGCCCCTTCATAGAAAGTATCCTTCTTCTTCTCCTTCTCCTAGAACCAGCTCTTTCTCCACGAACACCTCAAATAGAATCTCTTTTGTTGTAATCGGGACAAGCGCACACTCATGCAAAGGAAAAGTTGGTGATTCTTTTGCATATGCATTGAGTGTCTCGATTGTTGTAACTTCAACTTCATGAGGCTCTTCAGAACCAGTATCTTGCAAGACATTTTCAATTTGTTCTTCTTGAACTGGTTCTTTACCCATTGGTATGGGGATTAGAGTTCAATGTTCTTCACCATTTACCATTCCTTGAATTTGGGAAAGTTGGTCTGGTAATCTAGAATGTTTTCCTAGGAGTATAGCCATCATCTCTTCATCATTTATTAAAGCAGACACTAGTTTCAACTGTAAAAAATTATTTTGACTAATAAAGAGTTAATTGAATGCCAATTCAAATATATATTCATCTAGAACAAATAAGTCAAGTTTTTAAAAAATTGTCGCAAGTATAAAAGATCATTAGGACCGATAATGTTGAAATGTACAAATCGATGCAAATGAACACACAAGGATATTTGTTGGTACTGCAAGGTTTACCAAAGACATTAATCAAAGCAATGTTGTACCCCCAACTCTCTAATATCCATTAGTCCAGATTAAGGATAATTTAGGAATTTTAAAGCTTGTAATATAGGCTAAGGAAACGAGGTAGGATAAATTTTGGTATAAGAGTGACTCAAATCAACTTAGTCATTTCAATACAAACTCTTGGACTACTAACCTAAACATATGAGTCCCAAAACCAACATGACTTAACCAAACAATACTTTGAAGTACAAAGACATTATTTTAAACTAGCTTAACTTTTGAAATGTAAAATGAACCTTCTTTACTCAATAAAAACATAACACTATCAATTTTCTTTTCTTTTCTTCTTTCTCTTCTTTTTTTATTTCTTTTTTTACATTTTCAATAACATGAAAACAAGTACAAAAGGGGATATCAATAATAAGCCATTGACTTCATTCCCCAAATACCATTACACAAAAACAATTCCTTAAATCACCAAACGAATCTTGACAAGAGAACAACAATTAATTGTGTAATGACTAAGGTGATGGGATGAAGATAGGGTAAATAAACAAAGTGGAGTGGCTAAGTTATGTGGTTAACCTAAAAATTAGGGTATAAGGCTCAATGCGGACACTAGGGATAATATCAATGTATGGTATGCTTTTTGGCTTAAACGGTCCAAAAAAATGCCTAGATCATTTCCAAAATTCAGCTAAATTTGCCAAAATGTGAATTTACACTACCCCAATCAATGTACCAAGTCAAACCTCAACAAAACCCATAAAATATCACAAAAATGCAAGTTCATAAAACATGACCAAACGATGTCCTAAGTTATTTCTTTTTACACTCAAAATCAGTTCTCAAACATCTTGAAATGTTTATCTATATCAACCACCAATTGAACTTGGCATTAGAAAAACTCCACAGAAAAAGTAAAGTTTGAAATTAAAACTAGTTAAGAAAGGCCATTTTGTGAAGTAATTGCAAATATTGTTGAGTTTCAGGGGTTAAATCCCATTTTTCACATGAAATGTAACCTATGTTCAACATTCAATTTCAACTTTTGCAAACAAGAAAACAAAAACAATTCCAAACAAACAAAATAATATACCCCATAACACTTTTCACATTATTTCAATGATGAGTACCCTTATCCTGCCACTCACCCATATCACATGAAACAAAAACATTAATAGAATGCATAAAAAAATAAGACTAGCTAGAAATAATATAAGGCAATGATTTTAAATTTTACTTGGACAACAAAAAGCCCATATAGAAGATGGACAACATAAAAATCAAATGAATGCGAATGTAACCAATTAAGCTGAAACTGAACTTAAAAACAAGAGTTCTACCCTTTGATTATGAACCTCACAAAAAATTAAGAACAACACCAATCAAGCCCAAGTTATGAGTAATTTCAAGGAAACTATAAAAACGCATTTTTCTTTAAAGAACATAAGTCTCCCATAAGTTGTCCATCTTTTCTCAACTCATATAGTTAAACTAAAGAAGTGTCTTTGGGACTTTACAGATGTCAAACAATTAAAAGAAAAAGAAAAGTCTACACAAGTATATGTCCAACTCATCCCCTTCCCAAACTTTGCTTCACATGCAATTAGTCTCAAAAGAACGTAAACCTTTGCAAGTCACTTCTCTCCAATCAAATCAAGCATTCACATGAGCTCCTCAAAATAAGCTCAAAACACTTAGCAAATCAAGTGTATCATCAACTAGAATCTTCACAAGTAAAAGATAAAAAAATTCAAGTTTAAATTCAATCTATAAATCATATAGCCATTACAATTCACAAGTCCCAAATTGCCATCAACATTATCATCACAACCACATGCGTCCAAGGAAACCCAAAATCAAAACATAACTAAATTAATCACAAAGCAACAGGGCTACTGAAATTAAAGCAAATAAACTACAAGAAAGCATAATAAATAAAAGGGATAGAAGTACTCCCCCAACACCAAGGAGGCTTCCCAAGGAATCCTTGGTGATTTTGAACCATTGTTGAGCTCTTCCAAAGTTTCCAAGGAATTGAACTCCTGCATTAGTTGATTGTGCCTCCCTGGCCCCTTATAGGATGTATCCTTCTTCTTCTCATCCTTCTCGAGCCAGCTTTTTCTCCATGAACACCCCGAATGGAATCACTTTTGTTGTAATTAGGTTAAACTCACACCCATATGCATAAGTGTTGAGTGACCTAGTTATTGTCACTTCAAGCTCTTGAGCCTCTTGGGAACCGGATTCCTTTAGTATGTATTCCTTATTTTCTTTTCCTTGGCCCGGTTCTTCATTCATTTGTGGGAGTGTTGCAGTCCATGTCCCTTCACTATCCATCTTTTGTTGAACTTCAGCAAGTTGGTCTTGTAACCTTTTGATGGATGTGGCTTGTTCTTATCGGAATCTAGCCATCTCTCCTCAAAGTTGAGCTTGTTCTTCTTGGAATTGGGCTATTTCTTGAACCAACATTCTCCTTTCTATTAATCTTGCCTCATCAACTTCTTGGGTAGGTTGGTAAAGGAATTGAGACTCTATTGGTTCATAAGGAGTCTCTTGAGGTGGAAAGTAAGAATAGGTATTTTCTTGATAGCTCTCACTAGGATATAGACTGCTCCTCGACCATCCTATTGGTAGTCTAAGAGGTAGAGCGAGTAATCAAAACAAGAATCAAGCTCATTGGGCATACCTCTATTATCATAATAATGATAATTTCCTTGCTATAATCATTCCAATTGGGTCCTTGCACAATTTTGAAGCATCAAATACAAGAAAATAAGAATAAAAAAAGAACTAAACACACAAACAAGAAAATTAGGAAAGTTTAGACTTCTAGCTAGTCTAAACTATCCATTAAAAAAGAAAATCTTTTTTGGATTTTTCAAAATAAGGACACACCTATAAAATGAAATTGTTTTTGGTTTTTCAAATAGGTGAAACAAAATCGTCTTTTAGATAATGATCTATTGCGACTATGAAAGCAAATCAGCTCTTTGAAAGTCTAAGATTCTACGAATGTGTCTGTTGAAGCCCTATCTCTTCCCACTCCATAGGAAAGAGTAGGAGGATGGCTTTCTGGGAATTCTTAGCCAAATATAGCAGTGGGATAGGAAGGAGAAGGAATTGCGGGATGCTATAGAGATAGATGGCTATGAGACTAGTCCAAAGAGTCACTTTCTAAAGCTTCCTTTCCTTCTTTAGGCTATGGATGAAGGTTTGGTAACTAAGAGGTCTTGTAATACTGTGGATTCAAATGAAAAGCATTTTGAACTAAAATATAGAAAGTAAGTTGTACAAGAAAAACAAAAAATTTCAATCTAGTAACCCAACCAAATTATATCAATATCGCAGAAAACCAATCCCCGATAATAATGCCAAAAACTTGATGCCTTTTGGAATAACACCTAGTTAAGAAATTTATAAATTCACCTAAATCCTAATACAAACAAGGTGGCATCCTATATGTTTAAGGTGTGTCAACTAGTAGTATAGGAAAGTAAGCGTGGAATCGACAAGGATTGACATGGTGATTACCGAATATTTGGTTGGAATCAGTTGAAGTGGTTGATTTTAAGAAAAGATTAAACTACAACTAGAATTAAAGAACTAAGAAGGCAATTTAAAGGCTAGGAAGGCAATTTAGATTAAATATAAACACTAAAGACAACATTTTTGTGATAGCAATTAAAGAGAGCATGAAAAGAGAAAGCACTTTAGAAAGAAATTAAGTAATGTAACTACTAATTATGACTAGGCAAGCACAATTAAACAATGCGCATTAACTATTCTAAGAAAGCATGCAAAAGTATTTTTAGAAAGCATTTAAATAGCCTAAACTAGAAATTAATGCTAAGAAAGCATAATTATAGATAGCCCATTAACTAATCTGCCCGTTAACTAATCTGCCCATTAAACTAAGTAAACATGTAAAGAAAGCTGTCTCTTATACACATCTCCCATGAATCAGCGTTAACTAATATGCCCATTAAACTAAGTAAACATGTAAAGAAAGCAATTATATGAAAGCCCATGAATTAATCTTCCTTAATTAACTAATATAACTATAATTTACCCCTAGAGAAGTTTTTTTTTTCTTTTTTGTGAAAAAATGTATGAACTAATCTAATGATTGCACTAAGAAACCATATGAAGAAAGCAATTAAATGAAAAGTCCGTGAACTAATTCTACCAATTAAACTAAGAAATCAAGTAAAGAGAGCATCTTAATTAAGGAAAGCAATTAAACTAACTAAACTAAAGAAACATGAAATTAACGACTAACTAGAGGAGTGTAAACAAGAAGAAAGTACTTACCACCAAAAAGGTTGAATCTTTAGCTAGGAAATGGAGGTTACAGGAAAGATAAATCCTGATCTAAGAAAATCCTCCCTAAATGGGGAGGAAAAAATGAGAGAAGAGATATACTACACTATTCCTACTCTTATTTCTCCTCTACTACATTTTCTGCAACTTAGCCTCCGAAAGAGGTTGAAGAGAGTATTTATATTACTAGGGTTGGAGCAAGTAGGTTGCAGTTGCAAATTTCTATGAAATGGACTATTTTGCCATTGAAAAATACTAGTACCGCGCTCAATGACCGTGGTCACTAATAGCTTGGTGACCATGGTTATCAAATTTCCTTCTTTAAAATCTTGACCACAGTTACTGATGCTTGTTGATGATCACCGCAGTTGTTAAGCGCGGTTAAAGTTCCAATAGCAATTTTTCACTAGTGACCATAATTTATGATTTCCCTTTTCAAAATTGATGTTTGGGTTAATGGCTACTTCATAGCTTAATTTGAATCCAACAAATATATACACTCTTTTGGTTATACAAAAATACTAAAATAATATTAAAAACACTAAATTAACATACACTAACATAATTTAGAACATGGAAGTAAAAATAGGCAAAAACGACACTTAAAACATAAAAATGTTTGAAACTAAAGAAAAAATACTCAAGTTTAGGATATCTATAACTCTAGCCAGTTTCCTAGAGTTATCACTGTATATTCAACATAAGAAATGTCAAATAAATTCTAAAGAAGAAAGAAAGATTGAATGTATGCAACAATTGTTTACACTAATTAAAGAGAGTGATACTCGTTGTATTTGCCAACTTCGTATGTATAATGGAGATTTAGGATATTATGTGAGATGGTTAGAGACGTTGGTGGTTTGAAGGCTACAAGAAATATGTCAATAGATGAAATTGTTGCCATGCTTGTGTATGTTTTGGCTCACCACAAAAAGAGTAGAATAATTGGGCTTATGTTTCAATGAAGAGGAGAAACTATGAGTCATCAATTCAATCTTTGTCTTCTAGAGGTTTTCAAATTGCATGATATGTTGCTTAAGAAGCTAGAGCCCGTTATTGATGATTGCATAGATGACAAATAGAAATGTTTCAAGGTATATTTATAATAATTCTTTTCACAAGTAGGATTATTTCTCTACTAATTATGAAGTTCTTTTAACTTATATTAGTATTTTTGGATTGCTTGTCAAAATAGATTTGTCTAGGTTCCTTAGATGGGACATTAATTAATGTTACACCACCTAGTGGTCAAACGTCAGGGTCTCGCACAAGAAAATGAAGTATTGAAACCAATGTGTTAGGTGTTTGTTCGCTTAATATGTAATTCATATATGTCTTGCCTGGTTGGGAGGGTTCTGCACATGATAGTCGTGTACTTTGAAATGCCATCTCTGGGCCTAATGGTCTTAGAGTCCCAAAAGATATATATGGTTTTAATATCCAACACCACTTAATCTATACTTTTTTTGTTAGTTTGAATTGGTTAGTTTAGTGTTAATTGGTGGTTGATTGGATTTTGAAGGTTGTTATTACTTGGTGGATGCTAGATATTGCAATGCACAAGGATTTCTTACCCACTATAGAGGCCAAAGTATCACCTAATGAACTCCATGGTCACCAACCGCAAAACAAGAGGAATATTTTACCATGAAACATTCAAAAGCTAGAAATACTGTCGTAGAAAGATGTTTTGGGTTGCTCAAAGGATGGTGGAAAGTCCTTGGTCCTCTTCATTATTTCCAATAAAAATAGAAGTTTGAATAATAATGGCTTGTTGTATGTTACACAATTTGATACGGAAGTCAATGATATTTGATCTACAAGAAGCAATATAATGTGAAGAAAATGTAAGTGAAGATGCGAAAAATGATGAAGAGGATGAAGAGGAAGAGTACCTATCAACAATTTCACCAAGTGATCAATGGACGATCTTTAGAGATAATTTAGCTCATAAAATATACAACAATTGGAAGGTCGGAAATAATATTTAATGGGCTATGAATGTATTATTTATTTACAATCTAATTCACATAAGAGACACTGATATTTGATGTTTTTTTGGTTATTTGTTATATTTAGTTGTAATATATGCTTCATCATCATGTTTTTTTTTTCATTTTTGAATTAAATTTTTTTAAAAGTTTTTTCTTCCTTAACTTTGTATTGTTTTGATTACTATTATGAATACCATGTCAATGATATGATGGAGAATAATGAATCTGTATGTGGGAGAGGTAAGAACAAGTGTATTTGGACACCTAAAGAAGTTAAAGTGCTGATAGAATCATTACAATAGTTATCTTGCAATCCTTTGTGGAAAACCGGTGGAGGATTTAAAAATAACTACATGAATGAGTTGCTTAAGATAATGTTGCGTAAGATTCCTACCTTTACAAAGAAAGTTGGCCCACATACTGAATCAAAGGTAAAGTGGTTGAAAAATAGGTTTGATGCCATTACTGAAATGTGTAAAGAAAGTGGTTGTGGTTGGAGTGACGTCGAAAAGAAGATTTCTTGTGAAAATAGTGGTATGATGATTGGTGTAAGGTAAGAAATTATCTACTTTTTAGTTATCACTTGATTACAATATTACTTTGTATGAATTCTAATTTACATGTTTTTTTTTAGCTATACAAAGAAGTGAAAGGTCTTTAGGATGTCAAGTTTTCATACTACGGTGATCTTGAGAGATAGTTTATGGAAAGGCGCCACAGGAAATGTTGCCAAAGACTTTGTACAAGCTATGCAAAATATTGAGAATGCCCAAAATTTAGAAGAAGAAGATGAAGAGGTTGATGCTGCCATAAAATCAGACAATTACAATGAAGATGGAGATGAAGTAAATTCTGTGCCACAATTAGCCCAACCCAACTCAACAAGCACAAGAAATTCTGAGAAGCTAAAAAACAGTCACCATTTAATATGAACATGTAAAAGAGGATAAAATTATCATCAGCATTTGGAGAAGATCTTGATACACAATGCCAACAAATTAGTGGCAAATTTGGATCTTTCATGGAAGGAATTCAGGCTAACGTTACAACTGTGGCAACTGTTATGCCCAATGAAGATAAACGCAAGCAGTTGGCCTTAGATAGAAAAGTAAGTTGTGGAATAGTTGCTAAAACTTGCACTGTCACAAAAAGATGTATTCAATGGAGCCACTGTATTTTTGGCTAAAACTTCTAAGCTCTAATGTGTTCTTCAACCTACCTCAAGAAATGAGAAGGCAATATTTGATCAATATTCTTTATTCGACATCTAATCGCTCTAGCGCATGACTACTTATTATTTTGATGGTGATTAATTATTTGAATAATGTTAGTTTGTTAGTATGGCTATACTTTTGGGGTTGTAGGTGATTAGAATGCTTTTGAATAATGTTGAATTATGTGGTATTCTTTTTTATAACGCTTTTCAACATTGTTGAACTATGTGGTATTATTTTTAATAATGTTTAGATTAAGTGAATAGTTGTACGAGGAATTATCAATAAATGTATATCAAAAATTGTAGTGGATATTAATTGTTTATTGGTATTAAGGTACATTGTCTAAAAACAATATGAAATTTTTCTTTCGACTTCTCTTCCCTAGATGGGCCCACTCCTTTAATATATTAGTACTATTTGTCGCTTATTCATCATCTTAGTTAAACATCTTTTGTTTATCATCTTATCTTTCCATATTATTAGAGTCTTTGGATTCTGACTTATCACAAATCAACTTCATAAACTACAAACTACAAACCATATATCTATTCATAAAAAATGCTAATTTAAAATATCGTCCCTCATAATTTTTTGTGCTAGGAAGATTACTTCTTTTCTTTTTGTCCACTTTGTTCTGTTTTTATCTTTTTTTTGGTCGAACACTCCAAAAGTGGTTGAGTTTTATTAAAAGATCAATTCTTAAATGACTAATGTAAGGGAATCCTCTAGAATCCAAAGACAACATCCTTTTTATAATTGAAGGGATATTGTTTTGGTTATACTTTACATAACAGTGTTGTTTAATGCCATCATTCGTATAAAAAAAATGAAATTTGGTTTACCTCTCTAAGTATATGTGAAACAATAAAATTCCTACTGGCTAGAAAATTTTTAATGACTTGAATATATTGATCATTGCTCCAAGGAGGATGAGCTCAGCCATGAATGATGCTTACAAGTGATAGAGAGTTGAGTTCCACCTTAACCGCATCCAAGTTTAAGTATGTCACAAAGTTTAAGTCCATTAACCAATGCCTTGGCCTCAGCTTGCAAGTTTGTTTGATGACCATACAAGTTGTAGAATCCTTTGATAGGATGACCAGCTTGATCAGCAGGACTCCTCCTCTAGTTGCCTCTCCTGGGTTACCTTTTGAGGGACCATCTACATTTAGCTTCCATAGTCCAAGGGAAGAAGGGCTTCATTGAACTGTTATCGATCTCTTTGGTTCGGTAACAATTAACTATTAGCAAATACCTTGAGAAATAAGAAAATCATCAGCTGCACATGTTTGGTCAAAAGGCATACCAGAAGAGATGTTCCTCAAGTAGTAGTAAATATCAACTATTAAGCTTGATGCCTTTACAAGTTTTCCTTCCAAAACTGCTTGGTTCCTTGCTAACCAAATAAACTAGCAAATGGTTGAGGGGATAACCTTGTGCATGATGCCAAGTGTGGAGAAAGACATGGCTGACCACTACCGAGAACTATGTTTGATCAAAATTTGATGAGCTAGATGGGGGAAAATTTATCTCAAATAGAGCCTCAAAATAAGACCAAACTTGGGCAGCCACCTAGCAATTAACAAAGAGGTGGTCTATTGCTTCTTGATGGAAGCAGAATATGCATTTTGAAGCCATAGAAAAACCAATATTTGAAAGAATATCATCCAATAGAATGCCTTTGTTGAGGAGGCACCACATGAAAATGGAATTTTTTTAATTGCAGATGATCATCCCAAATCATTTGTCTTGAGAAAGAAGATGACTCGTTTCCTATTTTGGCAGTGGATGAAACCAAGAATATACCATTTGGTGTAAGCTTCCAAGCCAGTTCATCATTTTCCTTGGACAAGAAAATCTCTTAACTGCTCAACAAGCTACCAATGGTTGAGAGTTCAACATTTCCATATCTTTGATCAAGCACACTGAGATTCTAGCCATTAGCACCCCAAACTTGCTCCATTGTCAAGTGTTTATCATTAAATTACTCAACCTTGTGACACAAAGTACCCTCTGGGGGCAGCCATGAACCAAACCAGAATGAGCATTTAGCGTTTCTAATTCTAAAAAATAGATGTTCAGCCTCGTCACAAATCCTCAACATCTTTCTCCATACTAAGGAATTCCCTATTGCTTCTTGGACAAGACAAGGATGGATGGTCCCTTTAACATATCTAGAGAATAGAAAAGAAGACCAAAAAGAATTTCCTATATGGAATTTCCACCAAAGTTTCATAGCTAAGCCTTTCGCCACCTCTTCCAAAGATGTGATACCTAATCCATTATTTCCAGTTGAGTAGCAAATTTTACTCCAAGAATTCCAGTGACTTTTCAAGATAGAGTCTAAACTTCCGTAGAACAAGTTGGCAAATAAGCATTCCAATTCCTTGATAAATGCTTTAGAGGGTTGTAAACAACCAACAAGGAAATTGCAATGTTACTAAGGACAACCTTTAATAGAATCAACTTGGCTCTAGGGGAAAGGAATTTGTTTGCCATCTACTAATTCTAAAAGCCACCAGTATCAATCATTGGTTGAAATAGAGTTTTCCACTTTTTTGCCTTTTGGATAGGACACCCCAAATATTCCAATAGGAAAGATTTCTTAGAAAAACTAGTTTTATGTTGGATAACTCTAACCTTAAAAAAAAGATATTTGACAGAGAGGTGAAAAGAACTCTTATTCACATTGATAACCTTTCCAGAAGAGGCTTCAAAGTGACTAAGGAATTTCATCAGATTTGAAGAGACCGAGCCTCACCCTTGTGAAAATCACTGTATCATTCACAAAGACCAAATGAGAAACAGGTTCACATTGCCAATGAAGGGAAAATCTAGAAATTCTACCCATCTAAAATTGATGTTTTAGTCCCCTATTGAAGACCTCTAGCATGATAACAAATATGAGGAGTGAAAGTGGATCACCTTGGGAAACTCCACTAGTTGATTTGAAAAAACTGATTGTCACACCATTAATAAGAATTGAGAACCAACAATCCTCAATAACATTACAATTTGAGCGATCCCTTGTTGAGAAAAATCTATCTTATTCAAGTTAGCGTAAAGGAATGGCCAAGACAACCTATCAAAAGCTTTTGTCAAGTCTGGCTTTATAATAACATTCCTGCCATGAGTTTTTCTATCAATGAAATCTACTAGCTCCGGGACAAGGAGAATGTTATCTATGATTTCCCTCCCTTTAGTAAAAGTCACCTGTTCTTTAGAGATAATCTTAGATAAAATGAGTGAGAGCCTATTAACCAAGACTTTTGTACATATTTTATTGAAAAAAGACATAAACTAAAAGGTCTATACTCATCAAAGGAAGAAAGATTAGTTTTCTTAGGAATCAAAGTAATGAGAGTGCTAGTGAGCCAGAGCATCGGCAAATACATTCCTGGATCGGGGTATGTAGATGAATTCCAAAGCATCAAATTGTCGACCTAGTTTGAAAATACTACAGTGATATGGCATGATTTTAGAATCCCTGGTTACCCAGTGCCCTAGTGTCTGACGGACGAGCAAATCTGAATCAGATTAAACACAGCTAACTCTTTAAGACCCATGTCCAATGCCATTTTTAGACCAAGTATACAAGCCTCCTACTCTGCCATGTTGTTCGTACACGGAAACTGTAACTTGGCTGTTGCTGGGAAGTGTCTGCCCTCTGGTGATATCAAAACTGCTCCTATGCCCGCACCGAAAGTGTTGGATGCACCATCAAAGAATAGCCTCCAATGTGGACATTCATCTTTCATGTCTTCGGCATGCCAATGAATAAGATATCTTCGTCTGGAAAGTATGTGTGCAAGGGTTGATAATCATTCTCGCTTAGGTTCTCAGCAAGATGATCCACTATCACTTGTCCTTTGACATCCTTTTGAGTAGTGAAGATGATATTGAATTCTGCTAACAACATCTTCCATCTAGCCAAGCGTCCAGTCGGCATAGGCTTCTCTAACAGATAGCGAAGGGGATCACACCTGGAAATGAGATACGTGGTATGACCCAGTAGATAATGCCTTAGCCGTTGGGAGGTCCACATAACCAATGCACAACATGTTCACTCCAAAAAAGAATAATTGGCTTCATGGACTGTAAACTTCTTGCTTAGATAATAGATAGCCTGCTCTTTTCTGCCCGAATCATCATGCTACCCCAAGACACAACCCATGGATCCGTCCAAAATCAACAGATACATGATTAATGGCTTCCCTGGCTTTGGGGGGACCAACACAAGAGGGTTCAAAAGATAATCTTTGATTTTGTCAAAAGCCTGTTGACAGTCATCATTCCAGTACATCGGTGCATTTTTTCTCAACAGTTTGAACAAAGGTTCACAAGTAGCTGTCAGCTGAGCAATGAAGCGACCAATGAAATTGATTTTTTCCAGAAAGCTTTTTACGTCCTTCTGAGTCTTTGGCGCAGACGTATCACGGATAGCTTTGATCTTTGCTGGGTCTATCTCAATTCCCCGCTTATTGACAATGAAACCTAATAACTTTCCAGAAGGAGCTCCAAAGGCGCACTTTGCTGGGTTCAACTTCAGATTATATCTCCTCATAAGCCTCTCAAATACCTTCTTAAGATTGGTCAAGTGATCCTCAACCTTCTTGGATTTGATAATGTCATCGACATAGACCTCCATCTCTTCGTGTATCATGTCATGAAACAAGGTGGTCATAGTGCGTTGATATGTTGCACCAGTATTCTTGAGTCCAAATGGCATAACTTTGTAGCAGAATGTCCCCCAAAGAGTAATGAATGCTGTCTTTTCCCTGTCTTCCTTGTCCACCAGGATTTGGTGATACCCAGCAAAACAATCGACAAAAGACTCCATCTCATGGCAGGCAGCACTGTCTAGAACGATGTGAATATTTGGCAGGGGAAAATCATCCTTGGGACTGGCCTTGTTTAAGTCTCGATAGTCAACACAAACTCTGACCTCCCCAGTCTTGTCCCTGGCACCATATTGGAAAGCCAAATAGGATACCGGGATACAATGATGATTATGGCATTAAACTGCTTGATGATTTATTCTTTGATCTTTAAGCTCATTTCCAGCTTAAACTTCCTGGTAATGGCTTCTGCTTTACAAGCGGGCATTTAGGATCAGTGGAGAGTTTGTGAACCACGACATCTGTTGAGATGCCAGGCATATCATCATAAGACCAGGCAAATATGTCTTGGTACAAAATCAAAAATATTATCATATCTTTCCTCTGTCCTCTAGTCAAATGCATGCTGATTTTAACCTCTCTTACGTCCATGTTTGTCCCAATGTTTACCGTTTCTGTTTCTTCCAAGTTAGGCTTTGGTTTTTCCTTGTGTCGCCCGAATTCATTTTCAATATCACACTCGTCCTCACCGCTCTTAGACTGTGTAAAATCAGGGTAGGGTGTGATATCGAAATTGCACTCATTGACCTCATAAACTGTAGTATCCGAAGGATCAAAAGCATTGATTTTGGGCCATCTGGGAAAAAATAAAACATGAATTGAAAGAAAACAAAATGAGCTAAAACATCTTGAAGAAAAAGTTCTCATTAATCGAAAATTTGTACAAGTGATCCTAGAGAATATAAACTCCTAACATTCATTGGCCATCCTATAAAATCAATTGTCTTCAGAATTCACCTCCAAAATAGATGAATAAGATGAATCATGAAGCCACTATCATGATTGTACTTGCCTTACTAATCAAATTGTTTTCAAGATTCATCTCCAAAACAGATGAATGAGATGAATCATGAATACAATGCTGTGAATGCACCTACTTCTTAACTAGATGGCATAAACAAAACGACTTAAGAAGTACAAAACAAGCATAGAAAGATGAAATTAAAAGGAGCAAAACTAAAAATAATATCTTTTCAAATTTACCGAAACTCCCTATGACGGAGATCATCAGATGTCCAGTTGTGCAGTTGGTCGATCTTAGCAAATGGCGGCTCAGTGTCATCCTTCTCTGTCTGCTCTTGAATAATTACTCTTGCAAATAATTTGGCTACCTCTTGGATAAGATCCTCCTTTTCAGCCTCATCTGCATCAGGAGCCATAATGACGGCAGAATGTGGGAAAGTAATCTTATAAAGGTGGAATGACTATAGGCAATACTCGACCTTTTTTTTCAGCTCTCTTCAACTCCTTAATCTTCCTCAACTGCCTGGCATTCGGGCAAAAACTGAGCCCAAATGTATTCATCTGCGTTGGTAGCTCAATAGGGTGTATTATGCCTTGCAAATTCATCCCCAAACCTTGGCCGATGCGATATCCTCCACACAGCATTTCCCTTGCAATCATTACACTCGCCTTATCCCAGACAGCTTTCATTGTTGACTGTTCTCCAGGCCCTCGGTTGACAGAGACCACATCATAAGCTAAGAAAGGCACCGGAGTGTCACTGCTCTCCCCAACTTCCTCCTTGACCATCATGGCGTGGTCATCTTCGGCAAATACAGAATCAGCTTAAACTTGTAAATGAATTTAACCCTTTGATGCAAAGATGACGGAATTGCCCCAACAGAATGGATCCAAGGACGTCCCAGCAGCAAATTTTATACCCCAACAATTGGAAGAACCTGGCAAGTAATCTGATGAGTAAGTTGGCCCACTTCCAAAATAAGGTTTATTTCTCTGGTGGCTTGTCTTCGAGCCCCGTCAAACCCTCTGATCACCATAGATGAATTCCTGACCAGGTCATGAGAGATTTCCAGTTTAACCAATGTCTTCAAAGGACAAATATTTAAAGTAGACCCATTATCAACCATGACCCTAGGCAAATGCCGCCCCTCACATCTAATCGAGATGAATAGAGCCTTGTTGTGGTCGCTCCCTTCAGAAGTTAAGTCATCATCAGAAAAACAAATTTGGTTTGATGCCAGCACACTACCCACTAACCCAGCAAGTTTGTCAGTGGGAATATCACAAGGCACATGAGCCTCACTCAAAATCTTCAAGACTACCTCCTGTGTAGCTCGGATGTTAACAATAAGCTAAGCATAGAAATTTGTGAGGGCATCTTATTCAGCTGCTCAACTACTGAATATTCACTTTTTTTGATCAATCTTATAAAGTCCTCCACATCTTTGTCTGCTACAGCCTTAGGGGCACTGCATGGGCTCTTTACCTTTATTGGATTGTCCAGCCTCAAAACTGTTGTCATTTGTGATTCGGCTTGACCTTGTGACAGCGGACACTTCCTCCTCAGAAATTGCCCTTTCACCGACTATCATAGCTGAGGATTGATAATTCCACGGCACTGCATGTGTGCTCTCAATTGGCAATTGTAATGGCAGTTCAATCACAACGGGCTCCTGGGATTCTACCTCAAATGGATCCATGTCTATGATAAAAGGCTCAGATGACTCCAAATCCAAATAAAACGGTTTGGTCTGAGTCATTGTCACTTCTTTGACTGCTCCTTCTTCCTCTTTCGTCTCCGTTTCTATACAAATCATCCCAACATGAGGCTCATGCAGTGGCAGCGGATTAGTGTTTACTTCAGGAGCCCTTTGTTCCGGCCTCCTAATGACAATCTCACGCGCATCGATCAGGTTTGCACCTTGTTCTTCAATGTCCAACATTAGCCGTGGAATGCCCTGGGGCTCCAGAATGATCAATTGGCATTGAATCATTGGCGTCAAACCTATCTGGAACTCTCCCCGGACACTGAGGAGGAGCTATGGGATTCAATCTCCCTGCTGATCTCAACTGCTCATATAGTTGCTCAATGGGCCGTCATAGATTGGTAAAATTGCGGGGTGGTCTGGCTTGGTTGGAGTTTGGTGGAGGGAATTTGTTTGGCTGGTTGGGTCTTTGATTGTTTTGGAGTTGTGGTCTTGGATTATAATATGGGAGCTGTGGATTAGGCACGGGCATTTGTACTTGTGTTTGGTATACGGTTTGAGGGTAGTATTGACGTGGTAGTGGAGGTAGTGCATAAAAGGGTTGTGAGTTAGGTCTTTGGTATTGATGGAAAACCCTTGGTGCACAACTACACTTTATCGGGTCACATTGATGTGTATCGAGAGACAGGTGTACGATAGCGTGGCAGCCTCCACTGGGGTTTCTTAGCCACAGCGAGCTCCCCTGCATGGACTGTATCTGAAGTTTGAAGGCCGTCATGTCAATAATTCTACAGCAAGTTCAGTTTTCAATCCCCTTTCAACTGCCTCTGCTTGCTGGATGATTTCTAAAAAGGATTTGCCAATAGACCCGGTTAACTTTTCATAGTAAGGAGGTTCTTCCGTATCAATAAAAAGTTTGACCATCTCAGTATCAGTCATAGGTAGGCTCACTCTGGCAGCTAACGCCCTCCATCTTTTCACATACTCATGGTAATCCTCTGAGGGCTTCTTCTTTAAGTTCATCAGAGCAAAACGGTCATGCTCTAGGTCACGGTTAAACTCATACTGTTTCACAAATGCATTTGCCAAGTTCGTCCAATTTTGCAATTTTTTGGGTTCAAGCATTAAATACCATGATAACGCATCTCCCTCCAAGCTTCTAGCAAATACCCTCATTGCTATCCGAGGGTCACTTGTCGGATTCCCCAGCAAGTTGCAGAACATTTTAAGGTGAGCTACCGGATTCCCAGTGCCATTGTACTTTGGAAATTCTGGGATTTTAAATTTTGGCGGTAATTGCACTTCGGGTGAATAGACATAGGTCTTGGTAGTCGATAGCTCCAAATTTATCTGTCCCCTGTTGCTGCTTCATGAAACTATTGAACCGCTCCATTCTTTTCAATAGGGCATTATTGCCAGCCTGTACAGGGGGCGGTGGTGGCATTAATTCAGTTTCTCCTCCTTGGGTATACTCCAACTCAAGAGGAGGTGGTGGTGGTGGAACTGGATCTGTCAGTGATGGCACTGGAGTTGGAAGAGGTTGATTCTGTGGTGGTAGGGGTAGCGGCATCCCCATGCCGGGATTAGGCATATGAGGAGGTAGCATATCCTGATTGACGGGGTGAGGCCCATAAGTTTGCCTGTACCATTGCACATCTTATGTTATAAGAGACAGGCAGCCATCATAGATTCCATCTGTTTGCGCAACTCTGCTGTCTCTGGATACACATCCCCATTAGTCCCTTCCAAATCTTTTGCTGGTACGGTGCTCATAATGTCTTCATATCAAAGTTTACGTGCACGCGAGCGGGTATAAATACTCTGGGCTGCGTTGGGCAGCTATTTTGACACTTAGTACCTTCATATTAAAACATAATAAAAAAAGAAAATTCAGATATATATAAACAAACATAATCATAAATTTACAGCATAAAATGTGGTTCCTTCCCCAGGAACCCTAAAAACAAAAAAAGCTCTAAAGGGGACGAAGCTCGTTTGAACTTATTCGGCCAGCTCCTTTAGATGGTCTCGTATCTTCATCATTTGCTCCTCGTACAGCAGAAGCTTGCTACGTGCTGATTCAGCAGCCCCATTGCGCATTAGGCGTTCCAGATCATCGGCCATCTCGGTGCATGCCCTCTTTTGGTTGTATTCCTGCTCTCGAATACAGGATTGCTATTCTTGAAGTCTTTTGTAAGCTTGCCTGTGCTTATCTAGAGCTATCTTTGCTCCCACTCCTGTATCAAATAGGGCACTTTGGTCGCCTTTCCAATTACTCTAGCGGAACTCATCTGCATGAAACATATGTTAGCCTTACCTAAGGCTTGTAGCTTCCCCCTTCAGAGCCTTTATAAAATGAACACGCAAGCTTGCAAATCCCATTGTAGGTTATGTACCTAGGGATAGCTATGCAATTTTATACACAGGGTATCCGACAGGGTATCCCTTCTACGGCTAATGATATGCAATAAGTAGCCTACGGTGGCCCTACAACGCTGGGGTTAGCCTCAATGCACACAAGGGATATAAAACTTTGGAAACATGTCGCGGGGGTGGGTCTCCTATTTGGGTCTGGCAACCATATGCCTTTGACCCTACCTAAGGCTTCTGTGTATAATGATCAAAATTTACCATGTTCTTGCGGGAAGTAGATACAAATTACATGGCCAAAGTAAATCATACGAATCAGAAAAACTAATTACTATTACATAACAAAAATTGTAAAGCTATTTACTATTACAAGCCAGATAAATGTGTGGGTCCTACCGCCTCGTGTCTAGTGTCCTAAACAAGGTCCACACAGTTCTGCCCTATGGTTTAAAGCTATATGAATGTGAGACTTGACACAACCTGGCTTACTAATGCAATCTAGATGGACTTGGTTCCCGAACCTTTAGACTTTGGACCCAAAAATAAAATCCGTCAATTTCGATGGGCCTTATCGTCTGTGGCCAGGTGATCGCCACAGATACCGTTACGTGCACATTGTGTCACGGCCGCATATCTGGGTAGATCATCTTAATTCCTACAGGGAATATGGGAACGACACCCACAAAAATAAGACATGCAATAAATGAGACATGCGTTATGCTGTGTTCACTTGGAGGCGGTAAGATTCACACATTTTAGCACGTTTGGCTCTAAAGGTTTGATGCACCCCAACACCCCAAAAATTGTCGCTAAATTAACCACAAATAGGTATAATAGCAAAATATATTAAAACATGTACAATAAAGCAAGAACAAATCACACCATAGGCAGACAGGGTATGGCACGTAAAATGAGACCTAAATCGAGCAAACGGGTACTCAAGATAGCAAACATAGTGAAATATAGTAAAACAAGTGTAAAATAATTCTCCTTGAAAAGAACAAATAAAGTAACACATAGCATGTGGCACATAAAACGAGACCCAAAATCCATAAACCAGCACACAAGACAGCAAAAATAGTGAAATACGGTAAAATAAGTGTAAAGTAATTGAAAAAGAACAAATAAAGTAACACATAGCATGTGGCACGTAAAACGAGACACAAAAATCCGTAAACCAGCACACAAGACAACAAAAATAGTGAAATACGGTTATGCCAAGTGTAAAGTAATTGAAAAAGAACAACTAAAGTAACACGTAGCATGTGGCACGTAAAACGAGACACAAAAATCCGCAAACCAGCGCACGAGACAACAAAAAAAATGGTAAAATACGGTAAAAAAAGTGTAAAGTAATTGGAAAAGCACAATTAAAGTAACACTTTGCACATGGCATGCAAAATGAGGCATAGAGCCGGTAACATAGCACACAAAAAATATCGGTAAAATTAGCCGGTTTATAATGAACGGGGTAAAATTGAGAGAAACGCGTTGTGAATCATCGTGTGCCCGGATTCTCAAAGTCCCCAGTGGAGTCGCCACGCTATCGTACACCCTCCACACAACCCGCGGTCTGGCCGGCACCTTTGGGACCGGCACCGTCGCCAATGTGGTGCTCGTGAAATAGGTGATTAAATGCAAAAGTCTTATTTACTATTTACAAACATAAATTACCTACTTACTATTACCAATTTAAATGAATCACCTATTTACTATTACATAATGGGGCTTTAAATGCGACTATGAATTATACAAAAATAATCTAAGCTAGGGAACACAGGATTGGAGTCGCCACCCGGTGTGTTGGTACGCCGGGACACAAAAATACATCAAAATTTAAAGAAAAAATAAACCCTAGTCTAGATTGACTCTTGGTCCACGTAATTCAAAAAACATGAGTTCGGGAATCCTGTTGCAAAATGGGAAGGTTTGGGATAGATTTGAATTTCCCTCGGCACCCACTTTACCCGGCGTTGGACCGGTTGCATGATTTTATCGCGAAACGCCCTTTATCAATTTTTAGTATTCATCTTATACTTTGTAGCCATACTAGATGTGTAAAGAGACAGGTATAATTATGCCATGATACCATATTAGCTGAGGAAATGAAAATCCATGGTAAATACAAACATTTATTTTAAATTTCAGCCCGGGGTCCAATTTAAAGTTGCACACATATAACTTGTAGTGCCCTTTAACTCCCAAAGGGCAAAACAGTCGTTTGTCATGCACGCTAGAGTTTACTTCTAGCTCGATTTTATATTATTGATACAGTTATTAAGTCATGGACTAAATTGAGTTTGATTCAAATATTTAATGTCTAGTCATGCAACTAAACAAAATTTGAGGACAGAAGAGTAAATTCACATCATTTAACAAGTAAGAAAAAGCATAAATATTATATCGAGACCAACAAACATAAAAAATAAAGCACAAATCATCACAAAAGAAACTAATCGAAAAATATGTGCAAAATCAGAGCCTATTTACAATTTAATACTCATAAAGGCAAAACGGTAATTTCTCACACTCAAAGGGTAATTAAACATATTAAAATGTCAAACAAAAATCAAATTAAAGTTTGGTGGTTATTGTCATTAAAAATGTAACTTAGAAGAAATTTTAAAAAAAATAAAAAATAAAAAAACAAAAATTAAGTCATAAATAATGTAAAAATAGTAAGATAAGCATTTTGTCACCAAAACAATCGATTCAAAAGCCCATTTAACTCACCTCAACCTCAGGAATGTGGTGGAATTGGTTATGCTTGGCTTGGAGTGCGTTTGAGCCGAATTTGCTTTCGGCACCTCCAAGCTTCCGGTTGATGAACCGGCCTTCTTCCACCATGTTTTTCATCCACCAGATGAACGATTTTGCTTGAGCTTCACGAAGAGAAGTTGTAGTACCAGGTAACCTCTACAATGTTTCTTCTTTGAGTTTAGTCTAATTCCTCTTATATCACTTGGAATCTTGGATCAAAGTTGGCTGTCTGGAAAATTTTCCAAACTTAGAAAATCTCTTTTTTTCTCATTTGCAGATTTTCTTGGCCACCAGCCTGATTCTACCACGGTTTTGACCCTCCAAATGAATGATTTTGCTTGAGATTTACAAAGAGAAGTTGTATTTCCAGGTACTCTCTACAACTTTCCTTCTTTGAATTTAGTCTAATCACTTTTTGATCGTTTGGAATTTTTGCTCAAAGTTGGCTGTCTGGAAAATTTTCCAGACTTAGAAAAATTTCTCTTTTCTTTTCTGCAGAAATTTCGTCCCTCCTTCTTTAGACTGATTTTTTTGCTCTTTAAAGAGGTGGATTGAGTGTAAAAATGGTCAAAGACCATTCCTTGTCATGTTGGGAGTATGGGGCATCTGAAATTTGGTGAGAATGGGTGAAAAAATACAGAGAAAAACGTGGCCAAAAACTGTATAAGAGACAGATTCAGACCAACACAAAGAGTTGAAGATATAGCGAACGATGAGCCAGAATTAAATCTAAAAACTTAATAATATTAAAACTCATTCTTTGTATTTCAAAAATGCATAAAAGTCACATAATAATTAAACACCATAAGACAAATTCAAAGGGAATTAAAGGATAAATTAAGAGAAAATCAAAGAGCAGGTTAAAAAGAAATTAAAAGGAAAATTAAAAAGAAACTTGAGAGTCAAATTAAAAGGAAAATAGGGGAGAACTTAAGGGACAAAAATAGGTGTCTACAGCTCCCAATTCTTTGTGAAAAACTCAGTCAGTATTGTTTTTGAGTTTTGCTCATCGTTCACTATATCTTCAACTCTTTGTGTTGGTCTGAATTGTATAGCTTGCATACCTGACAAATGAATTTGTAATATAAAAATTGATGTATTCATGCGACTCATTTCAAATTCAAAAAATTTCCATAAGGTTTCAGGTGTAGAGATCTATCTTCCATCAACAAATTGTTGGATTTCATCATTATTTGGAATTGGCCGTAATTCAACTTCTACTCGATCAGGACCCTTGAATATATATTTATACAAATACTTCACACATATTACAGTACTAGTAATCTCAAACATTAATATGACAATCATATTTCAAAAGTAGCCAAGCATTGTACCCAACAACCCAATTATTTTCAACCCAAACTTGACCATGGTTGTCAAGTGATACGAGGGTCGAATTGTGCATTCTATATATTGGAAATGAATCATCAACAATTTGAGTACTTGAAGAGAAAGGCTTTGAAATTTTTCTTTTGTATTTACCATCTCTCATGCATGGACTATTTCGATTTTTGTGTCCGGAAGGACCATGTGTCATATGTTTCAGAACAACTTCATTCAATCTAGGCTCAATATGCTTACATGGTATTTCTGCTCTTTCAACCATACCAAACTCTTCTAGAATCCTAAGCTTATCACTCTCAACCAATATGACCACCATGGGTGTATACGGCAAAGCTCTTTTTTGATATTCAATTACATAAGCTAATACTTTTCCAAGTACACTTTTTGTATTATATCATCCTTGAACTCATTGAATTGTGCATGAAAATTTTGTGTTAAAAGATCTGGACTCGATGATCTTCGAAAGCCTGGTCTGGCAGCAATTCTTCTTTTATAGGCAAATTTTGGATTGCATGCCATGGTAAGCATTAGATCTGGCCTGCCAAATTTTTGTACTAATGGCATGGCATCTTGATAGCGTTGGTGCATATTTCGAGGACTCCCAACAAAAGAAGAGGGAAAAGTAATTTTTCATCAAAGATTTCCTAATACGAGTTTTAGATTTAAGTTCAACGAACAAGAAACATTAACTTAAGGAAGCCAATTTTTTTTAGGAAAAAAATTAATTGCAAACCTACATCTGTTTCACTAGTTTATATACCCTGCAATCCTTGATATAGTTCAAATCTAATTGCATGTTTATTTGTACTAACCCATCGTAACTTGTGAGACTCTATCTTGACATAATTATCGATTACATATTGTTGTAGTAGGCGTGCAGTTCGAAGTTAAATAGATGTATCATAAATTCATATCTAGTTTTAATAGTAAATAATATATGTTAGATTATATGAATTAACTAACATGTATTATATTTAGTAATTAAGATGGATATTTACATGCAACTAAGCTTAAAATTCACGACATGTTACTTTCCTTCCATTTGTATATCTTGTATTTACATCCCATCCATAAGTTCCAAAGGGTAAAAGAAGGAAGTACTGTAGAGCATCATAATACCCAGGAATATCAGAGACATTTAGTAAGATACTTCATTATTTGCTTATAACATTTATATCTTTGATGTTTAATTGTCCCATCTCTTCACCACCAACAACAATAGCCGCAACTTCTGACATTATGGGTAAAGTATATTGTTGATGATTAGATGGTTGTTACTTGATAATAAGTTTGCAATTCGACAAATCTTGATGTTGGCCTAATTGTTTGAGAATCTTCACAAATGGATTATGTTCATCAAGAATTCTCTTGATTTTTTCTACCATTTCTCTATGCAAGTTTGGATTCTTAACAATCCTATTATCAATTTCATAATCAGCATATTATTTATAATTTTGGATATATCTACTTCGATTATTTATGCCAGGTAGTGGACTTCTAATTTTGTGGTATATGGATCCTTGAGCTCTGAACGAATACATGCCACCACCTCTGTTAATATTTTTATCAAGGTGTACACCCATGGATATGAATGAATAGATATGATTCAATGATTTTATTTGTTGTTGGAAGTACTTTCCTTCAGGTGTTGGAGACGTGTATAACTCAAATAATTCAGGAGGACATGGAATAGATGGTAAGCATATTTCTTCCATTTGAACAACATCGTTTTGATGTTTCATTGAAGAACAATTTAGCTTGACAGTAAGATAAATTCTTGGTGGTCAGAACTGAAATCTTGGATTCTATAAACCTTCATGATGATCTTGTGCTATGTTGCATATATTCTTCCAACTCATTCTACTCTAAGTATGCATAGTTAAAGGATCTGTTTTCATATGGGTATATTAGTAAATTTTTAAATTGGATTAATACATATTCTATACTAATGTTTGCTTACTATTGGGAATGTTTAGATATCAAGTGTTTCTTATAGAATCTTTTTTTTTTTTTTTACTATTTCTTAGCATGAAGAATGATAGTGAAAATGGACAATTTTTTAGTTGTAATAATTAGAGATATTAAGTATTCGCAAAAGTAGTATGAGTATGAAAATGCATACAAATAATTGAATTATTTCAGGTAGTAGCATACCTTGAATTATTAAGGCATTGACATTTTTCAACATTTGCCTTCCTTTATTTGTAGATTCTTGATAATTATTAGAAACGTAAAAAATAAATGAAATTATAAGAAAAAATATTGAATATATAGTAAGCTATTTTTGTTACATTAATATATGAATTCAACGTGATTAAAATAAGTAGTTAATATGTACCATTAGAATCGATTGTACATGTATGTATTGCTCGACTTATGATGCCTCGTTCAAATGTGAAAAATGTTGGATTTAATCTAGAGATATCAGTTATTGGCCTGAGTCAAGTCATTCCTCGGATAGTTGCGATTCAGAGGCTATAACATTATCAAATTGAACAATGTTGGTAAAAAAAACAATATTTTGATTGTAGCAATTAGAGATATTAGGTAACTTTTAGTCTATTTATTGTTATATCAATTGAATTATTTTAATTATTTTTACAAATACATGAAGTAAGAAATTTAAATTAACTTTACCTTTTGATGGAAATGGCTCATTTGAAAGCCTTGTCGTATATGATATAGAGTGGTTTCCGAGTTGTTGGATTCATTGGCTGTAATATAAATAAATATATATTAAGCATGGGAATAATACAAATGTACAACTAAAAAAGTAGTAAAATAGCACATAGTTTAAGTAGAAGATATACAATTTCTTAAAGACAGATGATGTTGCATATAGTTAATTGACATAGTGATAAATATTGGCTCCTTTGTTCATTGGTCATAGAATGATCCCGATGTTGTTCACAAATACGACATTGTTCTCGTTGTTCCGCAAGCAAGAATGTTCTGTCAGTTTGTTTGTGGGTTTGATGGATTCGCATTTATTGTTTTAAAAATATTGGTTGTTAATGCCAATTGTCTTCTTCTATAATTGGCACGTCGGCATGCTAGATATTGTTTCCTTTGTTGCTCTGAAGTCATTAGTTGTTGTCTCCAGCAGTCAATATGTGTGGTAGTGATTTGTTCTTGGTCACTAATAATATCTATTCTTGTTGTTGAGGAAGCAAGTTTGTTGTCCAGTAATTGGTAGTTGGAGGCAAATGTCTTCTTCTATAATATTCACGTTGACGTGCTCGGTGTTGTTCTCGTTGCTCAAAAGTCATTGATTGTCTTCCATTATGCTTTGCGTTTTTCCATCTTTTCGTTGTTCGACTCATTATTGATCAATAACATTTGTAGATTGTTGTATTGGAGACAAATCCATATCTAAGAGACAATTTAGTTGTCAGAATAATATTAAGAGATATAAATTGTAAGTGTTTAAAAGATAATGTAGATGTATAATAAGACACAAGTTACTGTCATTTGTAACTGATAATTATAAAGTGTTTCAATACGGATTTGATAATTTTTAGTTAAGTTAACATGCTTCAATTTTGTACATTTATTTTTATGTTTTGGTTATATTTTAGGAAGATTTTTTGGAAAGAGTTTTTTATTTTTGTAGTTGATGTGTAGTTTAGATACTAAATTTTTATAAATGATTTTAAAAAGTGCATGATTGAGATTTGGCTATAAGAGTATGAAGTATCTTTGCACGCATATTGTGTACTAGTCTTATATAATGGTACAGTGGATATTTGAATTTTTAAATATATTAGAAATATGTTAAATAGGGAAATGTTTATATAAAGTTGGCTACATGGGCCATGTTAGACATGGTATTTGTGATTTAATTGTGTAATATATTGGTAAATTTAATTCAACGATTGGCTTTTTTTCCACATTTGATCAATATTAACGTTGGTTAATACTTTATTTGTTAGTACAAATTTGTGTTGTCCTGTTTTATCATTTTGTAATATTCAATTGAATTTTTGTTTTATATGTTATTTGACGCATTTTATCTCTATTTCATATTTCCTTCTTTTTTTTAACTATATTTGGGTTTGTTTTATTTTTTGTTTGAAATAACAATATTATATTTTCAATTTTAATTCCATAAATGTATGTATTCCCAATTGTTTTCTAATTTTATTTATCATAAAATTGGAAAAGTGCCATTTTAGTATAAATTTCTTACTACATATGTGGTCCATTCAAGTAGGTTGTTAATAAAGAATTTTTTTTTTTTTGGGTTCATGCAAGTTGTGTTTTTTTTTTTTTTTTGCACAACGGCTGGTTGCCTTTCCATATTTGATCAATATTAATGTTGGTTAGTACTATATTTGTTGGTACAAATATGTGTGTCCTGTTTTATCATTTTTAATACTGAATTCAATTTTGTTTTATATATTATTTGATGCATTTTAGCTCTATTTCATATTTCTTTTTTTTTTTGTTATATTTGGGTTTTTTTCTTTCTTTGAAACAACAATATTATATTTTGAATTTTACTTCTACAAATTATGTATTATATCCCTATTGTTTTCTAATTTTATTTATCACAAAATTGGGAAAGTGTGATTTTAGTATAAATTTGTTACCATATAAAGGGTGTATTCGGGTAGGTTGTAAATAAAGAAATTATTTTTTGTGTTCGGGTAGGTTGTGTGTTTTTTTTTTTTTGGCATAACAGTTGCTTTTTTTTCCATATTTGATCAATATTAGCATTGGTTAGTACTTTATTTGTTGGTACAAATATGTATTGTCCTATTTTATCAATTTGTGATATTGAATTGAAATTTTGTTTTATATATTATTTGATGCATTTTATCTCTATTTCATATTTCTTTTTCTGTTATATTTGGGTTTCTTTTTTTTTTTTTTTGTTTGACAGAACAATATTATATTTTCAATTTTATTCTATAAATGTATGTATCCCATTTTTTTCTAATTTTATTTATCATAAAATTGGGAAAGTGCTATTTTAGTATAATTGTATTACTACATATTGGGTGTGTTCAGGTAGGTTGTTAATAAACAATTAGATTTATCATGGAATTTGTGTGTTCGTGTACGTTGTTTTTTTTTTTTTTTAAAATGGGCACAATGGTTGGTTTCTTTTCCATATTTGAAAATATTAAATTAGTTAGTACTTTATTTGTTGGTACAAACATGTGTTGTCCTGTTCTATCATTTTATATTATTGAATTTTATTTCTTATTTGACGCATTTTATTGCTTTTTCATATATCTTTTTCTGTTATATTCGGGTTTGTTTTATTTTTTGTTTGAAACTGCAATATTATATTTTCAATTTTACTTCAACAAATGTATGTATTTCCAATTATTTTTGTTTATCATAAAATTGGAAAAATGCTATTTTGGTATAAATTTCTTATTATATACAAGGTGTCTTCAGATATGTTGTTAATAAAGAAATTCTTTTTTTTTGTGTTTAGGTAGTTTGTGTTTTTTTTTTTTCTTATACACATCTAGATGTGTATAAGATTTGATCAATATTAACATTGGTTTGTACTTTAATTGTTGGTACAAATATGTGATTATGTGCTGTCCTGTTTTACCATTTTGTAATATTGAATTGAATTTTTGCTTTATATATTATTTGATGCATTTTATCTCCATTTCATATTTCTTTTTTTGTTATATTTGGGTTTTTTTTGGTTTGAAACAACAATAATATATGTTCAAATTTATTTCCATAAATGTATTTAATGCCAATTTTTTAACTTTATTTATCCTAAAATTAAGAAAGTGATATTTTAGTATAAATTTCTTACTATATACATGGTGTATTTGGCTAGGTTGTTAATAAAGAAATTATTTTTTTGGTGTTCGAGTAGGTTGTTTTTTTTTTTTTTTTTTGGCATAACAGTTAGTTTCTTTTCATATTTGATCAATATTAACATTGGTTAGTACTTTATTTGTTGGTACAAGTATGTGTTGTCATGTTCTATCATTTTTTAATATTGAAGTGAATTTTTGTTTTATATATTATTTGATTTATTTTATCACTTTTTCATATTTCTTGTTTTGTTTTATTTTTTGTTTGAAAAGAACAATATTATATTTTTTATTTTACTTCAATAAATGTATGTATTCCCAATTTTTTTCTAATGTTGTTTATCATAAAATTAGGAAAGTGTTATTTTAGTATAAATTTTTTACTATATACGGGTTGTGTTTGGGTAGGTTGTTAATAAATAAATTTTTTTTTGGGTGGTCATTTTTTTTTTTTTTTGCACATATGTGTGGTGTGTTTGGGTTGGTTCTTAACAAAGTTTTTAATTTTTTTATGCATCCCAATTAATTATCCAATCAGTCACCTGTTGATTAAGTTTCATACTAAGAAAACGTAATTATGATACAACATAGGTGTAATAGAAGTTTTATTTTAGTTTGTTCTTAATTTTGTCTTCTAGAAGTAGAAGAATATCATTCAAAAGCGTAAATTTTATTGTATTGCATGGAGTTATTAAATTAAGGGAAAATGGCTAAAATAGTCCCTCAACTTTTTTACTTTAGCCGAAATAGTCCCTCAACCTTTTTTTAAGCCAGGATAGTCCTTCAACTTTTATTTTTTAGCCAAGATAGTCCTTTTGTGGTGGAACCACCACAAAAACCTCTTTCTTTTGTTTGATAAATTCCACATACAACCCCCATGGTTTAGTTGTTTTCCATATTAGTCTACTTTAAAATTTTACAAAACTTTATGGCCAACTTTTATAAAAGAAGACCTAATGATTGACAAAGGGGATCTGGCGATAGGGCTAGTAGGTGGCGATTGGTGTCTGGTGGATACAGGGAGGCCCTTGGGTGGTTGAAGGAGTGGTTCTAGAGTTGGATGGGTGACAGCTTTGGTTAGGAGAAAGGGAAGAGGGAATGGTTAGGATTTTAATATTTTTTTTTTCTAAAAATTGTTTTGAATTTTTTTTTCCATTTTCACCCTTTCAAATTAATTTCTTTCTTATTTTTCCAATTTTAAACTATCTTGGGGTTGTGTGAAAAATAAGTAAATCTCAAGGGGTACATGTGGAATTTATCAAAAAAAAGAAAAGATGTTTGTGATGGCTCCACGACCGTCTTGGCTAACAAATAAAAGTTGAAGGACAATTCTGGCTAAAAACAAAGTTGAGGGACTATTTTGACAAAAGTAAAAAAAGTTGAGCTACTATTTTGGCGATTTTTCCTTAAATTGATGAAAAAATTATATTACTTGTACATTGTAAATATTTACATTGGTATTTACATCGAGTGTACAAGTTGGTATTAAAAAAAATACAATTAAATAGTGGATATATAATAATTTCTAAAGTCATGCACATATATATAAAGTATGTCACCTGCCTTCTTTAGTTTAGAAGATGTATATTACTTTAAATTTTACTCCAAGGACCTATTAAAAAAAAATCGCATGTTAGATAAGTAGAATAAATTGTAAATAACAAAATTAAAAGCAAAAAAATATGTATATTTTTTTTTTGTCGCATAGTTTGTGAAGTATTAAAATGTTTAATTAAGTCTCATTTATAGGTTAAAGGAGTTGAAATAGGAAAAGATTGCACTTTTCATAATTAACTTTTTATGTCTCAGCAATTAAATGAAAAATGCTTCAAAGTTTAAACATTAATTCTATTCTTTTAACTTTTAACTCCAAGCAAAGAAAAAATTAAAAAAAAACAATTATGCAATTAAATATTGAATACATAATGCTTCTTAATGTCATACGTATATATTTAAGAAGTGTGCCACTTCAATTCTTTAAGTAAGAAGTTGATTAGTGATGTTAATAGGCTTCAAATTTAAATTCTTCTACTTGTTCAAAAAAACATTACGAGGTTAGATTCTTAGAATAAATTATAAATAACAAAATTAAAAGTAAAAAAAATTAATTTTTTTCTCATAGTTTGTGAAGTGTTAAAATGTTTAATCAAGTTTCATTTATAGGCTAAAGAGTTGAATAATAAAAAGATGAAATTTTTCATAATTAAGTTTTTATTCTCCAATTAAATAAAAAATGCTTCAAAGTATAAAATACAAATTTGTTTAACTTTTAACTCCAAGCAAACCAAAAAGAATGCAGTTATGCAATGAAATATTGCAAGTATATAATAATTTATAAATTCATATGTATATGTATAAGAAGTGTGTCACTTGCCTTATTTAGTTTGGAAGTATAAGAAAATGTATGCCACCCTCAAATTTACTCCAAGTACTTGTTCAAAGAAAATTACAGGTTAGATAAGTACAATAAATTGTAAATAACAAAAATAAAAGTTTAAATATATTGTACTATCTTTCTGTCTCATAGATTGTGAAGTGTTAAAATGTATAATTAAGTCCCATATAGAAGCTAAAGAATTGAAACAGTAAAAGATTGAGCTTTTCACAATTAACTTTTTATTCTCCAATTAAATGAAAAACGCTTCAAAGTATAAAATCCAAAATTTTTAACGTTTAACTCGAAGCAAAGAAAAAAAATTACAACTATGTAATTAAATATTGCATACAAAATAATTCTTAAAGTCAAATGTATATATATAAGAAGTATGTCATTTGCCTTCTTTAGTTTAGACGTATAGGAAAAAGTATGTCACTATCAATTTTACTACAAATCAAGTACCTATTCAAAGAAAATCACACAACAGATCAATAGAATAAATTTTTCTACCCAAACTGAAAAGTAAAAAAAAAAAATTAAATTTTTTGTTTGTGAAGCATTAAAATGTTTAATTAAGTTTGATTTATAAGCAAAAGAATTGAAATAGAAAGAGATTGCGCTTTTCTAATTAACTTTTTGTTATCCAATTAAATGAAAAATGCTTCAAGGTACAAAATCCAAAATTTTGCAACTTTTAATTCCAAACAAAGCAACTGAAGAAAAAAAAACTAAAAATCCAATTAAATATTACATATATAATAATTCATAAATTCATATATATATATATATATATATTTATGTTTCCCAAACCTTATTTTGATGATGACATAAGCACTAAATTCTGAAAACAAGCTTTCCAGGTCTATTACCTTTTCTGCTGGAAACAGGTTGTTCGGACGCAGTACACCGTACGAACTGTGTCAGTTTTCTTGGACGAACAGGAGTGTCCGATACAGACTCACTCGGACGTATTTCAACTATCCGAATAGACAGGCAAAATGCAAGTTTATTAATGTTCCTCTACGGACTCATACAACTGTCCGAACAAAGCTTCCTTCGGACATACCAACCGTCCGAAGCTCAGTCCGGACGATGAAACGGATGCATGCACGGCTGTCCGAACGATATCCTTCACCAACTGCACTGAGATTGAACGCTGTGTTAGACGCATCATCCTTATCTCGGACGTCCGAAACCTCAACGGCTAGTTTTTGTGCATTTATTATTAAGCCGTTTGAAAGTAGTTACAACCACCATTTATGGCCCCTATAAATACCTGCTCTATTGTTCTGTAAAAAGCATCTAATACATTGAATACCAGCCTGAGAAAAGAGCAATTTTAGTACAAATTAGCTATAGTACTATATTGTATTAGTGTGCAGCTTAGAGTGCAATTCAATTTTGAGTGGAGTGATAATCTTGTACAAAAGTGAGGTTGTGAGTAAAATTCTTGGCTCAACTAAAAGAGTTTTAGTGTGAGCAATGAATTTTCCTTCTTTATAAAGATTATTGGCTCACCAAGTGTGTGAAACATTCTAGTGGATTTATACTTCAAGAAAATTAGCTTGGGAGTATTGGTTGTTTAATTTCCTCTCTTACTTTCTTCACAGTTTCATTGATTCTATCTTCATTAGATTAATTGTTAGTTGGAAAATCTCAATAAGTTTAATCTTTCTAAAAGTATTTTTAGAAACCTAATTCACCCCCCTCTTAGGTTGCTTTGGGACCAACAATTGGTATCAGAGCCTGGTCTCATTTTATTGCTTAAATTACTTTTGAGAAAAGAACTATTATGGCAACCAACAATGCTCTATTTTTTGAGGGTTCAATCCATAAAATGAGAGGCCCCCTATGTTCAATGGGGCAAATTTTTATACACATCTAGATAGAATGAAAATATTTTGCAATCTATTGATATTGACTTGTAGTATAAATGTAAATGAAGGTCCCTTTGAAGCTACTATCATTGATGATCACACAAATAGAAGAAGAGAAAAGACAAGGGATGAGCTCACTCCACAAGACAAGGCAAACTTGACTTTAAACGCAAAAGCCATGAATGTGCTATATAATGCCTTGGATGCTAATGAATCAACTCGTGTCAAGGGATGCATTACCGCTAAAGAAATTTGGGATAAATTGAAGGAAATCCATGAAGGGAGCGACGATGTTCGTGAGTAAAAGAAATCCTTACTTGTTGCCAAGTATGAGTCCTTCAAGATGGAACCACATGAAAATATTGACAAAATGTATTGTAGGTTCAATGACATCATTAAGGATCTTGAAGCCTTGGGCAAGGAGTATTCTTTGGGTGAAAAGAATAGAAAAATCTTGAATGCTCTATCCAAAGAATGGGAGGCCAAAACAATCGCTATAGAGGAAGCCAAGAATTTAAATTCTAGGCCTATTAAATCATTCTAATTGACTCTCTTACTTCTTATGAAAGGAAGTTGAAGGCCAAAGTGGTGGATGATGAAGAAGCAAGACCAAAAAGGAGCATTCCTTGCATTAAAGACCTCTCATTTAAGAGGATGAAAATGGCTCCATTAATCTAGAAGACGAAGATCTTGATGAAGGAGATCTTGCACTCATCACCAAAGGATTTTTTAAACATTACATCAACAAACGGAGCTACCAATTCAAACAATTTCAAAGGGAAGACTAAGCTAGAAATGAAGAAGCAAAATGAAAAGTGCTTTGAATGCGGTCAACTCAGACACTTTGCAAATGAGTGTCCTTCCAAGAAAAAGAAGGAAGGAAGAAAGCCCCGCTTCAACAACTTTCAAATCACATGGGATGATTGCAACTCCGAAGGAGAAGTTGAAGAAGAAATGGAGTCGGCACAAACGGCCTTTATGGCCATTGGAGATGTTGAGGTAAATTCTAACTATGACTCCAATGATGAAATGATGAAAATGATCTTGAAGCTTTCATTTTAAAATTGCACAATAACTTAAAGAAATCATATGCTAGAAATAAGGAGTTAGTGAAGAAATCGAATGCTCTATTGAATGCTAACTCTAAACTTTTGAATGAAAATAATAGGTTATCATTTTTAGTGACTTGAAGAAAAGAATGCACTTGATCTCAAAGGTCAAGGAAGAACAAGCCTCCTTGAAGAAAAGATTGGATGAACCTAAATGTTCTCTTGACTAGAAAAAGAGAAAATGTTGTTGATTTGAAAAGGAATAGAAATGTATTAATCAACAAAAATTTTATCATATTTAGAAGGGATGACTTATGTTTTATAAAATCAAAATCCTCTTTCTATGGAAATAAAAATATTATTTGGAAATATTGCCAACAACATGGACATGTCAAGAATATGTGTTATGTCAAGAAAAATGAGAAACTTGGAATGAAAGCCATATGGATTAATAGCAATTTCACTAACTCTAATGGACCCAAGAAAATATGGGTACCAAAAGTTATCAATTGATTTGTTGTGTGGGTACTTAACAGTACCAATAATTGTGTTAAGGTACCCAGTGGATGCTTAAGTGCACATGATGGGTTAGTGAAATTGACTTTTACAAACCTCAAAACCAAAAACAGTGGAAAAGTAATATTTGGGGATAACAATAAAACAAAATCAATCGACATTGGTGATGTAGGTAAAAATGGTGAAACCTTGATAAAGAATGTGCTTCTTGTTGATAATTTTAACTACAATTTATTGAGTGTAAGTCAACTTTGTGATAAAATTTATATGTGTTATTTACCAAGCATGAATGTCATATTCTTGATAAAAAAATCACGTTGTTTTATTTAAGGGTGCTAGGCACAATGATGTTTATGTGATTCATCTTGACAAAATTAGTAATAGCAATGTAAAATGTCTTACCACTTCCATAGATGATCCTTGGCTTTGGCATAGAAGACTTTGTCATTTTAATATGGATTTAATTGAAAAAACTTGCTAAGAAGGAATTGGTAAGAGGTTTGTCAAAACTAAAGTTTTTGAGAAATAAAGTTTGTGATGCATGCCAATTTGGCAAACAAGTTAAAATCTTACAGTTTCCTTTAAACCAAAGAATTATGTGTCCACTTCTAAACCTTTAGAATTGTTTCACTTAGACTTGTTTGGACCAACTAAACATGCTAGTCTTAGTGGTTGTAAATATGCCTTGGTAATTGTGGATGACTATTCTAGGTATACTTGGGTATTATTCCTTGTTCACAAAAATTAACCTTTTGAAAAATTTGTAAAATTGTTTTCCAAAATTCAAAATTTGTTGAATTTAAAGATCTTTCGATTAAGAAGTGACAATGGTGCCGAATTTAAATTTGGAGGCTTTCCCGAATTTTGAGATCACAACAGTATTTCACATGAATTTTCGGTTGTTAGAGTCCCTCAACAAATGGTGTTGTTGAAAGGAATAATAGAACTCTTCAAGAAACCGCTAGAACTATGATTAGTGAATGCGATTTACCACAATATTTTTGGGCCAAATCCGTTAACACGGCTTGTTATGTCATGAATCGAGTTTCGTTGAGATCCATTTTAAACAAAACTCACTTATGAACTCCTATTTTGTAAAAAACCCGTTGCGAGCTATTTTAAATTTTTGGTTGCAAATGTTTTGTTTTAAAAATCAAAGAAAATCTTGGTAAATTTGACAAAAAATAGGATGAAGAAATTTTTCTAGGATATTCTAGTGAAAAGAAAGCATACCGAGTATACAATAGAAGAATGCTTATGATTGGAGAAGTTGTACATGTTATATTTGATCAAGCTAATGATGTTATCTCAAAGAATATATTCATTCATGTATGTGTTCAAAAGGAGCTTGAGAAGCTCACTATCCATGATGATCACATCAAGCAATGATGTCAACAACCATCAAGTAGATGATGAAGAAGAAAAGAACGAGGATATTCCAAAAGATCTTCCAAAAGCTTGGAGATTTGTCTCTAGTCACCCTCAAGATTTGATCGTAGGTGATCTATCCAATGTGGTAACTACTCATTCTCATAAACCTTTGAATAGTAATTGTGCATTACTTTCTCACATTGAACCATTTAAACATGTAGTTGTTGCTTTAAATGATGAATCTAATGTGTCATTGCCATGCAAGATGAACTTAGTCAATTTGAGAAAAATAACGTATGGACCTTAGTTGAAAGACCATCAATTCATCCCATAATTGGAACAAAATGGGTTTTCTGAAACAAATAAAATGATAAAGGTGAAATCATAAGGAACAAAGCTAGACTTGTTGCAAAAGGTTATGCTCAAGAGGAAGGTATTGACTTTGATGAAACCTTTGCACCCGTTGCTAGATTAGAATCCATTCGCATGCTTCTCGCATATGCATGTTTTAATGATTTCAAATTATTTCAAATGGATGTCAAAAGTGCTTTTTTAAATGGTTTTATTGAGCAAGAAGTTTTCGTTGAACAACCTCCGGACTTTGAAAATAAAAATTTTCCAAATCATGTTTTCAAACTCTCTAATGCTTTATATGGTCTGAAACAAGCTCCAAGAGCTTGGTATGAAAGACTAAGTGGTTTTTTGATTGAAAATGGGATTTAAAAGAGGTGTCGTTGACACCACTCTTTTTACCAAAACAAATTTCAATGGTTTGTTAATTGTTCAAATTTATGTTGATGACATCATTTTCGGAGCAACTAATGAAAGCTAGTGCAAGGATTTCTCACACTTAATGCAGAAAGAGTTTGAGATGAGTATGATGGGAAAGTTACAATTTTTCCTTGGACTATAAGTTCACCAAACAAAGGAAGGGACGTTTATTACACAAATCAAGTACACAAAGGAGCTCTACAAACGATTTGGAATGGAAGATTGCAAACAAGTTGGTACGCCTATGTGCACTTCAACCAAACTTGATAAAGATTAAGTGGTGGTATAGCAAAAAGATTAACCACTATTCATAGTGGTGGTTATTTTGTGTGATAGGACTAACGGAAAACTAACATCAAAAGTTAGTAGAGAACAAAATTAGCCATTACCAAATAATGGTAGTTACTGATAACTCTAGCATACTAGAGTTATTCTACACTAAATTCTTGCTGGATTTTGATAATATAAATCCCGAATTTTGAGTAATTAATTGTAGGTTTAAGTTAATTCCTTTCATATGCATTTATATTTTTGTTGTTGTTAAATACGTTAAGTTTTTATTAAAAATTTAGCTTAATTAATTGTTTAATTATGTTAATTTTGTGCAAGTCAAATTCAGAAGTTGGAAACTGGATTAAACAAGCTTGAGGGACCAAAGTGCAATTATCAAAGAAAATAGGGGTTACTGGGAAGAGAGTCAAGATCGCGATCTCAATTCTCCAGATTGTGATCTCGACTCGGAAAAATCACTTAAAACATTAGAGATCTCGACTCGCAGATGGTTAAGTAATAGGGGTAATTTTGTAACAGTCCAGGAACTAGTGTCTGATTTTGCCTTGTTCTATTTAAGCTACTTTTAAAAACAATTGTAAGAAGTAAGTAGGATTAGAATTAGATAGTTAGTGAGTGTTAGGATAGTTTAGGATATCTTGACCATCAAGCTTTTTCTTTAATAGAAATTTCCCTTTAATTGTCTCTTAGATCTACTTTTCATTTCTTAGCAATTTTAAATTTTGATTAGATAGTTGTAGTGGGTTAATCTTTAGCTTCAAGTAGATATAATTTTTACTTGCTTTCTAGATTAAATTATTAAAAATTTCTTTGCTTGCAAATTAGGGTTCTTAGAAAAATTACTATTTTTCTTAAATTCTTGCTTTCTAGTTAAGAATCCTCTATTCTTGCATTAAGTTCTATATAGTTTTTAGTGGGGTTTCTTTATTTTTACCAAAAATCTAAAAATATTTTGATTTCAAGTTTAACTCTTTCAATTTCTAGTTTAGAATTGGTAATTTCTAGATTTGCAATGTCTTTTTATGGTGATTTTATTGGGTTAGTTTACTTGCTCTTTAATTTTAGCTCTATTTGAATTAGTTTGGATTAGAATTAATTGCTTTCTTTACTTGCTTTTACTAGAATAGATTAAGTAGTTTCTTAATTTCATAATTATTTAGTTCACTTACTTCTTGTTTAGTAGATAATCTAACTTAAAATTAGGTTTTAATTGTATGCATTGAATTATGATTTTGAGTAGAGTAATTTCACCATCCATTGTTTGATCTTGCTTAACTATACAAATACCTGTAAAATTTGGTAATTGCCTTCCAACAATCCTTGTGATTACGATATCCACTCATCCTATACTATTACCAATTACATATGTTTGCGGAAGTGAGGTAGAGTGTAGTTGTTTTGGGAGGTTTCTTATTACTTGTTTGCTTTAAATTGATCTCTACCTAAGGACAAGACAAGTTTTTGGGGCAATTCCAGGGAATTGTCCTTGGTTTTTGGCAATATCAAGCGCAATACGGGTCGTGTAGATTAAGCACTTTAGTTTAGTTTAGTTTAGCTGTTAATTTTGTTTATCTTTATGTTTGTTGGATATCTTATGGAATTGACTTGGAATTACAATTGACTATTTGCCTTGGTTGTGTTATAGTGCATGGTACGAGGTGATCAAGGGCCATTCCATTTGCTTAGACAAGGAAAGGGAAAGAGAGCTAAGGGAATCCGAAGGTTTAGAAGGGTGCAACAAGAGCAAGTAAGGATAGAAATGGCAAACGCTAATGCTCATCAAAGGAATTTGAACATGGAAAACAAAAAAAAAGAGGTTGTTAGAAGTAATAGGATAGGTGGCTATGGGAATAGAAATGGTATGAATGGGACTGGAAGGCCATTAAGGGAATGTGCCTTACCGAATTTTGATGGAGTGGACTCGAGTATTGCATGGATGCCTATGCAAGCTAACAACTTTGAGATTAATCCTGCATTAATCCAAAAGCTCATGCCATCTTTGGGGGTAGTCCCAATGAAAATCCCTATTCACACCTCATGAATTTTGAAGAAGTTTTGGAAACTTTCAAGTTTAATGGGGTACATCTGGATTGTGTGCGAATGAGGGTGTTTCTGTTCTCTCTTCGGGATAGGGCAAAGTCATGGTTGCAATCCCATGCCGAAGGAACATTTACTACTTGGTTTTAATCAACTTGCTCAAGAGTTCTTGGCAAAGCACTTTCGCACCGCATGAACCGTCAAATTGAAGAATGAAATCACCTCCTTTAAGCAAGACGTTGGTAAAAGCTTAGGAGAAGCTTGGGAACGAGTCAAGGAGTTGCTAAGGAAATTTCCTCATCACGCGATTTCTTTGTGGCTTCATGTCCAAACTTTGTATAATGTTTTGACACAAGAGACCAAATCCATAGTGGATGCCTCCGCCGATTGATCCATCTCATACAAGATTCCTGAGGAAGCTCAAGAGTTGCTGAATAGCATGGCATACAATAACTATTATCATGGACCAATGACCTCACCGGTGACTCAACACCAAGTTAATCAAGCCAATACCAATAGTGGAGTGTTGAATTTAAACAGGCAAGATGCTTTTTTGGCACAACAAAGTATTCTTGTGAGTGTGATGAATAACGTTGCAAAGGCGTTGGAGAATTTGGAGAAACCAAGTAGTGTAAATGCATGTCTTCTTCAATTAAATCCAACCCAACCAAGCATGGCATGTGGTTTTTGTGGATGCGGTCATGCTAATGGACAATGTGAGATGCCGTATGGGTCAAATGAACAATTCAATTATGTGTCTAATTAATCATCATTTCCAAGGAACCCATCGACACTTATAGGAACACATATAATCTTTCTTGGAGGAATCATCCTAATTTTTTAGGCAACAACACCAACAATCAATTCAATCCTCCTTACCAACCAAATCCTTCCATCTCAAAATGTCCAACACACTCAAGCCTCAAGTTCCTCACCTGGACCTTATCAACCGCCACATCAAAAGAACTTCCAACCCAACTCATGTCAATCTTTTCCTAATTCTTCATTTCAAAACCAACCAACTGTTGAACCCCAGTTATGTTAATCATGTTTTGATGATGACCAAATCACACTAATGGTTTGATAACAAGTGTGCAGAAAAACAGGCTTGTTTGGACACAAATGATCGTCCGAACAAAACAAGAATGACAGAGCTTCGGAGTAGATGATAATCGTCTTGACACAAAGAAATTGTACCAAGCTACAACTATCTAATCAGCGTCAAAAATTGCTATGAGATGAATTGTAGAAGTCTATCGGACCTTGTTCGTAAATTTTGATTTGTCGGGACGTCGAACGAATACCCTCAGAGAACGGCTATATATGCATCGGACGCACTCTTGCTGTTAAACCATCCGAAAGGTCCAACGGCTAGTTTTCTAGTAAACAGGAAATAGCCGTTGGGAAGTTGTTGGAAGCTGATATTTGGCAACCATAAATACCCCTAGGTCTGATTCAAGAAAAAAAAGACTTCTACATTGATTACATATAATTCTTGAGCTATTTGGGAGAAATAGTGGGTACAAGTGTTGTAATAGTGTAGGTAGTGAGAAAAGAGCTTAGAAGTGTAAGAGTTCTTCAAGTGTTAGAGTGGAGAGATAACAATTGTAACAAAGGGAGGTTGTGAGTGTAAAACTCTTGGCTCAACTAAAGGAAATTAGTGTGAGCAAGAGTGATCCTCATTTGTGTACAAGAGGTTATTGTCTCACCTACTTTGAAGAGACTTTTAGGGCTGAACTTCAAGTTGTGAACAAGGTAGTTGCCTTGTAAGAAGCTCTTTGTTGTTGCAAGCTCCAAGCTTGAGAAGCTAGGGAGTTTGATTTGATTCTCTTAATCTCAATATTCGTATTTATTCTTTAGAGCTTAAAATGTTGAATTCTATTGTTTTCATTTGTGCTTAAGTTTTCATTTGGTGAATAAAGTTTGAATTTCTATTAAGCACATAAAAAGGTTTGTTTTTAGAGACAACCTAATTCACCCCCCCCCCTCTTAGGTTGCTTTTGGGGCCAACACCAACAAGGCCTCATTTTCAATATACAAATTCCTCCCAACCTATGTATCATGACCAATACACCTCAAGAGAGAATGTGGGAGAAGATGGCTGGAAAAGAGAGACCAAGTACTTCAGGAAAGAGTTGGATAGGAAAAATGAGAAACACAAGAGGGATTTGAGAACTTGATGGCATCTACAATGGAATTTGAAAATTCAATTGGACCAATTGGCAAGAATGAATAATGAGAAACCTTTAGGGGTGCTCCCAAGTGATACTATTCCAAATCCCAAGGAACAATGCAAGGCCATCACCTTTAGGAGTGGTAAAGAGTTGGAAGAAAGGGTTGGGAAAAATGTGTTAAAAAATGGAGAAAAAGAATGAGTTGAGGATGAAGAGGAAGAAAAAGGGGAGTCTTCAAATGGGCAAGACAAAATGATGAATGAGTATATTAAGCCTAACTCACCAAGCAATGAAGGCAAGGATCCGAAGCATCATGAGCCGAAACATGTTAATGTTCCCTTTTCTCAAAGGCTAAAGGGTGAAGAAACGGCAAAGAAGTTCAAGAAGTTTCTTAAAATTTTCAAAAAGCTTAAAATCAACATTCCATTCATGGAGGCACTTGAGAACATGCCTACCTATGCTAAATTCATGAAACAAGTCCTCACTTGTAAAAGGAAATTGCATGGAGATGAAATCTTATGCTTGTATTAATGAAAAATTGTAGTCCACTCCTTATAAAAAGATTGCCACCAAAGCTCAAGGACCGCGGATCATTTTCAATACCTTGTGAGATTGAGAGTTAACAATTTGGGAAAGCATTGTGTGATTGGGAGCCTCGATAAATCTCATGCCTTTTTCGGTGTTCAAGAAGTTAAACGGAAGACAATTGAAACCAACAAGTATCTCATTGCAACTTGTGGACCGGAGCATAAAGTTTCCAAAAGGGATCATTGAAGATGTGATTGTAAAAATTGACAAACTCTACCTTCCGGCCGATTTCATTGTGCTTGAAATGAAAAGGATGAAGAGATGCCAATCATTCTTGGAAGACCTTTCCTTGCTACCGGTCGTGCACTTATTGATGTTCAAGAAGGGAACTTGGAATTTTGAATAAATGATGAAATTGTTACATTTATTGTTTTTAGTTCATTAAAGCCTCCTTCAAATTTTGAAGATGTCATGAATATAATGTGGTAGATGACTTAATTGATGAGATTGTTGTACGAATGCAATGGAGAATTTCTCAATGTAGGAAGAGGTCTTGGAGTCAAATGCGCTAAATCAAGATGATGAAGAAGGGATGAGGAATGTGAAACAAATGGAAGATAAGACCTTATTGTAAAAGGAGGATGAGGAGAATCAAGAAAAAGGTAAAGGGGGGTCTCCGACCAACGAATCCCCCAAGTTCAAATTTAAACCTCTTCCTACTCAGCTAATCTATGCATATCTTGGTGAAAATGAGACATACCCGGTGATTGTGAATGCATCTTTGACAAGTGAGCAATTTGAAAAATTGATTGTGGTGCTCAAATTGCATAAAGATGCCGTTGCTTGGTCCATTGATGACATTAAGGGAATTAGCCCTTCCATATGCATGCATAAAATCTTGATGAATGATGGAACTAAACCGGTAAGGCAACCTCAAAGGAGATTGAGTCTTACTTTAAAAGAGGTTGTGAGGAAAGAAGTTCTCAAACTTTTGAAAGCCGGTATTATGGCTTACCCTATTAGCGATAGTGAGTGGGTTAGTCCCACTCAAGTCGTTCCAAAGAAGGGTGGTATTACCGTAATCATAAGTGAAATCAATGAGCTTATCCCCTCTAGATTGGTTGCGAGTTGGCGAATGTATATTGATTTTCGAAAGTTGAATGAAGCCACCCAAAAGTATCATTTTCCTTTACCTTTTATTGATCAAATGCTTGAGAGGTTAGCCGGTTTTACATTTTATTGTTTCCTTGATGGTTATTCCGGTTATCTCCATATTGTCATTTGTCCGGAGGATCAAGACAAAACAACTTTTACATGCCCATTTGGTACCTTGGCATATAGGAGAATGCCCTTTGGGCTTTGTAATGCACCAAGAACATTTCAACGTTGTATATTTTCCATTTTTCATGACATGGTTGAAAAGAGCATAGAGATATTCATGGATGATTTTAGTGTATTTGGTGTCTGATTTGATTATTGTCTTGCAAATTTGTCCAAAGTGTTGAAAAGGTGTGTGATACACATAGAACCTAATTTCGTTCTCAATTGGGAAAAGTGTCATTTCATGGTGACGGAAGGAATTATTTTAGGTCACAAAGTTTCATCAAAGGGGATAGAAGTTGATAGGGCAAAGGTGGAGGTGATTGAAAAGTTGCCTCCTCCAATTAATGTTAAGGGGGTAAGAAGTTTCTTAGGTCATGCGGGCATTTATAGAAGATTCATTAGGAATTTTTCACATGTAGCTAGACCTTTATGAATATTACTTCAAAAAGATTCTCCTTTTCATTTTGATGATTCTTGTTTGGAAGCATTTGGAGTTAAAACATGTTCTTGTGATTGCACTGATCATTGTAGCACCAAATTGGTCTTTTCCGTTTGAACTTATGTGTGATGCTAATGACTATGCAATAGGTGCCGTTTTATGTCAAAAGGTGAATAAGAAGTTGAATGTCATCTACTATGCAAGTAGGACATTAAATGATGCACAATTTAATTATTCTACAACGGAGAAGGAACTACTTGCATGTATAGTATTTGCATTTGATAAGTTTAAATCATATTTGATTGGATCAAAGGTAATTGTTCATACCAATCACTCCGCATTAAAATATTTATTTTCTAAACAAGATGCCAAGCCACGTTTATTGAGATGGATACTTTTGTTGCACGAGTTTGATTAGGAGGTGGTCGATAAGAAAGGTGTGGAAAACATGATAACCGACCATTTATCAAGGATTGAAGCATCTAGACTTGTCAATCATGAAGAAGGAGCCATCAATGAAGAATCATCAATTGAGAAATTATTTGTGGTGAAGGAAGTGAATCCATGGTATGTGGATATTGTGAAATATTTTGTGGCAAGGGTAATACCAAAGAGGCTAAATTTCAATGAGAGAAGGAAATTCTTTGCGGAACTTAAACATTACTTTTGAGAAGAGCCATATTTGTTTCGAAGGTGCAATGATCAAATCCTTAGGAGATGTGTCTTGGAACGTGAAATTACAGATGTATTGAGACATTGTCATTTCTATCTCCAGTTGATGGACACCATGGAGCTCAACGAACAGCTTTCAAGGTTCTTCAAAGTGGTTTGTAGTGGCCAACTATGTTCAAGGATTCCCGGAAATTTGTGCTCAAGTGTAATGAATGTCAAAGGATGGGAAACATTTCAAGGAAAAATGAAATGCCCCTTCATAGCATTGTTGAGTTGGAGGTATTTGATGCATGGGGAATTGATTTCATGGGACCATTCCCGGTCTCATTTTCCAACAAGTACATTTTGGTTGTGGTGGACTATGTGTCAAAGTGGTTTGAAGCAATCGCCACCCCAACCAACGAAGCCAAAGTGGTCACCAAATTCCTTAGAAAGAACATCTTTTCTCAATTTGGAGTGCCTCAGGCTATTATTAGTGATGGGGGATCTCACTTCAAAAATTCACATTTTGAGGCCTTGATGACAAAGTACAGTGCGAAACACAAAGTTTCTTTAGCCTATTATCCCCAAACATCGAGTCAAGTTTGTTGAATCCCATTATCACATATGATAATCATGTTTTGATTATGACCAAATCGCATTAATGGTTTGAAAACAAGTGTATAGAAAAACAAGTAGGTTTTGACGCAAATGATCATCCGAACAAAACAACTAGAAGACTCCACGGATGCAAATGACTGTCCGAAAGACAGAGCTTCAGACGATGGTAATCGTCCAACACAAATAATTTGAAGCAAGTCTCGAACAAAGAACAGCATCCGATCATATTTCCAGAAGACTTTACTTCAATCGGACGCAGGTTCGGACGCATCCTCGGACGTCCGAACGAATACCCTCAGAGAACGGACACAGCGTCAGATGCAGGGTTTAGCAGCGGCCGACCGAACGGTCCAACGGTTAGTTCGTTCGGACGCACACTTGCTGCATCGACCGTCCGAAAGGTCCAACGGCTAGTTTTCCAGTAAACAGAAAATAGGCGTTGGGAAGTTGTTGGAAGCAGATTTTTGGCAACTATAAATACCCCTAAGCCTGAATTAATTAAGAAGAGACTTCTACATTGATATACAAGTAATACTTGAGCTATTTGGGAGAAGTAGTGGGTACACGTGTTGTAATAGTGTAGGTAGTTTTGTGAAAAGAGCTTAGAAGTGTAAGAGTTCTTCAAGTGTAAGAGTGGAGAGATAACAATTGTAACAAAGGGAGGTTGTGAGTGTAAAACTCTTGGCTCAACTAAAGGAAATTAGTGTGGTCAAGAGTGATCCTCATTTGTGTACAAGAGGTTATTGTCTCACCTACTTTGAAGAGACTTTTAGTGGCTAAACTTCAAGTTATGAACTTGGTAGTTGCCTTGTAAGAAGCTCTTTGCAGTTGTAAGCTCCAAGCTTGAGAAGCTTGGGAGTTTGGTTTGATACTCTTAATCTCAATCTTCTAATTTGTTCTTTAAGCTTAAATTGTTGAATATCCATTGTATTCATTTGTGCTTAAGTTTTTATTTAGTGCATAAAGTTTGCATTTTTATTAAGCACATAAAAAGGTTTATTTTAAAAGCAACCTAATTCACCCCTCCGCATCTTAGGTTGCCCTTTGGGACCAACAATTGGTATCAGAGCATTGGTCTCTTTATTTTTGCTTAAATTGCATTAGAGTAAAGATCATGGCAACCAATAATGCCTTGTTTTTAGAGGGGCATTCTATTTCTAGACCTCCCATGTTTAATGGAATTAATTTTGTTTATTGGAGGGATAGAATGAAAATTTTTGTTCAATCTATTAATATTGAATTGTGGTATATTATTTATGAAGGTCCTTTTGAGGCAAATATTGATGAAAATACTCATAGATTAAGGCCTAAGACTAGATATGAGTTAAATGCACAAGATAAAATAAATTTATCTTTAAATGCTAAAGCCATTAATATTTTGTATAATGCTTTGGATGCAGATGAGTTTTCTAAAGTAAAAGATTGCATATCGACCAAGGAGATAGGGGACAAATTGAAAGAAATCCATGAAGGAAGTGAAGATATAAGAGAGCAAACGAAGTCACTTCTTGTGGCTAAATATGAATCCTTATTAGCAAAATGGAACCTCATGAGAACATTGACAAGATGTATTGTAGGTTCAATGATATGGTAAAGGATTTGGAAGGTTTGGGTAAAGACTATTCCTTGGGTGAGAAGAATAGAAAAATTTTGAATGCTTTACCTAAAGAATGGGAACCTAAATCCATTGCCATAGAAGAGTCTAAAAATTTAAATTCTATGCCTATTGATTCATTGATCAATTCTCTAACCTCCTTTGAATTGAAGTTGAAATACAAGGTACAAGATGAGGAGGCAAAGGGGAAAAGAAGCATAGCATTTAAAGCTTCATCAAAAAAGAGAAAAGACTCAAGGAAGCCTCACTTCAACAACTTCCAAATCACTTGGGATGATTGCAATTCTATATGGAGAGGTTGAAGAAGAATATGAGAAGACTCAAATGGCTTTTGTGGCACTTGGCGATAATGAGGTATCCTCTAGTTGTGATTCTTGTGATGATTCAGTGATAATAATGATGATGATGTTGAATCATTTATTTTTAAAATGCATGAATGTTTGAAAGAATCATATGCTAAGAACAAAGAGTTAAAAATTAAAGTTAATACTTTATTGAGTGCCAACTCAAAACTTGTGCATGAAAATAATTCTTTGACAAAAGAAAATGATGTTTTGAAAGAAAAATTTGTTGGAAAAACCAAGATCATGAAAGAACAAGCTTCATTGAAGAAGAGATTAGATGATCTTGATGATATTTTGAAAAAGAAGAAAGAAAGTGTTTTTGAAAAGAAAAGAACTAAAAATATGTTTTTGAACAAAAATTTTATCACCTTTAGAAAAAATGATTTGTGCTTGGTTAAATCTAAATCTTCTTTTTATGGAAATAAGAATATTATTTGTAATTATTGTCATCAACATGGTCATATGAAGAAAAATTGTTATGTTAAAAGAAATGAAAAATTAGGAATAAATTCCTTTTGGGCGATTAAGCATGTTACTAATCCAATTGGAACCAAGAAAGTTTGGGTACCAAAAGTTGTTGCTTTAACTTTGTATGTAGGTATGCATGGAGAGCACCAAGGAATTCAAGATAGATTATCTGTGATGGTGTTCAAGGCATATGACCTAAGATGATATTCAAATGGGTAACATCTAAAATTTTGTGAGCTTTCATTTATCAAGTTGAACTATGTTCTCTTGAATATTACTCATCTATGTGTTCGAATTTGTTTAGAATGCTACGAAATATGTATCCCTAATTTTTGTCTATAATAAGTCACTACTTGCAAAAGAAAGGGGGAGCATTCTCTTTTTTAAATGGATTTTTTTTTTTTTTGCAAGAAATTGCATCACACATGCTTCATTGTTTTGATGATACTTTTTGGTAAGGAATGAGCGAAAATTGTTTTGATCATAATTCTTTGCATGAATTTCTCATTCTTATGGAACTCATATTCTTGAAGGGAAGAATTGTTTTGTATAAATTGATTCATTCTTCGTGTACTCATTATATTCGTCTTTAAAGGGTGAGAATAAACTTAGGGGGAGCTTTTCATGAATTGCATTATTTTTCTTATGTTTTGATAATGCCAAAAGGGGGAGAAATAATGGACAAATTCTCTTGTGTTGTACTTCATAGTTTATGGTTGTTTTTTGAATTGTCCAATTGATTTGTCATCATCAAAAAGGGGGAGATTATTGAACCCCAGTTATGATAATCATGTTTTGATGATGACCAAATCGCACTAATGGTTTGAAAATAAGTGTGCAGAAAAATAGGTAGGTTCTGACGCAAATGATATTCCGAACAAAACAACCAGAAGACTCCACGGATGCAAAGGACTGTCCAAAAGACAGAGCTCCGAACGATGGTAATCATCCGACACAAAGAATTTGAAGCAAGTCTCGGACAAAGAACAACGTCCGATCATATTTCCAGAGACTTCTACATTGATTACAAGTAATACTTGAGCTATTTGGGAGAAGTAGTGGGTACAAGTGTTGTAATAGTGTAGGTAATTTTGTGAAAAGAGCTTAGAAGTGTAAGAGTTCTTCAAGTGTAATGAGTGGAGAGATAACAATTGTAACAAATGGAGGTTAAGATTGTAAAACTCTTGACTCAACTAAAGGAAATTAGTGTGAGCAAGAGTGATCCTTATTTGTGTACAAGAGGTTATTGTCTCACCTACTTTGAAGAGACTTTTAGTGGCTAAACTTCAAGTTGAGAACTTGGTAGTTGCCTTGTAAGAAGCTCTTTGTGGTTGTAAGCTCCAAGCTTGAGAAGCTTGGGAGTTTGGTTTGATACTCTTAATCTCAATCTTCTAATTTGGTCTTTAAGCTTAAATTGTTGAATATCTATTGTATTCATTTGTGCTTAAGTTTTTATTTGGTGCATAAAGTTTGCATTTTTATTAAGCACATAAAAAGGTTTGTTTTAGAAGCAACCTAATTCACCCCCCTCTTAGATTGCCCTTTGGGATCAACAAAGTTGAGGTTTCAAACTTGAGAATTGAAGAGGATCTTAGAGAAGATGGTGAATAAGGCTAGGAAGGATTGGGCACTTAAGTGGATCTAGATGATGCATTGTGGGCCTATAGGACGGCATTTAAAACCCCCATAGGCATGTCCCCATATCATATTGTGTATAGAAAAGCATGTCACTTGCTATGGAACTTGAGCATAGAGTATTTTAGGCAATCAAGAACTTGAATTTTGATTTGAAGGAAGCCTATGAAAAGATGATGCTTTATTTGAATGAGTTAGATGAATTCCAGAGGGAAGCATTTGAAAATTCTTTGATCTATAAGGAGAAAACTAAGGCATGGCATGACAAGCTCATCCTATGAAAGAAATTTAAAGTCGGTGATTTGGTGCTACTTTACAATTCAAGGCTCAAGTTATTCCTGGAAAACTCAAGTCAATGTGGAGTGGCCCCTTTGAAGTGGTTCAAACTTTTGCTCATCGAGCGGAGAAAATAAACGGGAAAGAGGGAACTTTCAAGGTTAATGGTCATCGGCTCAAACCCTATATTGGAGGAATCATTGAAAGCGGACGAGAGATCGTCCAACTTGTGCTCTTAGAATGAAGCCGTGCCATAGTCAAGCTAGTGACTAAAAAAGAGCGCTTATTGGGAGGCAACCCATGTCTTTGAAGAAATTATTATTGTGTTCTTTTTTATGTGATTTTTCATTAGTTTGATTTTGAGTAATTTAGTTGAATTAGGTTAGAATTTTGGTTAAAAATCTAAGTTTTATTTAGTTGAATAAATGGTACTAGGAATGAGTGAATTTGTCATCCTAACTTATTAACTTTGTGTTTGTAGGTTATCCTTGGAAATGCAGAAAAGTGATGAAGAATTGAGCAATCTTGGCCAAGTGTAAAAATTACACTTTGCAGAAATTGAGTCAAGATCATGATCTCAAACTCAAACTTATGGAGGGCATGATGGTCATTTGGTTGAGATTACAATCTAGAATCCAAACTTCTGCAAAGAGAAATTCTGCACCGAGTCGAGATCATGATCCCAACTCAATCGAGTTTGCGGTACCAAACTCAAGATCGCGATTTGAGATCAAGCCAGTATCGCGATCTTGAAATGCAAAAACATTTAAAACTCTTCTTCTTCTTCTTCTTCTTCTTCTTCTTACAAATCTATTCTATTTTCTTCACCCTACCCGAAAACCCTTTCCCAAAACCCTCAAAATTCCTCCATAATCTCCACTCAAAAATCATTCTAAACTCCACTCACATCATCTCTTCTCCATATAGGAATATCAAAGCAAGCATCTTGGAGGAGATTTCTTGGAGAAATTGGGTTTACAAGGAGAGTTGACAAACAAGAATTTTTGGGAAATTTTAATCCGTAAACGGGTAACATCTTTCCTTGGATTTTTAGTTTCAATTTTCAATATTTTGAAGATAATTGTTGGGTTTTTGTTCATGATTGTGTAGTGGAATTATTGATAGCCAATTTGTGAGTTTTGGGCAAAATTTTGTTAGAATTTCTTGAAGGAAAAATTTGATGTTGAATTGCTCAATATTTTGAATTATTGGCTTGATATTTGAATTGGTTCGAATTGGGTTGACCAAACTATTTTGAAATTTGTTGGAAATTTGTGATTTTGACTTTGTTGGCTGTGAATCTTGAATTGAGGGTGAATATCTAAATTGTTGATTGAATTGGACTGTTATAATGACTCGAGGAGTCTATGGTAGTGCTGAACGTAGGGTTTCAATGAGGGGAAAAGGAACTGGGTCGAGAAAAAGAAAATCTGGATAGGGGACTAGTGGAGAAGAGGGCTCAGAACAACCTTTTGAGGGGGGCGAGCAGGTAGAATCTCAGTTCTCGAGCCACAGATTCCAAACAGTTGTACAAGAATAATGAGAAATATGAGGTGATTAGAGAGAGAAATTTCGACCTACCAATGCATTGGGGGGGGCTTATGAGGATGCTAGAAAAGCCATTGAGGAATAGATTAGGTCGAGACATTGGGAGGGATTTACCACTCCAGTTGACCCCGGGGCATCCCAGTTAGTTAAGGAATTCTTATGCAATCTATGAGAACTGGAGGACAGAAAGGTGCGAATACGGGGGGTTTTAGTGGCTTCATTTTGGTGCAGACTTGATCAATGCTTACTTCATTATACCCCCCGTCTCTTCCAATAAGTATTTGCATTTTTGAATAACAAAGAGAAAGACATGAATTCAATTAAAATGCCCTTTGTGATAGGAATGTGGACTGGATTAAGAGTTCTTCCTCTAACACTGAACTAAAATTTGCACTGCAAGGACTTTCATTGGTAGCCAAGTTATGATTTTACTTCATCAGCTGCCGGATTTGGGGTTCCAATGCTAACAAGATGGTGAAGGAGTATGAGAAGCACCACCAAGAAGAGCAACCTACCCAGCCACAGCCACCACCGTCTCAAAGTACTTTTGTGATTCGATGCCCCCAATATATGTGTTTAATGCTCTAGTAAACGATGAAGAGATAAACGAATTGTAAGGGTTTTGGACGTACACCAGATAGTAATGCACAATAACTTGCCCTGATTGGAGAACCTTTAAGGACTACCTCAATGGGAACATGGGTTTAGCTACCACCACCTCCGGTTCTGGCACTTTGGTCAACCCCGTGGACAATACAACACACCACCTATAATTTTAGCATATCAAGGAGGATCCAGCCAAGCAGGTGCGACTGGAGGAGATCAAGATGATGACCACAAAGAAGCCCAGCCTAGTGATGCCGAGGAGGGTCGGGAGGATATGGATTGAGAAGACTGATGCCATCAACTGCATTGTGCACTGATGATCTCCAAGCCTTGCAATTGAAGTTGTTTTGTGAATGATGAACAATTTCTTTGACTCTCATGACATTAGCACCATGACTTTTGATTACCTTTGTTTTATTTTTACTTTTATACTTTTAGATTTGAAGTATTTTAGTTTTTTCATTTTAGTACATTGGCTAATGGCCTTAAGCTGACACTAAGTAGATAATTATTTTGATGCTTCATGGATTGAATCTTTATGGAATTTCTTGCTAGATACTTGGTGTAGCTTTGGTCATGATTAATAAGAGTAGCATGACTAAGGGCCCTAAGCTGATGCCATTTCATCAAGAGTATTTGTTGATGGATTGAATTTGGATATTGATTTTTATAGAGTTTAATTGGTGAGATGCATGGCACGGTTTATTACTCTTAGCATTTTTATTCAGTTTTAATTCTTAGCTTAAAATTAGGTCTTGGTTTGAGTAATTTTTGTTATTTTTGGACATGTCTTTGTGTTTCATTTTGGGTGAGTGGAATGATGATTTATTCATAAATTGGAATAAAAGAGACAAGTTTGGAGGTGTTTATTTTCTTTTGTGTTGGGAATGGTTGTTTCGTACATATTATTGTCACTTGATGTATAGTGGATAGAAATTGATCAATTGGGTACTCAATGATGATGAATTTTGACATTCAATACTCTATGATTGAAATATTTGATTGAGTCATTCCATAGACTTTTGTGTGAGTGAGTAGTTCGTTTGCAACATAAAGATTTCTTAAACTTGGCATCACTATTATTCAAAAAGAAATGCTGAAAATTTTAAAAAATTTATTTGAAATGTTCTGTCTGTGAGTATAACGAATCACTTATATTATTTGGTTAGATGATCTATCTTTAGGAAAGAAATGAGTTAAATAAAATAGAAGGAATTTTTGGACTTGCATAGGGAATGTTCTTCTAGCTTGTAAATAATTGATATTCGAGATTAATTTTAGGTACATTTCACTCATTGTCCTTGGTTTAGGACTGTCAAAAAAAAATTGTTTAGGAATAAGGCGAGTACGGGATTCTAACATATACCCATGTTGTTTCTCCGAAACATGCTATTAGAGTAATAATAAGGTGAGTACGGGATTCCGACATGTACCCATGTTGTTTCTCCGAATTAAGCCATTAGGAATTGTGATTTAGTATGCCAATAAGTTAAGGGGTAAATGTTTGTAGTACTTATCATTGATCTCATATTACTTATTCCTTATTCGAGGTCTATTCTTGAAATGTGTGACTTTGCGTTTAAGTTGATTCCTAAATGAACTTCTATTTTCATGATGCCTAGTCGAGATAGTTGACTAACTTCATAATGTTTGTGATTTGACCAGAAATGATGTTTTAAATGGATAGAACTAAAACTTTTTGTAACTCTTTTTGAGAATGGTAATGCTTTGTGATGTGAAATCTTGTGTAGTGAATGAATGTGTACTTCTATGTAGAAAAAAATTGCAATTTTGGATTGAATCACTTAGATACTTCACATGTAGTTTATTATTGAACATTTCTTGAGAAACTTCTTAATTGTTCTAAGTACATCCATGATTCATGAAGTGTCATGTCAATTTTGGTGGTGTTTATGTGTTTAGTGTTAGTAGGTTCCTTTTAGTTTTTGATTTGCTCGGGACTAGTAAAACGCTAAGTTTGGGGTTGTGATAACTCTAGCATACTAGAGTTATTCTACTATAAATTGTAGCATTTTGATAGTATAAATCTCAAATTTTGAGTAATTAATTGTAGGTTTAAGTTAATTCCTTTCATATGCATTTATATTTTTGTTCTTGTAAATACGTTAAGTTTTTATTAAAAATTTGTTCTTAGCTTAATTAATTGTTTAATTATATTAATTTTGTGAAGGTCAAATTTAGAAGTTGGAAACTAGATTAAACAAGCTCGAGGGACCAAAGTGCAATTATCAAAGAAAATAGGGGTTGCTAGGAAGAGGGTCGAGATTGCAATCTTAATTCTCCATATCGCGATCTTGACTCAAAAAAATCACTTAAAACATTAGTGAGTTGAGATCACGATCTGGACTGGCAGATGGTTAAGTAATAGGGGCAATTTTGTAATAGTCCGGAACAAGTTTCTGATTTTGCCATGTACTATTTAATCTACTTTTAAAAATAATTGTAAGAAATAAGTAGGATTAGAATTAGATAGTTAGTAAGTGTAAGGATAGTTTAGAATATCTTGAACATCAAGCTTCTTCTTTTATAGAAATTTCTCTTTAATTGTCTGTTAGATCTACTTTTCATTTCTTAACAAGTTTAAATTTTGATTAGATAGTTGTAGTGGGTTAATCTTTAATTTCAAGTAGATATAATTTATTACTTGCTTTCAAGTTTAAATTATTAAAAATTTCTTTTCTTAAAAATTAGGGTTCTTGGAAAAATTAGGGTTTTTGTTAAATTCTTGTTTTTTAGTTAAGAATCATCCATTTCTTGCATTAAGTTCTATATAATTTTTAGTGCACTTTCCTTATTTTTACCAAAAAACCAAAAATACTTTGATTTCAATTTTAACTCTTTCAATTTCTAGATTAGAATTGATAATTTCTAACTTGGCAATGTCTTTTTATGGTGATTTTATTGGGTCCATTTACTTGCTCTTTAATTTTAGTTCTATTTCAATTAGTTTAGATTGGAATTAATTGCTTTCTTTACTTGCTTTTACTAGAATAGATTAAGTAGTTTCTCAATTTCATAATTATTTAGTTCACTTACTTGCTTTAGAATATAATCTAGCTTAAAATTAGGTTTTAATTGATTGCATTGAATTATGATTTTGAGCAGAGTAATTTCACCATCCATTGTTTGATCTTGTTTAACTTATAGAAACACCCGGAAAATTTGGTAATTGTCTTCCAACAATCCTTGTGGAAACGATACACACTTATCCTATACTACTACCAATTTCGTATACTTGCGGAAGTGAGGTAGAGTGTAGTGGTTTAGTGAGGTTTCTTGTTACTTGTTTGCCTAAATTGATCTCTACCTAAGCACAAGACAAGTTTTTGGCACCGTTGCTGAGGATTGTCCTTAGTTTTTGGCAATATCAAGTGCTATACGGGTCTTGTAGATTAAGCACTTTAGTTTAGTTGTTAATTTTGTTTATCTTTATGTTTGTTGGATATCTTATTGAATCGACTAGGAATTTCAATTGACTATTTGCCTTGGTTGTGTTATAGTGCTTGGTACGAGGTGATCAAGGGTCATTCATTTGCTTAGACAAGGAAAGGGAAAGAGAGCTAAGGGAATCCGAAGGTTTAGAAGGGTGCAACAAGAGCAAGTAAGGATAGAAATGGCAAACGCTAATGCTCATCAAAGGAATCCTTGAACATGGAAAACGAAGAAGAATATGTTGTTGGAAATAATGGGATAGGTGGCTATGGGAATGGAAATGGCATGAATGGGAATGGAAGGTCATTAAGGGAATATGCCTTGCCGAATTTTGATGGAACGAATTCGAGTATTTGCACGGATGCCCGTGCAAGTTAGCAACTTTGTGATTAATCCTGCATTAATCCAAATGCTCCAAACTCATGCCATGTTCGGGGGTAGTCCCAATGAAAATCCGTATACACACCTCATGAATTTTGAAGAAGTTTTGGACACTTTCAAGTTTAATGGAGTACATCCAGATTGTGTGCGAATAAGGATGTTTCCGTTCTCTATTCGGGATAGGGCAAAGTCATGGTTGCAATCCCACGCCCAAGGAACATTTACTACTTGGAATCAGCTTGCTCAAGAGTTCTTGGCAAAGTACTTTCCACCCGCAAGAACCGTCAAATTGAGGAATGAAATCACTTCCTTTAAGCAAGACGTTGGTGAAAGCTTTAGGAGAGGTTTGGGAGCGGTTCTAGGAGTTGCAAAGGAAATGTACTCATCATGCGATTCTATTGTGGCTTCAAATCCAAAATTTCTACAATGGTTTGACTCCAAAGACCAAATCCATAGTGGATGCCTCCGCCGATTGATCCATCTCATACAAGACTCCAGAGGAAGTTCAAGAGTTGCTTAATAGGATGGCATACAATCACTATTATCATGGACCGATGACCTCATCAGTGACTCAGCACCAAGCTAATCAAGCCAATGCCAATAGTGGAGTGTTGAATTTGAACATGCATGATGCTCTTTTGGCCGAACAAAGTATGCTCATTAGTGTGATGAATAATGTTGCAAAAGCGTTGGAGAATTTGAGGAAACCAAGTAGTGTAAATGCCATGTCTTCTTGTCCAACCCAACCAAGCATGGTATGTGATTTTTGTAGAGGCGGTCATGCTAATGGACAATGTGAGATGCCGTATGGGTCAAATGAACAACTCAATTATGTGTGTCTAATCAATTATCATTTCCAAGGAACCCATTCAGAGCTTATAGGAACACATATAATCCTTTTTGGAGGAATCATCCTAATTTTTCAGGGAGCAACACCAACAATCAATCCAATCCTCCTTATCAACCAAATCCCCCCATCTCAAAATGTCTAACACACTCAAGCCTCAAGTTTCTCACTAGACCTTATCAACCGCCACATCAAAGGAACTTCCAACCCAACTCATATAAGTCTTTTCCTAATTCTTCATTTCAAAACCAACCACCAAGGCCTCATTTTCAATATGCAAATTCCTCCCAACCTATGTATCATGACCAATACATCTCAAGAAAGAATGTGGGAGAAGATGGTTGGAAAAAAGAGGCCGAGTACTTGAGAAGAGAGTTGGATAGGAAAAATGAGAAACACAAGAGGGATTATGAGAACTTGAAGGCATTTACAAGGAATTTGGAAATTCAATTGGGCCAATTGGCAAGAATGAATAATGAGAGACCTTTAGGGTAAGAAAAGTGCTCCTAAGTGATACTATTCCAAATCCCAAGAAACAATGCAAGGCCATCTAAAGTAATAGATAAAATGGAATGGAGAAGTATTACTTATTTCGTTTCACTTTATTTGTCGCTTTAAACAATTTGTTATGTATTAAATATTTGTCGTTTTAGGAAATCAAGTGTAGAGAATGGAATTTTAATATTATTAAAATTGTCATTTGTCTATAAATTAATTGGTGTATTTATGGTCCAATTAATATTGCTATATATCGTATATGTATGCACATATACCTCTTATAATTATTCTTATCATTAAATGACTAGCTAAAATGATGTTATTTATAATAAATTAACAAAATAAATATTTCTTAATTTTAAAATCTTTATACTTATAATATGTAAAGGAATATCCCAAATAACTTTTGTTAAATAGTAATAGATTTAACCTAATTATGTTTGAGTAATATCATCCTTAAAATCTGATGGAATATTTTTATCAAAAAATTAATAATATATTACACTTGGGAAAAGGTAACAAAGTTTTAAAATTATTTATTCTTTGCATGCTTTCAACGTCATTTTTGAGTGAGGATGTATTTATATTACATCTAAAAATAACTTTAATAATATGTCTTCTCCATTTACAAGTACGCTTCTGATTGCTACAAGTGTTCTTTTGTAATCTACAAAATAACTCTAACTTTATTTTTACAAAGCGGCCTTCACAAATTATTTTGAGAACTACATGATTTAAAAAGATTATTAAATGAATAAATAGTCCTATAAGTAGCATGGGTTGAATACTGGTTATAGTAGATAAAATAGAATCTATACTGGTTATAGTAGATAAAATGGAATCTATACCATTTATTAAAGCAAAATACTATTTTTTGTGAGAAGTTATTAAAAAAAATATTGCGAGTAACATTATGTTCAGTGTTTTTTCTATCTATCACTAACAAACTAAGGATTTTGATATCTTATTTTTTGACTATTTACATATACACTATTAAGTTCATATATTTTTCCAAATCATGTATAAAAGAAACATGATAAATTCAGACTTTTAAAAATGATGTCATAGTACATCGTTACTATCGTACACATTTCAAATCATAATTAACTTTTTAAAATTAGTTTAATAATATTTATAGGATAGAAGCATTAAGTTTTTAATTGAATTTAATAATCATTTTCCTAAATCATATTTTTACCTTTTGTTTCTGGTATTGTAAATTTTTTTAAAATAGTTTCCTAATTTTATTTTGTTTAATTGCTAAAAGTTTAGGGCATCATTATTATTTCACTAAAATTATGTTTATTATATATATAGATATTTATATATATATATATAATTTATAATAATCGTATATGTGTATATAATTTTATAATAATGATATATATGTATATAAATATTTGATCTTCCCGTGCATGGCACATGTTTTCAAACTATATTAAAAAATTAAAATTTTAATATTCATCTACCTTTACATATTAAAAATTACTATAATAAAGCACATAATTAACTCAATAATTTTAACGATCATTGAACATTCAAAAGCTTTAATTTATTTTTATATTATCAAGTAATCTTTAAATAGGGAAATTTTATTGATTTACATTACTTAATTACTTTATCGTTAAAATTACCAAATAATCATTGATTAGTATATATATATATATATATATATATATATATATATATATATATGTATGTATCAACTAGCTTTGATTATGAAAAGTACCAACTAATTAAAATTGTGACAGATACATATTTTTAATTGTTTTTTTGTTGACAATTTATATCAACAAATCAAGATATTTGTACAAAACAAAACAATACTTCTAAATTATTGTATTCTTTTACCATTTATAATTAAAAAAAATTATGTTCATTCACATTGAATAAAATAAGTTTTATCCTATATTTTTTTGCGTGGAACTTGGCATAGACTGAAGTTTTCGAAACAATTATATATCTTAGTCATAGTATTATTGTTACATCTCTCTCTCTATATATAAAATTTTCAACTAATAATTAAGTTATATAACTTTCTTTTCAATCATTTTATATGGCATAAATATAAACATTTTAATTACACATTTAACAATTATATTTTTAATTTTTTCTTATTTTATTTTTTTATTATGAAAATGTATTAGATATTATTACTTCCTTTTTTTGCCTTTGTATTGTATAATTGCTAAAGGTCTTGTGCAAACATCATTGTTTTACTATTGTCGTAAAAGTTAAATATAGATATTTGTATAATCAGCACGGGATATTTAACTTTTGTTTGTGTGTTTGTTTCTCTCTATGTGTATATATGTACATATACATATATGTGTATGGAATCTTGATTATTTTATAAGCAATTATATTCATCCATATGTCATTCTCTCTATGTGTATATATGTACATATACATATATGTGTATGGAATCTTGATTATTTTATAAGCAATTATATTCATCCATATGTCAAGATAAGGTAGTTCGATCAGTAAAATATATTGGAATGCCTCTTCCAATTAAATTATATCATGTCTCATGTCTACAAAACTTGTCCAATAGAAAATGTATATTTTTATCTCTTTATTAATAAATTAAAATAATAAAATAATATTAAAGTTATGTAATCCTTTTGCACTTTTATGTCTTATGCATAGAGAGATAAGAATGTATTTCTTTTTTATGCAAATAAAGACATGCGGATGTAATGCCAATCTTCCAACTTGCTCTCCAAACATATATATATATATATATATAATATTAAAATTATATATATATACATCTGATTAAAAGAACTTATAACACATCTAGACAGCTCTAAAGCTACGGAAGTCTTAAATTTTCAAAGTTTTCTTCAAATTTTCGAAGGGTTTCGCAAATAACCCAACATTTAAAAAAAAAAATGGTAGAGACCAACCAAGGGATCCATTTTTGAAAAGCCGACGAGACCCCCGCCGAGGATGATGACGACGGCGAGGTGGCGGCCGTGGTGGATGAAACTGTTGTTGTTGATGATGATGATGATTAGGAGGACGTTGAATGACCGCCACTCCCAACTCCCACCTGATTTATATCATCGTTTATGCTGGATCTTATACACATCTGATGTGTATTCGATCCGAAGATGATGATGTAGAGCTCGTTTTTGCCCTCCCCATTTGCACCCTGCAGGCGTAACGAAAACCTACAGGATTTTTCTTGGGCAGAGCGTTTTCAATAGGCGGGCGCTGCTGCTTGAATTATGCGTGAAAGATCATGCCCTTTTCATAAAAATATTAATTAAGAAATATTAATGTAAAAGATAATTTAATTATTTTGAATTATCGTTGCATAAAATTGATTCAATTTAATAGTTTTATTGATCCTTATTTACTAATCTAAAATGACATTTACAATGAACCCGTCTTGGATCCAATTTATATATTTTGCAGTCAGAATTAAATGTTATAAAATCTTATTTACATTAGTTAATGTTATTTATTCTATTTAGTTTAATCCACATTATAAGGTGTACAAGTGAAGATAAAGATTAAGTGTACCTAAATTGTATTTTCTATAAAAAAATTGTTTGAATCTTAAGAATAAAAAAATAAAATAAAATAAAAAGAGAAAAATACGAAGAAACTTCATGTGCTGACTTTTCTTGCACGAAATTTTTCTTGATTTCTTTTTCTTAGTTGTATATTTGAATGCATGTGAACTATAAGTATGTGTTAGTCGCTTTTTTTTTTTTACTATTGATCTTGTTAGTGAAAACATTTGGAGATTTAATTTATATACGTTATTGAATGGATGTGTACATGATAATTGTGAAAATGTCTAAAACTCTAAATAAGGGAAACAATGAAGAGAGCACAGTAAACAAATTTTTTTTTTTCCTTTTCCTTTTAATCTTTAGTCTTTATGCAAGAGTTAATTTTGTTAGTAACAAAGTTAGCAACTGTTCAAGTGAGAATGCCTATTCAATTTGTAACATAATTATAAATTCATAGACATTACAAGTAAAATAGTAAATTCTATATAAATAATTACTACTTTAATATAATATTTGACTTTGTATTTTCAGTGTAATTTTTCTTTTTTAGTACAATTATTATTTAAAAACTACACGCATCTTCCTTCAACTCTCCCCGATCTCAGTCACATTCATCCCAACTTCCTGCTACACTTTCATATCTTAAAAAACTTCCGCCTCCCACTTAAAAAGTTTATATCCAAATAACCATACTTTTATCATTATCTTGTCCATCTCCTTGCAAATAACTACTTATTGCCTAAAATAACTTCTCTAGTTTTTATTTTCTTTTGAGTCTATATATATATATATACACAAAATGCACACACGTAGATTATGTGTATAACCTAGTAATATAATAATCAAGCTAGCGTTTCTCCCTTAAAAAAAAAAAACCTTCATTTATTACACTATATTGAAAGATAGCTTTGGGTTTTTTTTTTAAAAAAAAAATTTAATATATATATTTTTTAATTTTAAGATAGCTTTGGTTTATATTGGAGGGTGAACCTTGAATTACGGATCGGTTTCATTAATATGTAGAAACCATATGGCAAATTGGATTTGATGCATAAAAGCGTGATTATGGTAATAAAATTTGAGAATGAATTAAATATTTTTTGAAAAGGAGATCATTTTGGCCAAAATCTCAATAATATAATTATTTATTTTGCAAATAAATATTATCCCTTATAAAGATAAAATATTAAGAAAATTTTATGATTAAGTTAAAATACTCAAAGTCAGACGCACTCGAGCATTTTTTTTATCCTCCTTATTTTTTATCTTCTCGATTGTCATAAAACCCAATAAAACCTTAACCATTTCTTATAGCTGACGTTCAGACCTTGATTGGGGAATTCTCGCAGATCCAACATAAACCGTAAACGTACCATGGTACCGGCCACCTTACCCCGACCGTTGCAGATCCTCTGGACAAATCTTTGGTTTCCTCTCTCTCAGCAATCATTTTCTTTTTCTTTTTATCTCTCAGGTAAAACCTCAAACACCTTGAATACATTTCAATAAATACTAAATTCTCTGCTCATACATATGTGTATATCTTTATATTAACCGTATGTGCATATGCAGATTCCTATTTAAAAATTGAGGCGTTTCCTTGAAGAAAGGGACAAGATTGCTGTTTTAACGGCTTTGATACCTGAGTTTTACAAGTAATTTTCAAAGAAAATGACCCATCTTTTGACTTTATTCATTTATGGTATGTAATTGTTGTTGTCTGGAAAGAATATTGGAGGGGTTTCGCTTTGTGGGATTAATTCACAGAGCTGTTGATGATAAAGGGTTTCGAATTTTGCTTGAAAGAGCCATAGTTTCATGGTGAAAAGAGTTGAATTTTGAAGGAGTTCGAGGTGGAAAATTGTGGGTTTTTGCAATTGGCTGGACGTTTCTCGGTTTTGAAGGGATTGGGAGCTGCTAAAAGACTTGAACTTTGTTGAATATCAAGGAAATTTGAGAATTTAGCTTGGGCTGTGGTTGTTTTGGCAGGATAATTGTTGTAATATATAAGGATATAAAAGTTGAGATTGGTTGGGGGATGTATTTGGTTTTTGATTGGGGGTGAGCAGAGGAAATTTCAAATTTGGGGGCTCTGGTTTTGACTTCTGATCGAAATAAAGCTTGGAAATGGATTCCTGAGATCATTATTTCATATTTCAAAATTTAAAGTATAAGAAAGAAGCAAAGATTTTTATTAATTTGTGGTGCATTTCAGGAGCTTTGAACCTGGTCCCAAGAGCACTTTCAGAACTGAGGAACTATATTTTTGGAAAGGTTTTGACTTTATTAAAGACTAATCCAATTTCGAGTGAGATTTCAAGGCTGAATTTTGCTACTTGATGGATGAACCATGCAGTTCGAATGCACTGCCACCTTTCCTAACTAAGACATACGAGATGGTGGATGATCCTTTGACAAACTCAATAGTTTCATGGAGTGACAGTAATAGAAGCTTTATTGTTTGGAATACTCCAGAATTTGCAGGAGAACTGCTGCCCAAGTACTTCAAGCACAATAACTTTTCCAGCTTTATCAGACAACTCAACACATATGTAAGCCAGTTTTTTACTTCATCTCAATTAACTTATGTTACTTTTTCTTGGCTATTTTTGTTTACTTTATATGATATATTTGTTCTAACCACTCAACACATATGTAAGCCAGTTTTTTACTTTCTCAATTAACTTATGTTACTTTTTCTTGGCTATTTTTGTTTACTTTATATGATATATTTGTTCTAACCACTCAACACATATGTAAGCCAGTTTTTTACTTTCTCAATTAACTTATGTTACTTTTTCTTGGCTATTTTTGTTTACTTTATATGATATATTTGTTCTAACAATTATAAATGTTTCTTGTTAACAGGGGTTCAGGAAGACTGATCCTGAACAATGGGAATTTGCAAATGATGATTTCATCGGAGGTCAGCCAGAACTTCTGAAGAACATTTATAGACGGAAGCCTGTTCATAGTCATTCTGGACAGAGAACTCCTCAGTCTCAGTTAAGTGAATCAGAAAGACAAGGTTACAAGGATAATATTGATAGGCTAAAGAGTGATAAAGAGGCACTTACTGTTTAGAACTACAGAGGTATAAACAGGAGGAACAAGGACTTAAATTGCAAGTGGGGAATATGACAAAACTTGTTCAGCATGTGGAACAGAAGCATAAGAACATGATGTCCTTGTTGGCGGAAGCTTTGCAGAAACGTATGCTCACTTTGGAGCTCATGCCAGAATCGGATATAAAAGATAAAAAGAGAACGTTCCTGGGAAACATTTATTTAACTGAAAAAAGCAGCGGCAAAAGTAATCAAATAATTTCTCAATTAATAAATGAAGAAGATCTAGATGCAAGTTCTCTTTTGCCTTTCGACAAATATTTTCTTGAGCAGTTGGATTCTGCACTTTCTTTTTGGGAAAGTATATTGATGAATACTGGTCCAAAGTGTGTGGCCCATAGTCCATCTCCGGTGCTGGATGAATCTACAAGTCGTGCAGAGAGCCCTGCCTTGTCTTACACACAACCAAATGCTAATGATGTCTCTGTTGGGCCCCATATTTCTCAAATTGATTCATAAACTTTGAGCCAAATACTGCTGTTGCCACTGATAATACTGCCTCAGAGGTACAAGTAACTGTGAATCCCACTAATGTACCAACAGGGGTCAATGACGTATTTTGGGAACAATTCTTGACCGAAAATCCCGGTTGTGCTGATGCATCAGAAGTTCGATCAGACAGAAAAACTACTGAGGGCAAAAAAAATGAAAGTAAACATCTTGACAATGGCAGATTTTGGTGGAATATGAGAAGCTTAAGTAATCATCCGGAACAGTTGGGGCATCTTACTCCACCAGAGAGGACTTGACGTGAGTAGGTCACTGGGTTGTGTAATCTTTTCTTTTTTTGGTCAAAATCTTTTGAATGCTTGATTGCTGCCTCTTTGGTTGGTTGTAAATCTAGAGCTGAGTATTTTATTGGGGTAGATGGCATTTTACATCATGTATGTTGCTTTCTTTTGCCCTTCTGTTGCGATTTAACATGAGGTCCAGCATTTTGTACTTTTCATTACACACTAGAAGCTATAACAAACTTAGTAACTTCCTTTTAGAGTAAGTAATTTAGTTGCCCTTAACAGATCTACAATAATTGGTTTTAAAATCATTTCTGTTGATAGTGTTAATGAGTATACCTATTTATGTTACTACATGAATGTGGGGCTTTATGTTGTGGCTAAAGAGTGATAATTTTATTGTTTTCTTGTGTTCAATTGTATTGTCATGCTTAGTTGAACTACTCTAGTTATCAAAGTTTATGGACATGGTATTTTAGAATTACCAATGTTTACAATGTAATGTTTTACATTGCTGAAGAATAAATTATGTTTTACTTGAACTAATCTAATAAGTTGCTGATGGGGATAGGTAGCTTAATGGTAATGAATTACAGCTATACAAAAGTTTTTGGAAATGCATTCATAAATGAATAGGTTAAGGGGTAATGCATATTCAAATCCAAATGAAGGCCTGCAATTAATGCATAATAATTAGTTGATTAATTATGTATTTTATTTACGAGAGAGATCATATTCTAGCCCCTCTCTCTCTCTTTCTCTCTCTTTTTCATTCTCTCCTATTAGTGATTATTTTTTTTCTATATGCTAATATTCTCAATATGGATTTCTCTTATTTTCTTTAATTAGTTCAGCAAATGCTTCTACATGTTGGTACTCAACTTTCAAGCCCATGATGGAAGTGACATGGGACTTATGTTTGGTTTCTGGTGTCATTAAGTCCTTTAATATATTTTAGTTTTTTGCACACACAATTTCCATATTACTTCTTTTAACATTCTTTATCTCATTATACAGTTCAGAAATGTCTTGCATTTCACCTATTCCAAGTATCTTTACTGATTACTCGTGGTTCTGGTGTTTGATGCTTTAAAATGGAAACTGTAACAGATAGTAAACCTCTCAGAGCTAGTACCACGTAGCTTCCTAGAATTTTGGATATGTATCAATCAGCCAAATCGGCAAATGTTTTTGCCACGGCTCATATTGTTAATGCCACAGCTGATTTTGACTTTTAAAATCTCAAATTTACCCTTACCTAAGTCAAAACATAAAAACTCAACGACTTCCCCGACCCACAATCTCTTCCACCTTCCACCACTCCACCAGCAGAGCCACGACTTGCACCACCATCAACCTCCATTTTTTCCATCAAAATCAAATCTTGTCTATAAAAAGCTCTAATCTTTTAAAGATTCAAAGACAAAAATTCAGCACCAACCCAACATTAAAGAAAATCACAAAGATGCCAATATGGTTTTTACCTAAGATTGAACCTTGATTAGTTTTGGCTTGAGATAAAAAAGAAATTGGGGATTTCTGGGATTGAGGAAAAAGGAAGAAAGAAAGAAACGCTAATGGCTTTTTCCCTTATCCCAGTTGAAGATAAATGAGAAGGATGGAGATTTGGGGTGGGATTTGAAAAATACCCACTAATAAATCAACTACCAATGCCACCTTTACTACTGTTCAATGGCCACAATATACTTTTATGTATTCTTCTTCTTATCTCTATTACTTGTATGATTTGTTGAACTTGCTTAAAAGCAATTGGGTGTGGAGTTCCAGCTTAAAGTGTTTGCTCTGGAGGTGTGCTTACTTTGACAGTGGTTATGGCCGAGAGGGAGAGGAGGCACATGGTGCTTTGGTTTTTTGTGCTTTTTTGTGTTAAAAAACATTAATTTATTGAGGGTAACTTTGGTATTTTGCTAACATCATCTGTGGTATTAACAATATCAGCTGTGGGAATAACATTTACCAGCCAAATCATTTCCAATTTGGTATAGTTGTCTTATTAATCGTATCTCCTACACATGACTAACTGAGAAATTTTTAACCCTCCCTTTGTCCGTTGGGCAATCAGTTACCTGCATTCCTTCCCCTCGATGAAATTCAACTCACTTGCTGCCTCTATATTTTCACAGACCAATCCTGATGCCCGGAGGTGGTCCTTCCCAATATCTGTGTACCACCAAGTTCATTACTTCCCTGCCCTTTTTCCATCTCCGTCTCCGTCTTCTATGTTGTTTGGTAGAGATCTGATATCGGCTTCCACTTTCCCTGCTGCAAACACCTTCTGATCAACTACTTCAACTAATTGTCACCATCTATCCCACAAAATTCTATTATCTGCAGCATTTGTTTGCCATGCATAAACGGATGCAGACATAATCTAATTGTCAACTGAAGCAATGTGTTAAAAATATTTAGGGTTTGTAGGATAATTGTTATTTATTTGGTTTGTGAACTGAATGATCTGGTATGTTCTTAGTTTTGCATTTTGGGGTCTTCTTTTGTTTTGGTGGTTGTAAGTTTGGGCTTAGTAGGTAGAAAATATCATTCCAATCACTTCATTGACCTTGTATATGATTATGGATAGGAATCTGGACGAATACACAATTACACCTGCTGCAACTTCATTTTCTGATGGCTGTCCAAAATTATGTTGTAAAATGAGGCACAAAAGAAACCTTGGAGGAAAAATACAATTAAGTTGTGAAAAATTATAGGGATTGCTGAAGGTAAACTGGTCTTGTAGTCTTAGGACAGTTCTAATGGAACTAGAGACACTCATAGTAGGGACTGATGAGGTGATTAGATGGTTAAGTAATGCTATCTTTTTCGTTTTGCCTTTTTTTCTATTGGGATTGCAGGGTGGTGGTGGTGGGGTGTATTATTCAACTGAAAGACAGTTGGGTTTAGTTTTTTGCATGCATCTGTTTGCATGGAATTGTGAGTACTGTGGCTTTGGATATCATTCCTTAAGTCATCCACAGTAGACGTATTCACTATCTATTACCAATTATTAGTATTTGGTTCGTAAAGGTAGTTGAGGTATGTGCTGCACCATGCAACACCGCTATTCAAAGAAAGAAGTCAGCATAAATAGTACGTGCTGAGTTTAGCATCTAGATCTTGTTTGTATATAAATCTAGTAGAGTGCTCTTGTTTACCTGCTGTAGTAGATGCTAACAGAAGGGAAGTTGAACCATTTACCATCTTTGAGACTTCGTTACTCATTATTACGTATACCATTTACCATCCATTGGAGTCTTTGTTACTTATTATTAGTTTGCTTATAAACTGGGTTCAGCTTGATGTTAACCTATGATAGCCCAGCATGCATTTCAAATTTGTACATGTTCTCGTCTCTCTCTCTCTCTCTCTTCCCCCCCTCTCCTTTTAAAAATTGTTTGTTTTCATCTTTTTCATTATACATATTCTCAAGTGGGATCGTCTTATTTTGTTAAGGCAGTTCGGCCAATGCTTTCTGATCTTTAGAGCTGAACACGAAAGCCTGTACATGGTTGTTACATGTTTGTTATGTATATGTTATCATCTTCTCGCTTTTCCCTCCTGCAAGCAGCTTCCTAATCATCCACTTCTAAGATTCAGTCTCTGACTATTATTGAAGATTCTTTTGGGTGCCCAAAATAGAAAACATGAGCTGTGCCCGATTTGCTATGTTTATAATATACGTTGTATAGATGAGTGAATTGGATATTTTGATAATGTTTTTAAAGCTTGTGACAGAAAATGTTCGAGTGAACTTCAAATTTGTAGGATGTCAGCTTTTATTTGGCTTTACAAACAGATGGGAGGAATTTTATAAAATGGCAATTAGATCGGCCATGATTTATGAGTCTGAATATTGGGTAGTGAATTACACATTGGAGCAAAAGATGAGAATAGCAGAAATGCAGATGTTAAAATAGATGTGTAGGTGTACTAGGATGGACAAAATATACAATTAGCATATTCAGGATGAGATTGGAGTAGCACCTATCTAGGAGAAGATGAGAGAAGCACGCTTAAGGTGGTTAGGTCATATGGTAAGACGACCAGTAGATGTGCCTGTCAAGTGAGTAGATTTTAGAGAGAATTGTCAACGTGAGAGAGGTAGGAGAGACCGAAAAAGATTTAGTGGGTAACTTGTAAGAAAGATATAGCCCATCTAGGAATTAATGAAGATATGATTCATGACATAGTGCAATGGCGTAGCAAGATTCATGATGCCGACCCCATTTAGTGGGAATAAGCCTTGGATTGTTTGTTTGTCAAATTGTTTGTTTGTTTGTCTACAAACAGATAGGAGAACTAATCTGGACGATATGGTTTTATGTTAGATTGGTAGTGTGGCTGCTCCTTTCCTGGTTGTTGATGCATAGTATAGTATGGTTAGTGTCTTGAACTTAGCCACTTCATTCTTCTTGTAGATGATTATTGATGGAAACTGGATGAATATGCGTACCATTATGGCCGCTGACACTTTTTTCACTACATGAAATGTGGGCTTTTTGTGTCCTGCAAATCTTTAATGGCCATAAAACCTCAATTTTTATGACCAACACGATCAAGTCATAAAAAAGCACAAAATGACATCGCACTCTTATTTGTGACGTGTATAGTAATGGGTCATGTAAGTCTTGTTTTTATGACAAGCAAACGCTACCAGTGATAATCTATTTATGCATGACATCATTTATATTGAACGAAAGACCAAGACAAAAGGGGGAGAAAAAAGAAAGCCCATCTCTTTATAGGAAAATTCTCATCTCATAATCGCATGCTATCTCTCTCCAAATCCATCTCAAAATCGCGTCTCTCCAAGCCCTTTCCTCAATCTGTTGATGTTCATCATTTACTAGAAAGTTCTCAAGGAAAATTGCTTGGGAAAAATGAGAAGATAAAATAATGATCATCGCGGCAGCTACAGTCATTCAACGGCAGAAACCAGCACTGGTGAAAGTAAATTGATCAAGTATGGCAATGGAGATGGTGGAGGACATTGACTGTGAGGACGACCTGCTCACCTCAATGCCCATCGATGAAACTGTTAGGGTTTCTCGCCTTCCCGATAAGGTGATTCGCGTCCTCAAGGTTCTTCCCCTTTTTCGTTTTTCGTTTTTTTATTTTTATGTTCTCCCATTTTTTTGTCTATTATATTTTTGGAAAGTTGAATCAAATTCTACAACATATTCCCTAGGGTTTTCCAACATAATTTTTAAAATTTTTAGTGAATCTGACGGTGAATTCGATCTAAGCAATTACCTCAGGTGACGTTAAGTCTGGCTTTTGAATCTCTATTGTCTTCTCAGGGGCTCTATCAAAATTAGGCGGTTGAGATAATAAATTGTAACAAGTATGTTGTTACTCTTGAATTTAGGGAATTGAGGAAAGAAATTGTCGTAAATTGGATAGTTATATTGTTGAATTCATGTTAATGTAGCTTTCACTTTTATATCAAAATATTATTTTTCTTCTATAAAGAGAAATATATCATAACTTTTTGTATTGGTATCACACTAATTGTTTCAGTTTTCATTTTTTATATTCAGTTGAAAAATGTTAAAATATTGAATCGTTGGGGTATAGAGGAAGTATCTATTTTTTAGGAGTTAAGTTATATTGATATGTTTTTAAGGCAAAAAGTATCATTTCTGTTTCACCTTAGATGTGCTTATTAGGAGTACTCAAAATATCATTTGGTTTCACCTTAGATGGTAAGTTATGAAAGTTTTTCTGATGATCATCACTTTTCCTGAACTGCTTGATTAAGAATTTAACATATTTGTTATGGTACTTTACTTAAGTGGTTAGGGGTTCAAGATGCTCTGTTTGTCAAGAATATTACTGTGTAGTAAAGTTTATTTAGGATGCATGTATTTCATGAAGTTATGTCCAACCTTAAAAAGTCTATTGTTTCTTCTGTTTTTCATGTACCTGTATGATAATATTGTTCAAATACAATGTGTGTGGTCTTTAACTCATTGAAACTTGTTTTATCTCTTGTTAAAATTTTGAATTGGTAACATTGTGATTTTTCTGATTTTTATGCTTGTATTGTTTTGATATGTACTCATAAAAAAAAGTTAAGAATGTGGAATTTTTAGTAGCTCTGCAATGCTGCCAGTACATATGCTTGATCCAAGAATTGCTGACATTATCGAGACTGAGAAAGCAGACAATGGAAGGTGATCAAAGAGAGAATTTTGCTGGCATCACCCTCCTCCATCTCATCACTATATTCTTTTTCTATACCTTTCTCTTTTCTTCACATTATTATATTCCTATTGCATTAAAAGGTTTAAATAATATACATTTTATCACTGGTAACTATCTTTTTGTGTTGCGACTTGTTTCTTTCCTTTTGAAGGCAGAGATGAAATTTAGGGACAGATGGCTGATTTGTGTTGATCTTGGAGAGCAGACCTTTTGAACTCATGTAACTAAGTAGCTAATTAGTAGTCATCAATCATTCTATTGTATTTTATCTAAAGTAACTATCAGGGTCTCCATTTAATAATGCTCAGGATTTGCTTAGTAATTGAATTTTTAAATTCAGATGAATCTATTTCCATTGCTACTTCATTTAAGCAAGGTCAGCTTTTGATGACCTTCAGTTTCTTAGTTTTTATTAGTATAATTCTATGTGCCATATGATTCTTTGTTTCTTCGATTCTTCGAAGTAGAGTTTTACTTGTGGTGTATGGTACATGAAAGGAGCTTTGTCTTGTATTGTATCTTTCATGATCCATAGCGATTTTGCAATTTTATTACCTTTGGTTTCTTATATGGTTTTATTTATTTATTTATTTATTTGCATACTTTTGAAATGTGTTGATCTGTTTGAAAAATGCCCAAAATATACCTGTAAAAGATTTCGTGCCTTGACTAGATTAGATGAAAACAGAGAAAATGCCAGGTATACAAAGTCCATCAACGTTGTTTATGCTTTACTTGTAAGTTTGTCATGATCAAAAGAATTAATAATCAATGTTTTGTCATTTTTGCAGCTAGCTAGTTAACTAGGTTCTTTTTTATTTTTTATTTTTTTTTGTAATGCTCCTGCTCTTGCTAGTTCTAGTGATTTTTTTAGTTTAATTTATTTTGGAATTCTAGGCTGGTGTTAGGGGTGGTACTTTTTCTATTCTACTTTAGTTATATGTTTTATGATCGTAGTATATCTTTACTATGTTACTTCATAAGAAAAGAAAGACTAATTTATATGTTTCTTTTTCTCTGTTTTAAGACTTTCAGCTTCATGGTATCAAATAGTTGCACATTAATGAATAACATAATAATCTATCTGCTAGTTTTGTTCATGAGTTTTTGCTTGTCCACAAGCTCATAGACTAACAACTCATCAATTTTTTTCGGCAGGTTTGGTATTCCACCCTTTAGATGGCACTTCAGCCACTATCACGTGGTTGCTATAATCTTAGTACCAATGTATTTCACACATGCCTTTCTTATTAAGTTTGGTCTCCATTGTTTTGTGTGAGTTAACGGGGTATGAAGTACCATGCTTTTGAAAGAATTCCCTGTAATTGAGGCATGTTCTTTTCTTGGATTAGTTTGAATTATTTGTTTCCTTGTTTTCAGGTAAAAATAGATTCTTGATGGTCATTTCTTGAGAGAACTTGATCTTTTACTTTTAATTTTTATTGCAATAGAGAGTTAATAGAGTACATAATGGACTTCATTCAACTCTTAATATGCGCAAGACGATTGAAGACAATATCGCTTCAAATTTTATGCAGGACTCAAGTTCTACTACACGTATCACTTCATATGTTCATTTTCTCATTTTTCCAGTATGTTTGTGATCTCAAAAGTTTTGATCGTCTTAGTAACCTGATAATATTTCTTATTGGTTTTATTCTTTTTGTATTACATAAGATTTTGTTATTCATTGGTTAGTCATTTTAGCTCAAAATGTGTGCTCGTTTTTTTTCTTTACAGTGCACTGATTATATACTTATTTGCAACTTTTAGCTAAAGCAAGGACCTTGTCCAGACAAGTTAGGAATGAGGCTGCTATATATCATTTTAGATATCGTTACAAGATGCCTGTGGATGCATTAGCCAGATGGTAAGTGAATTTTGTGCAACTCTGTTCACCTGTTTATCAGGAATCCTACCCTTAGTATTGATCTCTTCTTACTTTATACAACCTTTTTATTTGATATCCTGACCCTATTGAAGCTAGAAGCTACACAAGTGTTTGAGAACTAGTGAAATCATATGGTGTTTGTGTATCTTTGGAATTATTGAAGTTTTTTCTGTATAGCCAATTATGTTGTTCCAATGTGTTATTCTACCCCTTTTTTTGGCTAAAAGAGCAACTTGACTGAAGTATCTATTTTCCTAGTAATACAGTGTACCTTCACTAACAGTAAATGAAACTTGCTTTGGCTTGATGCTTAATGTTTGTCCCTTCACTAACTGAAATTTGCACTGCCTGATACTTGATATTTGGCTAGAAGACGTATATTCTTTTTCAACTGATATAGGTGTTTTTACTCCTTTTATAATGTTTTCAAGTTTGATGTTTCTCGTGGTAAGTGGTAACTAGGAAATTAGTCTAGTTGTTTGTCCTTGAAGAACATGCTTGTGGTCCAGTTGTTGAATTTGTATTTTATTTACTTTTCTAATATTTTGTTCGTCTCCACTTATTATATCAGATTGGGGTTTACATTCTAATATGGCATTTTTTCTCCTTTGACTGGTTTTTAGGATAATGTTTTGGGAATGTAAATATTTTTTAGAATTTGGATCTTGAAATTTGACTTTCCATTTCTATATTAGGTTTGTTGTGGATTAGGTGAAAGTTCATGTACCTGGAATTGTCTCACTATAATATGAATGAATTCTAACATTCTTTATCCATATTGGTGTATTTTCATAAATTAGTACCCTTGTCACCTTTGGATGTAAATTGTTTGAAGGAACTTGCATTTTATTAGTTCTATCACGACTTGAATATCTTATAGGCGTAATTATTTCGCGTGTTGGAGTCTAATACAACAGTATAATGTATTTATTATTTTATTAATTTCTATATTGTTAAATGGAATGAAGGGCAGTTGTGAAAATCATAGGTCAAAGAAATTGAAACTGGCCAATGTTGTCATGCAAGAAAGTAAGTTTTTGTGACTTACAAATGTGCAAGTCACAAAAAGGTGTTGGTGTTTAAACTAATTTTTAAACTTATTTATGACTTCTGTTAAATTGGGTCACAAAGGCCTTTTGTGACTTGTAAATTTGGTGTCATAAAAGTATAGTATGTGACTTGCAATTCATGTCACAAAAGTTTATTTGTCAATCTCTTTTTTTCATATAACATAAAATCTCATATTTTTTTTCACTTTTTATTACCATCAAGTACGAGTCATAAGAGGTATTATTTCAAGTCATAAATAATTATGTGACTTTCCTTTGCAAGTCACAAATATTTTTGTGATTTTGTAGAGGGTGACCTTATATTTGGGTCACAAAGGGGTCACAAAAGATTCTGTGATTGTATTTTACTTTTTACGACTTCATTTTGAAGTTACAAATACTCATTTTTCTTGTAGGTTTTGCTCTAGGATGCCAAAAATTCGTGTTGAAAAACAAAAATATAGAAGGTAGGAAAAGGGAAAACGTGACTATTTTGGAATAGAGACTTAACCTCATGTTTGGTATGCGAGAATGATGTAGAACGGAAAGGTCATTTCGAACAGAATATGTTTCAATTCGAAATAGGCAAGAATATTCATTCCCATCACATGTCTAGGAACAACAGGCAAAATGGAATGATTATTATTTTTTAGTGTTTGATATGATGATTTTTAGATGTCAAAATAGAAAGGTTTTACTATATTAATTTGACTTGGATACCGCTTATTTTTTTAAAAATATGACAAATTTTTATTTTGTTGTTTAATTCATGTTATTAACATTTTTATGGGTGTGAGAGAATTTAAATTCTTGTGTTAAATATACAAATTTTAAAAAAAGTGCATATATATGCTATGTGCTGTTGTACGTATCTAAAATTAAATAAATCTTAATATTAATGTAACAATGGTGAATTCAGGTCGTCACACAGAGAACGGAGTTTATTCTTGTGTTTAAGAAAATGGGTTTTTGAATGCTTTTAATTAAAAACTAAGGCAATAAAGTAAACTGGAGGGAATTCAGTTCAAGAATAATCTTGATTACGGTTATATTCATCATAATACCAAAGATAATTCAATTTCCATACCAAGTACTAATTGAAAAATTAACTTGAATTTCAATTCAAAGTTGATTTTTATTTTATTCTAAAGTTGGCTAATTCTTAACACGCGATCTAATTAACCATAATCATTAACTTAATCCAGACACGCTACAGCCTGTGCAAAGGATTAATTAATAGAAGCATTAAAATCAACAACAATTAGGCTAATTAAATTTAAATACACGCAATTATGCCAATTAGTTGATTATTTTTTTAAATTTAATAACACTAATTGAGCAATTATCAAACTTAGTTGGTTCACAGATTGAATTAAGCACACACGGTTAAAACAATCTAACTGTAGATTAATTTCAATAACTTACTATTCTACAGCAATAGCAAATTAAAAAGAATAATCATAAAATTAATCGCAAAAAAATAATCAATATTTTATATAAAACTAAATAAGTTTAAGAACAAAAAATCTCACAATATAGTAGAATTGATCATGACTTGAATTCTCACGATCAAGAAAAAGGTTTAGGTACTAAATGACATGAAAGAATAACTAAAAATTTTCTGTTGAAAACCCTACTTAAAATAAGGAATAGACGTGTCGACTTTTTCTAATCACTTTTCATGGGGTATTTATATTGAATACTAGGGTTACAATTCATATTCTAGGATAAGAGAACGTGAAATCGGCCGAAAAAGAGTTCAACCGGATAAAAAAATCTGCCGAAAATTAAAAATCACATAACACCACTGTATCAGGTGCAAATGCTTTGCCTAATGCGCTGCACACCAACTTGGAACTCTACTCTCTGGACACGGCGCACATGCGTTGCACAACCCCGGCGCACATGCGCCGGCCTTCATATTGCACTTTACCTTCGGCTTCAATTTTGACCTTGACGCTCTTGGAATTTTTAAAAGTCTAAAACACGAAAGTTGTAGCTCTCTTTTTAACTCTCCAATACATCTTGAATCACATCGATCAGAACTCGAACTTGAAAGTTATGCTAAAAGTACAAAACAGCATCCAGAGTAACGTCATATTCGTGCATGTTTCGTCCTTGGTATTTTCTTTCACCTTTTTCACAGCTTTTTCAGTTTAATCCAACAAAAACTAAGAATAACCAAATTACACTCAATAATAAGTTAAATTTTGCCTACAACATACAAAAACGTAATAAATGATACATAAAATATGGAGCACAATTAAGAACGTATCAAATTATCCCACACTTAACTTTTGGTCGTTTTCGAGTAAACATAAAGTTAAAACATTTAAGTATAACAAAATTCACTCAATATATTCCCTCAAATATATATATAAATAATCAATAATCAATCCTACAATTAGAGTAGTTTAAGAACCTAAGAGTTCAAATGCTAATAAAAAGCAAAACATGAAAATTGTGTATACGTGTGTATAACCATTCAAAAACTTAGATTTGAAAATATTTAAATTAAATCATGAAAATGCTAAAAATTTTTCTAAACACCCTATAGCTCACTCTTCTTACACCTCTCCACTAATTTAGACAACCGATTCTATTTAAATTAGGTAGGACTTTTAGCTAAAACTATAGGTTAAGTTATTAGTTAGTCAAAGAAGGTAAGGATATAACAAATAAGAATAAGAGCTTTATAATAATGGTGGCTACATATTAAAATAAAACTTCTCTTCACTTGCGAAACATTATACATCTGAACACAACCCCACACTTGAGTGACAAATATCCATGAAAAGTTCTAAACAAGCAAAAAGCATATAAGTCCCCCTTTCTCGAATTAACAAAACATGCCTACCTCCTTCGAACATATATACATCACATTATTATTTCATTTTTTTAATGTCCGCTCACAGTATAAGTACTAGTGGTAGGCACTACTCGCAATATATAAACACGCAGGTGCCAGAGATGGGCACTACCTGCAAATACATGTAGCACTACCTATAAATATCAAAAACTCCCATTATTATTATTTTTATTCTTCAACAATTTTTTTCAATACCCTATTTTGCTCCATAAACGTCCACCACCAATTTCTTACAAGCTTCCACCTTTATATCTTCTAAACATATAATGTGCACCATAAAGTTCTTAAAGGAAAAAATTTAGAATAAAATAATTAAAAGAAACGTTAAACTGAATAAGGGTAGGTAAATTAAATTTAAGTGAAACAAAGAGAATGATATTTCTATTTTACAAGAATCTAAGGTTCAAACAAGATATTTAGAAATAAATTGTTAAAATGATTAGTTAGAAATGATCAACAAAGAAGGCATTACCATCATTTTAAAACTAAATCAGGTCGTTTAAGAATTAGTTTCGAAAATGTAATAAAGTAAATTTTTGGGATGCAATATAATTGAATCTATATAAATTTCTCTAAATATCTCAAATAAAAAATTAATGTATGGCTTAGTGCTCAAAAGTCTTGAAAATCATGAATGAAAAATATTAACACTAACTATTCATTATGCATGGTTCAATTAAAGATTTATTATGCAGAAAAATAAAGAAAAATGTTAAACGAAAACTTTCAAAAAAATTTAAAAAAAATGGTCAATTAATCCTAAAAATTTTTGACAAAAATTTTAACGAGCTCTTAGATTAAAGGAAAAGTCAAAATATTGTAGAAAAATCAAGCAAAATATACCAAACAATTTAAAAATCCAAATAACTCTCACACTCCACACTTAAAAATAAGCATTGTCCTCGATGTTATAAATAAAATCATAAAATGGGAAAAAAAAGAAGTTTTTTCCATTTAAATCGTAGTATCTGTTATAAATATCCCTTTGTCGCGAATGAAAGATTTAGAGAACACTAAACAACACAGAAAGAAACAAATAATTAGACAATAATAAAAAAGATAATATTGTAGAAAATATTGCTACAATAATCAGAAAAAAACTTATTCCCTTAAGGAAATACACGACAAAAATAAACGAAAATACCATGACGAAAATTAACCCTAACTAAAATAAAACTAAACATGTCTAATAAAATAAAAACAACAAAAATAGTCAGAGAAATCAACTACAAAAATAAAAGATTTATAGAAAAAATGTCTCTTATACATATCTAGATGTGTATATAAAAGTTCAAGGAGTATTTGGTCCCAAATCTTGCAGGAAAGGAGGGAAAGGTGAAAATATCAATGGGTACTCTCCCCGCTCCCTCGCCAACCGGTAAGACCTTCATGATGTATACTAGTACCGAATAAATATATCAAATGGTGACTCATCCGTTGTTGTCTACCTCCATGATTTGCTGTAGAAACTCTTCTTGAGTATGCTGTGGCACGCGCACATGCTCATCCTCTGAATCAGCAGCTTCATCTATTTGTGATGTAGATGGACAGGAGCGAGTGTGTTTGATTGGGGCTCTCATACCCTCCATGGCAATTAACTTCCCAGGCTTAAGTTTTTTTTCTGAAGGATCAATCATGACACCACTTTCCAAACATAGAACAGTGATCAGATGGGAAAACCATAAACAAGGTTGCTTATTAGTGGCTGAGTAGCATATCTGCTGGTGTATAAGTTGACCGACATCTATGGATTCCTACTAGCAATGCAATAAAAGAGCCTGGCTCTCTCCATTGTGACATGTGCAAGATGGATGACCAGGAGGAGGCGAGCACAAAGGAACTTAAACCAGATAAACCATGCTAGTTTAAGCGTATTAGCATTGAAATGCCTAGCCACATAACCATCAGTCGTGTAGGTCCATTCAACGTCCCTATTACAAAGAACACTTCTGATTTCGTTTAACTCCATGTTGGTATTTTGGGTTGTGTTTGGTCATTCATCATTGCGTATCCAGTTGACCTTCAAAATTCTATTAATTTCATCAACCGAGATATCCACTTCCTTGCCTCGAACATAGACCTTGGTGTCGCTCTAATGATCAAAATTTGTGTAAAATTTACGCACCACTAGTGTGACTGCATCTGTAGGAGTTGAGGTGAAGTGATCCTACCCACAATTGCGAGTGGTTAACTTAATCTCGGGCACCCCTGCCAACGGAACTTCATTGTCATTTTCTTTGATTACAGCCCGTTTGGAGATATCATTATTATATTTTTGTTGGGCTGCTACAGTGAAGAACTTCATACCCCCAACTACCTTAGATTGTTGAGACTCGGATGATGAGGATTCTTCGACAGTTTTGCCCGTAGCTGGTTTCTTGCCCATTCTAAAATTCCTTATAAATATGAGCATCATGGCCTCCCAACAATTAATTTCTACACCTCATACTTAAACAAAATTTCACTCCCCAAATCATAAGCCCTAGAATGTACAAGAAAATTCAAGAAGAAATAGTGCCTAAAACTAAGGCTTATATACATTCCAAGAACAATCTTAAGCATGAAAATTAACCAAAAAGAGATCACATGGCATAATCAACATTCTAAGAACTGAATTCATGTATGAATGCTTTGTGTTTTAATATTTTTATTCATTGAGATAATTTATCGAACACATTGCATGCATAGATAAAGAAATTTTTTTTGCGTATATAATTAATATGAAATCACTCCTCAATCAACAATCCAGACATAAATCACTCCAATCACAAGTTTAAAGTTCAATCCATAACCGATTTAATCAATTAAAACATAAAAAATCAAAACATTCTTGATAATTAATTGAAACCCATAAAGGAAAAATTGAAGAAATTGAACGAAATTCATACCTTGATCCAGTTATCCTTTGAAAAAGAAAGGTTTTGGATGTGAATTTGATGAAGTAGGAGTGATTTGATGAAGAAATAGTAGTGGGGGGGGGGGATATTGGGGGTTGAGGGGAATTGGAAGGAAAGAAGTAGAAGTTGTTCGTCTGTTATGATTGTGAAGAAAAGTTTTGACCCTTATAAACAGTTGCATGCAATTGCGCTACATGTTTAGCACGCATGTGTGCGGCAAGTAGAGGGCAGGGTTGCATCACTGCATCACACATGCGCGAGGCTTGGCAGAATGCAAACTTTTTCCGAATTGATCTCGCATACATGCGCAAACACTGTAGCACGCATGTGCACGCTAGGTAGAGACAAATTTTTCAAAAAAAATTCAAAATTTTTGGATTTTTCATAGAACACCTTTTAAAGCAGAAATTTTCTACTCAAAATCACCCATACTACACACAAAACTTTCAAAGGACCATTTTAACTATTTAGCTAATCAATGAAGTCGATTTCCCGCACTAACAACACAATAAAACTATACTAACCCTAACAATAAAATAACAAAAATAAAGCTGCAAAATTAAATAAACAGAACAAAATTTAAATGGAATGTGTTGCCTCCCATGCAGTGCCTTTGTTTACTGTCCTTAGCTCAACTTGATGCTCATGCCTTCAATTATTGTATAAACTGGGTCTTCCAAATCCACTTCCAACACGTTTTCCAATGTAACTACATAATAGGGTTTAAAACGATGCCCATTGACTTTGAATACCTTGGATGTTTGTAAACTCTGAATCTCAACTGCACCATTGAAAAATACATTAGTTATAATAAACGGTCCAATCCAACAAGATCTCAACTGACCAGGAAATAAACTAAGATGTGTCTAATAAAGGACTTTTTGACCAATTTTAAAATCCTTCTTTATGATCATTTGATTATGAAAAGCCTTGTTTTCGCCTTATATATGTGAGTATTCTCGTATGCTTCATTTCGGATTTCCTCCAACTCTTGTAGTTGTAATTTTCTCTGTTTGCCACTTGCATCCAACCCCATATTAAAACTTTTAACAGTCCAATAGGCTTTATGCTCCAATTCTATAGGTAAGTGACAAGCTTTCCTGAATATCAACCAATATGGGGACTACTGATAGGTGTCTTATAGGCAGTGAGATATACCCATAATGCATCATTCTGTAGCCGTAAACTCCAATCCTTACGACTAGAGCTCACGTTTTCTGGAGAATGGATTTAATTTTTCTATTGGACACCTCGGCTTGTCCACTGGTTTGCTGATGATATGCGGTGGAGCTCCTGTGAGTTACATGGTACTTCTTCAGTAGGGCTTCCATTGTTCGATTACAAAAATAAGTGCCATGATCATTGATTATAGCCTTTGGAATGCCAAATCTAGAAAATATGTTATTTTAAGAAAATCTGCAACAACTTTTGAATCATTAATACGAGTGGCTTTAGCTTCCACCCATTTTGAAATATAGTCAACAGCCAGGAATATGTATGAATAACCAAATGAAACAGAAAGAGGTCCCAAGAAATCGATGCCCCAAACATCAAATATTTTGCAAATTTGTATTGGGTTCTGAGGCATTTCATTCTTTTGGGATACGTTACCTGTCCTTTGACAATTATCACATGATCGGCAAAATAGGTAAGAGTCGCGAAATATTTTAGGCCAATAAAATCCGACACTCTAATACCTTCATTGTTGTTCTTCTAGCTCCAAAATGCCCTCCACAAGTATAAGTATGGCAAAATGCTAAAATTGAATTAATTTTACCATCATTGACACACTTTCTTATTACTTGATCAGAGACAATATTTTCATAAATAGGGCTCATCCCACACATTATATTTGGCACACTTTTGATCTTCTCTATTTCTATCCTAGACAAACCATGAGGTAATTTATTAGTAACTAAAAAGTGGACAATATTTGCATACCATGGTAATATCGCCTTTGCTGAATATAATTGTTCATCCAGAAATCTTTCTTGTATCACCAGTTCATCCTCCACATGTTGTAGTCGACTTAAATAGTCTGCCACTTTGTTCTCCATGCCACTTTTGTTCTTGATTTTCATGTTGAATTCACTTAAGAGGAGTATCCATCTTATCAACTATGGTTTTGATTCCCTCTTTATCATTATATAGCGTAAAGCTGCATGATCAGAATATACAATCATGTTAGCACTAGCAATTAGATAAAAATGAAATTTTTGTAGAGCAAAAATAACAACCAAAAGCTCTTTTTCAGTGGTGGAGTAGTTTTTGTGTGCATCATCTAGGGTCATGGAACTATAATAAATTGCATGAGGCACTTTTCCAAATCGTTGCCCCAAAACTGTGCCCATTGCAGAGTCACTTGCATCGCATATTATTTTAAATGGTAGACTGTAGTTGGGTGGTTGGATGATTGGAGTTGACACGAGAAGTTGTTTCAATTTGTCAAATGCCCCCTTGCAGTCATCACCAAACTCGAATTCCACATCCATTTGTAGTAACTTGCATAAAGGTGCTATTTTTCAGTAGTGGAGTATTTTTTGTGTGCATCATTTAGTGTCATGGAAGTATAATAAATTGCATCATTTAGTGGGGTAAATTATTCTCACTTCAAGAAGTTTGAGTATATTTCTTGTTTAACCACTTCCATTAGCATTGGGCTCAACCTTCTTTGCGCTGGATGGGTAGGCTTAGCTTCATCAAACTTGAGTAATATATGATACATATATGTGGATGGGTTAATTCAATTTATATTTGCAATGGTCCAACCGACTGCTATCTTGTGCTCCCTTAGAACTTTTAACAATCGTTTTTCTTGTTCACCGGTTAGGTTATTGGCGATTATCACCGAATGAGTTTTTTCATTACCCAGAAACAAATATTTGAGATGACTTGGAAGGGATTTTAATTCTGACTCAACTGCCTGCAAAACAGAAGGTGAAATTTTATCATTAGAAATCTGCACTGTAACATAAGATAAATTACCAAATTGCGGCTGCTCAATATCACTTCCCAATTGTTCATCTAAGGCTCTTTTAATTACTTCCTAAAAAATATCCTGTACTAATGAATCAACAACGTCAACATAACAAATAGAATTGTCCTCAGTAGGATACTTTCAAAAATATTATGCTGAAAAATTTTACCAACAAATTTCGTCATTAAAATTCCTGTATCTACATCTGTCTTAATTTTTAGATATTTTCAAAAATGGTTATCATTCTACCTAACAAAATAGGAGCAGACTCACCATTGTTCTCTATGTCAAGAACGTAAAAATCAGTTAGAAAATTTAATTCATTGACTTGGACTAAATCATCCTCAACTATACCCTTAGGATAAGCTACTGATTTATTTATCAACTGTATAACAGTACTAGTTTCAAGTCAAGGCCGTATATGTAAGGATCTATAAACTGAGTGAGGCATAACATTTATAGAAACTCTTAAATCCAACATGGCCTCCTTAAACCTAGTATTGTTTGTTGAACACGGAATTGTACACATACTGGGAACTTTGCATTTCATTGCAAGATTCTGTTATGTAAGCATGACTGATACATTTTTACCCAAAGTAATCTTCTCACCCTTTTTTTGTCTTTGCTTCTTTTTATGTGTACATAGTTCTTTAAAAAATTTAGCATAACAAGGAATTTGTTTGATAGTATCTAACAACAGAATGTTTACCTCGCATTTGTAAAAAGTTTCATATTAGTCTCTGTTAGGTAGCAGTTCTCCTTCGCAAATTCTTTGAATGCTTTGGGAAATGGTGGCTTAGCTGTATATTCTGGTCACAGAGTTGGCTTACCAATTTTTTCATCTTTATGGACGGGACCGATTTCTTTCTCCACTTCAATTTCCCTCTTTTCAACCTTCTTTTGTTCAGGAACTACTTCATTTAGCACCTCAACCTCTTTGCCGCTTCTAAACACAATTGCACTAGCATTCTCCTTAGGATTGATGATTGTTTGAGATGGCAACTTTCAAGAACTCTGCGATTCTAATCGGCTAATTGTAGTCGCCATTTGTCTCATTGCAATTGTTGAATACTGGCCTTGTTGTCCTGTTGAAATTGTAGAGTATTAACGGTTAAAGCATTTAACATTTCCTCTAAAGACTTACCAGTCTGATTAGTCGGATTAGCTTGTTGTCTTTGAACAAATGGGGGCTTATATGATTGGAAATTCTGCCGATTCTATTGAGGCTATGGTTGTGTTGGATTCCCATATCTCAAATTAGGGTGATCACTCTATCCAGAATTATACGTGTTAGAATAGATATCATAATTTGTTTGTGGTTGCCCTGGAAATCCTCTTGAAGTATTTACTTGCTCTTGAGATTCATCTTCTAATGCGGAATACATATCTTTTGAGTGTCCTTCGTTTGAACAAATTTCATAGGGTTGTACTGTCTGCAAAGTTTCTGAAGCCAATTGTCTCACAAAAGAAGTTAAACTGGCTATATGTTGTTCTAAAAATGAAACGTTTACCTCGTTGACAAGTTTGAGAGGTTGTTCACATCGTGTCCTGAACTTTGGAGAACGCGCGACCATGTTCGATATGAGTTCACGAGCAGCGTCAATAGTCAAATTATCTAACGCTCCTCTATTAGCGACGTCGACCATGTTCTTTTCATTTGGCAACAAACCTTCATAAAAATATTGAATTAATAAGGAGTCACATATTTGATGATGTGGATAGCTTGCACACAGTTTCTTGAAGCACTCCTAGTACTCATACAAGGAACTCATCGTTGAACTACCTTATGCCAGAGATTTCTTTTCGGATATTCGCAGTCTAGGAAGCTGGAAATTTTTTTGCCAAAAATAATTTGTTCATCTATTCGTAGGTTGTAATGATGCTCGAAGGTAAATTGAACAACCAAACCTTTGCCTCGTCCTTGAGCGAGAATGGAAGTGCTAGCAATTTAATATGCTTAACACTGAAACTCCAGTGGGTCTCATACTTGTGCAAATTATGTGAAACTCCTTAAAATATTTATTTGGATCTTTACCTGGTAATCCATGAAAGGAAGGTAATAGATAGATTAGTCCAAATTTTAATTCAAATATAACATTTGCATCTAAATCAGGATATGTAATGCACAAAGGTTATTAATTTAAAGCAGGCATTGCTAATTCTCTCAGAATCCTTTGTGCCATGCTTGTCTCTTCTAGATGTTTTTTTATTGTCAGCAAAGATGAAATTGAACAACTGATTTTTCCCTAACTGATTTTCCATTAATTCCTTCCATCTAATTTGTGTAGTATTCTTTGTGTTTTCAGATCAAATTGGATTTCAACTTGTCCAGTAGATTGTGTCACTAGCATACACAATTAGCGAAAGAAATAATAATAAAATAAAAGAAAGAAAAATTTAAATAAATAGTATGAAAATAATTCAAACCGTTCCCAGGCAATGGCACCAAAATTTTGATCTGTGCTGTCGTAGGCACCCAAAATTAAACAAATCTCAATATTAATGTAGCAATGGTGAGTCTAGGTCATCTCACAGAGACCAGAGTTAATTCATGTGCTTAAAAGAAAAGGGGTTTCTGAATAATTTTAATGAAAAACTAAAGCAATAAAGCAAACTAAAGGGAATTCAATTTAAGAAGAATCTTGGTTCCGATTATATCCTCCATGACAATTTTACTAGTCGATCCTTGACACCAAAGATAATTCAATTTCTATGCCACACACTAATTGAAGAATTAACTTGAATTCCAATTCAAAGTTGATTCTTATTTCTTTCTAAAGTTGGCTAATTTTCAACACGCGATCCAATTAACCCTGACCATTGATTTAATCCAGACACGTGCCGAGGATTAGTTAATTGAAGCATTAAAATCAACAAGAACAATTAGAATAATTAAACATAAACATACGCGGTTATGCCAATTAATTGATTATTTTCCATAAAGTCAATAATACTAATCGAGCAATTATCAAATTTAGTTGTTTCATAAATCAAATTAAGCACGTACGCTTAAAACAATTTAATTGTAGATCAATTCCAAAAGCTTATTATTCTGTAGCAATAGCAAGTTAAAAAGAACAATCATAAAATTAATCGCAAAAAAATAATCAATACTTGATATGAAAGTGAATAAGTTCAAGAATAAAAAGTCTCACAGCATAGTAGAATTAACCGAGGCTTCAATTCCCTCAACCAAGAAAAAGGATTTAGGCACTAAGTGTCATGAAAGAATAACCAAGAATTTCTGTTGAAAACCCTAGCTAAAACAAGGAATAGACGTGTCGCCTATTTTCTAATCATCATATATGGGGTATTTATATTGAACACTGTTGAACTCCAGTTATGATAATCATGTTTTGATGATGACCAAATCGCACTAATGGTTTGAAAAGTGTGCAGAAAAACAAAACAACCAGAAGACTCTACGGACACAAATGACCGTCCGAAAGACAGCTTCGGACAAATAATCGTCCGACACAAAGAATTCTGAAGCAAGTCTCGGACGAAGAACAATTTGAGATTATGGGCTGTCTCTTATAGACGTCTAGATTCGTATAAGAGACAGACGTAGAAGTCATCCTTTTATTTAATTCAGGCTTAGGGGTATTTATAGTTGCCAAAATCTGCTTCCAACAACTTTCCAACGGCTATTTTCAAAAAGAGACTTCTACATTGATTACAAATAATAATTGAACTATTTGGGAGAAATAGTGGGTACAAGTGTTGTAAAAGTGTAGGTAGTTTTGTGAAAAGAGCTTAGAAGTGTAAGAGTTCTTCAAGTGTAATAGTGGAGAGATAACAATTGTAACAAAGGGAGGTTGTGAGTGTAAAACTCTTGGCTCAACTAAAGGAAATTAGTGTGAGCAAGACTGATCCTCATTTATGTAGAAGAGGTTATTGTCTCACCTACTTTGAAGAGACTTTTAGTGGCTAAACTTCAAGTTATGAACTTGGTAGTTGCCTTGTAAGAAGCTCTTTGCAGTTGTAAACTCCAAGCTTGAGAAGTTTGGAAGTTTGGTTTGATTCTCTTAATCTCAATATTCTTATTTGTTCTTTAAGCTTAAATAGTTGAATATCTATTGTATTCATTTGTGCTTAAGTTTTTATTTGGTGCATAAAGTTTGAATTTCTATTAAGCACATAAAAAGGTTTTGTTGAATTAGGTACAACCTAATTCACCCCCCTCTTAGGTTGCTCTTTGGGGCCAACAAACACTAGGGTTACAATTCCTATCCTGGGATAAGAACGTGAAATCGGCTGAAAAGAGTCCAATTGGGTGAAAAAATCTGCCAAAAATTAAAAATCACCTAACACCATTGTGTCGGGTACACATGCTCTGCTTGATCTATGCATGTGCGTTGCACATCGACTTGGAACTCTGCTATCTAGACACAGCGCACATGCACTGCAGAACCCCAGCGCATGTGCTCTGGGCCTTCATACTACAGTTCACTTTTGGCTTCAATTTTGACCTTGATGCTCTTGGAATTTGGAAAAGTGTAAAACATAAAAGTTGTAGTACTCTATCTTAGCTTTCTAGTGCAGCTTGAATCACATCGATCGGAGCTCTAACTTGAAAGTTACGCTAAAAATATAAAATAGCATCTAGAGTAGCGTCATACTCGTACATGTTTCGCCCTTAGTATTTTCTTTCACCTTTTTCAGATACAGCATCTTTTTCAGCTCTTTTTCACTTTAACCCTACAAAAACTAAGAATAACCAAATTAATCTCAATAATAACTCAAATCTTGCTTACAACACATAAAAACGTAGTAAATGACACATAAAATATAGCACAATTATGAACATATCAATATATATATATATTGCATTCAAATACATATTAAATAGTAAACTTTTGCTAATTTTATAACACTATATTTATTTTGAAAAGTTTATATCCATTACAATAAGACAGTTATGAAAAAATAATTATTGATCACATATAGTATATAAATTGTGTTTTAATTAATTATTTAATTTACATGTAATTATGTTTGTTTGTTGAGATTATACTTGACTTCAAATTTCAAAATAAGAGGATAAAGTTGACATCTCATGATTTTCTTTTTTCAAATTAGAGTTAGAATGAACTTTTCTCAGTTTTTTTTTTAGAGAAATGGTGTTTCCAGTATTTAGTTAAAATGGCCAATTCTGGTAGAATGGGCTTTAATTGAACTTTTAAGTGTCATACTAAACGAAAAATAGAAAAGATAAGTTGGGAAGGTATTTCCATTCTTAGCTATTCCCGCGTACCATACGTGAGGTTAGAGGATATCTAATGGTATTGTAGGATGGATCATAGTTATCTGATTTAGTGGTTAACCATGCGAATTTCGTATTCTATCGATCCAATTCATGAGTATTGGTATCACGCATAGAATATACGTTTATATTATATGTTTTTTTTTATTAAAGTGATGTATTAGATATGAGTATAGCATATTCGATAGATGAAGTGATGAACTCATTGAACTTGAAGTGGTTTTTAAAGAATGCTTTTTCTCCACTTATTTGTGGATTTGACATTTAGGGCACAATTATTTCTATATTTAAACCAAAGACTCGATTTGATTTGCATTCTCTTGCATGGAGTTACATACTAGGAAAACCTTTGCATCACAATTTGCAAGTTACAGATAAAACTTGCATGTTTCCTAGCCAAAAAACGGAAAAAAACCCTGCTTGTTTGATAGATAAGGACAAGGGTTTTGTATCCCTAACTTGTACCCGATTCTCACTTTGTACCATATACTTATTTTTTGGACATATTGTACTCTAAACTCTCATATTTATTCATTTTAACCAATTTTTAGACTGTTACCAAAGTTAAAGGATGTTCCAACCATGCACACCACACACTTAAAATGGAACATTTGTCCATTTCTTTTTACACTAAAAAACATTATCCAAAAATGTGATGAATCTAAGAGTTAGGAGTGTAATATGTCCAAAATTTAGAATTGGGGGTGTAAATTAAGAGTTGATTATAAGTTAGGGGGTGCAAAATAGAATTACTCATGACTACTTTTATTGGTCTAATATGCCCTAAACAAGAATGTGGTATGAAGTTAATTAACATCCATTAGCTTTGGTAATAATGTTAAAAATTGGACTGAAATTGGATAAATATGAGAGTTTAGGCTGCAATACATCAAAAAAATAAATATAGGGTTGCAAAGTGAGAATCAAATACAAGTTAAGAGGTGAAAAGTAGAGTACGACCTAAGGATAACTTGCTTGTCCGACTAAGAAAACATATAATAGTTCTACCATTTTCCCAACTCTATTCTCCTAGCCCACCACCACATCAGCCAGTTGCACAATTTCTTGATCCCCACAATCCCAACCTATGGCAATCAACAGATACCCATTGAGTTAGTTCCCGCCTCATAGGTCGCACCACTACTCCATTCAATACAAATGGTAACACTCCAAACAAATAACTACCAACACATTCTCATACACAACTTTATCTTTGCTTCAGAAGTCCCAAGCAGCAACAAACACTTGGACCAAATTGAGTAATATGGACATCAAGTTAGAAAGAGAGAAGTGTGGATTTGGGTGGTTGGGCAGAGGAGTAGGGAGAGATGGTGGTGATAGAATGTGTATAGCAAAAGAGACTAGTCTAGAGAGAGAAGACGGGTGGAGCCGCGAGTGAGAGGGGATGACTTGTAAAGACATCTTTACTACTCCCCCGTCCCAAAATTTATGTTGTGTTTGGGGAGAAGCGCTTTGTATCAACAGTAGTTAACAATTGATGATCGTTTACCTTAGGTAGAGATAACAAAAAATTGCACAAATGATAAAAACTCACAAATCACTATACTTTACCGCACAACTGGAAGTATACGAGACAAATAGTAGTATAGGATGAGTGGGTATCGTCCCATGAAGATTGCTTGGAGGACAATTACCGAGTTTCACGAGTCCTTGTATAGCTAGGCAATTCAATTAATAAGTGATGGTTCTAAACTACTCAACAACTTGGTAAAAATACATATTTCAGTTCTCAAATTAAGATAATCTATTTAACAAAACATGTAACGAGAACAATTATCTACTCAACTAAAATACTAACTAATCTATGCAAGGGAAAGTAATCAAGTGAAAGTAAGTAAAACTAAATCTAATCCAGTAAAAAGACTAATTTCATACTATTACTGAAAGAAACAAGTAGTCCTAAGTTGTTTAAACTAAAGAAAGCAAATAAAGAGCATGAAAATATAGCAACATTCATTTTCTACTATTTATAATGAAATTACTGATTTTGAAAAGAAACTAAATTCTAACTAAATATTTTTGGATTTTTGTATTGAAATAAGAAAACCCACTAAATTTAACTAGAAATTAATGCAAGGGTTTGAAAGTTTAAATTACAAAGTAGTAAATTAACAAGAACCCTAATTACTCTAAGAAAACTTGAAGTGAAAGCAAAGAGATTTTCAAGAAATTAAAGTAAAAAGCAAGTAAAAATTATATCTACTTAAAGATAAAAATTAACCCACAACAATTATGTAATCAAAATCTAAACTTGCAAGGAATTAAAAGCTAGATCTAATTGAGAATTAAAGAGGATTTGTATTAAGAAATAAAACTTGAGAATCAAGTCTCTCTATTCTATTCCAATCTAATCTAATCTAAAAACTATAGACTACACTACTCACTGTGTATTAACACATGTCCATAGTCAAGACTACCTTAAATAGTATAGTATTATACAAGTCAAAATTAGAAATTGGCTACTGAAATATTACAAAATTCCCATTGGTATTTTTGTTGAAATGCGTATCCATGTTGCGATTTGGGTAATTCCATGTCATGACATGGCCTAAAAGTATATATTCTATGTCGCCTCCATGTCATGATTTGGATAAATCCATGTCGCCACATGGACGTTTTTTCCAGAAATTCTTCAATTCTTCTCAGATTGCATCTTCATCCTCGTACTTTATTTATTACAACTTCCAACCTCTAATTTAGACTTGGATAATATTAAACCAGTTAAGTAATCAATTTAACTGAAATTCTAATCAAAACTTATCATAGTTAACAATAGGTAGAATACAAACACATTACACAGAAATTAACTAAAATTTTCAATTAATTAACCAAAATTTGGAATTTAAACTAACAAAATGCCACGATTTAGAGTGAAATAACTCTAGTTTACTAGAGTTGTCACACCCCCAAACTTAGCGTTACAGATCATCATTGCTAATCTCGAGAAAAATAAAAATTAAAAAGAACTTCACCTAACGACTAAACAGACGACACTGCCAAAAATTGATGCAATATTCGATGATTAGTAGATGTACTTAGAAAAATCAAGAAACATGTCAAGGAACTTCCAATACTATATGTTAATTGAATATTTCAATGAGTCAATCCAAGTTTCTGATTTTTTTTTTAAATTATACTCATTTACTACACAAGATTTCAAATTATTAAGCATTAACTATTCTCAAAAAGATTCCCAAAAATTGATTTCTATTAATTCAAAACATCATTTTTTTTATCAATTCACAAATATTACAAAGTTAGTCAATTTCTTGACAAGGTAGCATGAAGGGAGAAGTTCATTGGGAATCTACCTAATTGCATCTGTCACACAATTTGGAAACATTAATCTAATAAGGACTAAATAGTATGATATCAATGATAAGTATTACAAATACATCCTCCTTAACTTGTTGGTATCCTAAAACATAGTTCCTACGATGCCATAATTCGGAGAAACAACATGGGTATATGTCGGAATCCCGTACTCGCCTTAGTACTACTCTAGTGGCTTATTTCGAAGAAATAGCCTGGGGACATACTGGAGTCCCGTACTTGTCTTATTAGTAGCAGGAATATATATATATATATATATATATATAATATATATTGCTTTTTGAAAATGGCTCTAAACCAAGGAATATAGTAAAACGTATTTAAAATTAATATGCTATATCAATTATTTTACAAATAAGAATAATATTCCCTATGCAAATGCACAAGATGTTCCAATTTTCTTCTATTTCATTTAAACTACTTTTCCAAATGATAAATCGGCTAACAAGGTATTGTTATTGATTTGATTAAAAATAATATTTTAAATAAAATTTTTGCATAATTTTAGCACATCTTTTTGAAAAATAGAGACACAAAGTTTTTGAAATCTTTATATTGTAAAAGAACTACTCACTCACACTTAAATTTATGAAATGACCCACTCAAATATAGGACTTCAATCATATACTATTGCAAATCGAATATCATCATTCAGTACTGAATTGATCAATTTTCCATCCACTCATCATCAAGCGACACCAATACACATCAAATCACCATTCCCAGAACAAGAAATAAACACCCCCAAGCTTGTCTCTTTTATTTAAATTGATGAATAATTCATCCTACCACTCATCCAAAATTTCAACATAAAAACGTGAGGATAATTAAACAAGAACTAAGTAAACTACGAAAAAATTTTGATGTAAAAGCAATATCAATTGAAAATACTACGGACACTTTACTAATCCATGTATTTAATCAATAAAGCTCAAGAAAAATTAATGTCCAAGACAATGCATCAATAAAACCAAACATGACGTCAGCTTAAGGCTCTTAGCCATTCTGCTATCATCAAGCAATAGAAATGACCTAAAAATCAAACCAAGTATTTTAACAAATCAATCATCAAAATGATCTAATCCATGAATTCCTAAAAGGAAATCTACTTGGCGTTCAACTTAATGCCATTTGCCAATTTAATTCAAAACTAAAATATCCCAAGGTAAAACAACTAAAGATAGAAGTTACTAAAGAGAAAAATGCTAAATCATGGATAATAATAAAAATTTGTCAATTTGCATAAAAGTCTTTCAAATGCTTGTATCTCAAGTCATAACTATCCATTGTTGCTGGCTACTTCAACTTTCTTGTTCCATGTCCTTTCGCCCATTTTCTGCATCACTGGGTTGAGCTTCCTCATGGTCATCATCCTGAGTTCCTCTAATCTCACCAGCTTGTTGGCCTTCTTCTTGGTGTGTATCAACTGTCAGCGATGTGTAATATTGGCCACAAGGTGGGCCATAATGCCAAAATGGCGGCGACGGCGGTCTAACTCATGTATCAAGCGTGGTGGTCTTGAGGGCTTCTCCTATCACTGCCAGATTGTTGTGCAATAAAAGCTGACTATGCTCTAATACCCCTACAACTCATTCCACTCTTCTTTATTGACTGGAGCTCTGGATTACATACATATTCGGACAGCAGAGGGATTTATGATGCTCTCTGAGATAGTGGTGGTGGTGGGACATGGCCTTTTCCGGGGTAATGCTTCACATACTCTCGTACCTACGACATCTTCTCGATTAATCCTGCCCTTGTGATATTTCATAAGCTCCACAGGATCAATAGGACACCCTACAACTTTACACAAACGGTGGATTAAACTAGGTGCATAAAAGATGGGCCTTCCAAACCTCCTACTTTCTAAAAATCCCTATCAGATTAGTTACCGATATCCACCATCATCCCTATCATGATAGCATACACCAATAATACCTTGTCCCTCTAAATAAAACTCAAAGAGTTAGACCCCCAGATTTGACTGCCAATAAAGTGAAACTACAATTTTGCCACAAGTGAGAATCCCTGATGAGCAAATTTTAATTCGGTACTACTTGTAGTACTTCGAATCCAATTCATATTGACATCACAAATAGCATTTTTAATCACATTCATGTCTTTCTCTTCCAATTTATCAATCAAAAGTGCCAAATATTGCTCAGATGGAATAGGAGGTATGTTAAAATATGAGTAAATAATTTTTGAACTAAAATCAACCAATACCCTTCGAACTCTCACCGTACCATCCTCAAGATCACAAATATTGTAATGAAATTCTTTCACCAATTGAATGCACCCAGAGTCAAGCGGAGCATTAAATTCCTCCCAATGCCTTTCCCTAATCTAATCCTCTATTGCCTTTCTCACTTCTTCATATTCTTCTCAATGCATGGATAGATCAAAATTTCTCTCTTTAATCACCTCATGTTTCTCATTATTTTAAAACAATTGATGAGCTCGATCACTTAAAAATTGAGGTTCTATTTGCTCACTACCCCCACTAGGTTGGCCTACTTCCGTTTCTCTACTCGTCCTTTCACCATCTTTCTTTTTCTTGACCTTGCTCCTCTACCCCTCATTCTTGCCCTCTTCTCGGCACCCCCATAATAGAGGATACCCTTGTCATTTTTGAGAATTTATCAACCATAATAGACAATTATAAGCACTAATAAATTTCAAATTCACAACCATAGCTAAATTTCACCAAAATTTATCAACAAGATTTCACAATTATACAATAATAATCCAAATAATCCAACCTACAATCCAATAATTCAATGAATTAATGAATTCAATACCATAATCTTGCCCAAAAAAATTTGCACAAAAATTTGTTCCCAAAGTCACCTAATTGTAATCAATAATTCCAAAATAAAATCTAATTGAAAATGTACCCACACATATTCAACCAACCAACAAAAATCCATGACTATATCAATAGCATTCCACAACAATCCATACCCCAAAACCACTACAATTAACTCTATTTAGACCAATTGTCTCTTATTCACATCTAAATTGTAGAAGAATACTGTCCAATTGGTGATAGCTCAACAGTGTCCTTTTCCTTGATGTTAAATTACTCCAAGCTACTTCCAAAACTTGAAATCCTAGAAAATTTTGGGGAAAATGGAGGAAGAAGTTCGGCTGCTGCTTGCTATCAAAGTTGACCCAAATAGTAAAGACCAAATATTATATAGACCCAAAAACTAATTTTTGTGTTGCCATTAAACAACCCTCACACACCACAATGCACTAATTACATAGTAAGGGATTATGATGTTTGGACTTTAGACTAAAAATAATATAAAAACATTTTAAACTAGTTAAAAATCAAAGAACAAGGCTAGCAAAAATGGGAGAAGATGGAAGAATATGAAGGGTTAGGGAAGGAGTTTCGCGGTTGTGAGTGGATCTGGAGAAATAAGAAAAGGAGAAGAAGAGTTCTTTTAGAACTACACTTCTATTTGTATCTATGTCGCAACATAGAGTTTTCCATGTTGCGAATTGGCCTGATCTCATTTTATTATACGCTTTTCCATGTTGCGACATGGAGAATTCCATATCATGATCTAGAGAAATCATGTGCCTTGCAAACATGAGTGCCTCGATGTCGCAACATGGAGAATCCATGTAGTGATCTCGACTTACGGTGAAATTTTTGCCTATGTAGAAATTTGAAGTTGATGTCGCAATTTGAAAATCCAGATAAGAATTTTGCCCAAATAACCAAATTACCCTCCAGAAGTTTGAGGTTGATGTCACAATTTGGAAATCTAGATCGTGACATGGACCTGAACTTCTGCAAAGTGTATTTTTGAGACTTAGTCAAAATTTCTCTTCTTTTTTTTTTCCTCACCAACTTTCTTCAATTCCAAACACAACCTACAAACACCCAAATAACAAGTTTAGATGACAATTTTCACTCATTCTTTAGCACTATTTATTCAATTCAAAAACACACATTTTTAACTACAATTTGTAACTTAATTCAAACCGAATCACTTAAAATATAAGCTAATTAAAAATCATAGTAAAAGAAAAAAAATCAACCAAATTAAAGCTTGGGTTGCCTCCTAAGAAGCGTTCTTTTATAGTCACTAGTGTTGACTGTGGCATGGGTGTTCATTCTTGCACAAATTGAATGATTTCTCGCCCTTCTTCAAAATTCCCTGCCAAGTAGGGTTGAGCTGGTGACCATTGACCTTGAACATCTCTTCTTCCCTCTTTATCTCCATCGCTCCATGAGGAAAGTTTGAACTACTTCAAAGGATCCACTCCACCATAATTTGAGTTTTTCTGGGAATAATTTGAGCCTTGAATTGTAGAGCAATACCAAATCACTGATTTTGAATTCTTTCCTCAAGATGAGTTTGTCATGCCATGCTTAATTCTCTCCTTATAGATCAAGGAATTTTCAAATGCTTCTCTTCGAAATTCATCCAACTCATTCAAATCAATAAGAGTCTTTTCGTATGTCTCCTTCAAATCAAAATGCAAGCCCTTAATTGCCCAATATGCTCTATGATCAAGTTCAACTGGAAAGTGACATGCTTTTCCATATAGAATAGATATGGAGACATGCCTATGGGAGTCTTGAATACCGTATCTAGTAAGCCCATAATGTATTAACCAAATTAATTGCCCAATCTTTTCTTGCACTATTCACCATTTTTTTTCAAATTTCTCTTCAATTCTTGATTCGAAATCTCCACTTGACTTGAAGTTTGAGGTTGGAGGTTGATAGGGTAAGGCAATTTTGTACTTTACCCCATACTTGGTCTTTAAGGCCTCAAAATGTGAATTCTTGAAGTGTGTACCCACATCACTAATAATAGTTCTAGGCACTCTAAACAGAGAAAAGATGTTCTTTCAAAGAAATTTGGTGACCACTTTAGCATCATTGGTTGGGGTGGCTATTGTTTCAACCCATTTTGAAACATCATCCACCCCAACCAAAACAAATTTGTTGGAATATGAGGTTGGAAATGGTCCCATAAAAACAATTCCCCAAGCATCAAATACTTCCAACTCCACAATGCCATGGAGGGGCATTTCTTGTCTTCTTGAAATATTACCTACCCTTTGGCATTCACCATATTTGAGCACAAACTTCCTAGAATCTTTTAAAATCGTTCGCCAATATAAGCCACATTGAACGACTTCAAAAGACGTTGTTGAACTCCCTGGTGACCTCCTATAGGAGATGAATGACAATGTCTTAAAATATTGGTCACTTCAATTTCTGGAACACATCTCCTTAGAACTTGATCAATGCATCTTCAAAGTAGATGCGGTTCTTCCCAAAAGTAAAACTTGAGTTCCACAAAGAACTTCATTTTTCTCATTCATATTGAGCATCTTTGGTACTATCCTTGCAACAAGATAGTTCACAATATTTGCATACCACGGGCTTGCTTCCTTCACCTCAAGCAATTTCTCAATGGATGATTCCTCATTGATGGCTCTTTCTTTACAATTGACAAGTATAGATACTTCAATCCTTGATAAATGGTTTGCTACCTTGGTTTCAACACCCTTTTTGTCCACCACTTTCCAATCACACTCCTACACTAAAAGTATCTATCTCAATAAACGTGATTTGATTTGGCATCTTATTTGTAGGAAGAAAGGGTGTTAGAAAATAAGTACTGTAATGGAGAGCGGTCAGTGTGTACAATTACTTTAGATCCAATCAAATAGGATCTAAACTTGTCAAATGCGAAGACTATAGCAAGTAGTTCAATTTCTGTAATAGAATAATTAAGTTGTGCTTCATTCAAGTTCCCACTTGCATAGTAAATGACATGCAACATTTTATCCACCTTTTAACACAAAACGACACCTATTACATAGTCACTAGCATCACACATTAGCTAAAATGGAAGAGACAAATTGGGTGCCACAATTATAGATGCAATTATATGAGCATGTTTCAACTCATTAAATGTTTTCAAACAAGAATCATCAATGTATAAAGGACAATCTTATTGCAGTAGGAAGCACAAAAATCGAGCTATATGTGAGAAATTCCTAATGAATCTTCTATAGAAACCAACACGACCTAGGAAACTTCTCACATCCTTAATATTAATGGGAAGAGATAACTTTTCAATCACCTCAACCTTTGCCCAATACAACTTCTATTCCTCTTGATGACATTTATGACCTAAAACAATTCCTTCTTGCGCTATAAATGACATTTTTCCCAATTAAGCACCAAATTAGTTTCAACACATATTTTCAACACATTGGTCAAATTTACAAGACAATCATCAATTGAGACACCAAATACACTAAAATCATCCATGAAGATCCCTATGCACTTTTCAACCATATCATAAAAAATAGCAAACATACAACGTTGAAATGTGCTAGGGACATTGCAAAGCCCAAAGGGCATTCTCCTATATGCAAAAGTACCAAATGGGCATATAAAAGTTGTTTTATCTTAATCTTCAGGACAAATGACAATTTGAAGATAACCGAAATAACCATCAAGAAAACAATAATAAGCATAACCAGCCAACCTCTCAAGCATTTGATCAATAAAAGGCAAAGGAAAATGATCGTTATGGGTGGCCTCATTCAATTTACGAAAATCAATGCACATATGCCAACTCGTGACCCACCTAGAGGGCAGGAGTTTATTGGTTTCACTTATTATTATGGTAATACCACTCTTCTTTGAAATGACTTGAGTGGGACTAACTAACTCGTTATTGCTAATGGGGTAAATAATACTGTCTTTCAAAAGCTTGATAACCTTCCTCCTCACAATCTCTTTTAAATAGGATTTAGTCTCCTTTGACGTTGCCTTACTGGTTGTTCCTTCATTCAACAAAATTTTATGCATACAAATGGATGGGCTAATTCCCTTAATATCATCAATAGATCAAGCAATGGCATCTTTATGCATTTTAAATACCAAAATCAATCTTTCAAGTTGCTCACCCATCAAAAATGCATTCACAATTATCGGATATGCTCATTTTCACCAAGGTATGCATATATTAAATGAGTAGGAAAAGGTTAAAACTCCACCTTGGGGGGTTCAATGGTCGGAGACCCCTTTTTACCTTTTTCTTGATCTTGATCTTCTTCCTTTTGCAATAAAGCATCATTCTCCAAGTGATTTGGATCTCTTCATTACATCTTCATTATCTTGAATTAGGTCATTTGAGTCCAACACCTCTTGTTTCAATGAATAATTCTCCAACTCATTCCTACAAGAATAATCAATTAAATCATCTACTACATTTATACTCATAATGTCATCATAAATTGAAGGAAGCTTTAATGAATTAAAAACATGAAATGTAACATTTTCATCATTTATCTAAAAATTTCAACTTTGCTTCTTTAACATTAATGAGTGCATGCTTGGTTGCAAGAAAGGGCCTTCTAAGTATGATCGGCATCTCTTCATCCTCTTCCATGTCTAGCATAATAAAATTGGCCGGAAGTAGAGTTTGTTAATTTTAACGATCACATCCTCAATGATTCCCTTAGAAAACTTTATGCTACAGTCAACAAGTTGCAATGAGACACTTGTGGGCTTTAAATGTTCACCATTTAATTTCTTAAACACTGCATAAGGCATGAGGTTTATTGAAGCCCCCAAGTCACACAAAACCTTCCAAATTCAAGGGATTGTAAACCTCCAATTGTGCAAGGCAAGGTGAAGAACCCGGGGTCCTTGAACTTGGGTGGTAACCTCTTTGTGAGGAGTGCATTACAATTATCCGACATAAGATTTCATCCCCATGCAATTTCCTTTTTGAGGTGTGGATTTGTTTAACAAATTTAGCATAAGCGGGCATGTTCTTAAGTGCTTCCATGAAAGGAATGTTAATTTAAAGCTCCTTGAATATTTCAAGATACTTTTTTGAACTTCTTTACCTTTTCTTCAGCCTTCAATCTTTGAGGGAATGGTATGTTTATTTGTTTCGACTCTTGATAAGTATGATCCTTTGCCTTCATTGCTTTGCACATTGGGCATGGAAGGCTCATTCATCTTTTTCCCTCGTCCCATTGAAGGCTCTCCTTTTTCTTCCTTTTCATCTTCGCACTTTTCTTTTTATTTACACTTAAATGAGTGCCTCCCAACCCTTTCTTCCACCTCCTTACCACTTCTAAGGGTGATGGCCATATATATATGCCTGCTCATTGGGATTTGGAATAGTATTACTCAATTGTGTCTCTATAGGTTTTTCATTGTTCAATCTTGCCAATTGATTTAATTGAATTTTTGTGTGTCGTTTACCTCTGTTTTAATGTAATTTGAGTAAGAATTGAGTAATTATGAGCTAAAATAGTTTATTTTGAGCTTTGTAGGGTTTGAGTGAAGAATGAGTTAAAATGGATCACAATATTGGAGGAAAACGTTCACTGGCATGGTGCAAATCGGATATAGTTTAGAAGATTAAGCATAACTCTCTTGTTCGACCTCTAATTGCTACTGGACCCAACGCCCAGGTGCCAAGTCCAGTAAGAGGGCTTATGCTCACTGGAAACAATGCCTAGGCACTGCACAAGTGTACCGCCCAGGCGCCGATTGATGGGAAGTTCGTGTTAAGTGACTTATTTTACAAGAAAAGTCCTCCTGTGGGCCCAGTTACATGGAAAAGCATGTATTTATCATCCCAGAGCCCCAAAACCCTCAAAATATCATCTATCAATAAACCAAGAGAAGTGGAGGAAACGATCGATCATAATCAGCCATCATTAGTTTTTAGGTTTTCAATAGTTAGGTCAATAGTTTAGCCGTAGGGCATATTTTTCAATTGTTTGCACAAGGATTTTATTCTCTTGTCAAGAATTCGAGATTTGACGATCATTAACATTCTTTCTTGCTTCAATTACTAAATTTGATTTAATTTTATGCAATTGTATCTTCGTTCTTATTGCTTTCTTATTTTTCAATTAAGAACAAAGTTTTATTGATTTCAAATTATTAGTTGCTTCCATAAGTTTAGTCGTTAGTGTTTTATTTAATTGTTTTTATTCATTTTCATAGAGTAGATTAATTTAAATTCTCACAAGTAGGATAGATTGAGTTAGGTTTTTTAGTTAATTATCAATAATTGCTTTTTGTAGGGTTAGAATTTTACGTTCTTGTCTTTATTTCAATTTCATGTGTTTAAATTTAGTTGAAAACCCTTAATTATTTTGTAGTGTTAACTAGTAAATAGGCTTGTGAACCTAGTAATTGTTCCAATAGTCCTCGTGGCAACGATCCTTACTCATCCTATATACAAACTCACCTCGTATACTTTCGAGTGTGGGAGTTGATTAGGATAATTGAGGTTTTTTTTTTATTACTTGTTCATTGTCTTCAAAACCTAATCAATATCTTGTTGAACAAGTTTTTGGCACCATTGCCGGGGACTATTTTTTGTTGGTAACAATATTAGGTGTAGTGGGTCTCACTAGATTACACTTTTTAATTTCTTTTGTTATTTAGTTACAATTATTTCTTGTTCTCTTGAGTTTGTTTGGATTTTGTCGTCGATATTTGATCTTTGGTTTTCTTTTCTTGTAGTTTATGGTCGATACTCATTCATCCAATCAACCACTTCATTTGATTGATTGGAGATTGAATGGATGATAAGTAGAAATCGTAGACTACAAGTTCAAACCGAGGTGACCATCTAATGGAGAATCTAAATTGTGCCGTCAATGATTACACAAGAGGAGGTTGCAGGCAACACTAGCAACTTGGTTAATGCTAATTCTAACCCCCGACATCTTAGAGATTATGCAATACCTAATTTTTAGGGGGCAAGTTCTAGCATTACTTGGCTGCTAGTACAAGCGAATAACTTTGAAATCAAGCCTGCGCTAATACAAATGCTCCAAACACATGCTATGTTTGGAGGAGGAACCAATGAAGATCCTTATGAGCACTTAATCAGATTTGAGGAGGTCATTGATGTTGGCCCCAAAGCAACCTAAGAGGGGAGGGTGAATTAGGTTGTCTCAAAAAACAAACCTTTGAAGTGCTTAATGAAAATACAAACTTTGTGCAACAAATGAATACTTAAGCACAAATGATCAAAGATAAATATTTAGCAATCAAAGCTTAAAGAACAAATAAAAGATTGAGATAAAGAATATTAAACCAAACTCCCAAGCTTCTCAAGCTTGGAGTACATCCACTAGTAGTGCCTCTTCAAAGAAGGTGAGGCAATAACCTTATTCATGTCTTGTACACAAAGTAGGCTCACCCTTGCACCAACTAAGTTCCTCTAGTTGAGCCAAAGGGTTTTACACTACAACCTCACTTTTGTACACTTGTTATCCCTCCACTCTTACACTTGAAGATCACTCACTAGTCTACTCTTGCTCACACTAATTCCCACTAGTTGAGCCAAGAGAACTATACTACTCAAACCAATACAACCCATAATATTTTAGCCTATTTCTCCCCAAATAGCTCTTACAAGTGTTTTTATTGAATGTTGTAGTTCCTTTCATCATTTGGAAGTCCTTGGGCTATTTATAGATGAAAGATGTGCTGAAATTTGAGTTCTAACGGTCAAAAAACTAGCTGTTAAAAACTAGCGGTTAGGGGTTCGGACAGTGGGTTCGGACGTCCGTTCATGCGTCCTACAGCTTGATGAATAGTGTCTCGGACAGTGTCATATGAGTCATACAGCTTGATGAACAGTGTCAGGCATATGACCTTCAGCACTTGTCCTCATGCTTGATGAAGTCTTATACACATCTAGATGTGTATAAACCTTGAGTCTGATCTCCTTTCTTTCGGACGCTTTTCATCATCCGAAAGGTGTTGTTCAACTTTTGGTTGTTTTTCTTGATTGTGTTTGGATGATCATTTTCATCCGATCCTTCCTGTTTTTCTGCACACTTGTTTGCAAACCATTAGTATGATTTGGTCATCATCAAAACATGATTATCATAACTGGAGTTCAACAATTGATACATTTAGGTACAATGGAGTCCACCCCGATTGTATCCAGATGAGAGCATTCCCTTTTTTCTTAAGTGACAAAGCAAGGTCTTCGCTGCAATCATATCGACAAGGCAGTTTCACAGCATGGGACCAACTTGCTCACGAATTATTAGTTAAACACTTTTCACTGGCTAGGACCGCTAAACTCTGAAACGAGATCACATCATTCAGACAAATCACTGGAGAGAGCTTAGGAGAAGCATTGATGGGACCATTTCAAGGAGCTATTGAGGAAGTGTCTGCACCATGCTATAACTCTATAGATGCAAGTCCAAACCTTCTATAGTAGACTATTTTTGGAGATGAGACTAATAGTTGATGCAAGTGTAGGAGGTTCTTTCCCTTATAAAACTCCAGAGGAAGCAAAAGAATTGTTAGAAAGAATGGCATCTACTCATTACTATCATGGAGCAATAACTCCTTCAGTTGGACAACAACAATCACAAGTGAATCAAGTCAACATCCAACAAGGAGGTATGCCTAGTTATGATTCTTTTTTATCTCAGCAGAACATGATGATGAATGCCATTACAAACTTGACAAAAGCCATAGAGAATATGGGAAGCTCGGTGAACTCCATAGGTTCAGCAAACCAAGGGATCTTGAATTGTGATTTCTGCGGAAGAAATCACCAAAATGGCTTTTGTGATGCTTCGGTGATGCAGGATGAGCAAGATCAATACGTTTCTAATCAAAATTCTAGCTTATGGATAATCACCCACATACTATGGAAATACATACAACCCTTTTTGGTGCAACCATCCCAACTTTTCTTGGACTAATCAAAACAAATGTCCAAAATCCTTCATTTCAGCCCAACCAGCCACAACAAAATTTTTCCAACCAAACTTCATTATCTAGACCATATCAACTACCTCATCAAAGGTATACCCAAAACTTTCCACCTCAACAAAATAGCTCATACCAGTCTTCACCAAAGAGACCACCATCTCAAAATCTAATTGATCCTGCACATGTGAATCATGATTCATCCAACGATGATAATTGGAGAAGAAATTTTGAGAGGTTTCAATGGGAGTGTGAAAATTTGTGGGCTACCACGACAAACCTTGAGTTAAAATTGGGACAAATAGCCCGACAAAATAATGAGAGACCGGTTGGAGCATTGCCAAGCGACACAATTCCAAATCCAAATGAGCAATGCAATGCTATTTACTAAGGATTGGGAAGGAATTGGTTTTACAAAATGACATCTGAAGATAAAGGTTGATACTGAAGCTGGGAAGCCAAAATCCAAGAAAATTGAAGAAAAACTTGAAATTCAAGATAACAACAAGAAAATGACCAAGGATAATGCAATGAAGGAGTCCAGGAAGAAGAAAGTGGATGGTTCTTTTAAATTGGATCCTGCAATAAAAATGCCATTTCCTCAATGACTCATTGATCCAAAGGGAGGAAAAAGAGAAACAATTCTACAATTTCCTCGAGATGCTCAAAAAAGTGAATGTAAACATCCATTTGGTTAATGTTCTCAATTGGATGCCCAATTATGCACTGTTCATGAAAGATCTATTGGCTAAGAAGCAGCGATTGGATAATAATGTGATAGTTTGTCTTAACACCAAGTGCAGTGCCATTATTCAATAGAGGTTACCACCCAAGCTCAAGGATCTCAGAAGTTTCTTTATACCGGTGAACATTGGAGGACACACGTTGAATCGTCCACTTTGTTATTTGGGGCAAGCATCAACATTATGCCTGAAGGCCATCTATGATAACGTAGGGATCACCAATGCAAAACCAACCAATGTTCACTCCAATTGGCAGATTTGTCCAAAATAAAACCATACGGCTTGTTGGAGGATGTGCTTGTTCAAGTGGAAAAGTTGGTGTTTCCTGTTGATTTCTTGTTGTTAGATATCGGCGAGGACAATGATATTTTGTTGATTCTATGGAGGCCAATTTTATCATCTACACATGCTTTAATAGATGTTAATAAAGGGAAGTTAATTTTGCGAGTTGATAATGAATCTGTTGAAATTGATGTTTTTAATTATGATAATAATGTTCAAATATTTGAGAAAAAAAATGTGCTAATTATTCCCTTGGTTCATTTTTTCATAGGTTTGAAGATGAGGTACCCAAGGTGGATCATGGTATTGCACTCAAAAAAGATGATGAAATAAATGAAGACTTCAAAATTGACTTGGAAAACAAACCACCGGATGATGAAAGTGAGATGGGAAAAATTCATGGATCGGTTAGACTCACAAGCGTGGAAGGGTGAGAGTTTGGGTAAAAGGAGCATGAGTAAAAAGAAGAAAAAGAAGTGCAAAGAGTGACTTGAGGTTATCATTTGTGCACTATCTTTGGTAAATGCTTGGAAACGAGGGCAAGTTCAAGTTCATGTTGGAAACCAAGCGTCAAGAGTGATGAAAAATAGTGTTAAACTTTTTCCGTGGAAGCTGAAAAGAAAAGGATGGTCGACCATCCTTAAGTGCTTGAACTGATTTCAAGTGCTGAAGTCGAGCCTGAAACTATAAACAAGGGCGCTATATACAACCCACGTTTTTTCTTAATTTTATTTCTTATGTCTTTATTTAGTTTCTTGGTTTTATTGTTTTTCTTAATGTCTTAAAGGTTTTTATGTTTTTTTTTTTGTTTTAGTAGTTAATGTTTCCTACCTCGACTCGGTGTATTTAGTTCAAAATAAATGGCACCAAATGTTCTTCATTGACATAGAAGCTTCCCTTTTACCCTTTTTACTCTTTATTTGATGCATTGGGGATAATGCTATACTTTAAGTGTGGGGTGGGGAGTTTTCTTAATTTCTATTGGTTTGGTGTTTTATTTGTTCAATTTTTTGCTTTTATATTTGTAGCTTAAGTTTTGAGAGCTTTTCGAATTTTCAAAAATTTTGTTCACAAATTTCTAGGCATGTTTCTTTGATTTTGTACTTGATAGTTTTTTAGCTAAGTTGTCATCAGTAGGATAGTCGGTGTTAATATTTTTCTAGCATGAATTCTAATTTTTGAACACTAATAGCCCTACAATGTTATAGCTTTTTGGCACTAAGAGATAATTGTGTAGATTCACTTGTATTGCACTCTAGACACTTGCTTTATTACATTTTTGAGGCAAAATTTTAGATAATTTTATTTGATTTAAAGATGAGGGTAGGCATTTCTTTGGATGTTTGAGCCTTTCAAGCCAACTGTTGCAGTAAAATTTATCGCTAGAACCCTATTCGAGCCTTATTTCATTTTGAATGGATAGAAGGGCACCATTCATTTTTTGTTTTCTAACTCATTTTTATCTACCTTTGTGCTATCATATATGTCCCTTAAGAGCTTTAATACCACAGTAATTGTGAAGGTGATATAAGGATGGAAGGTAGTTGTATGAGAATGTTTGAATGAATGGTGTAAAATTAAGGTGTAGGGGTGTTAGAAAATTTTTTGTTGACCATAGCAGGTGGTGCCCATCACTGGCACTTGCGTTGGAATATTGCAGGTGGTGCCCATCATTGGCACCTGGATTGGAGTGTTAGCATGTAGTGTCTATCACTGGTACTTGTGTATTTATTTTTTTGCGGGTAGTGCCCACCACTGGTATCCATTTTGGGTGGAAAGAAAGGAAAAAAAGGGGGGGACAGATGAAGCTATGGAGTGTTTAGAAAAATTCAACCTACACTAGAATTCATGTATAAGGGTTTATTATCATTAGACTCTTTTCCTTATGATGGTTTAGTTCTTGGCTATTCATATGGATGATTGATGAGATGTGTTAAGTATGTTTGTGATTCATTTATATGTTTTGCTCGAGGACACAAAAAGTAAGTATGGGGTATTTGATAAACTCATAAACATAGGATATTTTGTGTGTCGTTTACCTACGTTTTAATGTAATTTGAGTAAGAATTCAGTAATTATGAGATAAAATAGTTTATTTTCAGCTTTGTAGGGTTTGAGTGAAGAATGAGTTGAAATGGATCACAATATTGGAGGAAAATGTTCACTGGCCTGGTGCAAATCGGATATAGTTTGGAAGATCAAGCATAACTCTCTTGTTCAAGCTCTGATATCTGTGATTTTGGATGATTTAGAAAGCTAAGGAAGTGGTCTACAACTTTCATGTTTGGAGTTTTCTTGGATTCTAATAGGCATCTCATTCAAAATTGTAAAGTTGGAAAATATGCACCGGCGAGGAGCGATTTGGACACAGTTTGGTAGACTAATCGTAACATTCGTGTTAGAGGTCCAATTGAGGAGATTTAAGATGTTTTGGAAGCTAAGACATAGATCTAAAATTTTAATGTTTTGAGTTTTCCAAATTCTATCTGCATTGTGGAGAAAATTGAAGATGATGTGAAGGAACTTACTGGACCCAGCACCCAGGTGCCAAGTCTAGTAAGGGGGTTTATGCTCACTGGAAACAGTGCTTGTACAGCGCCCAGGTGCCGGTCGATGGGCAATTCATGTTAAGTGACTTATTTTGCAAGAAAAGTCCTCCCGTGGGCCTGGTTACATGGAAAAGTGTGAATTTATCACCCCGCATCTCCAAAACCCTAAAAATATCTATAAATACACCAAGAGAAGTGCAGGAAATGATCGATCATAATCAGCCATCATTAGTTTTTAGGTTTTCAATAGTTAGTTCAATAATTGTTAGCCGTAGGGTAAATTTTTCAATTGTTTGCGCAAGGATTTCATTCTCTTATCAAGAATTCAAGATTTGACTATCATCAACATTCGTTCCTGCTGCAATTACTGAGTTTGATTTAATTTTATGCAATTTAATCTTCGTTCTTATTACTTTCTTGTTTTTCAATTATCATTCTTGTTTTTATGCTTTCCATATAACTATCATCAACAGCATGGGTGGTTTTTACAACATTGCTCATTACATTCATAAATGTACTTTGTGGAGCTAATAGAGCATCATGCATATTCAAATTCAATGCTCCATTTTACACATTGGCTTGATGAGCTTATTGTTAAGCTACCGATGGAATCCTTGGTCCAAATAGTAATGGTTGTATGCCATCCTATTGAGCAATTCTTGACCTTCCTGCAGTGTCTTGTAGGATATAGAACCATCGACGGAGGCATCTACTAATGATTTCATCTCTTGTGTCAATCCATTGTAGAAGGTTTAAATTTGAAGACAGAATAATGGAATTGCATGATGAGGGCACTTTCTTAACAAATCTTCAAATCGCTCCAAAACATCTTGTAAGCTTTCACCAACATCTTGCTTAAGGAGGTAATCTCATTATACAATTTGGTGGTCCTTGAAGGTGGGAAATGTTTTGCCAAAAATTCTTGTGTGAGTTGGTTTCATGTGGTGAACATCTCTTGGGCATGAGATTGAAGTTAAGATTTTGCCCTATCCCTTAGAGAAAAAGGGAATACAATCATTCTCACATAATCTGGGTGTACACCATTGAATTCAAAAGTGTCTAAATCCTCCTCAAAGTTCATTAGATGTGTGTATGGATCTTCATTAGGACCACCCATAAGCATTGCGTGATCTTGTAGCATTTATATCAAAGAGGGCTTGATCTCAAAATTATTTGCTTACACGGCATCCGTGTAATATAGAATTTGCCCATCAAAACTTGGTATGACATATTCTCTCAACGGTCTACCATTCATGTTCATACCACACCCGATTTCCATAACCATCCATTCCATGATTTTTGGCAACTTCCTTTTCATCATTCCCATTATTCACATTCCTTTGATTTTGGTTGATATTTGCCATTTCAATTCTCTCTAGCTCTTGTTTCACTCTTTTATGCTTCTAGATTTCTCTTAACTATTTTTCCCTTTCGTCGTCCAGGCAAATCAAAGGTCCCTTGTCTCTTCTTTCCATGCACTACAAAAGCCAAATCAAGTAATTAGCTCAAGTGCCAAGTGGATTCAACAAGAAGACTCACCAAAATAGACAAATAAACTAAAATTAACAACTAAATTAACAAAAATGCCTAATCTGCACAACCTGTAAAGTGCTCAATATTGCCAAGTATCAAGGACAATCCCCAAAAACGGTACCAAAAACTTGATGAGCGTTTACCTTAGGTAGAGATAACAAAAAATTGCACAAATGATAAAACTCACAAATCACTATACTCTACCACACAACTGGAAGTATACGGCACGAATAGTAGTATAGGATGAGTGGGTATCGTCCCATGAAGATTGCTTGGAGGACAATTACCGAGTTTCACGAGTCCTTGTATAGCTAGGAGATTCAATTAATAAGTGATGGTTCTAAACTACTCAACAACCTGGTAAAAATGCATATTTCAATTCTCAAATTAAGATAATCTATTTTAGAAAACATGTAACGAGAACAATTATCTACTCAACTAAAATACTAACTAATCTATGCAAGGGAAAGTAATCAAGTGAAAGTAAGTAAAACTAAATCTAATCCACTAAAAAGACTAATTTCATACTAGAATTGAAAGAAACAAGTAGTCCTAATTTAAACTAAAGAAAGCAAATAAAGAGCATGAAAATATAGCAACATTCATTTTCTACTATTTAAAAAGAAATTACTGATTTTGAAAATAAACTAAATTCTAACTAAATATTTTTGAATTTTTGTATTGAAATAAGAAAACCCACTAAATTTAACTAGAAATTAATGCAAGGATTTGAAAAGTCTTTGATTAGAAATCAGTAAATTAACAAGAACCCTAATTACTCTAAGAAAACTTGAAGTGAAAGCAAAGAGATTTTCAAGAAATTAAAGTAAAAAGCAAGTAAAAATTATATCTAGTTAAAGGTAAAGATTAACCCACTACAACTATGTAATCAAAAGCTAAACTTTCAAGGAATTAAAAGCTAGATCTAATTGAGAATTAAAGAGGATTTGTAGAGATTCAAGTCTGTCTATTCTACTCTAAAAACTATAGACTACACTACTCACTATGTGTATTAACACATGTCCAAAGTACCTTAACTAGTAGAGTATTACACAAGCCAAAATTAGGAATTCGCTGCTAAAATATTACAAAATTACCATTACTATTTTTACTGAAATGTGTTTCCATGTCGCGATTTGGATAATTCCAAGTTGTGATATGGACTAAAAGTATACATCCTGTTCCGCCTCCATGTTGCAATTTGGATAAATCCATATCGCAACATGGACCCTATTTTCAACAATTAAGCAATGTATCTTCAATTCTTCTCAAATTGCATCTTGACCCTTGTACTTTGTTTATTCTAACTTCCGACCTCTAATTTAGTCATGCATAATATTAAACTAGTTAAGTAATCAATTTAACTAAAATTCTAATAAAAAATTATCATATTTAACAATAGCTAGAATATAAATACATAATACAAAAATTAACTAAAATCTTCCATTAATTAAGCAAAATTCAGAATTTAAACTAACAAACTACCATGATTTAGAGTGAAATAACTCTAGTTTACTAGTGCCAACAGTCTTTCAATTCCTTTCTTTCTCCCTTACTGACTATGAGTGCATATTGTGGGAAGCACGAAAAGACTTGTAGGGCTACACTATATTCGATCAGCTAAGATGCAGCTGTTTGGTGAATTGTTGAATAGGTTTTTGGAACAATGAACAAGTGATAATAATAAAATGAAACCTTAATTATTCTAATATACTTCCACACACTCACAAATATACGAGTTGAGATTGTATATAGGATCGAGTAAGGATCATTCCCACGAGAACTATTGGATTAAGTATTAGGTTCACAAGCCTATTTACTAGTTAGACAAAATAATCAAGTGTTTTTGGACTAAACTTGTACTAAATTTAATCACGAGAAATTAAAATAAAGACAAGAATGTAAAATACTAATCCTACAAAAAGCAATTAAATATAATTAACTAAAAACCCTAAATCAATCTACCCTACTTGCAAGAATTTAATCAAGAACAAGAATTTAAATTAATTTATTGCTACAAAAGCAATTAAGAATGGTGAAATAAAACACTACTACTCAACTTCGGAAGAATTAAGAATTTAAATGCAATAAGACAAGAACGACAATTAAAGAACAAGAAAGCAATGAAAACAAAAATTGATTTGCATAAAGATAAATCAAACTCAGTAATCACAGTGAAAACCAATGTTAATGATCGTTGAATCTTGAATTCTTGATAAGAGAACAAAATTCTAGCTTGAACACTTGAGAAAATCTACCCAATACGTCTAAATTATTGTTCTAACTATTGAAAACTAAAAATTAACAATGGCTGATGATGGATTCTTTTTTCCTCCCCTTCTCTTGGTGTATTTATAGGTAAAATTAGGGCTTTGGCATTGTGGGATGGTAAGTATATGACCTCCTATGTAAACAGGCCGACGGGAAGACTTTTCTTACAAATTAAGCAAACTTATGAAACCTGCCCGATGATGCATGTCTGGGAACTGTGTAAATGTCATGCCTAGGCGAGACTTCTAGAAACAAATATTGGAGCTACTAGACATCGTGCCTGGGCTTTGCAAATTGGTCGCACTTGGGTGCGACTTCCTGTAAGGAACCTGCACTTCTTTCACGATTTTGATCCTGATGCTTCTGGAATTTCAGAAAATTCAAAACATGAAAGTTGTAGATGTTTGTCTTAGCTTTCCAATGCATCTAAAATCATTTCATTCAAAATTCATAAAGTTATGCCATTATCTGCCAAACAGCATCCAAATCGATCCTCGCCGCAGTGCACGTTAATTCCAATTTTGTAAGTTTCCTCCAATTTTGTGATCAATTTTAACTATTTCTTCACTCAAACTCTATAAACTCAAAATAACCCATTTAGCTCATAATTACTTAATTCTTCCTTATACATCACCGAAAATGATGAAGATACATAAAATATACGATATTTACGAGCTTACCAACAGCGTGCTTTAACGCTTCAAATCACTTCTAATTGTAGATGTGAGGCGCTCCATTTCTAAAAATATAGCCAACATGCTTGAAGCATTATTTGGACCCACAACATTTATTAAATCTTTAATTGCTATGTGAACAAAGGGTAATGACAGAAGAATGTCAATTTTTTTTTAAAAAAAAAAATCTAGGGTACGTGACAATAATTTTGGGACAATCCAAAAAGGAAAGTGTGACACTTTCAATGGGATGAAAGGAGTATACTGGAAGGAGTTTCTTGAAAATTTAAAACTTGATCTATGATCTGCAAACTCACCATGTCTGTTACCTTACTACTTAGATACCTTAAATCATAGTTTTCAAAACTGTCTTTCACCTTACTGCTACCCTCAATTATCATTATCAAAAAATGCTATACATTAGGAGATGTGATACCCAATGGTAGATGTAGGGAGGGGCGGTCATAGCCTTAAAAAACATGATACATCAGGAGACGTGATATGCAGTGGCAGATGTAAGGAGGGGCAGACGAGGGTGGCCGTCCCCGAAGATTTTAAAAGTTATACTTTTTGTCGTTAAAAATTTTATTTGTATGCTTATTAGATTTATATTTCATTTACCTAAAATTTTAAAAGATTTCCTTACAAATATACGTACATAATGTCTTGTCCCCTCCATCCCTGGTGATACAGGTACTAACTTAAGCGTCTAAGTGCTGTGACATAGGATCCCAAAGCATTTGTTATCCATAATACACATTTTAACTATGCATTTGGGACCTGCTAGTATTTTATCCAGTGTGGGATTTGAGGCCTGCTGAATGAATGGTAGATTATGCTAAGAACTTCTTATTGGAGGAAGGAAGTTAGTACATGTCGGAAAGGGTAAGCAGAGCTGACATCTTGTTTTTTTTTTTTTTGGTAAATTTAGTTGTGTGCTCTTGGTTACAAGTTGAAAAGGGATACTGTACCATTTTATGTGTTTGATTCTAGTTAGTTAGCCAAAAATAAGGTTCGAGGTCATGTTCTTGAGTATAAAAACCCATGTTTTTAATAGCAGCCGAAAGATTTGTTGACATTATGACATTTTCATAAGTTATTTGTGTATAGGATATAAGTATTATTGATTGCGTGCGACAGATTTCATAAATTGCTTAACCATGGTCCTATGTGGGATTTAGAAAACTGGTCTGTTTCCCAAAATTTCTTATAACAACCATGGTCAAATACTCGGCCGAGTTGTATCGAGAATGGCCCTTCTCGATCCGATAAAAATACGCCTTTCCGTCTATATACGTCATAAAATTTGGACTAAAATTATAATATAAGACTTATTTTTGGCTAATGAATGCTTGTAAAACTAATTTACAATAGTTATTTATGATTTTTACTTTGATTTTTATGATTTTAGATAAATTTCTATCCAATACCAATCTGTGACCGATGTGAAACAGCCATCACTACGATCGATACTGATACCGTGACTTTGAACCATGATACCAAACTCTCCTACCCCTAGCAAACTCTCTCATGTGGCAAGATAGTTTAATAGTTAATGAATCAAAAGCTCTATAATGATCTTGACCTTTTTAAGATTGTACCCACAGGATTTACTTTTATAAGGAGTTAGTCAAAGCAGTACTGTTTGAATTGTAAGTTGGAATTATGCGTAGATATCAGTCCGAGTGCCCTTGCAAAATGTTGGAAGATTTAGACCAGGGGACATGGATATATGCTCCCAGCCATTTCTTGTCTTGATAAAGTTACCTCCTCAAGTTAAATTAGTGTCATTAACAAGTACACGGGTCAGTAATTGATAAAGTAGTAGTTAGAGTATCTCTAGCGAGAATTTTTTTGTCAACATTAGTACCAATTATTTGGCTCTTGATATTTGAAGAGCTAATATAGTGGTTAGTGCTATCGTAGGCACCCAAAATTAAATAATTCTCAATATTAATGTAGCAGTGGTGAGTCTAGGTCGACAGAGAACGGAGTTTATTTTTGTGCTTAAACGAAAAAGGGGAGGTTTTTGAGTACTTTTAATCTAAAAACTAAGACAAGAAAATAACTGAAGAGAATTCGATTTAAGAAGAATCTTGGTTTTGGAAATATCCACCATGACAATTTTACTAGTCAATCCTTGACACCAAAGATAATTCAATTTTTATACCAAGTACTAATTGAAGAATTAACCCGGATTCCAATTCAAGGTTGATTCTTGTTTCTTTCTAAAGTTGGTTAATTTTTAACATGCGTCCAAGAACCCTAACCATTAATTTAATCCAGACACGTGCCAAAGATTAATTAATAGAAGCATTAAAATTAACAAGAATAATTAGACTAATTAAACATAAATACACGCTCTTAAATGCTAATTAGTTGATTATTTTTTCTAAATTCAATAGCACTAATCGAGAAATTATCAAACATAATTGCTTCACATATTGAATTAACCACACATGGTTAAAACAATGTAGCAGTAGACTAATTCCAATAACTTAATTATTCTGTAGGAATAACAAGTTAAAAAGAACAATCATAAATTTAATTACAGAAAAATAATCAATACTTGGTATAAAAGTGAATAAATTCAATAACAAAAAGTCTCACAACGTAGTAGAATTGACCATGGCTTCAAATCACTCGACCAAGAAAAAGGGTTTAGGCATTAAGTGCCATGAAAGAATAACCAAGAATTTTCTCTGCTGAAAATCCTAGTTAAAACGAGAAAATAAAGATTCGACTCTACTCTAATCAACCTACTTGGGGTATTTATAATGCATACTAGGGTTACAATCATTGTCTCAGGATAAGAACATGAAATCATATGAAAAGGAGTCTAACCGGGCGAAGAAATCGGCTGATATTTAAAAGGAATCACATAACACCGCTGTTTCGAGTGCACATGTGCTGCCTGATTGCACGCATGTGCACGCAAACACGTTATGAATATTTCCCTTCTGGACTCAGCGCACATGCACTGCACCACCCCAATGCATGTGCGCTGGGCTTAATGCTGCCCTTCACTTTCAGCTTCAATTTTGACCTTGATGCTTTTGGAATTTGGAAAAGTGTAAAACACAAAAGTTGTAGCTCTTTCTCTTAGCTTTTGAATGCAGCTTGAATTACCTCAATGGGTGCTTGAACTGGAATGTTACACTCAAAATACGAAACAGTATCCAAACTAGTGTCATACTCGTGCATGTTCCGCTCTTAGCATTTCCTTTCATCTTTTTCGTCTTTTTCTACTCCTTTTCACTTAACCCCTACAAAAACTAAGAATAACTAAATTAAACTCAATAATAACTCAAATCTTTCTTACAACACATAAAAACATGGTAAATGACATATAAAATATAGCAAATTATGAACTTATCACATAATTACCCACACTTAGCCTTTGATTGTCCTCGAGCAAACATAAAATTAAAACATTTAAGCATAACAAAATTCCACTCAACATATTCCCTCAAATATCAACATAAATAATCAATAATCAATCTACCAATCAGAGTAGTATAAGAACCCAAAGAGCTCAAATGCTAATAAAAACCAAAACATGAAATTCATGTATATGTGTGTATAGCCATTCAAAAACTTATATTTGAAAATATCTATATTAAATCATGAAGACCCTCAGAATTTTTCTAAACACCCTATAGCTAACTCTTCTTATACCTCTCCACTAATCTAAACAACCTTTTCAATTTAAATTTAGGTAGGACTTTCAACTCGAACTACAAATTAGGATATTTGTTTTCCAAAGAAGGTAAAGGATGTGACAAATAAGAATAAGAGCTTTATAATAATGGTGGCTACACATTAAAATAAAATTTCTCTTCACATGCGAAATATCATGTATCCACAACCCCACACTTAAGTAGCAAACACCCATGAACAATTCCGAACAACCGAAAAGCATATAAGTTCCCCTTACTCGAATTAGCCAAACATGCCAACCTCTTTCGGAAATATATATCACATCATTATTTTATATTTTTTGTTTGTTCACAGTACGGCTACCAGTGATAGGCACTACCTCAACATATAAACATGCAGGTACCAGTGATGAGCACTACCTACAAATACAAGTACTAGTGATAGACACTACCTGTATATATCAAAAACTTCCATTATTATTTTTCTCTTCAACAATTTTTTCCCATAACCCATTTTGCTCCATAAATGTACACCACCCACTTCTCACAAACTTTCACCCTTATATCCCCTTAACATATAATGTGCACCATAAAGCTGTTAAAGGGATAATTTAGGATAAAATAATTAAAAGAAATATTATGCTCGATAAGGGTAGGTAACTGAGTTTAAGTGAAAAACGGAGAATGATATTTCTTTTCACAAGAATAAGACTCAAACAAGGTACATAGCAAATAAATTGTTAAAATGGTTGGCTAGAAAGGCTCAACAAACAAAAAAGGTACTACCCTCATTTTTAAACTAAATCGGGTCGTGTAAGAATTTGCTTCGAAAATGTAATAAAGTGGGTTTTTGGGATGCAACATAATTTAATCTACATAAATTTTTCTAAATAACCCAATATGAATGGATTAGTGCTAAAGAATATTGAAAATCATGAATGGAAAATATTAACACCGACTACTCATTCATGCATGGTTCAATTAAAGATTTATTATGCAGAAAAATGGGAAAAATATGTTTTATCCATAAAAATTTTCAAAAATTTTGAAAAGCTCTCAGATCAAAGGAAAAGTCAAAATATTGCAGCAAAATCGAGCATAATACACCAAAAAATTTTAAAATCCAAATAACTCTCCCACCCTACACTTAAAAATAAGCATTGTTCTCAATACAAAAATCAAAGTATAAAATGGGAAAAAGAAAAGTTTCACTGGATTTAATTTGTGTTTGGAGCAGTGATATCCGTTATAAATACCCCCTTGTCATGAATGAAAGCTGGAGTAACACTAAACAAAACAAAATAAAACAAGTAATTCCCTTGAGACAATAAGAAAAACAAGAAAATTGTGGAAAAGGATCCTACAATAATCAAGAAAAAGCTTCTTCCCGTGAGGGAATACACAACAAAAATAAACAAAAACAACATGACGAAATTTAAAACCTATCTAGAAAGAAATTAACTAACCAAAATGTCTAATAGAATAAAATATCAACTAAAATTGTCTGAGAAATCAACTGCCAAAATTAAAATACAAAGAAAATGGCCCAAAACATAGGGCATGAAAAGCTCAAGGATCATGCGGCCCCAAATCCTACGGGAAAGGAGGAAAAGGTGGAAACGTCGAAGGATTCTCTCCCCGCTCCTTGGCCATCTAGCGAGCCTCCATGGTTTGCTTCCAGTTATACTGGTATTGAATAAATGAATCAAAATGGTGACTCATCCGCTGTTACTCCGCCAGGATTTCTAGCAGTGTTGTAGAAGATCTTCTTGAGTCTGTTGTGGCACAGGCACAGGCTCATCTTTGGAATCAGCATGGAACCAAGTGCGTCTAATTGGAACTCGTATACCCTCCATTGCAATTAACTTTTCAGGCTTCAGTTTTTCCTCAGAAGGATCAATCACAACATCGCTTTCCAAACATAGAGATGTAATCAAATGGGAAAACCATAAGCCAGGTTGCTTATTGGTTGCGGAATAGCAAATCTGCTGGATATAAGTTGACTGAGATCTATGGATTTCCTTGTAGCAATGCAATACAAGAACTTGGCTATCTCCATAGTGACATGTGCAAGATGATTTATCGGAAGGAAGCGAGCACAAAGAAACTTAAACCAGACAAACCAAACTAGTTTAAGTGTATGCCGAGCCACATTACCATCCGTCGTATAGCTCCATTCAACATCCCTATCACAAAAAATACTTGTGATTTCTTGTAACTCCATGTTGGCATTTCGGGTGTTTGGCCATTCATCATTATAAATGTACCCAATTGACCTTCAAAACTCTATTAATCTCATTGGCAGAGACATCCACATCTTTTCCCCTTACATATACTTTGGTGTCGCTATAATGGGCAAAATTTACATAAAATTCACGCACCACTTGGATAACTGCATCGATAGGAGTTGAAGTGAAGAGATCCCATCCACGATTACGAATGATTAACTTGATCTTGGGCACCCCTGCCAATGGAACTTGAATGCCCATTTCCTTGATTACAGCCCATCTGGATATAGCATTATCGCATTTTTGTTGGGCTGTTACTGTTAAAAATCTCACACCCCCTACCATAGGCTGTGGATAAGAATGATAAGGATGCTACGACACTCTTGCCTGTAGCTGTTTTCTTGGCCGTTCTTCCCATTCCTATAAAATATAAATAAGAATCTCATGACTCGCAAAAAAATAACTTTGACACCCCATGCTTAAATAAAAGTCCACTCCCCAATTCATAAGCCCTAGAATATACATGAAAATTCAAGCACAAACAATGCCTAAAACTAAGGCTTATATACATTCCAAGAACATTCCTATGCATGAAAATTAACCAAAAAGATATCACATGGCATAATTAACATTCTAGGAATTAAATTCATGCACCAATGCCTCGTTTTTAATATATTTAAAATAACAAAAATAAAGTTGCAAAATGAAATAAGTAGAACAGAATTAAATAGATATGGGTTGCCTCCCATCCATCACCTTTGTTTACTATCGTTGGCTCGACCTGATGCTCTTTCACTTCAAGTAACTCCCATGTTGAGGAGTCCAAGGATCTTCCTTTTTACTATTCTCATAAGTAATGGATTCAATCTCCTTTGTCCCTTTAGGACACAAACAAGTTGCTCTTCTTGTGGATTACTAAGTTGACTTGAGATGATCACCATCTCCTTGTCTTTCAAAAATAAGTATTTTAGGTGACCAAGAAGGCGGTTATAATTCAAAATTGTGCCCTGCATAATAGATAGCATCAACTTCTCGTTAGATAATAAGTGGTAAAGCATTAGGACCTCCATTACTTGTTTGCTGCGAAAAGTTCTTATTCCTTCCCTGAAGATGTTCTTTATGGTTCATCTCCACCTCCCTATTGTTGGCATGTACACGAATTTCCTGTATTTGAGGCTTAAACACATCGATTACAAAAACAAGTTTAGTATGGTCAGACGATTCAACATCATCATAAATGCTAAATTGAACACTTGTATCACCAAATTCCATACTAAGAGTTCCATTAAGAACATCTATTTTAGTTTGAGAAGTGGCTAGAAATGGTCTTCCTAATAAAATAGGAGCACTAGAATCACCTTCTTCTTTAGAACATAAAAATCTGTAGGAAAAACTAGACTTCCCACTTGAACTAAGATATCTCTACTATTCCTTTGGGATAGGCTAAAGATCTATCAGCCAACTGAATTATCATACCAATCGTATACAATGGTCCAATTTTTAATGCATCATAAACAGAATATGGCATTACATTAATAGATACACCTTTCTTGTAAGTCCAGCATGGCTTTTTCAAATTGTGTATTTCCTATCTTACAAGGAACAGAAAACATACCTGGGTCGTTACGCTTTTAAGGTAGGGATTTTTGAATAATGGATGATACATTTCTCCCAACCTCTACCTTCTGAACTTTCTTTTCTGTTTGCTTTCTTTTGTGGGTACAGAATTCCTTCAAAAAATTAGCATAGCGAGGTATTTGTTTAATAGCATCTAATAAAGGGATATTCACCTTGCACTTACAAAAAGTTTCATACAACTCCTTCTTGGGATGCTCTTTTGAAAACTCTTTCAATGCCTTGGGAAATGGGGGTTTGGACTTATATTCTGGCCTCACAGGAACACTTTCTTTCTCACTGCCACTACCTTTCATTTTGTTTGGAACCACATTCTTTTCAACCCTGACCTCGTTCTTCTCGGGCTTAACATGTTCAGGAACCATTTTGCACTACATCTCAACCTCTCTACCACTCATCAACACAATTGCACTAACATTTTCCTTTGGGATTGATGATAGTTTGAGACGGAAACTTTCCTTGCACCCTGTGATTCCAATCGACTGATTGCAAACACAATTTGTCCCATTTGGTGCTGCAACTATTGAATACTGGCCTTGGTATCCTGTTGAAATTGCTTAGTATTAGTCGTTAAAGCATTCAACATTTTCTCTAAAGACTTACCGGATTGATTATTCGGATTAGCTTGTTGTCTTTGAGCGAATTGGGCCCTGTATGGTTGGAAATTCTGCCGATTCTATTGTGCTTGAGGTGGTGCTAGATTCCTATATCTCAAATTAGGATGATCCTTCCATCCAGAATTATATGTGTTAGAGTAGGGGTCATAATTTATTCGTGGTTGCCCCAAAAATCCTCCTGCCACATTTACTTACTCGTGGGATTTCTCTTGTAATGTGGAACATATAACTATTGAGTGTCCCTTGTTTGAACAAATGCCGCAAGGTTGTACTGTCTACGTAGTTCCTGAAGCCAATTATCGTACAAAAAAAGTCCATAAACTGGCCATTTGTTGTTCTAAAGATGAAACATTTATCACGTTAATACATTTGAGAGGTTGATCACGTTGTGTCCCAAACTTTGGAGAACTCACGGCCATATTTGATATAAGCTCAAAAGCAGCGTCTAGGGTCAAATTATCTAATGCTCCTCCACTTGTGGCATCGACCATGTTCCTTTCATTTGGCAACAAACCATCATAAAAATATTGGATTAATAAAGAGTCACTTATCTGATGATGTGGATAGCTTGCACACAGTTTCTTGAAGCGCTCCCAATACTCATACAAGGACTCATCATTGAACTACCTTATGCCACAAATTTCTTTTTGGATATTTGCTATCCGAGAGGCTGGAAAATATTTTGCCAAGAATAATCTGTTCATCTGCTCCTAGGTTGTAGTGATATCCGAAGGTAAATCGAACAACCAATCCTTTGCCTCATCCTCGAGCGAGAATGGAAATGTTTTCAATTTAATATGCTCCTCTGACACTCCAATGGGTCTCATACTCGTGCAAACTACGTGAAAATCTTTAAGATGTTTATTTGGATCTTACCTGATAATCCATGAAAGGAAGGTAATAGATGGATTAGTCTAAGTTTTAATTCAAATGTAACATTTGCATCTAGTTCAAGATATGTAATGTACAAATGTTGTTGATTTAAGGTGGGCACTGCTAATTCTCTCAGAATTCTTTGCGCCATGTTTGTTTATTTGTGTTGTTCCTTATCACCAGCAAAGATGAAATTGAACAATTGATCTTTCCCTAATTTGCGTACCATTCTCTATATTCCTAGATCAAATTGAAATTCAACTTGTCCAGTAGATTGCATCACTGGCATACACAATTAGTGGAAGAATAATAATAAAATAAAAGAAAAAGAAAAACTGAAATAAATAGCACTAAAACAATTCAAACCGTTCCTCGGCAAAGACACCAAAATTTTTGGTTAGTGTTGTCGTTGGCATCCAAAATTAAATAATTTTTAATATTAATGTAGCAGTGATGAGTCCAAGTCGTCACACAGAGAACGGAGTTTATTTTTACTTAAACAAAAAAGGAGGGTTTTTGAATACTTTTAATCTGAAAACTAAAACAAGAAAATAACTGAAGAGATTTCGATTTAAGAAGAATCTTGTATTTGGTCATATCCACCATGACAATTTAACAAGTCAATCCTTGAAACCCAAGATAATTCATTTTTTATACGAAGCACTAATTGAAAAATTAATCCGAATTCCATGTCAAGGTTGATTCTTGTTTCTTTCTAAAGTTTGTTAATTTTCAACACGCGATCCAATTAACTCTAACCATTAATTTAGTCCAGACATGCGCTAAAGATTAATTAATAAGACATTAAAATGAACAAGAACAATTAGGATAATTAAACATAAACACACGCGGTTATGCCAATTAGTTGATTATTTTTGTTAAATTCAGTAACACTAATCAAGTAATTATCAAACTTAGTCGATTCATAGATTGAATTAAGCAGCACACGCGGTTAAATTCTACAATCTAGCACTAGACTAATTCTAATGACTTAATTGTTCTGTAGCAACAACAAGTGAAAAAGAACAATCATAAATTTAATCACAGAAAAATAATCAATACTTGATACAAAAGTGAATAAATTCAAGAACAAAAAGTCTCAAAACATAGTAGAATTGACCATGGCTTCAAATCTCTCGACCAAGAAAAAGGGTTTAGGCACTAAGTGCCATAAAAGAATAACCAAGAATTTTCTTTGCGAAAAACCCTAGTTAAAACGAGAAAATAAAGTGTCGACTCTCTTCTAATCACCCTACTTGCATTATTTATAATGCATACTAGGGTTACAATCATTGTCTCAGGATAAGAACGTGAAATTGTATGGAAAAGAGTCCAAATGGGCGAAAAAATCTAGAATTAAAAAAATCACGTAACATTACAGTTTTGAGTGCACATGCGCTGCCTGATTGTGCGCATGTGGATGCAAACACGTTCTGAAAATTTCCCTTCTGGACTCTGCGCACATCGTATAAGTATACACCACCCCAGCACATGTGCGCTGGGCTTGATGCTGTGCTTCGCCTTCGGCTTCAATTTTGACCTTGATGCTTTTGGAATTTGGGAAAGTGTAATACAGAAAAGTTGTAGATGTCTCTCTTGTATTTTGAAGGCATCTTGAATCACCTCAATCAGAGCTAGGACCTGAATGTTAGGTTTAAAATACAAAATAGTGTCCAGAGTAGCGTCATACTCGTGCATGTTCCGCCCTTAGCATTTCCTTTCATCTTTTGCATATTTTTCAGCTCTTTTTCACTTTAACCCTACAAAAACTAAGAATAACCAAATTAATCTCAATAATAACTCAAATCTTGCTTACGACACATAAAACGTGGTAAATGACATATAAAATATAGCACAATTATGACCTTATCATGTAGAAAGTGAATTGAACTACTGGTAGACTGAAATTGGTGGCTACAATTAACTATAGAGGAGGGCTAGGGCAAAAGCTACCGGGTTAGGACAAATTTGATAATACTAAGATATCAAAAATAGGTTTAGTTTTCAAAACATAATCTTAGTTTGATCACTCAATAATAGGAATATTTTCTAAAACCTAAGGGTTACGTTATTCCTTGTCTATTACCCACCCTAGTCAAATGTGTAATCTACCTGTACTTATGGAAACCCTAGAAATTGACGACCCAAAAAGGATGTGCCATCCCTCATAGTCTGTTACCCAAATCTAAGTAGTCATCCCAAGAAATTAGAGTTCTTACCATTTTTTTGGATATAGTTTTTGCTCAATTTTGATGATTTTAGTATTTATGTACTTGTTTTCATACATTTCTATTTCTGTATTTTAGTGAGAGTTTGTTTAGTGTTTAATTCGTGGTAATCATATTATATTAATGTACATTTGTGTTTAGGGCTTGTGTTTAGAGTTTGACCTAGTTCTGGTAGGAATTAGTGCTTCAATGTGTTTTGTGTATTTTTATTCTTAAGTGTTTGTGATTATTTTTCTTCATTTTTTTAGTGTTTGCTATTTAGTATTATTTGTCATATATTAATCTTTGTTATGATTTTTGTATGGTTTTTGATGAAATTGAAGAATCAGAACGTGAAACGGGCAAAAATGATAAAACTGGTGATCGAGGATTGCCAAGGGTGGTTTCTTGCTGATAAGTTCATAATTGTGCTATATTTTATGTGTCATTTACCACGTTTTTATGTGTTGTAAGCAATATTTGAGTTATTATTGAGCTTAATTTGGTTATTCTTAGTTTTTGTAGGGTCAAAGTGAAAAAGAGCTGAAAAAGATGGAAAAGATGAAAGAAAATGCTAAGGCGGGAACATGCACGAGTATGAAGCCATTTTGGATGCTGTTTCGTATTTGAATCATAACATTCGAGTCCAAATTCTGATTGAGATGATTTTGGATGATTTAGAAATATATTGAAAATTTCTACAACTTTCGTGTTTTGATTTTTCCATGATTCTATGGGCATCTTGTTTAAAATTGCAAAGTTGGAAAATGTATACCGGCAGGAGTGATTCTGACACAATTTGGTAGATTGAGTATAACTTTAATACCTCAGCTCCAATTGAGGTGATTCAAGATGTATTGGAAAGATTAGGCATAGGGGTACAACTTTCATGTTTTGGGTTTTCCCAAATTCCAAATGCATCAAGGTCAAAATTGAAGCCAAAAGTAAAGACTAGTGCACATGCGCTGGGTTTGAGCAGTGCATGTGCAGCTGGGAACTTTTCAGCATTGCCTAGGGCGCACATGCTCCCAAAATAGGCAGCCCGTGCTCCCGAAATAGCAGAAATTGCACATTTATGAATTTTGACATATTTCTTCGCCCGATTGAACTCTTTTTTACCCAATTTCACGTTCTTATCCATAGACATTAATTGTAACCCTAAGTACTCATTATAAATACCCCATTTAGGGTGAGAGAAAATATATCGACACTTTTATTTTCTTTTGGCTAGGGTTTTTAGCAGTAGAAATTATTCTATATTCTTTCATGGCACTTTGTGCCTAAATACCCTTTTCTTGGTAGAGGGAATTGAAGCCATGGTCAATTCTACAAAGTTGTGAGACTTCTTGTGCTTGAATTATTCACTGTTATCTCAAGTATTGATTATTTTTCTGTGATTAAATTTTATGATTGTTCTTTTTAACTTGTTATTGCTGCAGAATATTAAGTTATTGGAATTAATCTACTGCTAGATTGTTTTAACTGCGTGTGCTTAATTCAATCTGTGAAGCAACTAAATTTGATAATTACTCGATTAGTGTTATTGAATTTAGGGAAATTAATCATCTAATTGGCATAACTGCGTGTGTTCATGTTTAATTAGTGTAATTGTTCTTGTTGATTTTAAAGCTTCTATTAATTAATCTTTGTCGCATGTTTGGATTAAATTAATAGTTAGGGTTAATTGGATCGCATGTTGAAAATTAACCAACTTTAGAAAGAAATAAGAATCAACTTTGAATTGGTATTCGTTCGGGTTAATTCTTCAATTAGTGCTTGATATAAAATTGATTATTATCTTGTATGTCAAGGATCGACTAGTGAAATTACCATGGTGGATATGACGAAAACCAAGATCTTTCTTAATTGAATTCTCTTTATTATTTTCTTGTTTTAGTTTTAGTTTGAAAGCATTCAAAATCCCTTTTTCCATTTAGCACAAGAATAAACTCCGTTCTTTGTGGGACGACCTGTACTCATCACTACTATAGTGTAATTGAGAGTTGTTAATTTTGGGTACCTACGACAGCATTGCAACTCGGCATTATTATATTATATCACACCACTTGCCAGTAAACCAACCTAGGCTAAACCCTTGGCTGGCCAAGCTTTTTGGGCAAACTTATGGCCGACGACCAACAACGTCGAGAGGCGCAAAAATTGTTTATTTGACCCAATTTTCATGGGCAAACTTGTCCTCTTGTCCCAAATTGTATACCTACTATAAATATCTATTTTAGAGCTGATTAGCAGCCATTCCCTAGCCTATTTCCTCCCTTCTTTCTCCTGCCCACTTAGAGAGGAGGGATTTCTAATTCTAGTTTCTCAAATTTAATGTTTTCATGGATTGTTTTGATTTTAATGTAGAAGATTGTTTCTTGGGTAGTAAGTGTTTAGTTGATGTTTATTTACTTGTTGTAATGGTTATTTACATGCTTTCCAGGGTTTAAAAATATTCATCCAAGCATCCAATCCAATGCTTCCTATAATTACTTTTGTAGATAAATGAGAAGAGTAGTTATTTGCTTTCAATGTTCTATTTTGTATTATTGCTTTCAAGAATGTTCTAATTGATTGGGTAATGACAATTTTGTTTGGTGATGATTAATTTGGTAAATTGAATGGTGAAATTGATAATTGGACAATTCTAAGGCACTAGAAGGATAATTTGGAAATTTGTTCATTCTCTTAATTAATTGATTTATCGAGAGGAGAACAAAAGTTGAACTTCAGGTTTGGACCTGATTAATAGTTGAACTAGGTTTAAATTATTATTGTAACATGCTTAAATTACCTAGTTGGATCACTTAGAATTCCATGGATAGATAAGCAATTTTGGTTAGTTCTAAGTGATAGGAGAAATCCTTATTTAAAAAAATTGAATTGATAGATCTAATTGACAGAAGAAATCGGGAGTATTCCATCGTTCTCTAATTGGCTAATTGAACCAATTAATTGAATAAATTAATCAAAGCTAGAAATTGACTAGTTTAACCCTAATCCCTCGTTTTCACTAGTTTGGGTCAGTAATTCTATTTTAGTTAAATCCCTTCCATTATTGTATCTTCAAATAATATTCAAGCCAAAAAACTAGTCCAAAGAATTAGTCTTGCAAAAGAATTTCTTATGGGTTCAACCCTTACTTCTGTTATATAGTATTTGAACCTAAACACTTGCAATGTCTTTTTTATTGGATAGTAGATTTAGATGATTATAAATTATTAGACTACGTATTTTACATATCACTGAACAACCATTACCTAATGTATCTAAAATATATAAAGAGGACTTACAAACAGTCACTGTAAAGTTTTGTCTCACACGGTTTTTGGAAAATGTTTAGATTGTTGAAGTTAATTTGGTAAAAGTGACAAGTTAGTGGGTGGTGGGATTGTGGATTCTAGAACACTCTAGCTCTCTCTCTCTCTCCTCTTCTCTCTCACCAGCATCTCAAACCCTTCTCCCTTTTCCTCATCTCTTCTTCTTTTTTTTGGTTTTAGACCCTCTGCCTCCACCCTCCTTTCTCTATTCTCCCTATTTTGGCTTTTAATTTATGTTATTTTATCAAAGACCCAACAAATGTACCCACAGTACTTTTCCTAATTATACTTCTACATTTTAACTATTTTTTTTTTTACTATTTTTTATTTTTTTTGTTTCTTTGTGTTGTTTACAAAATATGCTATTCATGTGAAATTTTTTTTTATAGAATTCTTTCTTCTATACATGTGAAATTTTGTTTTATAGAGTTTTTTCACCTTTGTTTAAGATTTGGGGGGCTAAAAACCTATTTTTTTTCTTGAATTATTTAGGGAATGATATAGAAGATATTGGCTTAAATAGACGATCCAAGAAGTTAAGGAAGGAAGGAAGGAATGCTTAAGTTTGGCTTCAACAAAAGCTGAAGAAGTAGGTTTTGGCTTCAACAAAAGCTGAAGAAGTAAGTTTTGTTTTCTTCAATTTTCATCAATTATTATATTTATTTTGGATATGTCATTATTGTGAAAATTTGGGATATGTTTTGGTTTACATTTATTTAGTTGCGTCAAGTTCGAAAGGAGATTAATATGATGATATTTTTAATTTTATATTTGTTTAATGGGACCGACTTTAACAAGAAGATTAATCAAAATTTTCATATGATTTAATGTGAAAGATATTAATATGATGATAATTACTTATTAGCAGATTTTAATTATAAAGATAATTAAATAAATATTTATTTACTTTTGTGGGAGGTTATAATTAGGATCAATTTTTACTTTGATTATAGGTTTTTATTTTTGTGTTATAGAGATAATTATTATAGGAGTATGATAGTTATAGATTTGTGTGGGGTAACTTTTATTTTCCACAAGATTATATTAGTTGTTTTTATTGAGAGTATTGTTTAGGGATGATGAATTGATATAGTTTTTAGCTAATTTTATGATTAATATAGAAATATAGAGTTTTGATTTATTTATCAATAATACAATATGAATATTAGAAATATATAATTTCTTTCTAGATTAGATAGCCAATATTTTGAGTTTTGGAAAATTAAATTTTTCCTTTTTGAATAGATACAAAATGCAAAAAAACTTGAGGGAAATACAAGGGAGTCAACTTTCATACACAAACAGATTTAAAGAAACTACCTTCACTTGATTTTTGCTTCAGCATTTTGACATTCAATTGTAATTAAATATGCTGGCAAAAAAAAGCAGCTAATGTCTTTGGCTTTGCATTTTCTTCTTTCTTCCTTGCTTTAGTGCTGTTTATTATTGCAACAAAAGTGTTGATATTGTTTCATACATTGAAAGTTCAAAGAATTAACGAGTTTTTCAAGATTCTTATAGTTGATATTAGAATAGATATGATTAGATTGAATAGGAGGTGCATGCAGGTTCTTGCATCTTTGTTTTTATAGTTTACAAGAGCATACATGGAATATGTTTTATCAGTTTATAATCTGATTAAATATTATTAATGATGAGTTAGTGTTTCATATTTGGATAAAGTGTTGAAAAAGTAAATTATTATGAAAATTTGATCTTGATGAAACCATGTATGTTCTGTTATTAGAACAAAAGAGAAAACATGTATGAATCAATCTGATGAATTCTCAAGGTTACGGTTTGTATGGTCTCTAATTATCAATATTTTATAGTCAAAATGCAAGTAAATCAGATGAATTGAACTTAAATTTTATTTTGTGTGGTTTTAATTCAAATTTTTCTAATACTAGAATACCAAGTTTAATTTGCAGCTCTGGAGACTATTGTTTACCTTGCAATACTTTTTTCTTTATAGTGTAGAAAGTCTGCATAAAATTAATGAGTTTATTATTGGACCAAACTCATATTAGAAATGAGAAGTAAATAGTTCACATTTGGATATATTCATATCAGAGAGAATTATGAAATTTTGATATTATCAGTTTTAATTTGGATGTAAAAATATTTATATTTCACTGTTACAATAATGTATAAAAACATGAGTAGATGTGTGTAGTTAACTATAAATGTGAGGAGCTTTTGTACCTAATCTATATTAATTAATTTATTAAGCACTGAAGCAAGTAAAACAGGTTAATTTTATTAAGATATGAATTTCTGTGATCATAGTTCATATTAATAAGAAAATAGATTAGCAAAATAAATTTGCAAAATTTTGACTTGTAAGCTAGCTTTTATTAGTGCCATTTTGTATAATTGTCAGATGTTTAATTGGTTTAATTGATTTTAGGTACTGCAACAAATTCAGTTAATCTTGATCTTGAAAGATTTTAAGTTTCGGGTTGTCTATTGTATGACAACGAATTGTAATGATTTGAAAATTTGAATTGAGAAGAAGAAGGAATAAAGATATTAGAGAAATCAGAGAGGTTGCAAAAGGGAATTAGGCTAATGAAGAAGAAGAATTGAGGATTAGAAAAGGAGAGAGACTAGTATTGATTAGGGAAGGATTCAGATTGTCATTACATTTATGACCCTATTACATTTGCAATTTCATGATTTATACAATGTATCTATAACTCGAATCTCAAGAAGTTTAGAACTAACTGATTATAGCAAAATTGGATAACTACTTTTAACTATTTTTCTCCTTGAGCTTTAGCTGTCTTTAGCAATAGTATATCTCAACATCTTGGTAGAAACTTACAAACTCTTATCCATCATCCAAAGACCTTCCAGGTCATAACAAGAATCTTATCTTTGGTCTTGTGTAGATGATGTACTTATTCTATAACATCTTAGTTTGAATTTTGAAGGACTATTACTAAGTGCATTAAATTTTTGCGAATCAATTTAAATTTTTAAGAGCTTTTAAGTTTTGCAGTATTCTAGCTCATGCCAATTTGCATTTCCTCAACTAAAACTGCATTTACCAAAATGTATATATTACAACGTGTGAGCTAAAAAACTAGTAATAAAAAATTATCTTCCTATCTTACTTTAACTAACTATACTAGAAGTTAGATGTGATCAAATTCCAAATCTATCCAATGAAGACCAATAATAATTAGCCAACATAATAAACCAAACCAAGCAACTAAACCAAAATCCATAACAAATAAGAATGCCCAAGAATAATCTAGCACGTAAGAAAAGCAATAAAGGCGAAATAAAGTAAACAAAGCAAGTAAACTATGTTAGGCATAAGTAAATAAAGTAAACAAATCAATAAAGTAAATTAAATATGAACTAAATAACTAAAGATAAAAGCTTTAATAAAAATAATATTTTACAAACTAAAGGAAAAATCTTTAAAACTAAATCTAAGCTAATCTAAGAAAAGCATTAAAAATATAATACCTTAGCTCTATATAAGGTTCTTTGAGAAAGGATAGAGAGCAATAAATGAATTCCATAAACTTATATAGGGGATACAAGATAAGTCAAGAAATAGAGTAAAAACTGCAACCAAAAGCGAGAATTGCTAGAAACTGCTATTGCCCTTTTGCCTTGGTACACGCCAGCATATCCTCTTGAGCCTTAGGTGCACTACCAGAACAACCACTAATGAGTGGTGAACCAATGCACCACCCCACTTGTTTCTTGGGTTGGTAGCTCCAACTTGTTATACTAATGCTCTTTTTCCTTGTCCAATCATCATCCTCACACATAGGACTTGAACACAAAAAACACTCATTTTAACTTAAAAACTTAAGGATTAACTTAGAATTCGAACGAATTGGAGTAAAAATGACCCAAACTTTCTTAAAGTTATCACATTCCTTACTTAAAGTTTTGCTATTCCTGAGCAAAGGACACAACAAACATAAGACCAACAAAACAAACATACAACATGGGAATTGAATATGTCAGCACAATTTGTCAGTATTTTCCTAACACTTTACATCAGAGATTAAGTTTTTAGTTACCAAGTTAACCTAATCATAAAATTTTCATTCATCATAAAGGCAACTGAAGTCAATAAAAAATGAATACTATCAAAACACCAAATCAGGAAGAATTTATGCACAATGAGACTTAATCAAAGACATTTCATTCCAAATTCCACAATCATCCCTTTCCAACTAGTAGAATCAATAAGAAAAGGATTCAATAGGACTTTAATGAGTTAACTAGAATCAAACAAAATATCAAACACAAAACTATGTTTATGCATAAATCTTTTATAGATATGTCAAGTATAGCCTTAGAAGGTTTTTTTTGTGAAAGAATTTGTCAACTTTATGATAAATTAAAGACCAAATTCCATTGAAACATTAAAATGAGAACCTTATTTACCAAGAGCCAATTTCCAAATTTAAGACCAATATTATCAAAGAAGTAATAAGAAATCAACCTTGGCATAATCACAATTCTAAACACAAATATATATATATATATATGTATGTATGTATGTATAGTATGTAAGTATGTATGTATGATATGTATGTATAAACTAGAGTTATTATCTACCTTTAAACTATGGCTTTGAGCAGTTTAATTCATATTTCCAGCGTTTAATTGAGCGTTTTGATTTAATTGTATTCATTTTGTTTTGGAATTAGCTTTGTTTCTAATATTTAGTTATTAGTATGAACATGCGTTAATTTGGGATTTTGTTAGAATGACTTATTTGGCTAATTATTTTCTAGGAGAAGAATTGTGAGGATGAAAGTAAAGATTACAAGTGGCCAAGGAGCAAAATGCAAATTGATAAAGATTGAAGACGTGAGTTGAATAGAAATCGGTGTCGCGACATCGAATATTTGGTGTTGCAACATTGAGTTGGAGTTTGAGTTGTAATTTTCAACTCGATGTCACGACACCAATTATTCGATGTCACGACATCAAAGCGCATTTGCTTATTGTGTAATGCAATTTTGTAATTTTGGTTTGCAGCTTTCCAAAAACTCTCTTGTAGGGACATGCAAGTACACATAGTAGGAGTGTAGTTAGTAATTAGGAGTAGCATTGCAGTTTACCTTAGAACTCAAGTTTCCTTTTAATACAAAATTTCTCTCTTTATTTTTCTTTAGATCTTAGCTTTAATTTCTACCAAGTTTAAATTTTGATTAATTAATCTCAGTGGGATTTTCATTTGCTACAATTAGATATAATGCTTTCTCTTTGATTTTCTTGCAATTTAAGTTACTTCTATTTCAAATTTCCTTAGAAGTTTCTAAGATTCTTACTTTAGAAGCAAATTTTAATCAAAATTCTTCATTTCCTTGCTTTAATCCATAGTTATTTTTAGTGTGTTTCCTTTTATTCAATCAAAAATTCAAAAATATTTATTTTTAAACTCAATTTCTTTACAAATTCTCTTAGCCTTATTAAGCAAAAAATTGAACATTATTTGTGTTCATGCATACTTTTTGATTTCCTTAACCAAATTAGGATTATATGCTTCCTTAATTTCATCAATATATTTGAGTAGATTTAGTTGAAATAGAGATAATCCTAAATTCTTTCATTAGATTAGTACACTTTAATTAGTCCTTTCCTTCGTAGTTTACTTGTTTAATTGAGTTTGTCGATATTAGTTTATTTTATTTGTTGGTTAGTCTAACTACACAATGGCCTTTAAATCTTGGTGTTTTTCAATAAGAAATCCTCATAGGAATAATACTCACTCATTCTATATTACTACCAACCTCGTATACTTGCGAGAGTAAAGGTCAAGTACAAGCAATTTGTGCGGTTTTTTTGCTACTTGTTTTTTTTTTTTTTTTGATTGATCTCTACCTTAAGAATGAAATATATATATATGTATATATAGAGAGAGAAACTTAATATAAAAATGTTTATAGTTTAAATAAATAAAATACTACTTCAAATCACTTTTCACTATTATTGGACAACCATAAGGCTCCCATAGATAAGGAATTATATTACATCGAAACTAAATGTAAATGCCATTCACTAAGAAAACACATTCCATACAAAACATTAGTCTCACTTTCCTTTTCTTTTTTGGGCGAAAAACCACTGGTACCTTGGTGAGAGGTTGGACACCCATCTATTGATAATTTGAGCAAAAAATTACAGGGAGAGGGACTAGATCAAAATCTCCAAGAAGCTGTACAAGTAAGACCCTAGGTCGCAAGGAAATATCTAGCTCGGATATAGCGGGAACCCTCTAAACCCAATCTAAGAATACCTTTAATACAATGGAGAACATCAATATGCAAAAAATGAATATTACAAGAAGAACTACTACTTGCTAACTTAGCCCAAGTATCAGCAACACAATTTGCTCCTCTAAACATATGCTAGAGAATGTACTTTCCATGTCGGAGGAGAGCTCGAATCTTACATAATTTAAGAAACCAATGCTTTTAGAAACTTTGTCCAAGAGACTTAAAAAAAAAGGATAAATTCAGCCTCAATATCTTTATCGAACCAATTTTGTTTTGAAACATACAGAATAGTCATGCCAGATAATACAATAGTCATGCCAATACAATATCACAGTATCAAGATTTAGAAGGATGTTACCAAATAACAAGAATTACACTTACTACGATCAATTGGAATTACGCTACACTTTAAGGTTAGAACCATACCAAATCACTTTACCAACCTTGTACCCTCACTGTTGCATGCATTTTGAAGCTACCTCAACACTCTAATTTTTCAATATTTAGCTAAAATCAAATAGATATCAGGAATATCTAGAACACTTCACTTGTTTCATACCGAATAAGGTTAAACCTCCTAATTTCAACAGATGCAAATATGTCGGAGTGGATTCTAGGTCAATCGTTGGCCCAATGCCTTCCCGATAATCGTTGACCACAACCGACTGGACCCCACTATATTTTACTCAAGTGAAGATTATATGAGTTCTAGAGGTGGCTTACGCGTAGCACTTGGTTTGCGAAACTTCCAATGAATTCACATGCACAATTAAACCAACACGTGAGCTCATAACATTTCTCATTACAAAAATTACAAATAGGATTCCAGATAGATCAAAGATAACGGTTGCAAGTCAATATGAACAAATCACCAAATTGTTCCACGAGAATTTCACACCTTTTTAAGATATAACACAATGAAAAATTCTAAAACATATTTAAAACGAAAACAATAACACTCAATTTTCCAAAGCCTTTGAACATAATAATAGAATTTAATAGAATGCCTTGCTATTTATCAAAATATTATTAACTAGCTGAACACAATATATTTTGAAAAATGTTTTTTCGGAACATGGATCTCAAAAGATTAAGCAACAATTGATAACAAGAACCACTCCATTTTAATTAAAAAAAATTGAGTTATAAACATAATAGTATAATTTATGATTGTAAAATTTCAGTTTTCACAATAACTATTAAAATCATCATATCGAGAGATTTATTATTTGTATCACTTTGATATTTATAGAAATGGAAACTAGAGTCAAATTTACAAAAGTTTTAAGAAGACATCAGTTTCTAATTAATAATATAATATGCTCTAAAGTGCCTCACAAATCAAAATGGTTTCTGAAACTTTATTTATGTAACAGATTTGTAACGGTTACTATTGTTTTGAGAAATAGAATCATGGAAGATTCTTCATACCGCTTCAAATGTCTGTGAGTCTAGTTTCAAACGCCATTGATTTTCAAAGAAATTATTAAAGTAGAGTGAAGCTCAATTTAATTTCAAATTATAATGTGTGACTATATAGTTCATTAAGAAACAAATTTATTTATTTTCATGAATGAAAACTTTTTACAATCCTTCTAGCATTCCAAACTATTTTTCTTTTAAAATGATGAAAGATTCGGATAAATATTTGTAGTACCAAGAGTATAATTAAGTATAATTAGTAAGAAAGGTTTCATATATTGATATAACTGGTATACTTTTATTAGTATTTTAATGAAAACTAATATCCCCAAAAATAATAACTTTAACAAAATTAGGATAATTTCTTAGTTAAAATAATCAAACAACTTAAGTTTCTAACCACGATACGACTTTTATCAATATATAGTATTTATTTATTTTTCTTAGGTATTTCATGTACAAGGTGAAATAAACAAAATCAATTCTTACAATGCCAAGAGTTATTTTTAGGAATACAAATATAGAATTCAATTCACTATATACATATATATGTTTCTATTCTCCATCGTTTTCAACATAAATGAGAAATTATATACATATATGAGCAAATATTTACATAACAAAATTTATGCCAACAATATACTTGCATAATAATTTCTTGATATATCGATATTAGAATAAAAAGTTGCATAATATATATATACAGATTCAGTATTTATTTATCACTTATGCTCATAGTTTTGACATTCACATGAACTTTACAAGTATTGGTGCACTTCCCTAGGTAAGGTAAGTAATTTTACCTATTGCACTAGTAAGGTCTATATCATTTATGTGTCTCAACTTGATAATACTCTTGGATTTGAGAAAAATGTTAAATATATACACATATATTTTGTTTAACCATGCCTCGTTTTCATTTATCATATCTTGCAATCAAATAAGAGTTAATATAATGACATAAGACAAATTTGTAAATATTCACATCCCTATCACATTCTTGTGCAAATACTTTTCACAATTACATGTTTCCAATTTTGAAACATAATTTTCAAAAGTGGCACTCGAAAAATATGCACTTCAAAAATATTTTGAAAGGAGTACTCACCTTGAACATAAATAACTTACTAATCCAATTGCAAATGAAGGTCTTGATAAGCATCTTTGACGTAATTGAGAGTACATGTATGTTATGTAGGAAGATACAAATGTGTTAAATTCATTTCAAAGGTGAAATGTAAACATTTTAAGGAAAACAACTTTTGCTATTATAAAAGAATACAACTTTGCAAAGTACGTTTCAGATTCGGTAGCTCTCACAAAAATTGAGATAACTCAGGGCACAAGATTGGAAATACCAAGAGCTTAGTGTCAAATAAAACTAGACAAAGTGTCTACAATCGTATGTTCACAACAACTTCACATAAGTTTCATTCCTAATCATATAGATACAAGGTACATAATACACACTTGTGAATACCTCAATCTATGATTCAAATCAATAAATGGCTCAAAATTAATTCCAAAGTTAGAGAAGTACTAAAGTTTTAATACAAAATTCTAGAATCGATATTGTTGATAAAAATAGTCATAACTTGAAATCTATGATTTGTATAACAATGATCATTATAGAAATAGAAACTAGGCTCGCGAAGCTAAAACTCTTATGGAGAACATAGTGTCATTTTCCACCCTAATTTTCTAAAAAAAATTGGTCCTCAAGGATAGAAGCATTAAAAAATGTAAATGCATAATCTCAGATTTGACAGTATTTACCAAATTTATCATAACTTGAGATCTATAACTCATATCACAATAATCTTTATAGAAATGGAAACATGAATCAAAGATCTAAAATTCTTATCAAGGAATCATTACAAGATTCAGATAATAACATATTCTCAATCAACTTCGAAATCACTGCACGAAAAAACCAAATCTGTCCATTACAGCTAGAGTTTATTTTCATTCAACTTTAGATGTTACAATATCTGCTTAACTATACAACATATCACACTGCAGTGATTTACCAAAACACAACCAACTCAAAAACTATAAATTGACATCTTTTTATATCAGATAGAATTTTTAGTAAATCTATTAATAGCATTTCAATGTATTTATAGCTAAAATTGCCAAAATAAATAATAAAATTTCAAGGAAAAAAATAGAAACTCACCTCAATTTTGTAAAGACTTTCACCCCTAACTTTTGATATCTTTCTCTACTATGTTAAAAGAAGATTGAAGAGAAATAGAAAGATAAATTGCTTTTGGGCAATTTATAGAAAATCTAGGGTTGCAAAATTTACACAAGTCGTAAGGTCAACCCTACACTTGTCGTAAACCATCCCTCTCTTCCATGCAACCCTAAGTTTTGGTATAAGTTGTTTAAGGATTTTTTTTTAAATGAAAAATTGCATCAAAACCCACGAATTTGTAGATATTCAAAATGGGACATAATTAAAATTTGGAATCACATTTGATCCCACAATTTCCATAATTTTAGTTAAATCCATTTTTCAATTTTGTAAAATTAATCAAAATTTTCAAAATTTATTGGAAATGTTAATTTACTAAAGGAAACTCAACTTTAAAATTTGGGATTGTCACAGTAATATTGGCAAAATTAAAGTGCTTGCCATCGGTCATCATCCAAAAATATTTTGCTCGTTGTCGGCAATTGTGGTTAGAGAAATATTAGCCGATAGCGAGTTTTGAAGGCTCAAATATGTTCACAGTTGGCAAACAGATACAAAATCACAGTAGTTCATAGGTTCATCATCAGCAAACAATAATACATGGTAAGACTGCCATCAACGCACACCCATTACGAGAAGTAGAGTTTGAATACAATATAGCCATTGATTGAGGGATGAAGTGTTGGGCATTCTTGAATCTAATAGGCTGGCCTAGGGTTCCTTCTGGAGATATAGGAGGAATTCATTATTCTAAAAAACTACTTTTAGTCAGTAGATTGATGGTTTTAGTTCACCAAATTCTTACTTCAGTTGTTGGCTTTGAGGATTTACATTCTTGTTTTAGTGTCAGATTTCAACAATTTAAATTGAAGTAATATTTTCTTTTAGGGTTATTTAATTTTGGTAATATTTTCATTATTCTTTCATTGATTGATATTTGTGTTTAGTAATCATTTTATCCTATTTAAGATTTGATTTTTACATGTCCTAATCGTAGATAAATATGATTTCTTCTATTGTAATGGTCTCCTTTTATGCTCCCTATAGTGAATATGCTCAAAATCCATTAGGGTTTTGGTACACGTGATGCGATTTCCCAATGGGTGAACTCAAATGAATAATTAATTGGAAGAATTGCATTTCTCTAGTAATAATTAATTTTGCACAAAATTAATAAATATAGCCACGGTTGTTCGAGGAGAAAACATAAGTTAATCCTACATCATGGACTGCCATAAATTTTTAGGCTGGGAATACTTTAAGATAGTGACAGACTAAATTATCTGATTGGTTCTTGATATTTCCATGCAGTAAAACACTAGTTCAGCTGAATTACTTTGAGAGATCCACCTTTTATTTGATTAGTTTGAGAAGTCTAATTGTAACGAGAAATACGAATTAGGCTATAGTTGGCAATTGAACATCCGAAATGTACGATTTGACTAATTATTTGGTGAATTCAAGTATTCCTATAATTTGGGTACTGTGGTACTCAACCTACTTTATTTAATTGATTGATACTTTATTTATGATGAAGTAATTATTAATCGATAGTTTGTAACAGTCTTTCCTAATTGTTGTGTTATTTTATAAAAATTTAAAAACAATTAAATTCAAGTTGCCTGAATAGAATATCATCGAGTATATCTTGGTACTTGCTAGTGCACTCTGCGTGGGAACGATACTAAATTCTTATGGGATTCAGTGGACAGTTTCAAATAAGAGTTAATAAACTACTATCTCTGACCACATTGTAACAAAGACTTAGCTTCCTTTGTCTTATCAATGCCTTTGTTTGCAAATTCAAGCATTCATAACTGCATAAGTAATTTTCAAAATGAACAGCATAAAAAAACAATGTTGCATGAACAAATTTCTTGCTTAAACTAATTGTGCAATATATACACTCACGCATATTCATTATTTGACATAATAAGTTTAAGATAGCCATATTTGAGAAAGACAAATTCTAAGATAGGCAAGGATTTTGAGGAAAAACAAAAATGCAATATTGTAGAGAGAACTAAAAATTTATTAAAAACGAAAAGATATGAAACAAATGATAGTTATTAGTAATAATAAAAAAAAATAAGACCAAAGACTTGAAGGACCTTAAAATTGGCGGGAAGCAAATGACATACAAGAAAGTGAACTACTGTTAGTAATACTAATATAAAGTTATATTAAATTATCTTAGTTTGGAGAATTTTAATTAAACTCTAATAAGATGAATTTTAAAAAGATGCTGAACATGATAAAGTATTAAGAGTTATATAGAAAAGTTTATGAGCAAAATGATGGGAAGAAATACTCAATGTTATGAAACCAATAAACCAGTATACAATTCATTTCAAATTATCCATCATGAACCTATAGATACATCTTTTTTGGCTCTTCATGAACAACAATAGTGAAATGATTTTTAGAACAGATACTAAATAGCCTTAGTCCAATACTTCATTTGAGAATCAACAGACTAAAAGATCCTCCATATATGCATGAACTCTAAAACTTTCCCCATTTTAAAATGCCTCCAAGTTTTCCCAGCAAAAATCCCATTATGTTGCATCCGTAGGAGGAAGCTACCTTTGGTTACACATAGAGTTTCCATTATAAAATAAAGCAGGATAAGGAAAGAGAATTTTGCATAAACCAAATGTGTAATCCTTAGAACTCTAACTAAACTACTAGTCCCTTATCAAGATCTAGAGAGATAAAGTACTAAAATGAATTGTACTAATTTCATTTTTTTTTTTTCAAATTTAGAAGTATAAAGAACTAGATTTGAGTAGTTCTAATGACGATAAGCATGAACTATAAGATCTACTAAGAGACTCTTATAAGTTGTCTTTGGTGTATAAGAGTACATCAAACACAACTTATCCTTATCTTTCTCGTATTTCAAATTCCATATTACTGTGAAATTGTCTCTTCTACTCATTATACATAAAATTCATATTTAGAATGGAGTGAACAAAAGAAAAAAGTTAGTCAATTCAAAAACTTCCAATAGCAGAATTATCAAATAAATAATTAGTTGCAAAATTAATGATTAAAATAATTAATCACACTAAGATCTAAAGATGTCTTGTAAAGTTCTCTTTCCTGGGACTAGAAAATTTTGTTGGTAGAAGTTGTAGAGAGTATTCAGAAGTTATGATGGAGTTGAGTTACGAGACATATAGGAGTATATTGTGTGAGGATAAAGTGACATCCTGTAATATATTCTTTCCAAGTTCAAGTTTGAAAGGGTTTTGCCTATGTTTTCTTGAGGAAGGGAAATTCATGATATCGTTGGAATAGGCATTCTGGTAGAATGACGCTTCCAACTTAAAAGTCCCATACTGAACATGAGACAGAAGGGATAAGTTAGAAACGCATTTCTATTCCAGGTCATTACTGCATACCAAATATGGGGTTTAGTTTAACATTTTGGCTACTTGCCAATTTATTTTTCGATAGAAAGGTGTCATTACACTGAAGTCTAAGATTGTATGGGAGTTTACAATTTAGATTTAGGATTTGTTTGGATAAAAGCATTGTTATGCTTTGATCCTTTGAACATCACAAGGATTACTATACCTTTCATGTAAGTGATGACAATAGTGTTTCTCTATGGAGTTTTGCTTTCACAAGCAGGGATGATGTTTTTGGAGAGAAAACTCTATGGTGCCAAATGGTGGGATAGATAGTAATGACCTTAGCAATGATTTTTTATTGTATTTCAGTCTTGTTATTTTTATACAAAATACAACAACAATAGATTTTAGTTTGAGAGACATAAATTGCCACTCAAAGAGCACAATCATGAGAAGAAGTTTCCTAGAAACATTCAAATTGTATTTTCTCATGTATGCATATGAATCTTACAAATGTAATTAGATTTTTCAGAAAAATGCTTAAGTTTTATATGACTTATTAATGTGGTTTCCAACTATCAATGCTTCAAATTATTGCAACATGCATTCTTCAATCCTGATTTCTTTTAAACAATTGTATTTTCTTTAAAATAAAATAGAAGGAACAACATATTTTTTTTGTTTCACACGGTTTTCTTTAATCTCTTTTTTCTTTTGACTTTTCTTTTTTGTGCGAAGTACTTGGTAAACCTTCTACATTTGTGATGTCTCTAAAAATGTCTAAAAAGCTACTAAACAAAATTGTGTCAAATGCTCGATCTTCCATCTTAGTAAATTAATTGCATTTAGGAAATAACTATCAATATTTCCTTTCTTTTGGGAATTTGTATTATTAGAATATTAGGGTAAATAATTTTTTCACCAACGAATCTGCTCCTTTGTTTTTTTTGACATTTTGTTTGAATAGGAACTAATATTGGACTCTAAGATCTTTCAGTTTATTAATTTTTTTTGGTGGATTAGGCCCAAAAGGCTACTAGTACCACAGTCTTGACTCATCCAACTGATAAAAGGAATCTTATATGCAACTAAAAATCATAAATGTTATGCTTTGTTTTAAATTACCACTAGAAATATAATAACTTATTTGTAGAACTTGCAACTATAATCTTGTTTAGATTCATAAACAAGTTATCTTTGCATTTTATTTTCAACTAGAAACAAAATTGCTCTCCAATCTCAAGCATTATTTTGAATTAATTTTCCATTTCCTTTCACCAAACCTAATATATCTTAATTGGTATCCCTGACTTGGCTTAGTTTAGTTGCTCAAACAATGCAGATTTTTTGCTTTGTGTTTTCTATTTGTTCAAAACGAGAATATACCTAGGAATTAACTTGAAAAACTATGGTAACTATCATAGAGATACCATGCAATCTATTGTCATGTGAAGTGTTTAATCCTTATACCTAAACTGGAAAAGAAAACACAAAAGAATTTTTTCTCTCTAGAATTTCTCTGCATTTTCTCTTGCTGAAAGAATAAATCAAGGTCCTTTTGTAGATATTTTGCAAGGAAAACAAAAAGGATCTCATGGTGGTTTTTGTTAAACTACTAGGAAAAATGAAAGGTGAACAAGCACTATTCTTTATGAAGGAGGAAATTTCTAAATTGTCTCAGCTGTTCTAGTTGGCATTGATGGAAAATTTTCACTTGGACAACCTCGTCTAATTTTTATAGAGGAAATTAGAACAACTTTTCATACAATTGGTTTCAAGGGAACTTTCACATTGGTTTGATAGATTCAAAACATGTCCTCATTCAGTTTACATTAGAAGAAGACTACTTGAGATGTTGGATTAAAGGTTCACTATACATCAATGTTTTCCCAATGTGTGTTTTCAAGTGGTCCCCTATATTTCCTCTAGATATTCATCAATTGCGCTTGTATGGATAAACTTTGACAATCTCCCTTTGATCTTCTATGACAAGGAATCTCTATTTTTTGTGGTTTAGGTAGTTGGTAATCCATTGAAAATCGATATTGCAATTGCAACCGTTTCGTGTCCAAGTCATCCCAAATTTTGTGTTGAGCTTGATCTATTGATAAACTCCCTAATAGGGTTTGTCTAGGTATGGAAGAAGATGGAATTTTGTAGTCAATTTTATATAAAAACATGCCTTCTCAATGCTAGGCTTGATCAGTTTATATTAAATTCCTTGAAAAAGATTCATTTACATCACACGTAAAGTAATTTATGCATGTTTGTTCACCTAGTTGTGTACTTTATCGCAACAGGGAGAACTGAGCCTAAAAAATCTCGTGCCATATTTTATTGTGGAGAACTTGATACTATATTCATGATTACTTATGTATGGTTGTAAACTTGGTTATGTACTTCATTACATCAGAAAGAATTGGGCCTTGCTATGTGTAGGTTTGATACGCTTGGCCAATATTGGACTTGGTTAAAAAACCCTAGCTACCACGGGTCGGCAACCTACCTGTTCTCGATGGAACTATGCTAATCATACTCTTAATTCTCTTGTCTAGAGGTCAATTGAAAAACCTCTCAAGGATGATGATGGGAAATCACTTAAGAAGGTAGTTAGAGCAAAAGAAGATTCAAAAATTGAATTGAAAGAAAAACCACCCGACGATAAGTGTAATATGATGAGGGATCAAGAGACTTGAGCAAAGGAACAAAAATTTTTGTATTGCAAAAAATTGAAAGTCATAAAAAGAAATTTGAGCAATGGTTCGAGAAGCAATTGGATGTGATAATTGATGCACAAGCCTTGGCGAAAGTATGGAAAGAAGGACATGTTCTAGTAAATTACGTGAATCAAGCCTTAATAGTAGGGAAATATGGTGTCAAGCTTTTCTCGTGGAAACCAAACGTAAAGGTGGCCGATCACCTTTAACGACTTGAATTGATCAACCATTGCCATAGTCAAACTAGTGACTATAAAAGAGTGCTATAAAAGAGTGCTTCTTAGGAGGCAACCCAAATTTTACATTCTTTAGTTTGATTACTTTTGGTATTATTTTGTGTTTAGTTTTACTTTGGTGTGATTTGAATTGTTTAGAGCTAGATTTGGTTTTGAAAAATTTGCCTTTAATTTCAACAATTCATCCTAAGAAACGATTGGAATTAGTCTTCTAAACTTGTGTTTTTAAGTGTAGGAGGTGCATGGTCTTGAAGGGAAGTGATGAAGAAAAAGGATGAATTGTGTAAGTATTGAAAATCTAGTTCTTTTGCTGAAAATAGGTCCATGTCACGACATCAACCACATTCTTTTGGAGGGCATTTTCATTATCTAAGTCTGTGCTACGGCATAAAATATTTAGAAAACACCTATCTCCTACTACTAACTAGGTGGCATCCCGCAAGTATACGGTTGTCAACTAATAGTAAGGGGAGTAGGGATCGTTCCCACTAGGATTGTTGGATGGCAAATACTGAGATATACGGGTATTTGTATAGTTAAGCAAGAATCAATGAGTGAGAGATGAAACTGCACTAATCAAATTCATATTTAAACTCCAATAAATAGGACCAAATTAAACTACTTTATCTACAAAAACAAGTAAGGGAAAATAACCAATTATGAAATTAAGAGACTAGCCACTAAATTCTAACAAAAGCAATTAACTAAAAGTACTTGTGTTTACCCTAAATTGAATAAAATAAGATTAAAATTAAAAAGTAAGCAAGTTACCTAATTAAAAAGACTACAAATAAGATTCTTGAAGAATTGAAAGCAACCATTTCTTCATTAAAAATTGGAACAAGTCAATATTGAAATCTAAATATTTTTGGATTTTTGATGATAATAGAGAAAGCCCACTAAAAATTAACTAGAAATTAATGCAAGGAATTAAGGATTTTTGACTAGAAAGCAAGAAATAAACAAGAACCCTAATTTTTCTATGAAACGCTAGATTGCAAGGAAAGAGATTTTTCACCAAATTAAACATGAAAGCAAGTAAAAATTGTAGCTACTTGAAGCTATTGATAAACCCACTACAACTATCTAATCAAAATTTAAACTTTCTAAGAAATGAAAACTAGATCTAAAAGACAATTAGAGAGAAATTTTCATTAAAGAAGAGACTTGAAGTTCAAGCTATCCTAATCTATCCTAACAACTTCCTAATTGTAATCCTACTTGCCTATTACAATTTTTAAAAGGAGCTTAAATAGTATAACATTACACAAGGTAAAAATCAGGAATTCTTTGCTGAAAGATTACAAAGTGTACCCTCACAACTTAACCACTAGCGAGTCGAGATTGCGATATGGATAAGTCAAGATCTCAATATCGACTCGCTAAACATTAAAGTGATTTTCCAGAGTCCAGATCACGATATGAAGAATTCCAGATCGCGATCTGGACTCTCCTCCCAGCAATCCTTCTATTCTTTGATAATTATAATTTGGTCCTCTGAGTTTTGTCCATCCCAGCTTCCAATATCTAATTTTTTATCCTCATAATATTAACGCAATTAAGAAATTAATTAAGCTAAAAATTTAATAAAAACTTATCATATTTAATAAGAACAAAAATATAAACACATATGAAAGAAATTAACTTAAACTTTCATTTAACTACCTAAAGTTCGGGATTTATGCTATCAAAATGGCACAATTTAGAGGAAAATAACTCTAGTTTCCTAGAGTTATCAGAACATGTATAATCCTTCTTGGAGGAACCATCCTAATTTTTCATGTAGCAACTCCAACAATCAATCCAATGCCCTTAACAACTAGCAACCCAATCCCCACCTCAAAATGTCCAACACACTCAAGCCTCAAGTTCCTCATCTTGACCTTATCAACTGCCACATCAAAGAAATTTCTGACCCAACTCATATCAATCATTTCCTAATCCTTCATTTCAAAACCAACAACCAATGCCTCAATTTCAGTATGCAAACTCTCCCCAACCTATGTATCATGACCAATATACTCCAAGAGAGAATGTTGGAGAAGATGTTTGGAAAAGAGAAGCCGAGTACTTGAGGAGAGAGTCGGATAGGAAAAATGAGGAACACAAGAGAGATTATGAGAACTTGAAGGCATCTACAAAGAATTTGGAGATTCAATTGGGCCAATTTGCGAGGTTGAATAATAAGGGGCCTTTTGGGATGCTTCTAAGTGATATCATTCCAAACCCCAAGGAGCAATGCATAGGCCATCACCCCAAGGAGTGGTAAAGAGTTGGAAGAAAGGGTTGAGAAAAATTTGTTGAAAAGTGGAGAAAAGAAGGAGTTGCAGGACAAAGAGTAAGAAAAAAGGGAGTTTTCAAATGGGCAAGACAAAATGATGAATGAGTCTATTAAACCCAACTCACTAACCAATGAAGGCAAGGATCCGAAGCATCATGAGCCAAAGCACATTAATTTGCCCTTTCCTCAAAGGATAAGGATGAAGAAAAGGCAAAGTAGTTCAACAAGTTTCTTGAGATCTTCAAAAAGCTTGAAATCAACATTCCATTCATGGAGGCACCTGAGAATATGCCCACCTATGCTAAATTCATGAAACAAGTCCTCACTTCAAAAAGGAAATTGCATGGGGATGAAATCTTATGCTTAACGGAGAATTGTAGTGCACTCCTTACAAAAGATTGCCACCAAAGCTTAAGGACCCAGGATCATTTTCTATACCTTGTGAGATTGGGGGTCTACAATTTGGAAGAGCATTGTGTGACTTGGGAGCTTCAATAAATCTCATGCCTTCTACGGTATTCAATAAGTTAAATAGAGGACAATTGAAGCCATGCTCGTACAAGTATCTCATTGCAACTTGTGGACTGGAGCATAAAGTTCCCAAAGGGGATCATTGAAGATGTGATTGTGAAAATTGACAAATTCTACCTTCCGGCCAATTTCATTGTGCTTGAAATGGAAGAGGATGAAGAGATGCCAATCAGTTGGGAAACCTTTCATTGCTATCAGTCGTGCACTTATTGATGTTCAAGAAGAGAAGTTGGAATTTCGGATAAATGATGAAATTGTTACATTTAATGTTTTCAGTTCATTAAAGCTTCCTTCAATTTTTGAAGATGTCATGAATATAAATGTGGTAGATGACTTAATTGATAATTGTTGTAGGAATGCAATGGAGAATTTCTCAATGGCGGAAAAGGTCTTAGAGTCAAATGCTCTATGTCAAGATGATGAAGAAGGGATGAGGAATTTGAATCATTTCTAGGATGAGACCTTATTGCAAAAGGAGGATGAGGAGAATCAAGAAAAAGGTAAAGGGGAGTCTCCAACCAAAGAACCCCCAAGTTGGAGCTTAAACCTCTTCCCACTCACTTAATGTATGCATATCTTGGTGAAAATGAGACATACCCGATGATTGTGAATGCATCTTTGACAAGTGAGCTACTTGAAAGATTAATTGTGGTAATTAAAATACATAAAGATGTCATTTCTTGGTCCAGCCTGATGATATTAAGTCTCTTATACACATCTATATGTGCATAAAATCTTGTTGAATGATGGAAATAAACCGGTAAGGCAACCTCATAGGAGATTGAATCCTACTTCCAAAGAGGTTGTGAGGAAGAAGGTTCTCAAACTTTTGTAAGCCGGTATTATTTACCCTATTAATGATAGCGAGTGGGTTAGTCCCACTCAAGTCGCTCCAAAGAAGGGTGGTATTATTATAATCATAAGTGAAACTAATGAGCTCTTCCCCCTCTAGATTGGTTACGGGTTGGCGAATATGCATTGATTTTTGAAATTTGAATGAAGCCACCCGAAAGGATTATTTTTCTTTACCTTTTACTGATGCCAATGCTTCAGAGGTTGGCCGGTTTTGCATATTATTGTTTCCTTGATGGTTATTCCGGTTATCTCCAAATTAGGATTTGTCTAGAGGATCAAGATAAAATAACTTTTACATGCCCATTTGGTACCTTTGCATATAGGAAAATGCCCTTTGGGCTTTGCAATTCGACCAATTTGCTTGATTCAATGTTGTATGTTTGCCATTTTTCATGACATAGTGGAAAAGAGCATAGAGATCTTCATGGATGATTTTAGTGTATTTGGTATCTCATTTGATGATTGTCTTGGAAACTTTGTCTAATGTGTTGAATAGGTGTGTAAAAACTAATTTGGTTCTCAATTGGGAAAAGTGTCATTTCATGGTGACGGAAGGAATTGTTTTGGATCACGAAGTTTTATCAAAGGGGATAGAAGTTGATAGGGCAAAGGTGGAGGTAATCGAAAAGTTGCCTCCTCCAATTAATGTTAAGGGGCTAAGAAGTTTCTTAGGTCATGCGGACTTTTATAGAAGAACACATGAAATTCATTAGGAATTTTTCACATATCGCTAGACCTTTGTGCTTATTACTTCAAAAAGATTGTCCTTTTCATTTTGATGATTCTTGTTTGGAAGCATTCAATGAGTTAAAAGATGCTCTTGTGATTGCACCGGTCATTGTAGCACCAAATTGGTCTCTTCTATTTGACTTTATGTGTGATGCTAGTGGCTATGCAATATGTGCAGTTTTATGTCAAAAGGTGAATAAGATGTTGCATATTATTTACTATGCAAGTAAGACCTTAAATGATGCACAACTTAATTATTCTACAACAGAAAAGGAACTAATTTGATAAGTTTATATCATACTTGATTGGATCAAAGGTAATTGTTCATACTGATCATTCTGCATTAAAGTATTTATTTTCTAAACAAGATGCCAAGCAGCGGTTATTGTGATGGATACTTTTATTGCAGGAGTTTGATTGGGAGGTAATGGACAAGAAGGGTGTGGAAAACATGGTAGCCGATCATTTGTCAAGGAAATACACCCTCTTTGAAGCATCTAGACTTGTCAATCATGAAGAAAGAGCCATCAATGAAGAATCATCAATTAAGAAATTGTTTGAGGTGAAGGAAGTGAATTCATGGTATGCGGACATTGTGAATTATCTTGTAGCAAGGATAGTACCAAAGATGCTAAATGTCAATGAGAAAATGAAATTCTTCGCGGAGCTTAAACATTACTTTTGGGAAGAGCCCTATTTGTTCTGAAGGTGCAATGATCAAGTCCTTAGGATATGTGTCCCAGAATGTGAAATTACCGATGTGTGGAGACATTGTCATTCATCTCTGGTTGGTGGACATCATGGAGCTCAATGAACGGCTTCCAAGGTTCTTCAAAGTGGTTTGTATTGGCCAACTATGTTCAAGGATTCCTTGAGTTTGTGCTTAAGTGTGATGAATGTCAAAGGGTGGGAAATATTTCAAGGAAAAATGAAATGCTCCTTCATGGCATTATTGAGTTGGAGGTATTTGATGCATCAGGAATTGATTTTATCTATTCCTCTTTACCTTTCCTGGTTTCATATTCCAACAAGTACATTTCGGCTTCGGTGTACTAAGTGTCGAAGTGGGTTGAAGCAATCGCCATCCCAACTAATGAAGCCAAAGTGGTCACCAAATTCCTTAGAAAGAACATCTTTTCTCGGTTTGGAGTGCCTCAGGCTATCATTAGTGATGGGGGCTCTTGTTTCAAAATTTCACACTTTGAGGCCTTGATGACAAAGTATGGTGTGAAACACAAGGTTGCTATAGTCTATCATACTCAAACATCGAGTCAAGTTGAGGTTTCAAACCGAAAATTGAATAGGATCTTAGAGAAGACGCGAATAAGGCTAGGAAGGATTGGGCACTTAAGTTAGATGACACATTGTGGGCTTATCAGACAGCATTTAAAACCCCCATAGGCATGTCCCTGTACCATATTGTGTATGGAAAAGCATGTCACTTGCCGGTGGAACTTGAGCATAGAGCATATTGGGCAATCAAGAACTATAATTTTGATTTGAAGGAACCAATTTCTGCATATGAAAAGAGAATGCTTGATTTGAATGAGTTGGATGAATTCCGAGGTGAAGCTTTTGAAAATTCTTTGATCTATAAGGAGAAAACTAAGGCATGGCATGACAAGCTCATCCTAATGAAGGAATTTAAAGGTGGTGATTTGGTGCTACTTTACAATTCACGGCTCTTGTTATTCCCGGGAAAACTCAAGTCAAGATGGAGTGGTCCCTTTGAAGTGGTTCAAACTTTTTCTCATGGAGCGGTGGCAATAGAAGGGAAAGAGGGAGCTTTCAAGGTTAATGGTCATAGGCTCAAACCCTACCTTGGAGGAATCATTGAAAATGGACGGGAGATCATCCAATTTGTGCAAGAATGAAGCCGCGGCATAGTCAAGCTAGTGACTATAAACAAGTGTTTCTTGTGAGGCAACCCAAGTCTTTTATTTAATTATTATTATGTTCTTTTTGGTGTGATTTTTCATTAGTTTAATCTTGAGTAAGTTAATTTCAATTAGGTTAGAACATTTTAATTAAAAATCTAAGTTTTATTTAGTTGAATAAATGGTGCTAAAGAATGAGTGAAAATTGTCATCCTAACTTATTAACTTTGTGTTTTTAGGTTGTCCTTCCAGGTGGAAAAAAGTGATGAAGAATTGAGCAATTTTGGCTAAGTGTAAAAATTACACTTTGAAGAAATTGAGTTTGATATCGAGATCTCAAACTCAAACTTTTGGAGGGCATTCTGGCAATTGCGTTCGATATTGCGATCTCAAAATTGAGATCGTGATATCAAACCCAAACTTTTGCAAAGGCAAATTTTGCACCGAGTCGAGATCGCGATCTCAAAATTCAGATTGCGATCTTAACTTCTTCGAATCGCTATACCAGATTCGAGATCGCTATCTCAAGATCAGGCCAGATAGCGATCTCGAATAGTAGATTCGATTTTAATTATAACTCTTCTTCTTCTTTTTCTCACAAACCTTTCATCTCTTCTTCTTCTCAACCGAAAATCCTCTCCCCCAATTTTCTTAAATTTCTCCATAATCTTCACTCCAAATCATTCCAACCCACCTAATCACCACTAATATCATCTCATTTCTCTATAGGATCATCAAAGGAAGCATCATTTGGAAGATTTTTGGGAGAAATTGGAACAACAAGTTGGGTTGACACACAAGACCTTTTGGGAATTTTTCAATACATTTTTTTTGGGTAATATCTTTCTTTAACCTTGTAGTTCCAAGCTTAGCTAAATTGATTGTCTTTATTGCCAAGGGTTTGAGATTAGGTTAAAAATGGTAATCAACCTCTAATTTCGTAGATAGGATCATTTGATTGAACTAATTAACTAAAACCCGGGAAATTGGCCAATATAAACTCCAACCCTTTTTTTGATCCTCTTCTAGTGTAAAACCTAGTTTAATTATTCTTTATTTAAATGAATCCTTTCAAACAGCATTGCATCCAAATAATCGATAGCTGAACACATTCTTTGTAGGAATGATTCTTACTTCCATAAGCTACTATTTAATGATACCATATACTTGTGGTTTTCGTCTAGTTAGTTAATTTAGCTATTTTATATTTTATTAGATGTTTGTGTCTCTTTAGACGAAACAAGTTTTTGGTGTCGTTACCCGAGAATGGTTGTCAATATTGTTACCATTTGGTTAGGATGGTAGATTGAAGTATATTTCATTTTATAGTTGTTCCATATACTTGAAAATCCAAAAAGATTTTTCATTTTTTGTATAACTGGGTCCCTTATTTTCAAAATATAATTAAGAAAAAAGAGATTTTATTCTTTGGTAGTAGTTGTATTTCTATTTTTGAAAAAAGAAAAAAGATTTTCTTTGTGATGAATAGTTTAGACGAGTTAGTAGTCTAAACTTCCCTTTCTTGTTTTTGTTTTTGTCTTGATTGATTGTCCAAGAACATGCAAGGAATAAGTTGGAACGATTCATAACAAGGAAATTACCATTCTTATGGTAATAGAGGTATGACCAATAAGCATGTTTTTTGTGATTTCTCCTGCTACCCTTGTATTTGTCAAATGGGATGGTCTTCCAATCCAAATTCCTACGACGGCAATGAAAACTAACGCCTTCAAACTCAGCTGAATGAAATTGCACAAAAGGTGGTGGGAACTACTCAAGAGGCTCTCATGAACTCATCGAACACAATACAAGAATGTAGTGAAGTCAAGCAATGTTCTTCTACACCAAAGGATGAATGCAAGTTTGTGGGTTACAGCCATCATGGAGGATCAAATGAGTTGGTTGATTGTGAGTATTCTCAAACCAACTATGGGGAATCCTATGGAGTGAACTTTGCAACATTGGTGAAATACACCAACGCAAAAAGATCAAGAAAATAATAAGGCAAGATTGGAGGAGATGATGATGACCTTCATGGAGAATCAAACCAAATCCATGAAGAGAATACAAGACCAAATTGTCGAACTTCAAAGAATAGTAGGTGGTGAAACACAATGGGCTTCAACAATCCTAAAAAAGTAAGAGAAGACTAAATAGTTTCAAAAAGAATATGAAAAGGAAGAGCACATCCTTGGGAAGCCTTCTTGGCCTTACTAGGGGAGTATTTTCTTCAATTTTTCTTTTATTATGCTTTATTTTGTTTACATAATTTAGCTTAAGACCTGGTGCGTAATAAAGGCTTGTAGCCTTGTGATTAGTTTAGTTTATTAGTTATTATTGATAAATGATTTTGATACACATGGATAAATTTGGTTATTAATGAGACTGCTAATTGTAATATAGAGCCTTGTGGTGATTTGTGATTAACATATGCTTTATTAAATGAACTTAGACTTGGTTTTCGTCATTTGATAGTGGAGATTCCATTTGATGGTACACTTTATGTGCTAAATGTTTGAGCTTATTTGAGCAAATCATGTGATTGCTTGATATGTATTAGGAGTAGTTTTTGTTGTTGAGTGTCTTTTTGAGACCAATTATGTGTGAAACTATGTTTGGGGGCATGACTTGGGTATATACTTATGTGTATTGTTCTTTTCCTTTTACCATTGTTTATATCCCTTGAAGTCCGAATGACCCATCTAGTGTAACTATGACAGGTTGAAAAAGGAAAATCAATTTCACTAACTCATACTTAATTGGAAAAAGCATTTATATGGTTTACTCGTAAATGCACATTACTTTTCCTTGCTTGGTATTGTGCTTAATGTTGATGAAGTCCATGATGAAGGATAGACTTTGTGTTTCTAAGTTTAATTTGAGCTTAATTGGTTGCTTTTTCATTCACTTCATTAATATGTTGTCCATATTCCGCGTGAGCTTTTTGATTATCCAAGTATAATTCAAAATCATTACCTTATATTATATTTAGCTATTTTTATACGTTATGCTTTCTAGTAGCATTTTTATTTATTGCGATATGTGTCAGTGGTAAGATTAGTTGTACTCATTATTGAATAATATGAAACATACGATGCTGTCTATTGTCTCATTCATTGGGAATGGAGTTGTTTTTGTTGTTTGTGAAAGTTGAAACTAGATGGTGAAGATTGGGTTGCACATCATGTGAAAAATGGAACTTAAATCTTGACAGTAAACCATGTTTTCAACCACTTCATGAAAATATTTTTCTCAGTTAGTTTTGATCTCAAACATTACTTTTGTAGGAAATGTTTTTCCAATGCCAAGTTCAATTGATTGTTGATATGGTTTAAACATTTCTAAATTTTTGGAAATTTGGTTTTGAGTAGAGAAAGAAATGAGTTAATCATCACTTGGTCATCTTGCATGGACGTGCATTTTTTAATATCTTTTGGGTTTTGTGAGGTTTGGCTTGGTACATTGGTAGGGGTAGTGTGAATCCCCCATTTTTATTAAATAGTCAGATTTTGAAAATGATTTAGGCATTTTCTTGTACTGTTGAGCCAAAAAGCCTGCCTTATATTAAATTTATCCCTAGTGACCCCATTGATATTTGTAGCTATTAAATTTATCCCTTGTGTCCCAATTCACTTTCTTTATTTTTCCTCCTTTAAGCCCATCAACTTATCATTGTTTATGATATCTTTGAATTATTCAATGTCTTAATTTATTGGTCTTAAGATGGTTCAAGAAGAGATTTTGTTGTATTTGTTGGGGAAAAAAGTCAAGGGTTCAATGTTGTTTATATTCCTCCTTTTAAATTGTCACTTTATGTTATGATTATGGTTGCAAAATGAAAAAATAAATTTAAAAAAGAATGAAAGAAGAGAAAAGAAGAGAGAGAGAATGAAAAAGAAAAAGAAAAGCAAAGAATTGCAAGTGTTATGTTCATATTCAATGAAGAAGGTTTACTTTGCCTTAAAAGTTAGTTCAATAAAAGTAGGATTTTTACCTTTCAAGTATTTATTGGTCAAGTAATATTGGTTTTGGGACTTGTATGTATGGGATTGTAGTTCAAAATTTTGTATTGAAATGAATAAGATGTTTGAGTCACTTATATCCAAATTTATACTATTCTATTATCTTATCCTATATGACAAATTTAAAAATCCTAAATAATCCTTAATTTGGGCTAATAGATCTTATCATTAGAGAGTTAAGGGTGAAGCATTACTTTGGTTGATGTTCTGTGCTAATTATTGTGGTGCCAACAAATATCTTTGTGTGTACATTTACAATGATTGTGCATCTCAAAACAAGTCTTAATGATCTTTCTATACTTGAAATAAATCTTTTGAGTAACTTGACTTGTTTGCTCTAGATCAACTTGCATTTGAATTGGTATTTCATGAACATTTTATTAGTTAAAGTAATGTTTCCAACCAAAACTAGTGTACACTTTTGTAAATGGAGGAGTAGATGAAACTGTTGAGTTTGTTGAATTAAAACCCCATTTTCATTTTTAACAAGTGAGGTAGAGTTCAACATTCTCACTTTCTTTTCTCTTGGTGGTGTTAAGTGTTTTATGTTCTATGCTAGTGACAATTATTTTGTGTCTATTATGTGTTTTTTTATCTTTATTTTTCTCGGGCTGAGCAAATTTAGGTTTAGGGGTGTAATAACTTCTAGAACTGTAGTTATACACATCCCTAAATACCTCATAAATTTATCAATTTTGGTACTAGTTTTGAACATAAAATAGTGTTTAAGTGTCTTTTGTCTATTTTTTCTTTGTGTTAGACTATGTTAGTATATGTTTATTAAGTGTTTTATTACTTATATAGGTGCTAATTATCATATTTTCTAGGTTATTGTGTCTAGAATTTTTGTCTTTTCCTTAATCTATTTTTATTGCTAGTAAGGTTTTCGTTCGTCTTTGTTTATATTTCATTTTTGGTCTGTTTTGTGAGAATTTTATTTAAAAGTTTAGGATTTATTTTAAGTGTTTAATGTATTTAATAATTTTCTTCTTTGTGCTAGGGTTTGGTAGGAGAAATCAAAGTATCAATCGGATGTCGAACGGGGATTTTAGAGGCAAAACGGTGAAGCTGCGCAAAGCTGTCTAAAAAGGCTTAGGAGCTACTACAGACAAGCTTATTGTTGGACTTCAGTTATGATAATCATTTTTTGATGATGACCAAATCGTTCTAACGGTTTGAAATACAAGTGTGCAGAAAAATAGGAAGGCTCGGACGAACATGATCATCCGAACACAATCAAGAAAAACAACCAAAAGTTGAACAACACCTTACGGACGATGAAAAGCGTTCGAAAGAAAGGAGCTCGGAAGCAAAAGAGCATCCGAGACATGACCAAACAACACCGAAGAAGAACACATCTTTCAGACGTAGATAACCGTCTGAAGAAAGTGCTCCGGACGCAAAAGACCGTCTGAGACAAAAAATCCGAAAGACAAAAGAATCGGACATTGAAGAATGTCCGAAGAAATGAGCTCGAAATGAAGAAATTTTCTGTCAGGGCTGTAGGACGCATATGACAGTCCGAGACACTGCTCATGATGCTGTAGGACGATTGATCGGACGTCCGAATCACCGTCCGAACCCCTAAAACTAGTTTTTAATAGCTAATTTTTTGACCGTTGGAGCTCAAATTTTAGCACATCTTTCATGTATAAATAACCCAAGGACATCCAAATGATGTGGGGAACTACTACATGGTCAATACAAACACTTGTAAGAGCTATTTGGGGAGAGATAGGCTAAAATATTGTGGGTTGTATTGGTTTGGGTAGTATAGTTCTCTTGGCTCAACTAGAGGGAATTAGTGTGAGCAAGAGTAGACTAGTGAGTGATCTTCAAGTGTAAAAGTAGAGGGATAACAAGTGTACAAAAGTTTTGTTGTAATGTAAAACCATTTGGCTTAACTAGAGGGATATAGTTGGTGCAAGGGTGAGCCTACTTTCTGTACAAGAAGGTTAATGCCTCACCTTCTTTGAAGAGGCACTACTAGTGGATGTACTCCAAGCTCGAATAGCTTGGGAGTTTGGTTTGATATTCTTTATTTCAATCTCTTTATTTGTTCTTTAAACTTCAATTGTTAAATTTTTATTTTTGACCATTTGTGCTTAAGTGTCCATTTGTTGCACAAAGTTTACATTTTCATTAAGCACTTCAAAAGGTTTGTTTTTTGAGACAACCTAATTCACCCCCTCTTAGGTTTCTGCTCTTGGGCCAACAATTGGTATCATAACTTGGTTTTAATAACCTTAGAGTAAAGATCATTATGATAACCAATAATGCTTTGTTTTTAGAGGGGCACTCCATTACTAGACCTCCCATGTTTAATGGCATTAATTTTATTATTTCGAGGGAAAGAATGAAAATTTTCATACAATCCATTGATATTGATTTATGATACATTGTTGACAAAGGTCCTTTTGAGGCTAATATTCTTGATGAAAATACACATAGATTAAGGTTTAAGAATAGATATGAGTTAAATGCACAAGATAGAGTAAATTTATCTTTAAATGCTAAAGCCATGAACATTTTGTATAATGCTTTGGACGCAGATGAGTCTTCTAAAGTGAAAGGTTGCAAATCGGCCAAGGAAATATGGGACAAATTGAAAGAAATCCATGAAGGAAGTGAAGATATAAGAGAGCAAAAGAAGTCACTTCTTTTGGCTAAATATGAATCCTTCAAAATGGAACCTCATGAGAATAGATTGACAAGATGTGTTGTAAGCTCAATGATATTGTAGAGGATTTGGAAGGTTTAGGTAAAGAATATTCTTTGGTGAAAAGAATAGAAGAATTTGAATGCTTTACCTAAGGAATGGGAACCTGAATCCATTGCCATACAAGTGTCTAAAAATTTAAATTCTATGCCTATTGAATCTTTGATTAATTCACTAACCTCTTTTGAATTGAAATTGAAATATAAGGTACAAGATCTAGGAGGCAAGTTGCAAAAAGAGGCATAGCATTGAAGGCTTCACAAAAAGATACAAGCAAAAAGCCAAGTGAAAAATACTATGAATATGGCAAATCGGGACACCTTGCAATTGATTGTTCATCAAAAAGGAGAAAAGACTCAAGGAAATTTCGCTTCAACAACTTCCATGGGATGTAAACTTTTGGAATGAGAAGTGTGAAGAGACAACATGATCCGGAGCAATGGCTATTATAACATCTTGGAAATAATGAGAATCCTCTAGTTATGATTCTCTTCTTATGATGATGATGATGATGATTGATGTTGAATCATTTATATTTAAAATGCATGAATGTTTGAAAAAATCATATTCTAGGAACAAGGAGCAAAAATCAAGATTAATGATTTATTGAATGCTAACTCAAAGCTTGTGCATGAAAACTAATTTGTTGACAAAAGAAAATGATTTTTTAAAAAAGGAATTTGATATGAAAACAAAGATCAAGGAAGAACAAGCTTCATTAAAGAAAAGAGTAGATGATTTTGATGTATTTTTACAAAAGAAAAAGGAAAATATTTTTGAAAAGAAAAGAACTGGAATTATGCATATCAACAAAAATTTTGTCACCTTTAGAAAGGATGATTTATGCTTTGTAAAATCTAAATCTTCTTTTTTTGGAAATAAGAATATTATTTTCTATTATTGTCATCAACATGGACAGGTGAAAAATGATTGCTATGTTAAACAAAATGAGAAATTTGGAATGAAGGCAATTTGGGTGATCAAACATGCTACTAACCCAATTGGACCCAAGTAAGTTTGGGTACCAAAAGTTGTTGCTTAATTTTGTATGTAGGTATTCTTTATAGCACCAAGGGATTCAAGATGGATTATCAGTGGAGGGAGTTCAAAGTATATAAGCTAAAATGACATTGAAATGAGGAACATTTAAATTTTTTGAGAATATGTTAATGTGAACTATGATCTCTTGAATATTAGTCAACTATGTGATTGAATTTGTTTCGAATGCTTGTGTATGAGTATCCCTAAATTTTATCAATATTAAGTCACTACTTGCAAAAGAAAGGGGGAGCATTCTCATTTCTAAATGGCTTATTCGTTAGAAATTAATTTACAATTCCATCACATATGCTTTATTGTTTGGATGATGCTTTTTGGTAAATGCCTTGATATTAATCCTTTGCATAGAATTCCTCATTTCTACTTGATTTTATATTCTTGAAGGGAAGAAATGTTTTGAACTTGACTTATCCACTATATACTTCAATTGCATGCATAGTTAAGTAATGGGGAGATTGTGTCTATAAATTATTTTTAGTCTTATATTTTGATGATGCCAAAAGGGGAAGAAAATAAGGAACAAAACCTCTTGTCTCATGCTTCGTGTGTTTTGGTTGTTTTTAGAATGGTCCAACTGATTTGTCATCATAGAAAATGGGGAGATTGTTGGACTCTAGTTATGATGATGACCAAATCGTACTAATGGTTTGAAAATAAGTGTGCAGAAAAATAGGAAGGGTCGGACTAAAATGATCATCTGAACACAATCAAGAAAAACAACCAAAAGTTGAATAACACCTTACGATGAAGAGCGTCTAAAAGAAAGGAGCTCGGATGCAAGATAGTGTCCGAGACATGACCAGACAACATCGAAGAAAAACACATCTTTTGGATGTAGATAACCGTCCGAAGAAAGTGTTTCGGACGCAAAAGACTGTCCGAGACAAGGAATCTGAAAGACAAAAGAATCGGACGTTGAAGATCGTCCGAAGAAATGAGCTCGCGAGAAACGAAAAATTTTCTGTCAGAGCCATAGGACGCATATGACTATCCGAGACACTGTTCACCATTCTGTAGGACGCATGTCTGATGGTCCGAGACACTGTTCATGATGCTATAGGATGTGATCGGACGTTTGAACCACCGTCCGAACCCCTAATGGCTAGTTTTTAACAGCTATTTTTTTATCGTTGGAGCTTAAATTTCAGCACATCTTTCATCTATAAATAACCCAAGGACATCCAAATGACGTGGGGAACTACTACATTCAATACAAACACTTCTAAGAGCTATTTGGGAAGAAATAGGCTAAAATATTGTGGGTTGTATTGGTTTGGGTAGTATAGTTCTCTTGGCTCAACTAGAGGGAATTAGTATGAGCAATAGTAGACTAGTGAGTGATCTTCAAATGTAAGAGTAGAGGGATAACAAGTGTGCAAAAGTGAGGTTGTAATGTGAAACCCTTTGGCTCAACTAGAGGGACTTAGTTGGTGCAAGGGTGAGCCTACTTCCTGTGTGCAAGAAGGTTGTTGCCTCACCTTCTTGAATAGCTTGGGAGTTTAGTTTGATATTATTTATCTCAATCTCTTTATTTGTTCTTTAAGCTTCTATTGTTAAATATTTATCTTTGACCATTTGTGCTTACGTGTCCATTTGTTGTACAAAGTTTACATTTTCATTAAACACTTCAAAAGTTTTGTTTTTTGAGACGACCTAATTCACCCCCTCTTAGGTTGTTCTTGGGCCAACACTTATAAAGTGGGGACCTCACCAAAGCTAAGCTCCAACCTAGACATAAGTGAATCTCACCTGAGAAGCAAGAAAATCTAGAAGTTGTGCCTTTTTACAAGGGCATTTGTGTCCTTTCTCCCCAACCTTAACTTTAATATAAATATGCATATTTGGGGCTGAAATGGTGCATCCAAGTTCTTTTCTTCTTATTTTCTCCTCCACACTTGGGAAGGAATCGTTTTGTATCATTGGAGTACTGTTCCATTGTTTTAGGTTATAGGCATAATTATTTTATTGTTTATTGTAGGCTAAAGCTTCTATGATGATCAATTGTGTGTGTAGGTTTTGATGGAGGTATATGGCAGAGGTTTGGGAAGTTAGAGATCAATGTAAGGAGCTAATCAATTGAAGTAGTAAATTTGTGATTACCTAGCAGATGTGTTCATTCTTCGTTAATAGCTTTAGTTCGTGGCTGTTTCTTCCCACGTAGTTCGTATTAGTCTTTTTATTCTCCTTGGACATAAGGGTACAGTATTTGCACAAGGTTATGCTGATTGTAAATGGATTTGGCTAATAACATTGATGTCCAGTATTAGAGTTTAGAATACCGTGCTCAATAAATAATTTCGTTTTAGATTTTCTGGAGAAACATAGCACGTGACAGTCAAGCAGAGTATTTGGAATTGAGGTAAGTGACCTTATTTTTAACTAGTGTTTTTCATAAAAATAAATATATTTTGTTGTATTATGATATAATTTTCTTTGGGAGAATAACGTATTTTTACTAATAACTGAGTTGTTTAAACTTTGAATTGTCGTGTTATTGAATAAAACGGAACAAAGTATGTAAGTGTAGTTATTGTGAAATATTGTGCTACTTAAGATTAGTTAAACTAGATTAGAGTATGTTTTTAAATGTTCATTAAAAAGTTTGGATGCTTTAAATTTTTATGTATGACTTATGTGTCTAAATTACGGTCGTTCTGGAACAACTAGTCTTGGCAACTGCGCTACACCGGAGTTAAGTGTATAGACGTGACCCAAGTTGAAAGAGTGAAGTTCAACCCATGACCCAAGTCAAGGGGGTAAAGTTTGACTCATGACCCAAGTTGTCCATATTACCTCAGTGGTTAATGACGTGTGTTTGGTATTTTATATGTTTTGTGGTTATGTTCGTATAACTGGTAAACATGAATGTTCGTTTTACTGGATTAATTTAAAATTTTCAATATTGTATTGTTGTGTGATGCCACCACTTTGATACAATTAGTTAGGGTTTGATAACTTACTAAGCTGTTATAGATCATCCCATTATTATTATTATTATTATTATATTTTTTTTTTCAAATAATTAAGAACTGATTCCAGCTATACGGTTGAGATGTGGGAATTGCAGAAGTTCTTCGAAGTTGTATTAGATAATAGTATATTTGGATCCATCATTTGAGTACAAGTTATTTCTTATGACTTTTGTAATTCAGTTGTATTATTTTGAATTTACCCTCATTTATGGTGTATAATTGTAAGGAAGTTTTGGATGTAGTATATAGTACTTCACTCCTAAATATTTAATATTTAGAAATTTGGGGCATGATATAATAAGATGATCAAATAAAAGTTAGGGTTTCAAGCTAGAGAGAATTAACCCGAGGGAACTACAGGTATTTTGGGAATTTCAAAAAAAAAAAATTGAATGACCCGCGAACAAAATATGGGAAAAACAAACTGAATGAGGAAATTCTTTTGTTATACTAAACACGAGAGAAGAATGTGACAATTAGAACAAAATCCTAGTAGGAAAAGGATTTAGAAAAATTCTTGGATGATATAGGATTATAGCATGAATTCCAAAACAGAAAGGGATTTAATTGAGCAATATAATCTTACTACGAATAATATTAAAGCTGTGCAAGTGTGAAAGAACAAGAAATGGCAATAAATTTGAAATGTACAATAATCATGCAAACCCTAATTCCTAGGGATTTAGGAAAATCAAAATTTTTTTCCTTTCCTTTTTTTCTCTCTCTCTCTCTCTCTCCCTCTTTTTAGCAACCTACTGCACGAATTTCCAACAATGAAATATCACCAAAACTTGGCACAAAATAGCCACAAAATTCAAAGCACAAGAAAAAACCAAGAACCCTAAATGACTAGCGTATTTTTACAACTCGATTTTTCCTTCTAGCAGGTTAAGCACGAATTCCAGCACCAAAAATTAGAAAAAGATCATCAGGAAGAAAAAACTTGCACAAGTTCCCAAAGCATGAAGAACAATAAATCGGCTAGAAACCCTAATTGGCTAGGGTTTTGGTAATTTAATTTTTTATCTGTAAGAGCCACGAATTAACATTTGAATATGTGCAAAATTACAGAAATAATTGAATTCAAAGAGCAAAAGTAAGGCTGAAAGTTTTTTTAGGAACAAGAATGAACAAGAATACCAACACGAACAAGCTGAAAATTATTTTTATCTAGAATTCGAACAAGAAAAATAATAAAAACACGTAGGATATAATCTCAGAAAATTTATGAGAACACAAGGAAACAAACGTGTTTAGGGAACCCAAAGCTCTGATGCAAATGTCTCAACAGAACTGACGAGACTCAAACACGAATTCTGGAATCGAGATAGCCCCGATACCAAAATTCCACGTGAACTAGACCACAACGGAAGTCCTTCGACTATCCTTAGAGGTTCGGCAGAGGGAAAACAAACAAAAACACGAAAATCAAGAAAAATAAGCAACAAAGGAATGAAGCAACGAATTCTGACTTGACGGATTTAAACCCTTTAATTATGAAATCAAGAATTTAAAGATATTTGTGTCTCGACAGTATGAGATATCGATCTGTTGTCAATATCGAGACAAGAACCAATAGTATTCTTGGTTGGTAATCACAAGAATCACTCTCGCAAATAACACAATCTTTGGAAGAAAAATTTGGAGAATTTTCTTACAAAATTTTTATTGAAAAGTTGAATAAATGTTTCGGCTATAGGGCTGCTGTATTTGACATGAAAACACAGCCACAAACCTTATGTGAAAGTAGCAGCAATTCCTAAAAACTGGGACACTAACGAGCCTAATCCTAACAAGATTTGGGTTGGCACAAAAAGAACCTAAATCCTAAGCCAAATGAGATTAGTATGGCCGATGATAGGGCTTGGCCAAAATTAGGGTTTTCTGAACCCTTTTGGAAGCTCTTCAATTCTTGAGATTGAAACTTCTTGATGTGGATTTTATCTGGCCACTTGTGCTTAGAAGAATTAAACTTTATGTATTAATGAATAGAGAATAGTCCGATAAAAATTGATCATAAAACCACGTAATATGTTCCAATCGTGCGAGCTGTAGTCCAAGCTTGCTCCAATTTTCATCTTCTTAACTTGGTAGATCTTTAGCCTATCCAGACTCGTATCGGATAAGGGATTCTCTTGTTTGATAGTCCCTATCATTTCACTGTTAATTAGGATTGAAAACCAACTGCTCCTTAGATTGTTGAGAATCAATCACAAAAGCACTGAAAATTTGATTAGTTTTTTCTAGAAATGTCTAAGATACTCTGTCAAACACTTTCATCATTTCGAATTTGAGAACCATATTACCCCTCAAACCTTTCTATCCAAGGAGTGAAGCATTTTCTAAGCAAGAAGCACGTTATCACTAAAGGTATACCCTTCCACAAAACCTGATTGTTCTGATGATATAATGAAAGGCAACATTCCCCACAAATGGTTGGCCAATATTTTTGAGAATACCTTGTTAATAAAATTGACAAGAAAGATAGGACTGTAATCCACAAATGATTGAGAATTGCCCTTTTTGGGAATTAGAATAATAAGTGCGCTTGCAATGCTATGACGGATAGGAACCCCAATGAAAAATTCTTGAACAACATGGAGCACATCTTCATCAAATTCATCCCAAAATCCAGTGGAAAACATACCTAAAAAACTATCTTGTCTTGGCACACTCTCTTGGTTTAATTGACAAACTGCCTCTCGAGCTTCCTGCATCTCAATTAGCTTAAGATGAGATGCATTTTGTTCATCTATACTAGATTTAGTAATAAAATTAAGTATATAATCTGTAGCCCTTCCATTCAACCCTTCATGCTATAAGAGATTTTTGAAAAATCGAATACCATCTTTTTTATGTCATTCACTACTGAGAATATATTCCCTTTCTCGTCTTGAATTCACTAGGTAGTGAAGGTAGCCCTTTTATCAATCAAGGATGCATAAAAATCCTTTGAATTGTTGTCCCTCTCAGTCAACCATTTACAATTGCTTTTTGTCATAGAAAAATCTCTTCATTATGAAGCTTCTAATATATTTGATAAGAAAGCTTGAGCATGATGTGACTTTTCTCGAGAAACTGATGGATTCTGTTCATACTCCATCTCAACTAAGCTGACTTCCTTCTGTACCTCTTACACCACATCAAATACATTGCCAAAAACATTCTTGTACCATTCCTTCGAACATGTTTTCATCCTTCTCAATTGCAATGAGAACCATAGTATTCCATAACCCTGGACCGGCTACTTCAATTTCTCCTCTACCACTTTAAGGAATTGATCTTGCTCAAACCAAACATGTTGGAATCTAAAGGCCATAGAACCACTCCTCAGCTATCTTTTAACTGTAACAGCACAAACGAATGATCGTATTATGCTCTATTAAGATGGTGAATTGTAGAGTCCAGGAAATAATCTTGCCAACATAGATTGACTAAAAATATGTCCAGGAATTTCCAAACTGAACTTCTTTGTCAAACACTATCCAAGTGTAGTTACTGCCATTTGCAGAATATTCTTTAGTCCACAACTCATGATGGTGTCACAAAAATCTAGTATAGCTCCTTGATTTAGCAAGTCCCGACCCAACTATTCTATGTGTGTAGGATGATGTTGAAGTCTTTCCCAACTATCCATGCCCCTCTCAATGTTATTGAGATCATCCCAAAGTTCTACCTACTTGGTCCTTATGCATATAGCATGCACAAAAGTCACTTCCATTAGTGACCCCAGTTGTTATTAGCTATAGCTACATGAATGTATTGTTCCTAATTATTGAGAATGCTATTATAGAAACCTTGTTTCCAAAACAGTTATATCTTATTCGTCAAGTTCGGCATACAGAGATGGAATTCTAGCTTAATTCCCTATTCCTCCATTTTACTGGCATCCAACATAAGCTCCAAAATAACCAGCAATATTATATCAACAATTCTAATGAGAATCTGTGAATCGATTTGCCAAATATTCCCTTTAAGTTCCATACTAGCAACTTAATCATGGTTTAGATAAGAGAAAGAGGCATTGAATGCTTGAACTACTTTGGTCTTGTGAGTATTGCACGTGTGAGATGAAAACATTTTTTTTTAACCCCTGGCTTCTAGATGTAATTGAATATTCCCATAAACTTGGAATTGCTAGTTTTTTGTTCATTGAATCAATAGAGACCTGTAATCTCTCTTGTAATTCTTCTCTCGATAGCCTGGGTACACAACATCGTCTGATTCTGTTAGGGTTCCCATGACTTGATTTTCCTCGATTAATGCATTTTTACCTTTCTAAACTTTATATGGTGATCATAAATTATCTTTCCAGCATAGGATTCTTGTTCTTATTAATAGAATTTTACCTTGGATGCCCGAGTAAGATTAAATATGAAGTTTATCATGCTGGATAACTCAGTTCTTTGAATACTTGTGATTGATTGACTGGTGGTTGAATGTTAACTTTTTCTGGACGTTTCAAAATACCCTTAGGTTGCTAAACCCTATTATCCTCCTCGAGCGATTTTGTTTTGGTCAAGCGGCTGATTCGATTTGTTCATCTGACATTCGGTTGGAGGAATGCCCTACCTTCGAACATTAAGTGAAATATGATTATAGATCTTCATAAAACACCTAAATCCAATCCTTTTTTCCTCATAGCTAATCTAAACCCAAAAGGGTAGGCATTTTTTAAGACCGTATTCAACGCATACCCTAGTCATGTTAGGCCAACTTCCTGAAGCCATTGATGCATCTATCTTTAGTGGAGTTCCAACCAAGTTGGCAGTCTAGAATAAAGTCACCTTCTCAAAAAGTAACTAGGAACTTGAGTAAGAGAAATCCAAACCGAAACCAAGGAAGATTCCACGTTAACTTTGAAATCTGGTGTCCATTTAAGGACTCGTATACGAAATCCATTTGGTGTCCAAAACTCCTTACAATAACAATAAAAATAATCTTCTTGTAGATCAGATCTAAAGGGGATGTTGATAGTCCATAAACCCTAGATTTAAGTTCCCTTGAAATTGATGGTAAGAAAAGACTTCTAATGCATTATTTTCATGGAAGGTTTCCCAGTTCTTTTGAGAATTTTCCTACCAATGCATGTTTGAATGGGATTGACAACCATTGGATGTCTTTCTTTGAGAAGAAGATAGTTGGCTTATCCTCAAAAGTAGAGGCTGGTTTAAGGGACAACTGAGCACTTTTTTTGAGACAATGTCAGCAAAAGAAGTATCTTCTTCCATTCTTAAAGAAAACATTGTCTCAGGGAGAAAGTGCTCAGTTGTCCCTTAAATTTTGTCTCTTCAAACACATCTAGATTGTATGATGACAGGGAAAGCCATGTCAAAAATTTTTTAACAAAATTGCATGTCACTCAAGGGCTATTCACAGTTAAAATGTGGCTGATGAGTGGAATATATTCATATTTTCATGTTCTTTTTGAGCATAGCATTAAGATCCTTAAGTCTCAAATAACCTTTTCACCAAGGAATCTGCTCGTTAACATTTGCTCGCACTTTTTGAATAGGAACTTATATTGGGCTCTAAGATCCTTAAGTTTATTGATTTTTTTGGTAGGTCCATAAGGATATCGGTACTGTAAGGATATGCATATGTGTATAATTTGATTTTATTAGATATTACGTTTCTTATGTGTGATAGTTTGAATTTTGTTCTTATAAGTTGTATTGGTAATTGAATTTAGTGAATGAGTACTAACTAAATATTAGGGGTTTGAACAAATAATTTTAAGAACCTTGGGGACCAAATAACAATTGTTTTAGTTGAGTTTAAAAAAGAGATAGAGATTATAAGTTAGTAACCAAGTATGAGCTGTCACACACTAAGGAAAATACCTAAATGAATAAGTCTCTTAAATTATTTTATTATTTATAAAATCATCCATATGAGTTCTATACCCACTTAGGTATAAGCAAACAAAAAAAAAAGTTAAGAGAAGGGAAAATAGTGAGAAATATGAGAGTGGAAGTTAGCCAAGAGGTAATTCAAGCTATTACTTTCTTCTGATAACTTGTATTTATAGATAAGGATTAAGTCCTATTCTTGTTGCTTACATATGCAATTAAAATATCTGTTGATCTTGGAGATAGTTACATTTTACCTAAATTTGATTGCTTGTCTACATACTACCTTTATGTGTACTAGTAACATTGAGACACGCTAATTCTTGAAGAATGTTGGCCATCCTAGATTACCAATGGTGTCACTCCTTTTATGTATTAATAATCTATAATTTCCTGGTAGTAACCTTGTTGAAGATGTGATGACAAATTTGCAAGTAGAAATTTCCTAGACGAAAACTTTTGGATATTGACTTTAAAGGAATGAACTAAGGCATTAAATTTTATAGGAGCTGCTAGTGAATATAATATTGGGTATGGTTTAACCCCAATACATAATTACTTCCGGGTTATTTTAAAGCAACTAACTAGTAGACATAGAAATTCTCATTTCTTTACTTGGTTATACGTCATTAGACTTATTGGTCAGATTTAAAGATGGACTAATTTTCCATTTGTCACCAATCTGAAACAGCTATGAGTATAGTTCTTAAACCTTGATAGAAACAAGCATGCTTATTAACAATATTAAATAGTAGTTAATTTTAAGGCATTGGATATTTGCTTGATATACGTGAACATCTACTATATTATTTCATGTAAATTTTTAAATATTTTCATTGTTTTCTTTATTTCCTTTTTTGTGAAAATATCACAATTTGGGTACTCTTGATTAATTGAACAGGTTGAAGAAAAGAAAGGAAGAAATTTTTGTGAAGACTATTATCTAAGTAATGAGCGTTCCTAACTCTTGTTTTTAATAAAGAATTTTATGGTGAATTTCATATCGTCATTGATATTTTAAGTGAAATTTTATGTAATATCGGATAAATAAATGATGTATAGAATATGATACTACAATGTTGGAATGACTACATTGTTTTTGGATTCCTTGAAAGTAATTCATTTATATATATGTGAAGTTACTTGTGCATATTTGTACACCCGGTTATGTACTTTATTGCACTAGGGATAACAGGGCCCATACCATGTGTAGGTTATATATGTGGGCTAGTATCAGTGACTTGGTCAGAATGATCTATCCATCACGGCGATGCAACCTAACCATGTGAGACGAGGTGATTGTCATCATTGTTTGGGGGTGTGACCTTATATCAATAATCATGTGTTTACCAAGTTTATGGTGGCCACTTGTAGGTGAGATGTATTGCAAGGGAATTATTTATTATCTCAAAGGTTTTATCTGCATCGAAGACTTAATAGATGAGTATTGGTGTTATTTATTATATTGGAAAATAAAGAGATATGGCATCTAAATGGCTAATAATAAAAAAATTGGCATCTAAATGGCTTCAATTTGAAGCCAACTATATCCTCCCTCACGCACATTTTATTTGTTCTATGAGTACACTCTGTTATTATTTGTGGATTCTTCAATCAGATTAACATATCCGATATATGATTAATATGAAACCGTTTTCGAATGTATGGTCCTCAATGGGCAAAGGCTCATAATATCTTTAAATTTGTTTTTTTTACAGATGCAAGAATTATGTGAAGAAATTGCAGGCTGCAAATAGGGTTTTCTTTGACTATTTTCTATTTGTTTATACTGTCTATGATGAGGGGATTGTTGTTTTTTATCTTTCTATTATATAGTTATCCGTTGGATGTGTGTTTGTAAAAGTACTACGACTGAAACTTACGTGTCATTTGGAATGCTAGATGGCTTGTACATTGTATAAAAGTAAAGTTGGTTTTAGTTATATGTACAATAGGTTCGGTGTTTCAATCACTTTATTCCAGGTGTGATTTCACTTACCTAAACATTGTGAGAGGTAGGCAGGCATTCGAGCATCATTCTGGAGGTGGAAGTTTGGTTGGAGCGTCACAAGTACCACGACCCTGACCCATCCAACTTCATAAAGGAACTTGATATGAATAACAAATTGTATATTTTATGCTTTTCATTGAAAAGAAAAATGCAATTTGATCCTCAAAGTTTGGCTCGTGAAACAATTTGGTCCCCAAATGATCAGACAAATACACATTTAGTCCTCATAGTTTATGATTTCAATAAATTTATGACAAATTTTGTATTACCATTAATTACACATAGAAAAGATTATGGACAAGGAATGTGATAGTTACTTTAACCTGGGGTATAACAGCATACCTACTATTATTGCAATTTTGGTCTCTAAAGTTTGAATCACGCTCCAATTTGGTCCACAAAGTATTAGACAAAACACATTTGATCCTCATACTTTCTCATTTTAACTAATTTAGAAAAAATTTTGAATTTTCGTTAATTTAATGCAAAAAATTCACACTAGGCACACGACTGTTATTCTTAACATGGGATATAACAAAGACTTACCACAGTTAAATACATCATATTTCACTATCCTCTTTTGTTTTTCTAACCTATTGTCATAAAACTAAAACCCTAAAAAATTGCAATTGATGTTAATTTCAAAAACGTAGATTAATATCTATCAATTGAAACAAGAAATCTTGGGGGATCAACAATTAACTACATTAATTTAAACCATAATCTTAAATTGCCAATACTAGTTTATACACATATGAAAACACACAACAACCAACAGAAGTTTCACATGAGGAATAAGGGTGTTCAGTAGCAATTATTACCTTGCACATGACTTTTTACATGTGTAATTCATCGAAATTCCAAATTTGTGCTACTATCAGTTGAATTTAAAATTATGAGGATTAAATATACTTTGTCTAATACTGTGGGGCCTGGATTGGACCACAATCAAACTTTGGAGCCCAAATTTGTAACCATGGTGGTCTGTTATTTTTACACTAGGTTAAAAGTAACAGTCACATTCATTGCACATGACTTTTGCTTTGTATGATCAATGAAAATTCTAAATTTTTCCTAAATTGGTTGAAATGAGAAACTATTAGAATGAAATATGATTTGCCTAATACTTTGGGAATTGGACCACAACCCAAAATTTTGAGGACCACAGTTATATTTTTCCCTTGGATTTTATTGACAACCAAGAATGCAAGATACATGTGTGCATGCGAAAGAAGGGGAAACATAATATATTTTGGGACATGCATCTAAACCTAAAATATTCATTTGTTCTACTCTAGGATGACATGTATGAAGATACCATTTCTAATCAAAACATAAAAATATGGACTTACTCTACTTTGCATCCCCTAATTTATATTTAATTCTCATTTTTCACTCGATAATTCAACCTTAGATATATTGCATCCCAAAGTCTCAAAATTTTATCCTATTTTATTTTAATTTTTAATAATGCTATAAAAACTAACGGATATTGCAATTTCCAACCATGTATATCATGCACTTAATTTTTTGTTTGTATTATTTGACTAAGACTTTAGAGGGCAATTGAATAGAGTAAAAATTATACAAAATTGAGGATTTTTAGGTAGGGATTGATGCAAACCAGATGAGATTAGGACCTATAGGAATGTTAAAAATGTTTATCTTAGACTTCATTGACAATCAAGAATGCAAGATACGTGTTGCATGAGAAAGAGGGGAAAACATAATATGTTTTGGGACATGGTAAACCAAAACTTTGTTCATTTCAGTTCTGCCTTATGGAGACAGGTATAAGATGCCATTTCGACTCAAAACATAAAAATCAGGAATTACTCCACTTGCACCTCTTATTTTACCACCAATTATCATTTGCACTCCATACTTCAATCGTGGATATATTTCATCCCAAACACTCAAATTTTTATCCTGTTTTGGACTAATTTTAATACTGTCATCAAAATAACGGATATTCAAATTTCTAACCGTGCACTTCATGTGGGTAATTTCTAGTTTGTATTATTTGACTAAGACTTAAGAGGGCAATTCAGTAAAGCTAAAATGCCTTCAAACTTGGGAAAGGTTATTTAGTAGGGATCGATACAATTAAGATATGATTAGGACCTATACCATCGTTACCGAAGTTTATCTTGGACTTCATTCATAGTCAAGAAGTAAAGATACATTTGTGCATGAGAAAGAATGGAAAACATAATATTTTTTGGCACATGCTAAAGCTAAACATTGTTTATTTGTTCTACTCTATAGAGATGCAGGTATGATGATGCCATTTCTACTCAAAACATAAAAATCAAGACTTTCTCCACTTTGGACACCCAAATTTATAGCTAATTCTTATTTTGCACTCTATACTTGAATCTCAAATATATTTCGTCCCAAACTATCATATGCTTATCCGATTGTAGTCTAATTATTAATACTATGATCAAAACTAAAGAATATTCCAATTTCCAAGCGTGCACATCACGTAATTAATATTTTGTTTGTATTATTTGATTAACTATGACTTGAGAAGGTAATTGAGTAGAGTTAAAAAGAACCCAACCTTGAGGAGGGTTTGTTAGTGGGGAGCAGTGGAATCCAAATGAGATTAGTACCCCTTTGAACGTTACAAAATTTTATCTTGGACTTAATGGAAAAATGAAATTTTGGTCCTTAAATTTTGGGTCAATATCCAATTTGTCACCAAAGAATCAAACAAAGCACAGTCAATCCTCTTAGTTTCATATTTGAATCAATTTAGGACAAATTTGAAATTTCTGTGGCACACAAAAAAGTCAGGTGCAAGGCACCTGGTTGGTACTTTTAATCTAGGTTTACCAACAAATCCATCAAAGTTAAATGCATCATATTTCCCTATCCTCCATTCATTTTTCTTTTTGCTGGTCACAAAACTAAAACTGTAAAAAAATTGTGATAGGTAATTTCCTACACTCTCGCATGTGCACGAGATCGTATCAAGTAATATAGAAGTGAATCGAGAATCGTTTCCATGAGAACTATGAATAAGCACTGAAATTAATAGTTTCACTACTTTTCAGAGAAATTTAAATTAACTAATCGAAAAAGACTAACTAATAATTAGGGCATATAATTAACTAAAATGAATTCAAGATTTATCAGCTTTAAGGTAGTTTGATATCACCAATTCATATCTCCTTATATTAAACTGATTAGAATTATTGTAATTCCCTATATCTAATGATAGTTGGGATATTAGATTTATATATATTATATTATATATAAGATATAATATATATATGATATGTGTATATATATGTATGTATACGTATATATATGTTTAGTACTTGTAAGAAGTACTAATACGACATTAAGAATAAAAAATAAAAAAGCCATGAGCAAACTTGATTAAAGAACGTGACAGTCACGTTTGAAAAGGAAAAAATAATTAAGGAACTAGCACTAGATGTGGTTAAGCTTAATTAATCATGTGTAGATTTCTAATTTAATTATCTGTGTGGATATCATTACAAGGTCGGATACTTATACGGCTTGTGGATCGACGTCCCAAACATATTTGAGATTTTATAGCGATTTTAAGGTATAATCTCTATACTTTTTTCGTACTACGTATAAATTAATCAAACTAATTTGTGATAGAAAAATAAAAATTTTACATTTTGCTGCATTATTGATTATTTACTTTCTTACAAAGCATTCAATGAGACTAAAAGAAAACAAAGCCTTCAATGAACTCATAAGCACTACCGCATGAATCAACGGAATGTATTCTTGTTTTATCTCAAACTTCAGCCTGACTTAATTAGACACATTCCATAGTATTCAAATAAAATTTAAATTTAGAAAAAAAAAAAAAAAATCAATGGCAGTGTGATTCGTGTCCAGAAAACTAAATTGAACACCAAAAAGACCACCTTAGTCCCGATCTTATACCATGACCCCCTGTAGTTCAAACAGTAGTGCTTCTTCTTTAAAATAGGGTCAATAGTTGTTTTTATTTTATTTACATATATATATGGGCAACTTATAAAATCCCATAACCAACCGGCCACCCCTAACATGCATCTAAGATCACATGAACGGGAAAGAGCATAAAGAAGAGTTCATTGTTTGAAGTTGCAATGATCTTCGAAAAAGTTTGCTGAAGCCTATTAATATACTACTTGTTAGTCCTTAAACTGATTGGTACTTTGTTGCAACAATCACCAGACACGACTTAAGGCTCAATTGGATAATCATGAGGTCAAAAGATACTATCTAATAGTTCGCGGACATGTAGCTGGTCAGTCGAAATTGTCAATCTAACGTACTGCAGGATATTTTGGTGATTTTTATTTAAAATTAAGTCAGGAAGATATTCAATACATTAAATGCTCTCATAGGCCCAATAATTTTTTCTAAACCCATAAACCAATCAAGCCTATCATGGAAGATTATAAATATTAATTTGGAAGGTAAACAAAGGGATTCAAATTTCATTCTCACAAATCCACACTTTACCAATTCAAACTCTCATTTTGCTCTCAATGTCCTTCCTATCATAAATTCTGACTTGAGCGTCAAAATTTCCCCAGGGGACATAACTCTGCCGCTCTAGTTCTTGTTGTAGGTTTCTTAAAACGTGGTTAGACGTGCGCGATTTACCATAGATTTAGAGTATCAAAACGACTAAGAATTTATATTAGAATACTGTATTGTGTTGCATACTTTTTCACGTATCAACAGATAATTCAATTGAGGATCACTGAACGAATTCATCAAATGAAACTGAAGCATAATTCCTCAAATATATTTTAAAAAAATAAAAATTGTGCCAACCATGATATATTGTCTAAAAACCGTTACTACGTTATATACGAAGCCGCGGAAAAAGTTTAATGTTTGTATCATGTCACCGCACATAGTAAAAGTACGATAATTCATAAAACTTTGACCGATTCAAGCTCTAATATTATGGTTGTGATATCACTTGTTAAATTTGAACGAATCAATATCAGATATTTGAATATAATTGTAAAATAAAATTGCTTTCCGTTCACTATAATAATTAATTATTGAAGATGAACATCAAATCGTAATTTGTATATTGAGATTCATGTTCCTTAACTAAGCGTTTCCTCTCTCTCTCCAAATCTTGTACTATGATTATCAATAGGGCAAACTAACCCTCACCCTATATATAAGATAAAAAATTATAGATGAGAAATAGGCTAACTCAAATAGTAAAATTAGACCTCCTACCAAGGTCACCGTGAATCTAATAAGATTTAGAAGATAGGCGCTACTTCTTACATAACATACCTAAACCCAAATAGGTAAATGAATCATAAGAACATGAGTTTTACTAATTTTTATTTAACCCGTTTTTATAAAACATAAATTAATTAGTAGTAACCCAAATAAGAAAATAATTCCAACATGTATATGAGATTCTAAAAGATTGATTCTCGAAATTAGGTCTCTTATGAACTATAATGTGTATTAGAGACAGGAGTATCACGATCAAAAATGGAGCATCAATGCCCGTATTGCGACCCTGATCACGTTTACTATTCTCATTAAAAAATATAATATCTTATTTTCGGTTGATTTAACTAGTCAAGTGATCATAGTATTTACACCTTTTGCGCTATTCAAATATCATATTTAGATTGGCTAATAAAAATTTCTCAGGAGCAGATTTCTTATGTTCATGGGTTTTTTTTTTTTTTTTTTTTTTTTTATAGAATTACAAGAACCCATAGTAGTGGGATCAATATTAATATCAACAATTATAAATCAAAGATCACTACTAATCCACAAAAAATGAAAACACTAACTTCATATTAGATTAATGCTTTTACTCATACTCATGAAAATAGAATCCAAAACGCCTAATATCTGGGGTCTCAACCATGATTGCCGGCCTCATTGTCCCTGTGTTTATGTACTAATCAAGATAGAATGGGTGGGTGGTATGCTCGAATAATTATATTATGTAAAGGTTAATTTTTATATATTAGGAAATAGATGTAGAAATGACAAGGTACTAAATGAAGAGGAACTAAATACTAAGACAGGATTTATATCTAAAATGACAATAAATGGACCTTAAATTGCAATTTGGTATCCTATCACTTATAAAAAAGAATATGGTATCCTAGACCCAAAAAAAAAAAAAAAAATATCACTTTGTCCCCTTAATATTTAGGATTACTATCACTTTAGTTCTTATTTTTTTTTAGTACTGATAAACAAGAAGTTGTTTATTTTGTAAATGAAATAAAATTGTAGAGAGAGAAAGTATGGACAAATGTAATGTGTAATAAATGTGCCTGAATTTAGACAATTAGATTAGTTGATATTTTTACATATATTTCTTGGGAGATGTGTTCTTATTTATAGATGAGGATCAAGGGTTAGAGTCCCTTCTCGCAAGTTTAATTTTTTTGCCCTAAATAGATTCCTTTGCACAACAAGTTACTTATGTAAACCTATCTATGTATCATCAATAGTCCCATTGGCTAACATTTCGGGCATGGGCTGATGGAAGAGCCTAACTAAAGCATACCTTGGTGAAGATCCAACAACTCCAATATTGAACCTAAGTCGATAGCTGACCGATGTACTTGGCCGATGTCCAAACATTCAAACTAACGATTAGCCCCAGCAAGTTGATAGTCAAGCCCCAATCAACATTACTCCCACCTTTTTTTCTTAGCTTTATTTATTGGCCAATGAAATTTTGAAGTTTTGAATTTTGGAAATACCAGCACCTGCTTTACTTGCCACATGTCCTTGACAGGGTATATCCCACTTCACGCCTTTCCATCTTCCATCAAAAGTTTCTTGAACACGTCTCTTTAACTCCAGTCTTGCTGCAGTAATGGTTACCCTTCAATTGCCCTTTTCATTTTCTTCCACCTTTTTTGTCCTCCTTTATATCCCCTTTATTCTTCGACACTTCTACCTTTTTGACATTTTTGCACTTTTAACTTTCTATGTATTCTCTACTTTCCAGTGCTAAGATTTTGAACAAAAACTACTTCAATTCTCCCAAAACTCACCAAAAAACCATTACAATCTCAAGTTTTTACTTTAAAACTTTCCAAAGAAACAACAACAATGGCATCTCAAGGCATCTTTGACAATATTTTCGGTAGCTCTGGCCAACAAAGTCAGTCACCACGTCAGTCTTCTTCTACTCAACCCGCCGAACTTTCACTTCTTGAGTCCTAGTTCGTCTTTCTAGTTGAAGTGGAGATATCTAAGATTAAACCCACTGACCTCCTTAGGCTTAGAACTACTTATAATATTCCTAATTCTGTCATTTTGGTAAGCCCAATCCCAGAGAGTTTCTTCTCTATATACGAAAAATAAATCTCATTGTTGGCCTTCAACTTCTTCTTCCTTTCCTTTTCACTAATCTAGCTAATTGTTAGAACATTAGCCCCTCAGGGATAGTCCGAATTTAATCCGAACGTAATCAGATTAGCGGTCTGGATACAGATCTGATGTGTATAAGAGACAGGATCCGGAATTGAACCCATCAATATTTATTAGAAAATTCTGTCTCTTATACAAATTAAGATGTGTATAAGAACCAGAATTTTATTACAAATTAGCCGGAACTAATCGCCGAGGTTTGGTAGAGGATTATCCCACTTTAATCCATAAATAGAAAAACACCTTTTTCCTTGCCAAGCAATCTGATATGTCCATGGTTAAGTCCAAGTGGCAATTATGTTTAATCTGGTGACAATTCTATTCACTGTATGTCCGATAGGATTCAAGTTGAAGTCGAAACCATAGATACCTCCAACCTCGTTGGAAATTTTGCCAAAAAGAAATTCTATTTTGAAGAAAATTTTCTTGCATGTGTTTGGCTTGTATTGTCTCTAGGATCTACCCAAAGGCTATAACCCATGCAAAGCTCCAACACTTAAGCATTTTTCCTTTTACTTTAATTGATTAATTTTACGTTCTCATATATCATTTTGCTTTGCAGGTCCAGCTGTAGGTTAGTTGGTTTTGCCCCAAAAGATCAAGTTGTCAAAAAAAAAGGCCACTATCTCTCAATCTAAGGTACGAAGTGATACTCCCATCAACAGAAGACCCTACCATCAACCAGCCAACACTCACTGAGGACCTTACTATCAACTAGCCAACACTTACCGAAGGCATGGCCATCTCTACCTCTGGAGTTCAAGTTGCCCTTCCATCTTTTGAATTAATTAGCTTTTTTGTACTGGTTTGACTTCTCAAGAGCCCATTCAATTCTTCAAAGAAGATATGGTACCACTGCAGCCATCTTTAACCCAACCAAGTCCTTCTGTGAGACCTCCTAAGACAAAGACCAGATCTCCTGTCTTGGCCAAAAGCAGGCCAAAACTTCTTCTGTGCACTCTAAGCCTGACCACTCAAGAAATAGTGGTTGGCACTTTTGAGGCTGGCCAGCCTCTAGTGATTGCAGCAAAGAGACAAGAAAATCGTCATCAGAGCACATGACTTATTTTTTAAGTCCATCGTACTTAAGAATTCTCTCTCCTACACTCTATCTTGACAGCTCCAGGTAGGTTGTTTTGCCCTTAGTCTTACAAACCAAGAGCATTTGTTTTCCCCATAATAACCAAGTTCTTGAATGGCATGTTGTCCCAGATGCTCGTCCATGAACCCCTGAAGAAGAGGCTGCAGAAAATAATTCAATGATCGATTGGCCAAGGAAGTCCATCAACTTAGTTTGAAAGCTCTAAGAAGCAAGCAAAATTTACCCTTGGTTGGGAATTTAAAAACAATGCTCGAGGACAGTTCCCTCGAGTAGCTCATTAGATCATCGACTTTGGCTTCTCTCCTCAAAATATGCCGCTGCCTGCTGGAAGAGAGCATAAACGAAGCAGCTCAAGCGAGTTTTCATCATAGTAAACACTTAATATTTTCCCCTTATATTCTTGTTCCTTGTTCTTGATAATAATTTTTCTTTTATGTTCAGCTTGGTCCCTATCTACATAACATCAAACGTCATTTCTTGGAGTTCTGCAATAAAAATGCTTAGCTGGAGGTCGTATTGCAACAGTTTGAGAGGGAAAAATCGAGTCTCTTCCAAGCAGGAGAAGGAGCTTGAAGCAAAGAAGAATGAAGCTCTGGCCAAGCTGTAGACCCAGCTCAAGAATAAAGCTCAAAACCTAGCCAACTTGGAAAGCAAGAACTAAGCTTAGGTGGACGAGCTAAACAAGAAAATTGTAGAGCAGGCTAAAGAGTTAAACACCTACAGAGGAGAAATAGCTTTGATTGAAACATAAATTGAAAGACTGAAGACCGAAGCCTCTTCTAATCAACTAGCAGGCATCAAATTTTTCTTGAACTCTAAGGAGTGCTAGAAGGACTTAGGCACATTCAGCAGCATTTTCATGTATAAGAAGATTGGTTATACCATTGCCTTGGATAATGTTGTAAAAGAGTTTCCCAAGTTGACCTGGTAGTTTTTGAAATTCCATATTATTACACTGAGGTCACAGCAGATCTCATCAGCGACATGAGCCAACTCTTTAGTACCTCTTGGTCTGCCCTTACCCTTTTGGAACTGAACGGGGTTTTAAGCTCAGAAAGACTTCAATCCATTGCAGCCCTGCCCGAAGTAGCTACTGAAGATAAAGCTGAGTCAATTCAAGCCGAAAATCCTCAAACCTAGCATCCCTTAAAGGAACCTAAAGAACCTACTGCCAATACTTAGAATAATTCCTGGTATAGGTAGCATAGGTTTTAAATCATTGTAAGGAATTAGATCAGTTTATCCGATCGCCTTTTGTACTTGCAAATTTTATAAATAAATGTTTATAAGAGAAGAAATCTTTAATCTTGCTTTTAATATATGTAATCATATTGGTCTGAATCGCTTGAGCATATCAATGAGTTACAAATGATCGATCCTTTCGAGCAGCTGAACGCATCGCATAAGGTATTTTGCCTTTGACCGTCATTATTTTCATCATCATCTTCACCTCATTTTCTTTTTTTTATTTTTTATGTTGGTCCAAAACGCTTAAGCACATCAGCAGTTGCAAATTCCTTCGAGCAACCGAATGTATTTTGCCTCAAATGATGATCACTTTTCATATTTGTAAACATACACATACATATGATTTGTTATCAAATCATACATCTTTATGTATATTTTCCTAATTAAGTATAGTATAATGTTTACAAATTCCATATCCGTGGTATATCATTACTATGTTAGTCAGTCAACTTGTAGTATCAAGATCGATGGGTTTCTGTGACTATGTATGGCCCTTCCTAGTTCAGATCTAGCTTGTTCAATACCTCTGTTTGGCTAACCTCATTCTTTCTCATAGCTAAATCTCTTGGTTTGAAGTACCTTTGATGAACTCTTGCATTGTAATGTTTGGCCATTTGTTGCTTATACTTTAACACTTCCCTGATCGAAGCTATTAACCTTTGTTCTTCTATCAAGTCAAGATCAGTCCTGAGCTCTTGATCATTATTAATTTGATGATGTTGTTGAGTTCGAGCAGTAGGCATTCCTATCTCAACAGGTATAACTACTTCTACCCAATACACTAAACTAAAAAGAGTGAACTCATTAAACATTTTAGGTGCAGTTCGGTAGGATCATAGAACACTAGGCAATTCTTCAACCCATTGGCCTTCAGGCTTATCAAATCTAGATTTCAAACCTGTAATGATTGTTTGGCTGGCAACTTCAGCTTGTCCATTAGCTTAAGGATGTCAAACCAAAGTGGTACGTAAGATGATATTCAACCCTTCACAAAATCTCTTAAATGGTTCTCCCACGAATTGAATGCCATTGTCTGAAATAAAAGTGTGGGAAATGCCAAACCTATAAATAATATTCTTCGACAAAGTACTTCTATACGGCCAACCTAGTCATTGATGGTAACGGTTTGGCCTCTATTATAGCAATTGATAGTGACCGCTTAGAAAAATAATCAATTGCTACCACCAAATACTTCAACTTTGTTGGTGCTCAGGGAAATGGTTTGACCAGGTCTATTCCCCATTCTTCGAACAGCCATAGGCTTATGATGGTCGTCAAATTTACTGATAGATATCTTATGATTAGAACATGTATTTGGCAATTATGACATTGACGTATCAATGTGTTGTCATCTGTGTGCATGTTCGGCCAATAGTAGCCATGATCATAGTTTTTTGAGCTAAACTCTGATGTCTATTATGACTGCTATAGATTCTCTCATGTATTTCTTTTAACACATATTTAGCTTCAACCAGACCAACACATCGAAGAAGAGGGCACAAGTATGATTTTCTATAAAAAGTGCCATCTACAAGTTCATACTCTTCTTCCCTATTCCTTACCCTTCAGGCTTATCTTTGATACATCAGAAAGACGCTCGAAGATAAGAATTCAATGATCAGCTTCCTTTATCCTGGACCATTATGAATCTCCATTGATTGGTCACTTCATTTGTGGTTCATCCCTCTTGAACTTCTACCAAAATTTCTTTGGCAAGGTGCAAATAAATGGCTAAAGCTAACTTAGCAAGGACATCAGCATGTACATTCATGGCTTGAGTGATCTTTACAAACTTGACCTCTTTAAAATTTTGCTTATATTGCTTTAACTTTAGAAGGTATTTTTACCTAATGACCCTCCTGGCCTCAAAGTTTCCCAATATCTGAGTGACAACCAATGGAGAATCATTGTTAATTTTAAGAGTTTTAGACCCCATTGTCTAGACCAACTTCATTCCTATTAATAATGCCTCATACTTGCTTCATTATTTGTAACTTTAAAGTTGAACTGAAGGGCATATGTTAAGTGGTTTCCTTTGGGAGTTTTAATAATACTTCTTGATCTTGACTCATATGAGGTCCAATCTACACGAAGTTTCCATATTTTACAATCTTCCTTGGAATCTTCTTTGTCTTCAACTATCATTACTTTGTCAACCATAGGGAGTTCAACTATTCCTTCTGTAAGGAAGTCCACTAGAGCTTGTGACTTAATTGTATTTCGTGGTCAAAATTCAACATCAATTTCTAATAGTTCAACCGACCACTATAGCATCTAACTAAACACATTGGTTTTTCGAGGACTATTTTTAAGGCTAAGTTGGCATAAACAATAATTTTATGACCTTGAAAATAGGGTCTTAACTTCTTTGCAGCGACAATCAATGAGAACACTACCTTTTTAATGGGAAGATTATTGCATTTAGGGCCTTGCAAATACTTGTGAAATAGATTGGTTTCTGAACCCCATCTCGTTCAGCCACAATGCCAAACTAATCGTTGTTTTTTTTATGATGAAAGATAAAGGTATTACTCTTCCCCTTCTTCTGTAGTTAACTGAAAGAGAGTTCCCAAAGATTCTTTAAGTTGTTCAAAGAATCGTTGACATTGCTCTATCCATTCAAAGTGCTTGCATTTATTTAACTGTTCGAAGAAGGGAAGACTTCATTCGACTATGATTTCGAGAAGAATATATTCAAAACAACTATTTGACCGGTTAACTTTTGAATATCTTTGATTCATAAAGAAGGTTTCGTGTTTATAATAGCTTGCACTTTTTCAGGATTAGCATCAACCAAATGGTAAATCCCAAATTTTTTTCCGATGAGACCTCAAAGGTATACTTTCATGTATTTAATCTCATTCGGATGCTTCGAAGTGCTTCAAAGGTTTCTCAAAGATCATCTATGTTCTCAGATTCCATTTGACTCTTAACAACCATGTCGTCTACATATACCTCTATTTTTTGACTGATCTATTTTTTGAAAACTTTATTAACCAGCCTCTAATAAGTAGCCCTACCATTCTTTAACCTGAGCGACATGTGTGATAGAAACATATACCCTTCAGCGTTATGAACATTGTTTTCTCTTCATCTTTTTCACTTAAGAATATTCGATGATAGCCCTTGTATGCATCTAAAAATCTATAGAACATAAAAGCCACTAAGGAATCAATAATTGTTACTTATCAATATGAGAAAAAGGTTAACTGTCCTTAGGACAGGCTTTATTAAGATCTGTAAAATAAACACACATTTTCCATTGTCTCTTCTAACTTCTTAGATACATTGGGCCTTTTTACAAACACAGGGTTACTAAGCCATATAAAATACAAGGCTTTTAGGACAATTCAAGCGATTAACACTTTATCTACTTCGGCTTCAATAATTGCATTGTGCTCAAGTCTAAACAATCTTTTTCTTTGCTTCACAGGCTTGTAGCTTAGAATAATACTCAATCCATGCTTGGCTATTGCCCTTGGAATCCTTGGCATATTAGTTGTTGACCAAGCAAAGATGTCCTTGTATTCAAAGAATAGTCGAATCAAGTCGGCTTTTAGGTCAATAGGCAAAAGAATACAGATACGAAGTATCCGATCAGGATGTTTAGGATTAAAAGATATTTCTTCGATTGGCACTCCTGTTGCTGGCTCAATTTTACCCTTACTCTGATCATCTAAAGGCTCAGGAGGAGCTTGTTCGAAGAGGCAATCTTAGTTTCCTTAAGAAGTTTTTTAAGTTTTAGAGTCATATTTTTGCTTTTTAGGGACATAAGATAGCAATCCTGTTGGTTGCCCCATACCGTTCCTTCTGATCCATCCCTTAAGAAAAATTTAATACTCAAGTATAATACAAAACGAAGAATGATGAAGGCATATTGTGAAGGCTGACCCAAAATCATATTATAAGAGTTGGATTGTTTAACAGTTATCTGGTCAGCTTTTGGGCGTAAGACCCAAGGGTTAATGGGAGCAAGATTGTACCTTCAGGCATGACATAACTGTCCCAAAATTGACCAATAGCGGTCGGATTAGCTGAATGTGATCATTACTTATTCTCATTCATTCCTAAGCATGCTAGAAAATTACGTACACTGAACTGCATTGTCCAAAAATACTTTATGGATCCTATAATCCCCTACCTTAATGTGAATAGTAATAGGATCAACACGAGGATAACGTTTAGGGAGGGGATCATCAACACAAAAAAAAAGTGAAATTTAAGTTCAACTTAGGTTTTCTTTGAAAATTTCTCCTTCAAGTTGATATCTTGCATATCTTTTCTGAGCTTGGTTAGTGTCTCCACTGGTCGGACCTCCAATTTTCACATTGATCACTCCAACTATATCATCATTATTGGCTGGATGTCCTTTTTAATTATTGTTGTTGTTATTGTAGTGGGCCCTTCGGTTTTGTACCGATCATTATTTGGTTGAGGAAGATAGTTGTTCATATTCATGATATTATCGAGAGTCTGAAGAATATAATCATGCAAATACCCTTCTCGGATTGCCTTTTTAATGCCAATCTTTAAATCATTATAATCTTTTGTATCATGCCCATGAATAGCTAGATCTATCCTGCTTGTGCTATTCAAACTTCCTCAGTAATGGCAGCTTTAGGATTCCAGTGTTCTTGATCTCAAAAAGGATATCGTGCCTAGATGCATTGAAAAGGGTAAATTTCTCATCAGGCAGAACATAGCTTGGGTTGGTTTGTAGTTGTTAGATCCGAGATACACTACCTATCCTTCAAGCAACTTTTGATTTTTGAACTGTTTATTAGATGGTTCAGTTTGTCCAGAATCTTTCTTTTTCTTTTCCTTATCAAATCCTTCTGCTTTCTCCTCTATCGACCTTTTTCCTTTTTGTTTGTAATCAAAGAGCTTCCTCTTCAACCTACTCGAATCTTTCGAATCCAATCATGATTAAACAATCCTAGCTTAAGGCCATTACAAAACGCTATGATCATAAGCTTCTCATCTATGTCTTGGGCTTGTACAGCCTTATCATTAAAGCGTCTAATGTATTGAATTAATGTTTCTTCATTCTTCTAGCTTTTTCATTAATGTGACATCTAACACACCTATGACTTGTCATATTCAAAGGCCTCAAAGTAGTCTCTAAAGGTCATTAAAAGAAACTACCTAGCCACAAAAAGAAGTTTTTTTCTCAAACTTTGACTTGTCTCTTATCAGACTAGTGGCAAAGAGTTTACATTTAACAAAATCTAAATATGTCATATAGCCAAGCTATGGCAAACACATGGGCAATATGATCGGCTTGATCAGTAGTTCTTTGACAATGATCCAAATTGGGTTGTTTGAAATTAGGTGGAATCATTCTGACCTAATAAGAGGAATAAATGGGTCATGATCAATGTATGAAACAATTTGTTGGAAAATATATTCTAAGATAATAATTGTTGAACATGAAGTTCAACTTTGGCCATGATTTCTGCATTAGGTGTCTGAGGTTGTGTTTGAGGTTGTGGTTGAGGTTCCTGATAACTCTGGTAAACTAGAGTTATTTTCCTCTAAATTATAGCATTTTGATATAATTGAGGATTTTAGTTAGTTTCTTACATATGTATTTGTATTTTCGTTCTTGAATTAATTATGATAAGTTTGTGTTAAATTTTTAGTTTAATTAAGTGGTTAATGGTGTTAATATTATGCAGGTTAAAAATTAAAGGTTCAAAGCTGAAAGGAACAAAGCTCAATAGGGACCAGATTGCAAAAATGGATGAAATGAAGAATGTTGGGAAGAGAGCCGAGATCTTGGTCTCGACTGTTTCTGACCGCAATCTCGACTCGGGAAATTGTCTTACTATATTAGAGTCAAGATCGCGGTCTCAAATGTTCTAGATCGCGATCTCGGCTCGCTGAGAGTTAAGTTGTAAGGGCAATTTTGTAAACTTTCAGCCAGTAACTCCTGATTTTTGCCTAGTGTAATATTAGACTATTTGAGCGACTTAAAAATTAGTAAGAGAAAGTAGTAGATAGTTTTAGTTAGTTTTTAGATAGTTTAGGATAGCTTGAACTCCAAGTTTACTTCTTTAATACAAATTTCTCTTTAATTTGCTCTTAGATCTTCTTTTAAACCTCTCGTCAAATTCAAATTTTGATTAGATAATCGTAGTGGGTTAATCGCAAGCTTCGCGTAGATATAATTTTTATTCGCTTTCTTGTCTAATTTAGTAAGAATTTCTTTACTTGCAATTTAGGGGTGTCTTAAGTAAATTAGGGTTCTTGATAATTTCTTACAATTCTAGCTAGAATTTTCAATTTCTTGCATTAATTCCTAGTTAATTCTTCGTGGGCTTTCTTTATTTCTATAAAAAAATCCAAAAATATTTAGATTTCGAGTTTAACACTTTCCAATTTATAGTTTAGAAATGATTGCTTTAATATTCAAGGTTTCTCATTTGTAATCCTTTTAGTTGGGTAATTTGTTTGCTTTTAATTTTAGTCTTAATTTGGTTTGTTTAGGTTTGAATTAAGTGCTTTCCTCTACTTGCTTTTACTAGAATAGATTAACTAGTTTCTTAATTTCGTAATTAGTTATTTTCATTTATTTACTTTTTTTTTAGTTAATCTAGCTTTAATTTAAGTTTCTATCGCTTTCATTCGATTATGATTTTTATTAGAATAGTTCTACCATTCATCGCTTGATTTCGCCTACTACACAAGTACCCATAAATCTTGGTAATTGCTTTCCAATAATCCTCATTTTCAAACGAGAACGATTCCTACTTGTCTTTACTACTAGTTGACAACCGTATACTTGCGGGATGCCATCTAGTTAATAGTAGGATTTAGGTGTTTCATTAATTTATAACTAGGTGTGTAAAGGCATGCAAGTTTTTGGCATCGTTGCTAGGGATTGTCTTCGGTTTTGGGCAATATCAAGCGCTTTATGGGTCGTGTAGATAAGGCACATACTAAGAATATGTGTTATGTCAAGAAAAATGAAAAACTTGGAATGAAAGTTGCATGGATAGTAAGCAATTTCACTAACGCTCATGGACCCAAAAAGATATGGGTACCAAAAGTTATCAATTGATTTATTGTGTAGGTACTTAACATCGCCAACAATGCTAAGTGGTTTATAGATAGTGGATGTTCAGGGCACATGACGGGTGATGCCTCTCTCTTCACAAATCTTACATCCAAAAACAGTGGAAAAGTCACTTTTGGAGACAACAACAAAGCAAAATCAATCGGCATTGGTGATGTAGGAGTATAAAAATGGTGAAACCTTGATTAAGAATGTACTTCTTGTTGATAATTCGAACTATAATTTATTAAGTGGTAGTCAACTTTGTGACAAAAATTTATATGTTTTCTTTACCAAGCATGAATGTCTTATCCTTGACAAAAATCATGTTGTTTTATTCAAAGGCACTAGGCACAATGATGTTTATGTGATTCATCTTGATAAAATTAGCAATAGTAATGTAAAATGTCTTACCGCTTCCATAGATGATCCTTGGCTTTGGCATAGAAAACTTTTTCATTTTAATATGGATTTGATTGAAAAATTAGCCAAGAAAGATTTGGTAAGAGGCTTGCCAAAACTGAAATTTCTAAAAAATAAAATTTGTGATGCTTGTCAATTTGGTAAACAAGTCAAAGTTTCTTTTAAACCTAAGAATTTTGTGAGAGACTCATAAACCTTTAGAATTGTTGCATTTAGACTTATTTGGACCTACTCAATATGCTAGTCTAGGTGGTTGCAAATATGCTAGATTCGTTATCGTAGATGACTATTCTAGGTTTACTTGGGTATTATTTCTTGTTCACAAAAATGAAGCATTTGAAAAATTTGTAAAATTTTTTTCCAAAATTCAAAATTTATTGGATACAAAAATTGTTCATTTAAGGAGTGACAATGGCTATTAAAATACTGGGTTTCCCGACTTTTGTGATCACAACGGTATCTTTCATGAGTTTTCGGTTGTTAGAGTTCCTCAACAAAATGGTGTTGTTGAAAGGAAAAATAGGACTCTTCAAGAAACGGCTAGAACTATGATTAGTGAGTGTGACCTACCACAATACTTTTGGGCCGAAGCGGTTAACACGGCTTGTTATGTCATGAATCAAGTTTTATTAAGATCTTCTTTAAATAAAACTCCTTATGAACTCATTTTTTTGTAGAAAACCCGTTGTGAGCTATTTCAAAGTTTTTGGTTGCAAATGCTTTATTTTAAAAATCAAAGAGAACCTTGGAAAATTTGACAAAAAATCGTCGGATGAAGGAATTTTTCTAGGATATTCTAGTGACAAGAAAGCATACCGAGTTTACAATAGAAGAACGCTTTTAATTGAAGAAGTTGTGCATGTTACATTTGATGAAACTAATGATGTTATCTCAAAGAATTTATGTGAAGATGAAGATACAGGTATTTTAAAGGAGCTCGAAAAGCTCGTTATTCATAAAGATCATCAAGAGGTTACATCAAGCGTTGATGTCAACAACCATCAAATTGATGATGAAAAGAATGAGGATGCTCAAAACGATCTTCCGAAAGCTTGGAGATTCGTCTCTAATCATCCTCAAGATTTAATCATAGGTGATCTTTCCGATGGGGTAACTACTCGTTCTCATAAACCTTTGAATAATAATTGTACATTACTTTCTCACATTGAACCCAAACATATAGATGTTGCCTTGAGTGATGAATCATGGGTTAATGCTATGCAAGATGAACTTAGTCAAATTGAGAAAAATAATGTATGGACCTTAGTTGAAAGACTTTCTTCTCATCCCGTTATTGGTACTAAATGGGTGTTTAGAAATAAATTAAATGACAAAGGTGAGATCATAAGAAACAAAGCCAGACTTGTTGCAAAAGGTTACGCTCAAGAAGAAGGTATTGACTTTGATGAAACCTTTGCACCCGTGGCTAGATTAGAATCCATCCGCATGTTTCTTGCATTTGCATGTTTCAATAATTTAAAATTATTTCAAATGGATGTCAAAAGTGCTTTTTTAAATGGTTTTATCAACCAAGAAATTTTGTCGAACAACCTCCGGACTTTGAAAATAAGAATCTTCCAAATTGTGTTTTCAAACTTTCCAAAGCTTTATTGGTTTGAAACAAGCTCCAAGAGCTTGGTGTGAAAGATTAAGTGGCTTCTTGATAGAAAATGATTTCAAAAGAGGTATAGTTGACACCACACTTTTTACAAAAACAGATTTAAAAGGATTGTCAATTTTTCAAATTTATGTTGATGATATTATTTTTGGACTGCAACTAATGAAAGTTTGTGCAAGGATTTTTCACAACTAATGCAAGAAGAGTTTGAGATGAGTATGATGGGCAAGTTGCAATTTTTCCTCGGACTACAAATTCATCAAACTAAGGAAGGAACATTTATTACACAAATCAAGTACACAAAGGAGCTGCTCAAACGATTTGGTATGGAAGATTGCAAACAAGTTGGTACACCAATGTGTACTTCAACCAAACTTGATAAAGACGAATACAAGGTAATAGTGTTTTAAGAGAGACATCATCTGCCGATTGTAAAACAGCTAGTGTTGTCAACTATACACCAACTTTTCAAATGTTGAAAACATGTTTGTTCTAGCTGTGAAGTGCTCTTTTTCAATCTTGTGGTAAAGAATCACATTTGATGGCAGTTAAAAGAATTTTTAGATATCTAAATTTTACAACGGATTTTGGTCTGTGGTATCCAAAGTCCTCTACATTTGATCTGATTAGCTATTCTGATGCTGACTTTGCTGGGTCTATCAAATTGTACAAGAACTGCTGCCGGAAATTGTTGTGCTCAACTTCTTTGGATGAAACATACTCTGAAAGATTTTGGTGTAATTTTTGATTGTGTTCCTATATTGTGTGACAACACTAGTGCAATTAATCTCACAAAAAATCCTGTTTTGCACTCTAGAACCAAACACATTGATGTTAAGCATCATTCATTAGAGACTTCGTTTGTAAAAAGGAAATTCGTGTTGATTATGTGCCTACTTCAGATCAATTGGCTGATATTTTCACAAAACCCTTAGCTCTATATCGCTTTGAATCGCTCAGAAAATTCATTTGGGGATTTTACAGATAAATTTGGCATAGGTTCATAGTTCGGACGCACTCCTTCGTCCGAACAACTTTCCTTTCGGACGCTCTGGATCGTCCGAAAGCATCTGTTACTTCTCGGGTCCATTACGATCATATTCGTCCGAACAATATTCCTTTTTTCTCCTAAACTCTTTGGAAATCTTCCGGACGCACAGCTGCGTCCGAGAGAACTTCGGACGCACTGGCTTCTCTTTCGGCCGTACGTTTTCTTCAGCTTTCGGACGCTTTATCGGACGCACACCAAACATTCGGCCGTCCGAACGGTACCCCTGTTTGATTAAAACCGTCCAAATTCCCCATTTCGGACTTATTCTCTCCCCCGAAAACCCTTAGGCGATTTTTCTTCTCTACACTACACCTTCCAAATTCCCACTCTCTCTTTCAAAATTGATTGAAAAATCATCATACCCATAGCCCTTATCACCTAAATCTCATCTCATTTCATCCATCCACCATCTCATTTCCTCAAAATCTCACAAATCCTAAATTTTCTTTTAAAAAATTTTTTTCTCTCCTCTTCTATTACAATGGTGAAATCTCATGGTGGTTCCTCTACAGCAATTCGGGGTAGAAAAACTAAAGGGAAGGCTCCAGTACGAGAGAGAATCATCGGCCAATCCTCAAGTTTTCTCCACTCCAACTTTATCAAAATTTATCGATGCCAAGGCATCCGAACGGTATACTTCTCTTCTCAGTAAATCCATCATCGTTCAACGTCCTGCTTCTAATAGTCTTTTTGATGAATATAATCTTCCAATTATCAAATCCTGTTTTGCAAAACAAAATTGGGGTTATTTAGTGCATCTTGATTTACCTGTTTATCATGACATGGTGCTTCAATTCACGGCCAATCTTCGGAAAGGTCCTACTATTCGCACCCTTATTTCTCGTGTTAACAACACTGATCTTGAGATTTCATCGAATATAATTAACACCATTTTTTAATGTGAAATCTCAAACCCCTCGGATTTTTCCTACTTCTTTTCATTAGATAAATGGCCCGCTGATGATACTCAGTTTGATATAGATGAAGTTAGAGCCATTTTTAACATCCACTTTAAACAGGCCTCGGAAGCCAAAACTACTTTGCTCGCCCCTGAACTTTGAATAATATTCTGTATACCCTTGTCACAAATCTTTTATTGCCAACTGACGGGCATCGTACTGAGCCCGGAAAAATGCAACTATACTTAATTTTCTCTGTCTTCAAGGGTATTCCTCTTGACTTTGGGTATCTTTTTTGTTCCCTATGGGAACTCTTTCTCACTGATACTCGAAGAAATATTCCTTTTGGAAAATTTCTCACAAAGGTTTTTGATTTCCTCAACATTCCCTTTACCGGAAACAAAGTCAATATCCTCCATATTTTAATAAATCCTACATTGAACGAAAAGGTCTCCGGTTTTTTAATGATCAATGGCTAACTAAGGCAGCCTTTGATATCGCCCGTCACAATCCCATGCCTCCACATCTGATTTTGCTATCCCTCATTCTCCTACTCCTCAACCACCTCCACTCACATCTGCACCATCTACATCTGCACCATCTACATGCTGATGGATTCTAATCTAGCCATTTGTGAACTCCTCACATCTCTGAGCACTCAAGTCAGTTCCTTTCAAACGTCGTACAAATCGCAAGGTAAAACAACTTGAAACTCGTCAAATAATTCTCCAAGAGGCACTCAGTCTTGGCATGTCTGCTTCGGCTCAAGTCCAATTTGCTGATCTTTTGTCCCAACATCCACTTGAGTCATCTTCTGACAGCGATGAACCTGAAGATGAACAAACACGTGAAGACAATGCAGAAGCTAGTCAAGGAGCTGCCGATGACGATGACGACGATGATGAAGATATTGACGACACATTTGAGTTTATCATGCAACGTCGTACCGGGGAGGAGGATGACAGTGAAGCCACTGCTGAAGACGTTCCATCCAAACGACAAAAACTGAAAAGCGCTCCAAAAAGCGCAATGACTCTCATTAGTTCTTTTACCATTGTATTTCTTTTGTTTTTCAGCAAACTCTGTGGCTTGGTTATGTATTTGACTCTTGCACCATTGGAACCTTTTAGTTGAATGTATTAAACTTGTTTCATTTCTATCAAACTGCATGATCTAAAGATGGGGGAGTCTTTTTGATTGATGTCAAAAGGGGGAGTAGTTATATTGTTATGCTTTGATATATTGTTATGCTTTGATATAATTGATATGTTGATAATTGATATCCAATTATGAGATATTGCAAATTGAGTAGTCATATCCAATTGAGGTTTGCCATCATCAAAAGGGGGGAGATTGATGTTTTCCAAACCTTATTTTGATGATGACATAAACACTTAACTCTGTAAAATAAGCTTTTGCAGGAACAGATCTTTCGGACGCACAGAACTGTCCGAACTATGTCAAAAGCTCCTCGGACGCATTGCATCGTCCGAACAAACTGGCAGAAAGAATGGGATCCTACTGCCTTTTCTTCGGACGCTCAGGACCGTCCGAAACCTCTATCGGACGAAGGACCGGACGCATGCACGGACGTCCGAACGAAGCCTCTCAACAAACTGAAAGAAGATCGGACGCTTCCTCGGACGCATTCAATCCTCCTCGGACGTCCGAAACCCCAACGGCTATTTTTTGTGCATTTATTATTTAGCCGTTAGGAAGTAGTTGAAAGCTCTATTTATTGCTCTTATAAATAGGTGCTTTAAGAACCTGAATAAATCATCTAATACATTGAATACAAGCCTAAGGAAAGAGTAATTTGAGTGCAAATTGACTATAGTGCTTTGTTGTATTAGTGTGAAGTTGTGAGTGCAATTCAACTTTGAGTGGAGTGATAATCTTGTATGAAAGTGTGGTTGTAAGTGAGATTCTTGGCTCAACTAAAAGAGTTTTAGTGTGAGCAAGAACTTCCCAACTTTGTAAAGATTATTGGCTCACCAAGTGTGTGAAGCATTCAAGAAATTTCATACTTCAAGCTTGCTAGCTTGGAGGTATTGTTTGTTCAATTTTTCTCTCTTTACTTTACTGTTCTAGTAAATTTATTATATCTGCATTTGAATTTAAAAAGCTTACTATTTTCTGAAAGCATAAATTTTTAGAAACCTAATTCACCCCCCCCCTTTAGGTTGCTTTGGGAACAACCAAGTTTAGGGACCAAAATTGTAATTCTCTCCAAAATTTATCTAGTTTGTTTTATGTGATAAAATGCATTATATTTTTAGTTGAAAAAAAAAATAAAATAAATAATTGATACTTGTCATTCTCTAATAGATTCTCACTAAAGGGGATTTTGCTACAATATATAGTATAGATTTTTTTTAAAAAAAAATAGTATAGATTTTTGCATATAACTAATATTTGAGGGCCAAAATCATAATTTTGCATGGATTAGGGATCGGTTTTTAGCACTACCCATAGTTTGGGAACCAAAACTGCTATTCTTCCCAGAATTATCAAGTTTTTTTCCCTGTGTGATCGACTGCATCATATTTTTAGTTGAAAATAAAAAATAAATACATAATTGACACTTGGCATTCCCTAATAGCTTTCCACTAAAGGGGGTTTTGCTATAATACTAGGAGCAAAGTGCCTATTTGGTCACTAAACTATATTCTGGCTATTATTTTAGTAACTAAATTTCGGCCTTCAAAAACCAAAGTCTAGACGGTCACTCTATCTAGTTTTCTATTAATGATTCGTGACTAATCATGCACATGTCATATGTCTCTTATAAAATGGATAAAATTGTTAAAGATGCTCAATCAATAGTTAACCCTAATTATTACATCCCTATTTTTTTCCTTCCTCACCGTCTCCTTCCCTTTTTTCTCTCCCCCTTCACTTGCCTCTTCTTGTCCTCCTTCCGTCTCTGCTTTTCCTTTCCCTTTCCCTTTCTCCGCCCTTCTCCAGTAAAATGATATTCCAGACTACACCAATAAAATGCTATTCCAGATTTCAGTAAAAAAAAAAAAAAAAGAACTAACAACATATTAGAACTTCTCTTAAGTTTAAAAAAAAAAAAAATTCTTTCCTTTTTCCTTGCCATTTTAACCTCTGATTTTAAGTTGCAAATATTTATTTAAAATATACAGAAATAATGAGTAAAGATGATCAATTTGGGAGGAGAAAAGGATGGAAGAAAGAAATTTGGATAAGAATCAAGGATTCATAAGTATAAGCAATGAAATTAGAAAAAAAGTATATATGTACTTTTTTAATTTTTTAATTTAATGTTTGGATCTTTTTTGGGGTTTGTTTTGGTTAGAAATTATCAGGACAAAATTCATGGAAGAAGCGGAAGTATAGGAGAAGTCACTGAAGAAGGGCCAGGGTAAGGGGTAAACAGGTGGTATTTGTTAGCCATTGATGGTGGGAGTGGAGAATCAATTAATGTAGCATAGAAAGAATTACTTATGGTTAGTGATGAACTGATTTGGTGAACAAATTGGCTTGCACAATCATTTTTTGGGTTAGAAAAAGTTGAGATGGTGAAACTATTGCAATGGGCTGCAAATCCCTGAAGGGACACAAGGGATAGGCGATTTGAAGTGAAAGGAAATGGAGTGTTAGGAGAAGTTCTCTACAATTTATTGTTATTTGACAATTTTATTCCTTACAAAAGTCATGTAAATGTCACATGACTAATTAAAAGAGTATTTAATGGAAAAATAGACGGAATAAACATATTGAGACACATTTTTAAAAGTTAAGTGACTGTTTAGACTATGCAAATAATTTAGTGACTAAAAATGACAATAAGTATATAGTTTAATGACCTTCTAGACCATTTTCTCTAATATTAACTGTATATAAAATCTAAAATCAACTTTTGTCATATTTAATGTATTGCCTTTTTATCCCTTACCCACATGCATTGATTTATTTATGGAGCAAACGGTTAAAAAAATCACTATACTTTTAAGGTATACAGATAAACTAAATTTATGAGCCAAAATGTCACTGGACTTCTAAAAATATTAGTTTTTGCCCATTCCGTTTAATTGCTCAATTAACTCCTTCATTAGCACGTGTCATGTGCCTCTCGCATGACTCAATCAGAGACAAAATTGTCTAGACAAAAGCAAAAACCTTCCTCTACTTATTACTTTACTAAATTAGTAGGAAGGATTTCCATTTGCAAATTTCACAACCCCAATTCCAGGAGTAATATTTATTACTCAACCCTTGCCTAGCTCTTTACTCTTCTCCTATCTGATTTCTTGTCTAGTACCGTCAAACAGTTCTGACACTTGATCCAAGAACTTGGGCTACATCACCAGCCATGGAAAAGAAATGATAACAAAACATAGAAAAATAAAAGCTATAGACTGTGGATTATGAGATGGAAATAGGGTTTCTAAACATAGGAAGATTATAAGATGAAAATGGGGTTTCTTGAACCTAAATTCGAGGCGGCCCAAAATTTTCTTTTTCTTTGTTTATTCAAGGATTTGGTTATTTTCTTATCTCTCAAATGATGCGGGGTTGATTTTATATAGACTAACTGAAGATTTTGCTTAGATCTCAAAATCTTTTCTTTAAGCATTAAATTCAACAAATATAAATGTGATCCACTATTAATTGATGCTTCCACACATTCTAAATGTTGTAAAGTTCAGCTTTTGATGACTGGAAGAGAAAAATAGCAAGGAAGAGGTAGCTGGGAGATGAGGGGAAGAAGGAAGAAAGAAAAATTATTAAGAAAGAAAGCCGAACGAGAAGATTTTTGGTTTGTGTACATGAGAGACAACGAGGAAGGATAGGTTAGAGCTGCTTTTAGGGTTTTAGTGGTAAAGTAATATGTGGGGAAAAGGGTTTCTACCTTTGTTTGGATAATTTTGTCCCTGATTGACACAAATGAGAGGCACATGGCACATACTAACGGAGGAATTAAATAAGCAATTTAATAGAATGGGTAAAAAATGATGACATTTTTAGAAGTCCAGTGACCTTTTTGGCCACAAAATTAGTGTAATGACTTAAACCCATATATTTAAAAAGTATAGAGACCTTTTTAGCCATTTGATCTTTATTAATGTGGCTGGGTTATAAAGGGATATTAACATTAAATCTTGAGGACAAAATTGGGTGCAAAAAAATGCTAATGCAATGGAAAACAAAGTGTTGGTAGCTAATTTTATTCAATCTTAGCATTGCCTCAAAGGACCAAAAAAATTCAAATAGCTCCCACAATATCAATTAGAAATTTATGAGTTAACCATTTGTGATAATCTTCAAATATCAATGTATGCTCATCGCATTGGCTTCCAAATATTAAAATATAATAAGTCTGAAAACATGTTGTTGATAAAGAGATTAAATTTACTTTTGAATCTCAACAATCAGATGTGATCAAGTGAGCATGTGATGCGTATTAATTGGTTTAAAATTTAGTCTTTGCTCATCAGGTTTATAATAAAGCCTTCTTCAAACCTCAAAAGGTGGAGGGAAAAATCTTCTAAAATTCCCTATAAAAAGTCGGTTGATGAAGGAAATGAGGGGAAAAGATTAGAGACAAAAAAAAAAAAAGTTAGGGAAAAGTTCGGCTAGACTAAAGCAAAAAGAAAAAGGCCATTATTAAGCTTATTTTCTAGAATATCTTATTTAGTGTTATTAAATTGAATGCGAGAAATTCACTAAGAATTTCTTTTTACAATAAAAAGCCATTCATATTGTCTTTCTCGATGTGTAATTCTTAAAATAAAGTAATGGAAACAAGGTAAAACATGATTATTATCATTTTTATTTTGTCAATTTAATATTATTTTCTTTTATTATTTTTCTAACCTTTTTATGTTTCTTGATTAATCGAATGTTTTTCCCCGAATAAATGACGAAAAATATAGTTAATTAATAAATTATACCAAAAAGTATAAATTAATTCAAGAGTATGAATCTACTATAATTTAAATACTATTTAAATATAGGAAAAATTTTCTGGTATGAATTTGGGCCATCAAAGTAATTAAATATTTTGACGTAAAAACCCTGTGAAAATTCTATGCCTACACAAAGATAACTGTTTTAATTTTATATTATTAGATCACAATCCAATTATAACAACTGATTTCTTTAGTTAATGTCACATAACTCTCCCACGTTTATTGATAACTTCCATTTTCAAATAGTGAACCATCATTTTGTTCCTTATCACTCACTTTCCTACATTAGTTTCAAAGTATTTTATTTAGTAATCTATTAAATATGCTAATATGTTATAACACAATATACCATTTACAATTCACATAATCATCTAAATTATACAAAATTTCTCTCTTTACACATTCATTGAATATGACTAGGGGATTGGTAATATAGATATAGATAGATAGATTGATGGCATAATATGTTATGCTTAAGTATAAAAAAAACATCTCACGCCCATTATGTTCATATAAAAATAGAGAATTAAACCTTTTTTGTAAACGAAATTTTTGAATATTCAAAATAGAGATAATTACTCCAACCCCATTTGTTTTCTCTTCGGGGAAAGATGTGATCTCCGAATGAATTGGGGGTGATAAAACAATGTTATAGGTTCATATCATGTTTTAGATTTAATATTTGCGGGACAAGTTTGTATGCTAATTAGATAATGATTTAGGTTGGCCTCATTTGATTGTTTTGATGTATTAGCTTTGTAAGAAAGTGATTGTATATATTCACATCTTCTCATATACTAATAAACACTTAAACTTTGTATTTATTATTGATGCAAAATTTTTCTCTAGATCAACATATTTTAGGGTTAAACGCATTAAATTCCCCCTTAACTATACCTTAAGTTGTATAATAAGCCTCCTTGTAGTCATTTCATAGGCACTTAACCCCTCCATGACAACTTCTTGATATTTTTGGATAAAAATAACCCTACGATGTTAATAAACAAAGTTTATCTTTTTTTTTTCCTTATTCATTTCCCCCTTAACTATACCTTATGTTGTCCTTTGCCTCCTAGTAGTCATTTTATAGGCACTTAACCCCCCTCCATGACAACTTCTTGATATTTTTGGATAAAAATAACCCTATGATGTTAATTGTTTTAGTTTATCTTTTTTTTTTTTCCTTATTCATTTCCCCCTTTTTCTTTTGTTTCTCTTATTTTTCCTCCATTTTCCCATTCCACTAGTTACTTCATTTCTCATACTGTTATTATTTGTACATTTAGGACAAATAAATTTTTTTAATTTGTTTTAACTAATACTTTTATTTTTCTTGTAGCATGTTTGTATGTAAACGCAATAAATTTCAATTTTATTAATTTCTTACAATTTCCTTCACAATAGAATATATGTCGCTTACATTGTATTTGAAGAAGTAGTTAAATTGCATTACACACACACACACATATATATATATAAAGAAATTAAATTTTCAATAATTTAAAATTTTTAGAGTTTTAACATTTTTTGTTTTGTTTTAACTAATCAAATATTAGTTAAAAAAAAAGATCAAAATAAAAATAAGGATTTTTATTAGTGTCAAAAAATAGAAAAAATATTACTATTTGATTAATTTGCTTACTTTTTGTCTATTTATATTGACCAATTATAAGTCCAGCTTATTTATATATTTTATATAATTTAATTGTAGATCAAAAATGTCTTTTTAATATATATATCTTGTTATAATAACAATTAATAAATAAAGAAAATAAAGAATTAACTAAAAATTAAAATAATTTAGTCAATGTATATAACTGTTTATAGCTAAACGAATGATATAGCTAATGATAGCAGAGATGGGGAAAAGAGAGAAAAAAAAATTAAAGTAAGAAGAAGGCAAAAGGACAAAAGGAAGAAACAAGAAAAAATTGTAGGGAAAAAAATAAAATATTTAAGTTAGCAAGGGTACTTTTGTCCAACAATACACAAGGGGGGTTAAGTGCCAATAAAATGAGTACAAGAGGGTAAAGTGCAACTTGAGGTGTAATTGAGGAGGGTTTAGGGCATTTAACCCTTTATTGTACTTTATAATGTGGAAAATTACAATGGAGAAGTAAGTGTTCTACATGTTTTCCTCATATTTGAAATTCAATTAATTTTATCAAAGAATTACACTTATCTTTTCCAATCATAATTGGATTCTTTCTCCCTTATTTTTTGAATTGGGATTCAAATAAAAATTATCATCTTAATGGCATTGCATTCTACTATACTCATTTATATCTCGTCATACCTAATCAATCCATATACTTTTTTAAATTTGCTATTTTTTATTAAAAAAAAAAAAGCATAATAGATATTTGACTGATGTTATTGCCAAAGCAATTATTATCCATACAGAGAAAATTTCCTTTTTATGACAAAATTACCCTTCTAATAGTCAACACTTCACTACCAATCATTTTTATTGGTCCTACCACTTCTTTATCTCTTTCTCACGTTTTAGTGTTCATCTTCTTCAATAATCCTTCACCAGATTTTCGTTCTCTTTTTAATTGAATTTTTCTGTTTGTCATTTTCTTAAACCAACACCAAAATATTGAATAAGGGTGAATCAAAAATGCTTTAAATTCATTACAAGTGCATATCATGTGTATGGTACTGTGGAGGATATTATAGGTGCATATCATGTGTATGGTATTAAACATAGTTCTTAGGTGTTTTATACCTTCTATTTTCACATGTATGCACAGATTAAATGTTTTTTAAATGTCAATAAGCAAACACAGTTCAGGCAACATATCTACATAAATTCATAAGTTTGTCCATTTTTCTTTTATGTATGCATTTAACAAACATGCAACATGCAATGAGAGGAAAAAAAAGGTTCATTATTTTATTTGGTTTACGAAAATTTTCAGATCTCCCACTAAAAAAAATTAAATCCGCATATACTTGGTATATTAAAATAAAAAATCAAATCCACATAATCGAATCCGTGTGGACTTATGTGATTCCTAGTAAGGAAGCGTGAGAGTGTTAGAAACATTAGAGAATGTACAAGATGTATAAATCAGATCTGAATACAATTAGAATTGCTATATAGGATGCCTTTATATAGGTTGACAAGAGAATAATCTAAATCATATAAATATGGTAAGTCTTGTTAATCAAACAATCAGAAACATGGTAAGTATTGCTAATCAAGTAAATCATATAAATATGGTAAATCTTTCTAATCAAACAATCAGATACATACATGGTAAGTATTGCTAACGGTTAGTATTGTTAATCATGACAATCAAACTAATAAGAAAATCACCTAATTTAGGGGAGTAATTAGAGTAACATATCATATATTGATATATACATATCTTGATAGACGAGATTGATTATGAAGTAAGATAGCAAAAATGTAGATGGGAGGCCATTAGAAAATAAGACTATAGGAGAATGAAATGATAAAGTAGAAGAAAAGTTGTGGAAGAAAGGGAAACGAGTAATCATGGCAGAGTGCAAGAGATGAGAAGATGGAGTAAAGGAGACGAAGAGACCAAAGGACAAAAGGTAATATGCTGACTTTAAAGAGTAATTTTATCCTGTGTGAGAAATTAGCTCTAGCTTGATAATATTTGTTCTGCCAGCATAGATATATTTCACTACAAAATAGTAAGCAATTAGCGACAAAAATTTAGCGATAGACAAAATTCGTCGCTAATTAGTGACGCGTTTAGCAACAAATTTACTATTGTCGCTACTTCGTCACTAAATTTGTTACTAATTGGTAGCAAAAATTTTCGACGCAGTTTCCGTCGCAAATTTCATCACAAATTATAGCACTCAAGGGCGTGAACATTAGCAATAGGTTATCGTCGCTATTTTCGTTGTTAAGGAGGATTAGCAACGAAAAAAGTCTCGTCACTAACTATGTTGCTATGGTTGGAATAGATGTGTCACTAAATTCGTCGCTAACCTTTATCCTTGGAAGGTTAAAAATTTTTGTCGCTTAATTTGTTGCTAATTTCAAGATTAGCGATGAATATTCTTTTCGTCGCTAACAACTGTACATAATATCATACAACTGGCACACAATAGTTTGCTCGTCTCTAAAAGTGTCGCTAATTAGCGACGAATCCTTCTCGTCACTAAAACCATCGCTATTTTTTGACTTTTTCATCTTCTGTCATTCCTTCTTCTTCTTCTTCTCATTTCACTCATTCTTTCTCTCTCCATTTCTAACAGCTGTAATCTCACATCTCTCTACCATTTTTCTTCCCAGCTATATACTCTTTCTTTGTCAAAATCTCACTCCCTCATCTACATTTTTCTTTCCTCTCACACACAAATTCACCCACTCTTACTCCATTTCACCTCCACCACCGTTAGGACCACCCATCACCTACTAGCACAACCCTCAGCCCCGGTCACTACTGCAAGCCACCACCAATCACCTCTCTCTCTTGGCTATAAGTGAATTTTATATATATTTCATACTTACTTAATTGCTATTATAATGTAAATTAGGGTTATAAATTCCATATATTTTTATGATTTCATAGTTGTTGCCTTTATATTTTTGGGTTTAGGGTTTTATAATTATATATGAAATTTTAGTTTTAGAATTAAATTCATGTGTAGTTTAACTATTATGAAAAGTTAATTTTAGGGTTTATTTATTTTTCATGCTTGTAAAAAAAAAATATGGCTTAGTATAATTAAAAAAATCCATTTAATTTATAGTATAAGACATTTTAAATGAAACAAAGAAATAAGACAATATTGATGGACTCAATACAATAGTTTTGCAAAAGCAAAATCAAGAAATGTCTGTATATTTGAGATATTGTTTTAATTGTTTGAAGATATATATTGATTATAACTCTAAATATTTATCTATGTTAAGATTGTTGTTGATATGAAATTAACATCTAGGAGTTAAAAGGTAATTTAGTACTATTTAACTATATCAGTATTGTTGAAATTAACATCTGGGAGTTAAAAGGTAATTTAGTGTTTAGTCAAACGAATATTTAGGTGCTACTCATTTTTCTTTTTACATCCAGTATTAGTTCACTTCTAATTATTAGATTTTATTATCTAAGTATGTCTTCCTTTTTCTAATCAAGTAATCTATGTTGTGATCATTTATTGTACCATACAGATCATTTCGGAAGAAAACATAACATATTGCTTACAGGACAAATGTATACTTTTTTTTGTTTTGGCTAAAAAATGTAGTTAGACAATTCAAAGGCATTTGAATGCTTCATTTACCAACATGCTCGAACTCCATCAAACTAAGTCAATATTCTCTTCTGTGTCGAAAAAGACTTTCCATATTCGTTACTACTAATCATTACAGATCTTTCAAGAATTTTTTAATGGCTATCAATATTTATGTCACCATATATCTTGACAATTTTTTCATGCAGGTCAAAATGAAAATTTGGAGAAATTAGAGAAGAGTTTGCAAAATGGAAATAATTGCAGCCGTTATTGAAAGAAAAAGATGATATTTTCTAGATGATCCAAATCCATATTATTCATATATTAATTTGTGATCTCTCCGTGGGATTTCAGTACTACATCCCTTAAAGTCTTGACCCGATTTGCATGTAAATATTTATGGTCGGTTTCAAATTACTAATGGAATAATATCTATGTCTAAGCAGTTTAGTTGTCAAATTCTTTACTACACTACAAACTTTTTAAATTACATTATTTTTTGTTGCATTTATTCACATTTACATCGTACCCTCAACTTCAAATATGTTAGATGATATTTCTATAATTAATAATAAGGGTGTTCATAGATCAGGTACTAAATATATATGAGCAGTGGCTAATCCAACCTTATCACACTGAATCAAGAAAAAAGAATCAGGTATCCGATAAGCTAAAAGCGGATTAGAACACCGAGTATACTCATAACAGTCTCATTTATGACTTTTTAGCTTAAAAATTTTTAAAAATTATAAAAGTGACTACTAATTACACAAATTTCATTGTATAAATGGGGAAAAGGGAGAAAACCCTCAATAGGATTATTAGGTTCTAAAATGTAAAATTACACAATTAACCCAGCATATGGATAAGGTTGGGTACTTATCGAGTCAAAAATTCTGGACCTGTTAATATTGATACCCGACCTTATATCAGTAACTATTTAAATACCCTATTTTTATGATTTGGATACCTATTTTTATGGTTGGGAATAGACTAGTTTGACAAGTTTTTCAAACCAACGGGTCAAATAATAACTTCATGATATTTGTAACTTACAAAAAATTCTACCAAATTTAATTACAGAAACAATAATGAATCAGTACCATATTAAATTACAAAAACAATAATGAATTAATAGGGATTGGAGTACTTATTCAAACTAAAATGAAGTTATAGGAAAGTATTCTGTTTTCAAATTTAATAAAATAGAGGACGTCGATCCTATATCTATTCCCGTGCTAAGAACGGTTTCACAACTAATTGTAGCAACATTGTCAAAGGGTGAATCACCGAAATCAAAATGTGTAATATCTATTTTCTTTTTTTTTTCTTTTTTTTTTTTTAAGTGGCAGTGCAATAGAGATTAAGTACAAAAAAAAGAAACCCATCACTCACACTTAAGGGTGTCAATAAGTCGAATTGTCAGATTATCGTATCGTATCAGTGTTGGGTTTTGGACATTTACATATATATTAATTGTGTAATATGTGCTATCATAATTAATTGGCCTAATATAAAGTGATCTATTATATTTTAAGATAAATGAGCCTAAGTCATCTAATTAGTATGGGCTTTTATGTGTAGATATCCTAAAATCTTATTTTCTGTTTTATGATGGGCAAAACCTAAGGGAATAAGAAAAATATATCTCTATATATATAGGTTATGGTCCCCAAATTCTATGTTGTGTTACTTTTCTTGACATCCCATCAATATCTCTCAGAAAAGTGAGAACCCTATTCTCTAAAATACATACATAGTCATTTGGAAGATCAATAACTACAATATTCAAGAATCAAATCCGTAGGCTCAAGAATCACATCTGGATATTCAAGAATTACATCAATTCTTATGGATTCAGGTACGCTTTCACATTTAGTATTTAATTTATATTCTTGATGATTAAAGATGAAGGATCCGGGTTATGATAACGTTGGTTGTCATGATATTAAAGTTAATTTGGTACTCCAATAAGTGGTATCAAAGAATCTTCATATTAATCATTGAGAAATCAGTTTTTCTTCATTAATGAATTTATTATGTGATTTCATATGGATTTAGTTCTTGAATTCAACAAATTTTTTATGTGATTTAATTTGTTGTATTTAAGAACAATTGTGGTTATATTACGGATTTAAGGTTTTGGGTCCAATAATTTTTATGTTTATTTGGATTAAATTGTTGGATTCAAAATTTTGGTTTTAATTTTTTTTTCTTTTGAATTTGTTTGGTATAAGAATTCAAAAAAAAAAAAAAGAAAAGGTAAAATTTTTTTTTGATTAAGTTTTTTTTTTTTTTTTAAGGAATGTTTAAAAAAAAAAAAAGAATTAAGGAACGGTCATGAACTTAGTTCATGACCAATAAGGATTGGTCATGAACTAAGTTCATGACCGTATGGAATTGGTTTAATGGTCATGAAGTTCATGACCAATAAAACTATTATGGTCATATTTTTTTTTTAATTTTCAATTTTTTTTAAAAAAATATTTGGTAAAATAATTAAATTCAAATTTTGGTTAATTAATTAAGAATGTTTAATGTTTAAAAATATATTGATTGACATAATATGCTATTAAAATAGCCCCTCTTGTATAAGTCAATTTATTTTGAAATATTAAGATGATTGTGTATTTATAATTCATGCATATTTATCGAATTAAAAGAAGATTAATATTTGGCCGAATTATATATACACCTGTGGTAATAAATATATGACAATTATTTGGTTTTCCATGTGAAAGTAATAAGTCAATCCAAAGATAGACTTATTATTTGATAGGATTTATTGTAAATATTTGATTACTACACCAAGAGTACCACTTACAAATTAATATTTCTCTTATAGACATCTAGATGTTAATAAGAGACAGGCCCATCATATACATGATGGGCCCTAATATCCTTTGAATTTAATTTATTATTTAAAGATTTGGAACTTATATGAATATATTATTTTGTTCTATTTTCAGTAAATACATCTGCTTCTATGATATCTGCCAATATCAATTCCATCACTATGTTGAATGGAACCAATTTTAAGGAATGGAAAGAGAACGTAATGATCGTTCTTGATTGCATGATCTAGACCTTGCGCTAAGAATTGAACAACCCACTCCTCTTATAGATAATAGTTCCGTAGAAGAACAAAGGGATTATGAGAGGTGGGATCGTTCAAATCGCATGAGTCTTATGATTATGAAACGTGCAATTTCGGAAATATTCAGGGGCGATGTGTCCGAAAAGGCAACTGCCAAAGAGTTCCTTATGGAAATTAAAAAGCGTTTTGTAAAAAACGATAAGGCTGAAACAAGTACGATTCTGTCAAACTTAATTTCAAGGAGGTATAAAGGAAAAAGAAATATAAGGGAGTACACCCTAGAGATGTCTCGTCTTGCTTCAAAACTTAAGGCACTAAAGTTAGAGCTTGTCAGAGGACTTGCTCGTACATTTGGTTTTGATCTCTCTTCCTGCACAATTCAGTCAATTTAAGGTCAGTTATAACTGTTAAAAGGATAAATGGTCTCTAAATGAGCTCATTTCTCATTGTGTACAAGAAAAGGAAAGATTGATGCTCACTTGGTAAGTACCTTTAAGGACAAAAATAAAAAAAGGAAAAAGGATAAAGAAGCTGCGGGTGGTCCACTTCAAAAGAAACAGCAAAAGAAACAAACTGAGGAATTTGGTGTTACTCTTGTAAGAATTCTGGACACCTGAAAAAGGATTGTACCAAATATTACGCTTGGCGTGTAAAGAAAGGTACGCTTCAATTGTTTTGGTTTGTTCTAAGGTTAATTTAGCTTTTGTACCTCAACACACTTGGTGGATAAACTCTGGTGCTACTACTCACATAAGTGTGTCCACGCAGGGTTGCCTGAATTGTCAAAAACCGAATGATGCTGAAAGATTCATCTATGTGGGTGATGGCAAACCAGTTAAAGTTGAAGCAATAGGGACTTTTAGGTTATTATTAAAAACTGATTATTATTTGGATTTGAAAGAGACATATATTGTACCGTCTTTAAGATGGAATTTGGTTCCTATTTCTGTTTTGGATAAATTAGGTTACTTTTGTTCATTTAGAAATAGTCAGTTTAGTTTTTTTTCTGAATTCAAATATTATTGGTACTGGTTTTTTGTCTTCTCATGATAACCTTTATTTAATCGAAACTATTGCTTCATATAATGAAACCTTGTATATAAGTTCACGTGGTACTAAATGCAAATTAATCAATGAGAATTCTCCTTCACTTTGGTATAAGCATTTAGGTAATATGGATCTAAACAAAGAATTGAAAGATTTGTGTCAGATAGAATTCTTGATCCCCTTAATTTGTCAGACTTTCAAATATACGTTGAGTGTATTAAGGGAAAACAAACAAATATAAAGAGATTAGGTGCCAGTAGATCTTCAGACGTCTTAGAAGTAATACATACAGACATTTGCGGGCCATTCCCTACTGCTTCTTGGAATGGTCAACAATATTTTATTACATTCATAGACGATTTTTCTTGTTATGGCTACCTTTATCTAATTCATGAGAAGTCTAAGTCATTGGACATGTTAGATCTGACCGTGCTAGTGAATACTATGGCAGATATGACGGATCAGGTGAACAACGTCCAGGACCTTTTGCTAAATTCCTAGAAGAGTGTGGAATCGTCCCACAGTACACCATGTAGGGATCTCCTAGCATGAATGGTGTTGCTGAGAGATGAAACAGAACTTTAAAGGATATGGTGAGACGTATGATTAGTCATACAACTTTACCGGATTCACTCTTTTCTGTTTTAGGGATAGGCATTAAAGATTGCAACTTATATCTTTCATAGAGTTTCAGCTAAGGCAACGACCAAAACTCCCTATGAATTATGGACTGGTAAAAAGCCTTATAAGGCATTTACATATTTGGGGTTGTCCAGCTGAGGCAAGGCCTTATAGGCCAAATAAAAAGAAATTGGATCGAAAACGGTCAGCACCTATTTTGTTGGTTACTCTGAACGGTCTCGGGGGTACAAATTTTACGATCCCACATCCAAATTCTTCTTTGAGATAGCAAAAGCCCAATTCTTTGAGGATATTGAGTTTGGGAAGAGAGATAAAGTTAGAGACTTTGTCTTTGAAGAGAAATCTATTTCCCTTCCTACGATTGTTATTGACAATGATCAGCCTTCTATTCCTGACATTGTTCAAGAAGCAATACCAGTACCAAAAGACAATGTTGAAAATATTTCCCATCAAGAACAACATGTTAAAACTCAACAACCTCAAGAACAAATGCCATTAAGGAGATCCACTAGAGAACGGAGAAGTGCAGTTCAGGATGATTACATCGTATTTCTCCAAGAAGATGAGGATGGCATTGGATTGGTGGAAGATGATCCAATCAACTTTTATCAAGCCATGCTTAGTGATAATTCTCACAAATGGATTGATGCTATGAATGAAGAAATTAAATCCATGAAAGACAACGATGTTTGGGAACTCGTCACACTACCCGAAGGTACGAACCTATTGGTTGCAAATAGATATTTAAAACCAAAAGGGATTTGAAGGGTAATGTGGAGAGATATAAAGCTCGTCTTGTCGCAAAGGGTTTTACTCAAAAGGAAGGCGTTGATTATAAAGAGAATTTCTCTTCAGTATCATCGAAAGACTCTTTCAGGGTAATAATGGCTTTAGTGGCACATTTTGACCTTGAATTACATCATCCAAATGTAAAGATTGCAATCTCAATGGTAACATTAATGAGACCATTTATATGATGCAACCAGAAAATTTTGTGTCCAAAGATACATTACTCATGAATATGGTCTGTAAATTAAAGAAATCCATCTATGGGCTCAAGCAAGTTTCTCGTCAATGGTATCACAAATTTCATCAAATTATCATCTCGTTTGGTTTGAGATGAATTTGGTTGATGATTGTATATACCACAAGTTTAGTGGGAGTAAGTACATCCTTTTTTGGTTTTATATGTCGATGACATACTGCTTGCCAGTATGATATTTCAATTGCACGAAACCAAGAGATTTCTATCATAGAAATTTGAGATGAAAGATCTTGGGGACGTCCCTTTTGTATTAGGGATTCAAATATATCAGATCGCTCTTGGGGTATTCGTGGATTATCGCAAAAGAACTATATCGAGAAGGTACTTAAGAGATTTGGCATGCAAGATAGCAAACTAGGAGATACCCCTGTTGTTAAGGGAGACAAATTCTGCCTCACTCAGTGCCCTAAGAATGATTTTGAAAATAAGAAAATGCAAAAGATTCCCTATGCTTCGGCAGTAGGAAGTCTAATTCTAATGTATGCTCAAGTTTGTACGCGTCCAGATATTGCGTATATTGTTGGGATATTAGGCAGATATTTAAGTAATCCGGGTATAATTCATTGGATCGCAGCCAAAAGATTCATGCGATATCTTCAGAGAACAAAACATTAAATGCTCGCATATAAGAGATCGGATAAATTAGATAACATCGGGTTTTCCGACTCTGATTCTGCTGGATGTTAAGACAGTCATAAATCCACTACAGACTATATTTATTTGCTTGCTAGTGGAGCTATCTCTTGGAAAAGTGTTAAACAAACACTCATAGCTCCTTCCACCATGGCAGCTGAATTTATAGCATGTTATGAGGCATCCAATCATGGAATATGGTTGCGAAATTTTGTCACAGGGCTGTGAATTGTGGATAGTATTGAAAGACCACTTAAGTTATTTTGTGACAATAAATCAACAGTATTATATTCTAACAATAATAGGAGTTCAACGAAATCTAAACACATAGACATCAAGTTCCTAGTTGACAATTAAAGAAAGAGTTCAGAGTGGTCAGGTGTCCACAGAGTATATTGGTACGAATTCCATGATTGCGGATCCTCTTACTAAAGGATTACCACCTAAGGTCTTTTATGAGCACACTGCTCATATGGATGTTATGTCTTTTTGAGGATATTCAGGATTAGTGGGAATTTGTATTCAGTTTGTATACTTAAATCTTTCAAGACACATCATATGTTTATGAATATTTTCTACAGAAATAAAGAATTCAATTTTAGAAATAAAGTGTTCAATTTAAGTTTCACTCTGACTTCAATTTCAGTTTGATCTCTATAAAGAATAAAGTTGGACCAATTGGAAATAGGCATGTTTAAGATCACATTGCATGTAATTTTCATACTACACATTCATACCTGATATATGTCATTTGGTTGTGTTGATATACATGACCAAGAATGGGTTTAGTTACCATTAACGTAACGAAAATCGTCTTGATCCTATATTGACATGATTAATGGACGTGATTGTTCGAAGGATAGCATGACTATGGTCATGATAGCTAAAGGTTTTGAGCTCATAAGGTTTTATACAATAATATATATGTAGTCGAAGTGAGAGAATGTTGGGTTTTGGACATTTACTTATATATTAATTGTGTAATATGTGCTATCATAATTAATTGGCCCAATATAAAGTGATCTATTATAGTTTAAGATAAATGGGCCTAAGTCATCTAATTAGCATGGGCTTTTATGTGTAGATACCCTAAAATCTTATTTCCTGTTTTATGATGGGCAAAACCTAAGGGAATAAGAAAAATATATCTATATATATATAGGTTATGGTCCCCAAATTCTATGTTGTGTTACTTTTCTTGACATCCCATTATCAGAAAATTAAGAACCTATTCTCTAAAATACATACATAGTAATTTGGAAGATCAATAACCACAATATTCAAGAATCAAATCCGTAGGCTCAAGGATCACATCTGGATATTCAAGAATCACATCAATTCTTATGGATTCAGGTACGCTTTCTCATAGATTAGTAATTAATTTATATTCTTGATGATTAAACATGTAGGATCCCGTTTATGATAACGTTGGTTGTCATGATATTAAAGTTAATTTGGTACTAAACAATCAGGTATCAGTCATTTCTTATTGTACCTGTTCATATTGTGTCATGTGAAACTCGTTTCTTATCATGTCATGTTCGTATTTGACCCATTCAGATTTGTATAGTGTTCGTATCTGACCCGTTTACTATTGACAAAGAATATTGGCCTATTTGACAATTTACATAACTTGCAATCTATTTGAGTTAAAATATCAAATTTTAATTATTTAATAACTTAAACAATTATTAATACTAACTTTGTTATCATAGTAATTTAAAACACGTAATTAAAATTATTGAAATTTTTGGGATAATATTTAAAATAATTATTATGCTTCATTTAAAAATCTATTAGTTAATATTAAAGGGTTATGTAATAAATAATAAGTAATTTGATGAGAATTTAAATAATTCTATAATTTAATTAATGTTAATTATTTAAATTCAGATATTATTTACTTTTCCTATTCCTGTCTCTTATACACATCTAGATGTGAATAAGAGATTTGTATCTTTAAATTTGTATACTTATTTGAGAAAAATCATATCTTATAAGTTATCAACTTAATTATTATTCATTTCATTATATAATTTGCTCATAAATGTCTAATATAGTATTCTAGATCAATAAATTATTAGCATTTATTGTTAGCTTTTTAAAGTTTTCTATAATGAAATTAATGTTTTGACTATTATGATGCATAATGAGAGTTTTTATTAGAATTCATTATACAACATAGTATATGTTTTATTGCTATTCTATGTCACTAAATCTCGTAACGAGAATATTGGATTATGTTTATTCATTTTCATGAATTTAGTTAGTATTCATTTTAACTTAATTGTTAGAATTTCCAAATTTCTTAAATAGCTCTCATTTATGATTCTTATACTAAAATAAAGGAAATTTTAGTAGTAAAAAATATCCAAAAATGCTAAAATGTTAGTACTTGAATTTAAAGTATATCTGATTCATCCGAAGAAGTCAATTCTTCGAATGGAATTTAGAGCCAATCAACATTTGACGAAACACACACTTACTATCGACATTGACAAACATTTTTTTTACTTTGCCACTAACTTCTATCCATCTTCCTTTTATCCTTCCTCAATTCTTCTCCTCTCTCTTTCTCCACCCCGCCACAATTTATTCTCCATACTATTGATATACAATCTTAGTTTTGATGATGACCAATGCAATCTAACAATCTGAACATAAGTTGTGCAGGAATTCTGTTTTTTCTGCTTATAACAGGATTTTCGGACGCAGCACATCATCCGAACAGAACAAAGTTGCTCGGATGCAGAACTTTGTATGAATAGAATTGTCTCGGACTTAACACACCGTCCGAAAGGTTAGGTAGAGAGCAAGATTCTGAAGAACTTACAACAGACGCACCTGGCTGTCCAAAGGAAGAGCAACCCTGGACAGGCACTAAACCTTTCAGACGCACTGCTCTGTCTGAGTATCAGACTCATCAATCTACTTATTTCAGACGTAGGAACAGATGCAACCTCACCAGTCCGAACGAAGATTTCAACTCCATGATATCGCTAACCGGATAGTTGTTCGAATGCTTGAAAAAAGATCTCGGACGTCCGAAACCTATAATGGCTAGTTTCTCAGCATTTATTACGTAGTCGTTAGGAAGTCATTGGGAGTTGATTTATTACATCTATAAATGTCAACCCATCTGCATTTTAAAATACTAATTTACACATTGAATACAAGCAAGTAAAAAAAGTAATTTTAGTGCAAATTAGATCTTTAGTGATATTGTATTAGTGTGTACACAAAAGTGCTATTCAAAAGTATTGAGTGGAGTGATAATCTTATACAAAAGTGAGGTTGAGTATAAAATTCTTGCCTCAACTAAATAGAATTTGTGTGAATAAGGATTATCCTACTTTGTGTACAATTGGGATTATTGAGTCACCAAAATTTGAAGGAGCATCTTAGTGGATTACAACTCCAAGCCTGCTAGCTTGGGAGTGTCGTTTGTTTAATCTCTCTCCTATTTTTTAACTCACTCTATACATTTTGTGCTAATTGTTTACATTGCCATCAATTTACTAGTTAGTGTAAATGATTTTATTTGTGCATCATTTGCAAATTCTTTTTAAGAAATCTAATTCACCCCACCCTCTTAGGTTGCTTTTGGGCCAACAATTAGTATCAGAACTTGGTCTCTTAATTTTTCTTAAATTGAATTTGAGTAAAGATATTTTTGACAACCAATAATATTTTATTTTTTAAGGGTCAATCTATCACTAGACCTCCTATGTTTAATGTGGTGAACTTTTTAGTTGGAAAGATAGAATGAAAATCTTTTTGCAATCTATTGATATTGACTTGTGGTATATTGTCAATGAAGGTCCTTTTGATGCAAGCATTATTAATGATCACACAAATAGAAGAGAAAAAAATAAGGGATGACCTTACTCCAAACATACAAGATAAAGCAAACTTGATTTTAAATGCTAAAGTCATGACCGTGCTATATAGTGCCTTGGACGCTAATAAGTCTACTCATGTCAAAGGATGTATTTCGACTAAGGAAATTTGGGACAAATTAAAAGAAATTTCATGAAGAGAGTGATAATGTAAGAGAACAACAGAAATCTTTACTTGTTGCCAAATATGAGTCTTTCAAGATGGAACTACATGAAAATATTGATAAAATATATTGTAAATTCAATGATATCATTAACGATTTTGAAGCCTTGGGTAAGGAATATTCTTTAGTGAGAATGATAGAAAAATCTTGAATGCTATATTCAAAGAATAGGAGGCAAAAACTATTGCTATAGAGGAAGTAAAGAACTTTAATTCCATACCTATTGAGTCATTGATTAACTCTCTCATTTCATATGAATTGAAGGTCAAAGTTAAACTAGTGGATGATGAAGAAGCAAGACCAAATAGAAGCATTGCCTTGAAGACTTCTCAATGGTTGAAGAAGATGAAAATGGCTCCATCAATTTAGAAAATAAAGATCTTGATGAAAGGATCTTTCACTCATCACCAAAAGATTCGTCAAACACTACATCAATAAATAGAGAATGAGAAAAGGAGGAACTGAATTCAAATAATTTCAAATTGTAAGACTAAGCTTGAAATTAATTTAATAAAAATTAAAAATACTTTGAATGTGGTCAAATTCCTGTCTTCTTATAGATTTGCTCTTCCTTTGAAGAGGAAGGAAGGAAGGAAGCACAGCTTCAAAGCATTTTTCAAATACACATAAGATTTCAAGCTCTGAAAGAGAAGTTGAAGAAGAGATGGAATCGACACAAATGGCCTTTATGGCCATTGATGATGATGGGTAACAACTATTTATGATGCTAATGATGAAAATAATGATAATGGTGATCTTGAAGATTTCATTTTAAAATTGCATGATAGCTTAAAGGAATCATATGCTAGAAATAAGAAGTTAATCAAAAAAATAAATGCCATTATTGAATGCTAACTCCAAATTAATGAATAAAAATAATAGGTTATCACAAGAAAACACTGATTTGAAGAAAAGACTGCATGCGAAAATAAAGATCAGAAAGAACAATCCTCATTGAAGATAAGATTGGATGATTTTGATGTTCTCTTGCATAGAAAAAGCGAAAATATTGTTGATACGAAAAAGAAAAGAAATATGTTGATCAACAAGAACTTTGTCACTTTTAGAAGGAATGACTTATATTTTGTAAAATTGAAATATTCTTTATATGGAAATAAGAATATTATTTGCAACTATTGCCAACAATATGGACATATGGAAAATAATTATTATGTCAAGAGAAATGAAAAATTAGAATAAATACTGTATGGATTTGTAGTCAATTTACTAAGTCTTATAGACCCAAGAAAATATGGGTACCAAAAGATATCACATAATTTCTTGTGTAGGTAATGAACATCACCGAAAATGTTAAATGGCTCATAGATAGTGGGTGTCCGAAACATATATGACCGGTGATGCATCTCTCATTACCAATCTCAAGTCCAAAAACAGTGGAAAGGTGACTTTTGGGGATAACATGAAAGCAAAATCAAATGTGACTCTTAGGGACAACGTGAAAGCAAAATCAATTGGCATTGGTGGTGTAGGTAAAAATGGTGAGACTTTGATTAAAAATGTGCTTCTAGTTGATAATTTAAATTACAATCTCTTAAGTGTGAGCTAATTATGTCATAAAAATCCATATGTGTTCTTTATCAAGCATGAATATTTAATTCTTGATAAAAAATTTGATGATTTATTTAAAGGTACTAGGCACAATGATGTTTATGTGATATATCTTGATAATATTGGCGGTGGCAATGTAAAGTATTTAACCGCTTCTATAGATGATCCTTGGTTTTGGCATAGAAGGTTTTGTCATTTCAACATGGATTTAATTGAAAATCTTGCTAAGAAAGAATTGGTAAGAGGTTTGCCAAAATTAAAGTTTGTGAAAAACAAAAGGCGTTTGTGATGCATGCCAATTTGGTAAACAAGTTAAAGTTTCTTTTAAACCAAAAAATTGTGTGTCGACTTCTAAACCTTTCTCTAGAATTAATTGCACATGTTGTTTGGTCCAAAACATACTAGTCTTGATGGTAGTAAATATGCTTTTGTGATAGTTGATGACTATTCTAGTTATGCTTGGGTACTATTTCTTGTTCACAAAAATGAAACCTTTGAATAATTTCATAAAATTGTTTTCCAAAATACAAAATTTGTTGAATTTGGAAATTGTTCGTTTGAGAAGTGATAATGGAACTGAATTTAAATTCGAACGTTTTTCCGAATTTTATGATCACAAAGGTGTACTTTTGCATGAATTTTCGGTTGTTAGAATGCCACAACAAAATGGTGTTGTTGAAAAGAATAATAGAACACTTCAAGAGGCCGCTAATACTATGATTAGTGAGTGTGACTTACCAAGTATTTTTGGACCAAAGTCGTTAACACGTCTTATTATGTTATGTTGAATCAAGTTCTTTTGAGACCTATTTTAAACAAAACATCTTATGAACCCTTGTTTTGCAAAAAACCTGTTGTGAGTTGTTTCAAAGTTTTTGGTTGTAAATGTTTTATTTCAAAAAGTAAAGAGAATCTTGAAAATTTTGACAACAAATCAGATTAAGGAATTTTCTTAGGATATTTTAGTGACAAGAAAGTATACCGAGTATACAATAGAAGAATTCATTTGATTGAAGAAGCTATACATGTTACGTTTGATGAGACTAATGATGTTATTTCAAGAAATGTTTATGAAGATGAAGATGCAGGTGTGTAAAAGAAACTTGAAAAGCTCACAATACATGAAGACCATCAAGAAACCAAGACAAGCAATGAGGATGATGCTTATCACTTGGATGAAGAAGGAGAAAAGAATGAAGATTCCCTAAAAGATCTTCAAAAGCATGGAAATTTGTCTCAAGTCGCCCTCAAGAATTAATCATATGTGATCTGTCCGATGGGGAAAAAACCAGTAACCTCGTTCTCATAAACTTTTTAATAATAATTGTGCCTTACTTTCTCACATTGAACCTAAACATGTGGATGATGATTTGGATGACGAATCTTAGGTTCTTTCTATGTCAGAAGAACTCAGGCAATTCTAGAAAATAATGTGTGGACTTTAGTTGAAAGACCTTCAACTCATCCCGTAATAGGACAAAATGGGTTTTTAGAAACAAATTAAATGATAAAGGTGAGATAATTAGAAATAAAGCTAAACTTATTGCAAAGATTTATGGTCAAGAATAAAGAATTGATTTTGATGAGACCTTCGCACTCGTTGCTCGTTTAGAATCTATTCGTATGTTTCTTGCATATGCATGCTTTAACAATTTCAAATTATTTCAAATGGACGTCAAAAGTGCCTTTTTAAGTAGTTTCATTGATTAAGAAATTTTTGTTAAACAAACCCTCCTATTTTGAAAATAAAGATTTTTCAAATCATGTTTTCAAACTATCAAAGACTTTATATGGGTTGACTTAAACAAGTTCCTGGAACTTGGTATGAAAGATTAAGAGGTTTTTTGATTGAAAATGGTTTTAAAAGGAATGTTGTTGATACTACTTTTTTCACCAAAATTAGTTTTAATGATTTGTTGGTTGTTCAAATTTACATTAATGATATTATTTTTGGAGCTACTAATGAAAGTTTGTGCAAGGAATTTTCTTCCTTAATGCAAAAGAAATTTGGAATAAGTATGATGGGAGAATTACAATTCTTCCTTGGATTTCAAGTTCAGCAAACAAAACAAGGAACTTTCATCATACAAATCAAGTACACAAAGGAGCTTCTCAAGCGCTTTGGAATGGAGGATTGCAAACAAGTTGGAACGCCAATGTGCACCTCAACCAAGCCTGACAAGGATGAAAAAGGTAATGGTGTTGATAAAAAATACTATAGATGTATGATCGGAAGCATACTCTTATTTACACAGTTGTAATGTGGATAAGATGACAGGCGTTTACCTTTGTGTTAGGTTTCAATCTAAGTGTCCTTAGGAATTACATTTAATTCATGTGAAAAGAATTTAAAGATACTTGAAAGGGACGTTCAGCTTTGGTCTTTGGTATCCTAAATTCATTAGTTTTGGCTTGATTAGTTATTCGGATGCTGAATTTTTGGATAATTGTTTGGTGTCCTGGTTTAGTAACAAGCAAAATTCTATCTCTCTATCTACAACAGAAGCCGAAAATATTGTTGCTGAAAATTGTTGTGCTCAAGTTCTTTGGATGAAACATACTCTAAAAGATTTCGGTGTTATTTTTGATTCTGTGCCTATTAGAAGCGATAATACTAGTGCAATTAATCTCACTAAAAATCCTATTTTTCATTCTAGAACAATACACATTAATTTCAAGTATCATTTTTAAGAGATCTTATTGGCAAAAAAAAAATTTATGTTAAATTTGATTGCACAAAAGATTAATTGGCTGATATTTTTACTAACCTTTACCGTTGGATCATTTTGAATCTTTCATAACTTGCTTGGGCATTCATTGATTTCAAAAATTTGTGAGTTGTGTTTTCGGACACAAATGTGTGTCTTAAGTTCTCTGTTTTTTCGAACGAAAATATCCGTCTGAACTCCCTATTTTCTTACTTTTTGTCTCAGACGTTTCCCTTCGTCCGAACTGTTCTCCTTTTCCCACCAAACTCTCTGGAAAATCAAACAGACGATCACAACCGTCCGACATCCCTTCGAATGCATAGTTTAGAATTTCGGACATCCGTTCATCTGAGATTGGACGAACAATCGAACATATATCAATCATTTAGACATCTAAATGACTGTTCTATTCGTTTAAAACCCTTCATTTTTTCCCTTTTCAAACATTCCAACCCCATCGAAACCTAGCTCTGGCAAAATAAGAGAAAATCACCTAATTCCTTCAATTTGTCCTTTTTTCTCTGAAATTTATCAAGAAATTCATCTTCCTATTTCTTCACCTACCACATTTGAACTCTTTCTCACCTTATTAACATCCTCTTTCCTTCAATTTGCCTTAGAATCCCTTCACTCTCATTTTTACACTCTCTAACTTCTTCTTTGATTCAAGATGGTTTGTTCGCGTAGAGGGTCTTCAACAGGCACCAAAGGTGAGAAATCAAAGGGAAAGGCTTCAGTAAAGGCCAAACATCAATCAAATTCTCAACCCACTCCAAATCCCACTTTGCCTAAATTCATTGATGCCAAGGCATCTGATAGGTACACATCTTTGCTTAGTAAATCCATTATAGTGCAACGTCCTATTTCTTGAAGGCTTGTTTGACGAATTAAACTTACTTTTATCAAGGAATGTTTTGAAAAACAAAATAGGGAATTTAATTCATCTTGATTTGCCTGTGTATCATGATATGGTGTTACAATTCACGGCTAATCTTTGCAAAGGTTCAACTGTTTGAACATTAGTTTCTTGTGTAAATCAATCTTGAATTTACTTCCAATATCAATAATTCGATTTTTGAATGTGAAGTTCTTCCTTCTGATAAAGTCTCATATTTCTTTTCTTTGATTAAATAAATGGCCTGCTATTGATGCTCGATTTGACATCGAAGAAGTAAAAAAATTTTTCATGTTGATTTTAAACTGGCTTCGGAAGCCAAAACCACTTTGCTTAGTCCTGAGCTCAATATTTTATACTCTTGGTTACAAATTTGATATTACCTCTGATGGACATCGTATTGAGCCGAAAAAATGCAACTGTATTTGTTCTATTGTATTTTTAAGGAAATCAAACTTGATTTTGGATATTTATTTTATTTGTTATAGGAATTATTCCTGACTGACACTCGAAGGAATATCCGTTTTCAAAAATTCTTAACTAAAGTTTTTGATCATTTTGATATCCTATTTACTAGAAGAAAATAATATCCCCCATATTTCAATAAAGCTGACATTGAACGTAAAGGTTTGCGTTTTTTCAATGACAAATCATTCACTAAGGCTGATTATGAAATTGAAAAATTAAAAGATCATGCTTCAAGTTCAAGACATGCACTACCCCACTCCACTCCTCCTACAGCAACCTTCCTCTTCCACACCTCTACTGCCCCATTCCTCACACATTCCCTCTTCAGAACCCTCCCTTTCACAACTGTGCACACTTGTTACAAATCTCAATAGTCAAATGAGTTCTTTTCAATGCCGCACACTTCAGAAATTAAAAAAGTTGGAGACCAAACAAACCATTCTTCAAGAAACCTTAAGTCTTGGTATGTCTACCACAGTTCAAGTTCAATTTGCCAATATTCAGTCGCAGTACATTCTTAGTCCTCTTCCAACAGCGATGACGATGACGACGATGATGACGAATTGAAGATATCGACCATGCCAATCTTGAGCCCAAAGCACGTGAAGATCCGGTTGGTGCAACCCATTCTGAGAATCCACTGTTCCTAGAGTTGATGACGATGATGATGAAGATGTTGATGACACATTCAATTACATCATGTAATACCGTGATCCTCAAAACCTAAATGAACATGACAGTGAAGCTACGGATGATGATTTGCTCGCTAAAAAGCGCAAACACGAGGAGTGCTCTAAGAAGAAAAATGATTTAGATTCTACCTTCTAGTTTACTTCTTTTTGAATACGTTTGCTTTGTCTATCCTTGGATTCATGTGTTTGAACTTAAATTATATTTGCTGAATTTGGATGTATCTTCTTGACTATTTCGTCTATTTAATGATGCTCTTTTTACCTTTATTTTATCCCTTATTGTGGTTTGCAAAAGGGGGAGCATCCTCTCAGGGGAAGCTTGTTTTGTTTTGATGATGGCAAAAGGGGGTGAAATATAGTTGATTGCTTATGATTGTGTGTTTGATTGTTCATGGTTGAGGGATTATGATTGTTTGATTAATTATTTAATGTATGATTGGGTATAATTGGTTTGCTTTGCCCTATGATTTGTCATCATCAAAAAGTGGGATATTGTTGACCTATAATCTTGGTTTTGATGATGACAAATACAATCTAACAATCTGAACTTAAGTTGTACAGGAAATCTATTTTATCTACTCATAACAGGATTAGATCAATTTCAGACACTGCATATCGTCAGAACAGAACAAAGTTGCTCAGACGCCGAACTTCGTCCAAACAAAATTGTCTCGGACGCAACACACAGTCCGAAAGATCAGGCAAAGAGCAAGATTTTGAGGCACTTACAACGAACATGCCTGACTGTCTGAAGGAAATTTTATCGGACGCGCCTGTGTGGCCAAAGGAAGAGCAACCCTAGACAAGCACTAAACCTTTTAGACGCACTACTCTGTTCGAGAGTCGGACTCATCAATGTACTTGTTGCAGACGCAAGAACGGATGCAACCTTGGCCCTCCAAACATAGATTTCAACTCTATGATATCGCTGACTGGATGGTTGTTCGGATGCTTAAAAAAGGATTTCGGGTGCTTAAAAAAGGATTTCGAACGTCCGAAACTTATAACGGCTAGTTTCTTAGCATTTATTACTTAGCCATTAGGAAGTGATTGGGAGCTGATTTATTGCATCTATAAATGCCAACCCATCTGCATTTTGAAATACTAACTTACGTTTACGACATTGAATACAAACAAGTAAACAAAGCAATTTGAGTGAAAATTAGCTCTTTAGTGATATTGTATTAGTGTGTACTTAAAATGCTATTCAAAGTATTGAGTAGAGTGATAATCTTGCACAAAAGTGAGAATGAGTATAAAATTCTTGGCTCAACTAAATAAAATTAGTGTGAGCAAGGATTATCCTACTTTGTGTACAATTGGAATTATTGACTCACCAAATTTGAAGGAGTATCTTAGTGGATTACAATTCCAAACTTGCTAGCTTGGGAATGTTGTTTGTTTAATCTCTTTCCTTTTTTACCTCACTCTATACATTTTGTGCTTAATTGTTTACATTGCCATCAATTTACTAGTTAGTGTAAAAGATTTTATTTATGCATCATTTGTAAATTATTTTTAAGAAACCTAATTCACCCCCCTCTTAGGTTGCTTTGGGGCCAACACATACAACCATTACCCTCACCATGCTTCCTCTTCTCAACCTCCCTTATGTTTTGCCAGGTAGAATCCAACTCCATGGCAAAGATAAACTCACCTGAGTACAAATTTGTACTTGTGGTATACTATATTGAAATCCCTTTCAATTTTTTTTCCTTGGGGAAAAATTAGAAAAATAATGTTGTGAATATTTTACGAGAAAATTGAGAACACTGAGGGGAAAAACATGACCATTTTTTTTAAGCAAGAAGAGAATGTTGTTAATGGACTGGGAAGGAGAAATTTTTACCCTCTGATTTACGCATCCTTGTATCTATCATTTCCCCGTAAAAGAATGCCCATGTACATTAGGGGGGAAAAATTATAATTTTAGCCTCTAAAGTTTGAGTCATGATCCGTCTTGATCTCTAAAATTTCAATAGAACATATTTAGTTCTCAAAATTTTCAAATTTTACTAATGTGTGAAATATTTAAAAAATTCGACAATTATAAACGAAAAAAGTCACGTGCAATGCACGTGAATATTAAATCTCAAGTTCAAAATATGAGAAAAAAATATAATTTTAACTCTCAGAAAACTTTGAGTCATGGTCCATCTTAATCTCTAAAATTCTAAACAAAACACAATTAATTTTTTATTTTTTGTTTTTTATGTGAATGTTTTTTTAATATTGCTATTTATTTTGAAGTGTTTCTTCACGTTTGTTCATGTTCTAAGTGGAAATTTTTCATACAATAAATTTTAGCATTTCAAGAGGTAAACCCAGTTTTTTTTTTTAGGGTAAATTACCGTAAACCTCTGTGCAAGTATAGTCTTTTGACTCATTACCCCTATATGTTTAGAAAATATGTCTTAAACCCCTATGTGATTTGTCTTAAAAAGTAAAGTGAATATAAATTATCCAAATTAACGGTATTTGAAAAACACGCAACCTGAAAACAAGTATTTAATGAAAAACATAATTTTTTTCTCAAAAAGTTTAGGAAAATTACGGTAAACACCCATATGATATGAATTCCTGACCCATAACCACCTTATATTTTTGTAAATATACCTTAAACAGGTATATAGTCTGGTCTAAATGACTTGCCGTAAAACAAACATAAATTATCCAAACTAATCATATTTACTTACACATGTGCATCGATTGCGAGTCGTTGCCTAAAAATTCGTTTTTCCTCCAAAAAAAAAAACATTGTGTATCCAACCTACTCATATTGTTATTTACATAAACTTATTCTCAAATTTGCTATACTTATCCATCATGTACAACAAAAAGCACACTACAAATATGCATGAGGTGTTTTCCGTAATTCTTTTTTTCTTTTTTTTTTCATGCATTAATTTACAGATTTTTAATTGTAATAATAAACTAATGTCATTTTTTTATTTTTTTCATCATTCGAATTGAAAGCTAGAATTTCTAAAAATAGGAAGAGATTAATTATCTAAAAGGTTTGATATTAAATTGCATATGGGATAAAATATAATTTCAAAAACATGACTTTGCATGATTTTTTCTGTTCTATAATTCAGTTCCGACCACAAGGGGTTTAGGGTATTTCCTAAACATATGAGTGTTCAAGAGTCATACATTATATGAGGGTTTGCAGTAATTTATCCTAATTTAAATATGGGGATAAGAATGTAATTTCAACCAAAACAGTTAGTTTGTATGTTTTCCATCTATTTTACTATTTAGTCCAGACCACATGAAGAATTAATGTATATTTTTGAAACACATAGAGATTATAGATTAAAAACCATTACGGAAATTACGGCAATTTATCTTTTTTTATGTGTTACATGATTTCCACTGATTTATTTAATTGTTAGTAATCTCTTACATTCTTAGAATTTTGATGCGTGGCCTTTAACAAGGAACATAGGACATAGTGTAATACTTATGTATTTATCCATCTTAATTCCCCTATTCATTTTTTCAAATACAGTTACTGGGTGTAAAACCTATCGTTTACATTAATCTAATGCTAGTATAGAAATAAAAGTTCTCTAACTAGTTCAGCTATAGTACAAAGAGAATTTTCCTCTGTCATTTATTTTTCTTTCATTTTCGTATGCTCATTCTTGTAGAGTTACGCCTCACGCATTCTTATTATTTTAGAATTTTTCATGAACATTTGTCAATTCAAGTTATTTATCAAAATCATATATTATCTTTTCTGCATGCATGCGAATAAATGTTATTAAGGCATTTATATCTCATCTAGTTGATGCCACTATATATAGGACTAAGATTTGTTTTAGATAGTGCATTTGTGTGAATTTGCTCATTTTTGTTAACTCAAAATGAGAGACCCTCCAAAAAATTTATTTTCTTTTCTTAAACGAAAATTGGGTTAAGGATTCATTGAGAGAATATATTTGCATGCCTCATCTATGTATTTATGTGTTAGTTCTAGGATTTAACCCTTCTTATATGGCTAAAGGATATTATTTGATCTAAAGTACTTTCGATCTCTCTATGAGAATGAAAATTTAATTGTCACGAATCATTCGAAATCTCGATTCTCGTATCTTCTTTTTGCATTGTATTTATTTATTCTATGTTCTTCGATCATTTATACCTACACTTACACCCTTGTATAAATATTTTTATTTATCTCAAATACTTTTTGTGACCCGCCTTTAAGTATATATTTTGGCTATGCCACAATTAATGTGCTCGTGCCTTCTGACTTCGTAGGCAGTTTAGACCCTCTAGGGTCTTTCTTTCAGGTCCTTTAAATTAATTTGTTTTATTTATTCCTTTGAGCATATGCATTATGTAGTTACGTCCAAACTTAATATAAATTGGTCTTAATTTTTATAAAACATAAACTAAATCACATAATTAGTTTTATCAAGTGTGAAAGAATATACTGGTCACTACATTCTTTAATTGGACTCTCGAACTTTTTTCCCTTATTGTCATAGATAATGAGTCATCTACTGTATTAGGAATCTGCACTGTTTTCTTCTAAGTATTTTAGTATCTTGTTTTTTTTATAAACCCTTAATAGTTTTCATCATTTTCTTAAGTTAGGAATAATGTCTTAATGCACTATACACACTAGATAGCGACCCGAATTTTTCAAACAATCTATCACAGGCTCACTAGATTAATTAGTAGGCTCTTTAGCGATCTCATTTTATATAACTCCCTTTTAGGCCCCTTTTTCGTTCACTTTTTAATTCTTCTTTTTCTAATTCTATTTCCTATTCTCCTTTCCTCAGTTTAGGTCGGGAATGTTCCTTTTACGAAAGAATAGGGCACCGCAGCATTCATAATTTTCAATATCTTGAGTAAACCATATTTAAACCTATTCTTGAACAAATTGCTCTATTAACAAAAAATTTACGAGTTACAACCAATTACATTTGAAAATAACTAATGAAGCGAAAATATCAAATTAAATTCAATTTTAAGTTGTATCAATAAATTTTTTTGTGATAATTAAATTAATTAATATCATTTATTCTTAATTTCATAATTCTTATTTTATAATATTTCATCTAGTTTATAACTAAAGTAAAAAATTAAGTCTAGTTGAACATTTATAAACCAGGAAAACTTTCACTAGAACAGCGTCTTATAAGGCCTAATCATCCCACGTTTTCACAGACCTTCCTGGCAACCGGTGCGCTTGACATCCTCTCTCTTTAAAAAGACTAAACACGTGCACGACCCTCATTTCCAGGTCTTAAAAAAATTAAAATAATCCCGTAATGGCACATTTCGTAATTTCGTATCATCCCAATGTCAAAAATTCTACCGAGAACCCAACATTTAGCGCACCATCTTCTTAATCCCCTCCCCCTCGTTCAGACATTTCAAGTCTAATCATCACATTCAATAAAACTCAATCCGGTCCAATCACCACTTCCCGGTTCAACCGGTTTTATTAATCATTTTCCCGGTGTGATAGCTGGGAGATACCAGAAGTTGAACGGCGTCGTATTTTAATCAGATGACGTCGGGGACGAGGCTGCCGACATGGAAGGAAAGAGAGAACAACAAGCGCAGAGAACGTCGGCGGAGGGCGATCGCCGCCAAGATCTTCTCGGGGCTAAGGATGTACGGGAATTATAAGCTTCCGAAGCATTGCGATAATAATGAAGTCTTGAAAGCTCTCTGCGATGAAGCTGGTTGGGTCGTCGAAGAAGACGGCACAACTTATAGAAAGGTAAGGCTTTTCTAATCTACAAAAAGTCAAACTTTTTCTCCGGCGGCGTATGTTAGCAATCGTCTATAGATCTGGATTTTAATTCTATTGTTTCGATTTTTTTGGATTTTTATATTGTCGAAAATTTTTTTCTTATTATTTTTCTATTCGTCTTTTTGGAAGGACAATGATAGAGTAGTTTTTCGTAGAAATGAATTGAAGACTTGAGTTGGTTTGACCGTTAATATAGGCTCAAGTGCGCCGGCGCATGTTAGCACGGTTCAGTTGTTTCATTATTCAGCTGCTAATTGTTGAGTCAGTTAACTGGTCTGCCTCTGTTGTCATCCGGGCAGACTAGATCCTGCCCACTAAAGTGCGTTCTGCTAGTTTCAGCTCACGTCAGCATATTAGTGTCTGAGATCGAGTCTTTTGCTATTACTCCCATTTTTGTAGGATAAATAAATAAATACCTTTACTGGTAAAAGATGCAGATCTAAATTCCCCTGTCTGTAAAAATTTTGGGCTTAGCGCTATCATTCTGAAATTTTTAAAAATTCAAGTTTGGACTGAAAATTTTCAATTACAGCACATTGAAAGCACGAGGCTCAAAAGATTCTCAATTTCTTTTTTAAGCCTAATTTTTTTTGAAAATATTAGTAATAAAATAGGAGAAAGTGAAGATTGGCCAATTAGAGACGAGGAGGTCTTAATTCTGAAATATCGTGTGATTAGAACTGGACTTCTGTGTGTCACATAACTATTTGATTAACATACCAACTTTAGTGACTCGAATGTTTTATAAGCTTTAGGTACCATTGAAGTTTACTATCTACTTTCAGAAAGTTATATTACTGTGTGCTTGAATTAAATGTTTGTTACAGAGTAGCTTTTCACAACTAGGAGTAGTGGTACCATTAACAGTGGCAAAAAGGGGGCTAGTTTATTTGATGATGTTTCTTCACAAGATATGTAGTGATGTGTTTGACAATTTTACTCTTTCATAGATGGATAGAACTGGTGATAAAAATAAACTTGCTAGCAAGAGTTTTAATGATGAAAGTACTGTGCTAAATCTAGAAAGAAATATTCTCTTGCTCCTAATGGCAAGTAATGCATGTAAAAGGAGTCTATTGGTAGGTCAATCAATGCGACCGGTGAATTCCACAGATTACCCGATATCACCTTTTTTGGGGAAACTCTAATTTCTGTCCCCATGTTTCTCCTAGTTGGAGTTTGGTCTCTTTTCCTTTATCTTTAGCATATGTATTCCTTATTTACCAATAAAAAAATGGCATATGTATTCCTTATAGTTGGGACTAGCATCGATTTAGTATCTCATATTTTCTTGTAGTTGGGATACAAGTTCACGAGATCCATACACTTTGGGATTTAACTTGGTTTACTGAATTATATCATGATAATAATAAGCTGATAGGTATGATAAATTTTTCATAAAACATATACAGTTGAAAGAACGTTTCAACAGTGTGTTCTTATGTTTTAAAGTCATCTATTCGATAGCCTTTGTAAGCTGATAAAAGTTACCTGGACTCGGATACGGGTGTCGGGTATGGTATATGTCTAGGTGTCGGATTCGTTAATTTCATAAATTGAGGATATGGGGACACTTTAAAAGAGTTGGATACGGGTGTGGGGGTGCGTCTTGTATGCTTGCATATGTTAGTGTTGTTAGTGCAGTAGTAATGCAATTTGATGACATAAAGCAATTTAACATTATTTTGTAACTCGTTTTTTGAAAAATAAATATGCTTATATGTAGTATTAAAGAATAGTGGTGCACTGAGAAAAAGAAGATATTAGAAAGATATAACTATAATAAGATTTAGTGATTTGATATACAATTCTCATATGTTTCTCCCTCATCTTTAATCTTCCCCCCTATCTTGTTGGTCCTTTTATGTGATGAAGTCACAACTATGTTGAAGTCAATATAATTTTTAAGATGGCTTGGTAAAAAAGTCAAAGTACCCAATTGAAAGTTGACCATATGGACACGGATTCAACACCCACACCCATGTCGACACAGCAGGATACGGGTACTCTGGGGGTGAGAGGAGAATTCATGTAACATAGCTGATAACTACAACTGACCATTTACACCTTAACACCTAACGGTGACAAGGTCTTAGAAGAAAGTGAGTGGCACATTATTAAAGGAGTATACAGAAGCAGTAAAATAGTGACAAGGTCTTAAAATCTCTGTCTGGGTGTTTGCTTTTACAGCCAGGTGGTCACTCAGAGGAGATTTCTGAACATCCCACCTGTAGACTTCATTGTTAGACAAAAATAGACTCTTGAAAATTGGCTGAATTCCATGATTATAGAGGTAAGTTAAATTCACTTGTATGGGTAGTTTTGTCAATTCATATACCACAATCTTTACGGCATCTTTTTTATTTTCCACATGTACTTACCTGAGAGTTGCAGTAAAGAGATTCCACCTTTTTACATCTAGACATAGTGCTTTCCAATTCTATTATTTTCTATGAATTTTTCATATTTCAATGAACTATTATTGGAATTCAAGAATTGTAAAGATACATTACTACTACTAGTGCTGTATGAAACATTGTACAAATTTTAAGAGGCAAAATACCACTTAATGATGCAGCACTTGTTGGACTCTAAATTATGAAATGGGGTCGAGGTCAAAGTGGGTATTTCTGATTTTTCGAAGTAGTTCTTTTCTGGGATTATATCTTCTTTCGAGATCCCGGGGTTTATACCTTTCCGTCTTACTCAAAATTAATTGGCTCATAGTAGGAATAAAGGATATTGTTTGATTAAAATAGCTGGGGTAAGTAGATATGAAATCTCGAGACTTTATTAAGTTTATATACATTTACCAATGATTTCTAATTTGGCTGTGGATAGGGGAGGACCCAGGGGTTGAATCTTGGGAGTGCTTTATGATTTCTTTGCAAAATTTTAGTTAGTAAAGCCCAATTTTTATAATGGTGTTCAATTACATTTTAAAAACTCTTCGGGATAAGACTATATATATAAATACATACATAGGGAGCAGTTTTATATATTTTCTAAAATTTTAGGAGGGACAAAGTCTAATTTTTATAATAGTGTAATAATAATTATAAATAATTTCAAGGGGAGAAAAACAGAATTTTGAAAATCTTGGGGCCCCCTCCTGAACATCCGCCCATGGTTGTAGATCGTGTATTTTTAACATTATTTATAGTCAGTAGTCGTCCAACCATCTTATTTGAGTTGGTAATGACATTCGTTGTTCGGTTCAAATTTCCTACCCCCAGTTCTATAGGGAAAATCAGTGGTGGTTTTTGTACAGTAGAATTAAATGGATTGGATGGGAGAAATCCAATTATTGGGGTTGACTGTACGGGTGTGTTTTTCTTTCTTTTCTTTTTCTATTTTTTTTTCCTGATTTTCCCCAGTGGGTGGGTACAAGTCAAGTTCTAATTGTGTAATCATTCAGTTGACATTGCTATAATGGTGATTTGTACATTTCTTTTTTCTTTTTGAAAAGAGACTTTTGGGGGGCAAGGTATCAATTTTATATTGGGGGTTCTATCGTCATATATTGTAAAATAGCTTTTGTGGGTCAAGGTGGCAAACTAATTTTTGTTCCACTTTTTATGTAATATTCAGTTCCTTAGTCACTGACCAGTATTGAAATTGTGGTATGATTTAGTTTTGGGTAAAATACCATAAACCCCCATATGCTATGCCTATTTAACCCATAGCTCCCATGTGTTTTAAAAATATGCCTTATGCCCCTATAAGGTTTGACTCGAAGGTTAAAGTTGACGAAAATCATCCAAATTGAAGTTTTTACTAAAATTACTTTTATTCCTAGCCCACATCTCTCAAATCAAATAAAGAAAAATTAGTAATGGCTAAGGTGCAATTTTAAAATAAGTTCCACAACCCCTCCCACGGTTCATCTTGATGGAAACGCACCTATTATTTGATACCATTCTTTAGTAGAATGAAAATGTTCTCAAAAATCAAAATCATCCAAAACCCAATATAAACCGACCAAAAAATCCAACCCTTTTCGATTGTTTCACCAATTTCAGCAGTGAACCAGACCTCTAATATCATCTTAAACGTGTATTTTAAATTTAGGAACTCGATAAGATAATTTAACATGAAATTCATTGTATGAATTCGCATAAAAATTTCAACTTTAGATCCTCAAGTGAGTTTTGGAAATCAGATTTGATGTCTAATGGGAACTGGGGAAGGGGGCTGCTGGTGAGAGTGAAAGAGAAGGCTTTTGGTGGGGGAGGAGGGAGGGGGAGAAGGAGAAGGTTGCGAGTGGCAGAGAAGGGAGGGGGCTGCAGGGGAGAGGGAAGAGAGAGGGTCGGGCTGCGTGAATGAGTGGGAGGGGGCTGAGGGCTGGAAAAATGTGTGAGGAGAAAGGGTAGATAGAGGAGCGGAGAAATAGGGTGGTGGGTTGAGGTTGTTGTGGTTGAAGATGGTGGTTATGAAGGGGTGCCAATGACTTATACATGTTGATTCTTTTCAGTAAAGCTGATATAGTAGCAAGGTTATTTTGGTCATAAGATATCAGTTTTTTTTTTAGGGAAAGTGGTGTTTTCCTTAAATACTTGCATCTATGGCGTGTGCACTTCAAGCATTGTCAATTGGGATGATGTCTGTCCATTTTATGGTTCAAGACAAACTATATAGGGGTTTAAGTTATATTTCTAAAAACGCATAGGAGCTATAGGTCAAAGGGGCATAGCACATGGGGCTGGTATTTTACCCTTTTTTTTAATTTTTTGTTAAATGCTAGGTACTGAAAGGGGAAAAATGAATTCTGATTTGCTAAAAGATTTTTTTATTTGAAAAGGAAAACATACTCGGGACATTTTCTGCAATTGGATAAGGACAACCAATTTTAGATCATAGTTATTCTGGAGCTAGTGCTTTTTATTGTTTGGGTTAGTTATTGTTTTCTGATCTTTTCAAATTTTTTAATGGTCGGATCAAATTTGATCATTTTACCTGATGTTTTGAACTGAGCTGATTAGCTATGGAATATTAGCATCTTAAAAGGAAAAATATGGATATCATTTGATTATTAAGAACATAATAGCTAAATAGTCTAGAGGGGCATTTTCAAAATTAAAGTTAGGCATTTGTATTGAAATTTTTGTTTTTAGTTGAGATCAATTAAGGAAGAAGCTAACAAATAAAATCCAAATGCAATTACTCCAACACTGCATGTGTGGTTAAGGTTAGATATTTCATGCAGAATTCAAACCTGAAGAACACTATTAGGGACTAACAATAATCCATTTTCAATGATTTGGGTACGGCTTGGCATCCTATACTTCCTCATATATTCGGAGATAGTTGCATGCCCCATTATGATTTTTATCATTGTACGGGTAGAAAGTGTTGTATTGGTAACTAAGCACATAACCTTTCCATGCTTATCCATTGAATATGTTGTCTTGTAGTTATAGCTTGTCATCAAGGAACTATATTTGATTATGGAGCATCGTTACCACAACAAATGGACATGTTAAGCTTCTTGCCATTTATGAAACTCTGATCATGGTGAAGAGCTCGTCAAGTGTTACATCAAGTTTGCACCGTACTAAAGAAGATATTCATATCTTCTTGCATTAGATCCTTAGATCGCCGTGCTCGCATCATAGTAAACAAGATCGACTGATCTTGGGACCTTATCAATGCCAAAGATTTTCCTTATTACTTTGTTGAGCTGATCATTTCTTATCCTGTGCAGGGATGCAAGCCTGCTGAGCGGATTGATGTTATTGGTGGTTCAGCAACAATGAGCCCTTGCTCATCATACCAACCAAGTCCTGGTGTATCTTACAATCCAAGTCCTACTTCGTCATCCTTCCCAAGCCCTGTTGCATCCTGTTATGTTGCCAATGCCCATGGTACTTCTGATGCTAACTCCCTCATCCCTTGGCTGAAAAATTTATCATCTGGCTCATCACCTGCTCCATCAAAGCTTCCGCATCATCTTTACATCCCTGGTGGCTCCATAAGTGCTCCAGTCACCCCTCCTTTGAGCTCTCCAACTGCCCAGACCCCACGAATGAAAGACAACTGGAATGAATTAATAGGTGGTTCAGCCTGGGGAGGACAACAATATGCTTTCTTGCCCTCTTCTACCCCCCCTAGTCCTGGTCTTCTGACTCCCCCTGATTCAGGATGGCTGTCTGGTGTTCAAACTCCTCAAGATGGGCCTTCTTCTCCAACATTCAGTCTTGTTGCATCCAATCCATTTGGCATCAAAGAGCCATTGTCAAATGGAGGATCCCGTATGTGGACTCCAGGGCAGAGCGGAACATGCTCCCCAGCAATTGCAGCTGGTTTTGACCAAACAGCCGATGTCCCCATGGTTGATGCTGTTTCTGCTGAGTTTGCATTTGGCAGCAGTACAAAGGGGCTAGTCAAACCCTGGGAAGGAGAGAGGATCCATGAAGAATTTGTTTCTGATGATCTTGAGCTTAAACTAGGGAACTCTAGCACCAGGTAAGTTGGAAAACTTGCAAGATTGTTCTACTGTGGGAGAGGAATCACAAACATATGTTGCATGCTAACAAGTTGTTTCCATGTTGCAGATAGTGGAAGTGAATATCAATCTGTCATCATGTGGGCATCAACTGATCTCCTTTTGTGCAAATCAAGTGAACACAACCTGTGTCTGAACCTTCTGAATGAATACTGGTTGGTGAAACCGGTGCAGTTATAATGTAAAATAGGGGCAATATTCTTTTTTCTTCCCCCGAGTATTATTTATTTAGGCCTTTTCCCTCTTTTTAGATACAAAAGCTATCTTATTCAGTACAAATAGCTCCATGGGTGGCTCTTGAACTTTTGCCACCTTTTTTTTTTTTTTTTTTTTTGACACATTCTTTTTGTTTTTCCTGTGAAAGTTTTGGCCATCTGCAGCTATACACACAGTCATTACATGTGGTTGTACTTTGTAAGGTTTGAATGTAAAAGATTTGGTAACAGACATCTGATTACAAACAAGTCTAATGTCTATGCTGCTGTTCCTGATGTGTGTTGCCTGAAAATAAATAGCTCACTGTTGTTATTTCGTTGTTATTCCTGTTGACTAGTTCCAATCAGACAAAGAATAATCAAATTGGATGTGATTGTGTCATTTTCTTGGAAACTTAAAAGGTAGCACAGCAAAAATGGCTGCTAGGATTGCCTCCGGTCTGGCTTTCATGCTCATGATCGCAATACATATGCTATTCCATTCATGTTGATGCTTGCTTTTTCTGTAAATTTTGTTGTATTTTTTATACTTCACTTTGTAGTTCCCTCTAAATCCCTTGCATAACAAACACATTTTTTTGACAAGGCCTCGAGTGTTGTAACCATCCACCGAATCTGGCTCGTTGTTTCGCTTCGATCCTGTAAGCTGTAACTCCAACAGCTGTCGGTTGGAATTTCTGGTATGGTCTTTCGAAAGGATGCATTACTTTGTTTGATTCATTACAAAATTAGTAGCGCCTACACCACTCTACTTTTGTTTAGACGTAGCTGGGATCGGTTTTAGATTATTAATGAGGATATGATACAGTTTTTTAGGTGAGAATATGATAGAAGCAAAGGCCTAATGAGAATAAAGATTGGTTGCAGTTGTGGTTGTATACACCATTCTTCCTTTGTGGTTTCTATATTGTTGTATCCACCATTATTCCTTTTGTCTATTCTAGAAAATGCATACTCCAATGGATACGAAAAACTTTTTTTAGAGTAAAGGGAACACAGAATAGTACACTTTTACCCACTAAACAATTTTCAATCTCAAATCAAATCACGTCAACTTTAGGTTTAAATTGGGAGTTTTGAAGAGAAGAGAAGATTAAATTATAAGAGAGTTTTGAAGAGAAGAGAAGATTAAGAAATGAGATGTCAGAAGAGAAGATTCTATATTTTGAGTATCTTATGTTGTTTGGGAGTTTAGAAAAGAAATAGAATGATTTTAGAACATGATAGTCATTATAATTTTATTTTTCAATTCATTGTGGATAACTTTGGTATTTTATAAAAGTTTCACTAGCTTTGTTCATATTCTCTCCATTCCTCTCCAAGTTTGGAGAGAGTTTTGGGGCCAATTTATCACATTAATTCTTTCTATTTATCTTCTTTTCTATCCTACTTAAACTCCCAAATAAAAGGATGTGAGATACCCTCTCTTCTTTTCTCTTCTTTTCTTTCCATTTCTAAACTCCCAAACTAAACATTAATCCTTCTGTCCATTCCTGTCGTAATCTCGACGAAATTGACAGAAATTTCATCCATTTTTTACTTTTCTTCTTCTTCATGTAATTCCATATTAGAGATTGAAGATTCTGGATAATAATAGTAGCCACCACCGTTACTCAACACTATCCTTGGCATATTTGACATTGAGATGAAAATTGCACCCTGAACCACACTTGACAGAAACATGGTATATTAGGAAACACGATAGGGGTACGGGGACGCAATTCACCACTTTTTAAAGTATCGAATATGTAGGGATAAACTTAATCAGTACATCGCGGTATGCCACCTCTTAAAAAAAGTTGCTACATAAAAGGTACATAGTAGTAGATAGTATTAAATTTCTAATAAATGTTAAATTCTTAGTGACTAGAGAAAAGAAAATACTCAATTTTGAAGAATCATTAAAATTGTCAATTAAGTACTCAACTTTGAAGAACCATTAAAATTCTCAATTAAATACTAAATAGTTCTAATTAGCTAAATTTAGCGAGTATTTTCATATTTTCTCAATAAATAAATAAAAAAAAAAGAAACAAAGCATCCTTATTCTAATAAGGATTCACTACTTTTGACGTTTCGAAACATGAATCGCCGCGTTTCGTGATGCAAATAAATCATATTTCGATACGCGTGAATCGATACGAAATTCGTAAGGGTGGGGAAGGTTTCCGGTAACTATGCCTGAACCATTTTTTTGTATAGATCACGCATCTGGATTATAATGTAGCCAAAGGTGGGTTGTGAACAGTTTAGTCTTCTTCTTTTTCGCCAAATCACAACTAAATCTAATAACAACAGATTTATGTGAAAATGATGTGTAGACAATAGAATTTTAGTATAATTAAAATTACTATTTATTTATAAATTAATTTAATTAGCGTGTCATAGGTATATTTGAGGAGTTGGTTAATTTATAATCAATTATATTGTTTCACATGTCAAGATGAGGTGGTTCGACCAATCAAATATATTTGTGTCGCTCTTCCAATTGAATTATGCCATGTCACATGTCAGCAAAACTTGGCCAATAGGGACATATGTACTCTAGTATTTATCTCTATGTTAATATATTAAATAAGGAGATAATATCAAAGTAGTATAGTACTTACGTATTGATGTCTTATGTGGGTAAAGAGATACGAATTTATTTCTTTATGTGCAAGTAAGGAGATATACATGTAATACAAGTCTTCCTACTTGTTCTCCTCTATTTATGTATATATTGGGATCACCCTTAGAGGTTAAACACACACAAAAACATATATTTCTGAAACCTAAAAGCTGTGAAAGCTATAAATGAGCGAGATAATTTCAAATTCTCTTTTCAAGTCTTTTATATATCAAGATTTGAAAATCTTCATATGCGTTCTTCAAGTCTTCCATATCAAGGTTTGAAGAAGCCAGTGCTCAGTTCAAGAACGAGCTGCAAAGCCCTCAGATCGCATTTTAAGTAAAGAATCGAAGGACTTTCTCCATATTTTGAGAATATCCTCAAGACTGTAACCCTTTGTTTCACATATTCTTATATTCATATTTTTGTCACTATATTTCCTATTTGTTTAAGTTTTGCAGATTTGAAAATTTGTTGCATACAAATTTTGGCATGCCCGGTGGGACAATCTCCACCTTCCATCTCTTTGCTTCATGTATATATACAACTACAAATCTACATCAATGACATCAAAGAACAACAAATCCATGATTGCTCATTCCAAAGCTACTAACTTAAAAATTACTGCTAGTTTTGCACATGATTCTGTGAAACCACGAATTACTACTAGTACTACATATGATTCTGCGAAACCATGAATTGTCTTAGGCCCAACAACAAGGAGCATGACGAAAGCCCTCTCGCAAAGTAATATGGAGGTGCAGTCTATATTAACTCCTGTGTTTGGCTTGACACCCCCCAAAATTTCTTCTCTCGTGTTGGGGCTCAAAGATGTTAGAGTTTCAGTCGAGAAGAGCCTCGTGATGCTTGAAACCGATTCTGATTCCAAAGCCTCAAAACACGATGATGATATATCAAGTAATGATTTTGTATCTTCTCAAGGAACTTCACATATGAGATCTCCTGTTCATGAAAATTCTGCAAATTCTACGGCATTTTCTATTATGCCTGCTATGGTGACGCAAACCTCAACTCTAGAGGATCAAGTGGCAAGCTTGACGAAGATGATAGAAATGATGTTGAAGCACATACAAGATCAAGATCGTATCATTGCTTAACTCGTTAGAAAGAAGGACAATGCCGCGGAAGGAAGTCAAATGGATTCAAAGGCACCTGGCAGACATCAAGAAGCAAAACTTCGTCTAAACAGCAAGGATACCATAGCAAAAGAAGTGTACATGACTTCTGATGGAAAAATTCATGTCGATCAACTGAAAGAGTTTGATGAAGACATGATCAAGGTGAAATATAAAGGTAACTCAAAATCAAACCTTGCATACACCAAGCCTTATTCTACAAGAATTGACAACCTGATAATGCCTGGTAGATATCAACCACCGAAGTTTCAACAATTTGATGGCAAAGGAAATTCAAAGCAGCGTATGGTACACTTTGTCGAGACATGCAACAATGCCGGAACTTATGGTGATCTGTCAGTCAAGCAGTTTGTGCATTCACTGATAGGCAATGCCTTCGACTGTTACACTAACCTTGAAGCTGGTTCGATCAATAGTTGGGAGCAATTGGAGCAAGAATTTCTGAACCGGTTCTATGGTACTAACTCTCAAATCCTTATCAATAGAAAGGTGAACCTGCTGTTGAGTATATCGACTGATGGAAGACTCTAAACCTTAACTATAGATATCGACTTTCTGAGACATCCGTTATGTCTTCGAGAGATGTACATTCAAGGCATGATGTGGGGATTTCGTTATATCTTGAAAGGAATACAACCCCCAACTTTTGAGAAGTTGGCGACGAAAGCTCATAGTCTTGAAATTAGCCTTGGAGAGTAAGTGCCGCCTATTCCTGATCATCGCAAGAACAAAGAAAAACAAGACTTTAAGAAAGGGGGAAAGCTTTCTTCCAAGTTCAGGAACACAGAAGCTATGACAACAAACACTACACCTATCAAGATCATAACAAAGTTAGTCAAAAAGTGGTTGAGAAGATAGACCCTGTGCAAGATAAGCCATGAAGAAGACCTACGTTGAGAGAGATGCAAGAAAGAGAATACCCTTTCCTCGACTCTGATCTTCAAGGCATGTTTGGTGATCTACTCAAAGCCAAACTCGTTGAACTCCCTGAGATGAAGCAGCTAGAGGAAGCTAGGCGAATCAATGACCCGAAATTATTGCTGCTACCACTTCTTGGTTAGTCACCCCCTTACAAAGTGTTTAGTCTTCAAAGACAAGGTGATGGAGTTAGTTCGCCAAGGTAAGATTGTATTGGAGGAAGATAAAGCTAGCACAAATCAAACCACAATTATGTCTAATTCATTAACAAATGACGGAGTACTCTATCCTTTATCAAAATTAGTCTACAAGAAATTATATAACCATGATAAATTTTGGAGACTTTTATCCTGTTCCACTGCATGATAAGTCTTTCCAACAAGATGAAGTATCTTTAAAAGGAAACTAAGAACTTTTGAAGGATGATAATGCTACTAGTGATCATTCGGACAAAGGATGGACACTCGTCACTTAGAGAAGGAACCAAAAAGTTAAAGTACAAAAGACTGATCCAATACCAAAATTTCGGATTGTGAAAAGACTAGTTACAACAAAAAAGTCCAAAAGAAAAACAATTCCATCATCAAATTCCCTAAGTGGTGCGATGTTTCAAATGCTCTTCATCGCATTACTTTAAAGCAAGTCATGCCAAAAGGATACTTGAATGATGATCTTAAAACTCCTTGCATCTTTCCATTTTGTGAACTTCAATGATGATGAGCAATTTGATGTAGAATTTCAGAAGAAACTCAATGTTGCTGATGAAGTGAGGAATGTCCAGCAACAATTGTTTTCAATGATGAAGATTTATTACTTGGGACAAAATCCCACAATCATCCTTCATTTGTTAGTAGCTATGCACGTGAACAAAAGGTAAATTGGAAACTTTTTAATCATGGATTATCTGCTGTGAATATTATGTCCATGTGCGCGATGAAGGAGCTTTGAATCACAAGTGATGAACTCTCACAAATGCATCTCATGATCCAAGAATTCAATCAAGGGGGGCAAAGAGCCATTGGTCTTATGAGACTTAATTTATTGATTGGTGACCTACCCTTAAGTGTGTTCTTCTTTTTTATTGATGCTAAAATATCTTATAATATGCTTCTCGAAAGGCCATGGATCTACGCAATGGTGTTGTACCATCTACTCTCTACCAATGTTACAAGTATTACCATTATTGAACGACGTCATAAATAAGTCGATTGCTGATGATAAGCCTTTCACCAAAGCTAAAGTTACTTTGTTAATGCAAAATTTTACCTACAAGGTAACACAAAGAAGGAATCGACAAAGGAATATGCTTAAAAATTCAAGACACATGTCTTACGCTATATTCCAAAGTCGAAAAGAAAGGAAGGTCAATCTTCTTTTGTTGGATTTGATGAATTGAAGTAGTTCACTATACCACTCATCAAAATTAAGGTAATTAAACATGAGAAAACTCCTCTTGAAGGCTTTGTTTGACCAACGATAGAGCCCGAAGTAGAGCACAATTCATTGCCTACTGCACAAACCGAAGAGGGATTTGATCCAAATGCATACAAGTTGCTTGCTAAAGCTGGTTATAATCCCAAGGAAGAAGTCACTCTGGGAAAGCTTTCGGTTGAGGTGACTGGAGAAAAGGCTCATGGTATGACTTTTACCCAAAAGATGCTGAAAGACAATGGATATCCCATTGATAGTCTCTAATACGATTGATGGGACTTGGGTATAGACCAATTTCTCCTATGCACATAGCAATTAAGAGGGCTAGTGCGTATCATGTCACTATCAAAGAAGAAATTGCATCCAAAGGTTAGAGACGATCAGTCTTTGATAGATTGGAGAATGTTACATTATGAGTTTTGGTGTTTTATAGGTTTAGTCCACAAGGAAGTGCTTTGATGGAGCGACCTATTCATCAAAGGCTAAGTTTTCCAAAGGCACAAAGATGAGTTTTTAAGATGAAAGGAAACAATGTTCCCTATAGTGATGGAAGCTTAAAAAGGCGAGTCACTAACTTTTTCATACATTGTGGTGATTTGTTGAATCTAAGAAAATAAACCATCATTGATATAAAAGTCAAGGAAGAAGATGAAGAAAGTGTTGCCTCATGTAACCATCTCCCTATTTGAGATAGAGAGCCTCTTGAAGAAAAAGAAATAAAAATGCTCATCCTAAATTGGAAGCAGGTGTGAAGGCAACTGTTGATGAGTGGTAACGAAATCAATCTTGGCACAAATGATGATCCTCGCCCAATTTATGTAGGTACTTGGTTAACTCCTTAAGAGAATCAAGCATATGTAGAATTGTTGCTTGAATTCAAGGATGTCTTTGCTTGGAATTACAAAGAGATTCCTGGCTTAGATCCAAGAATTACTATTCACTACTTTGTCGTTAAGCGAGGCGTAAGACTTGTCTCAAAGACATTTTCAACCCTATTTGGTCCCATTGATTGAGAAGGTGGTAAACAAGCTCATAGAAACTGGTTTCATTCAAGAAGTAAAATACCCAACATGGATTTCAAGCATAATCCCTGTGAGAAAGAAGAGTGGACAGAATCTGTATCTGCGTTGACTTGCAAGATCTCAATGAAGCTTGTCCAAAGAATGTGTTTCCTTTTCCTATCACTGAATTGATAGTTGACGCCACAACTGGCTATGAAGCCTTACTTTTTATGGATGGATCTTCTAGACACAAACAAATTTGAATGGTTCCAAGGGATGAACTCATTGCCTTTCGAACTCCCAAAGGCATTTATTGCTACAAAGTCATGCCTTTGGGCTTGAAGAATGGAAGAGCTACATATCAAATGGCAATATAAAAGATCTTTAATGACATGCTATAAAAGAATGTAGAGTGCTATGTTGATGGCCTAGTTTCAAATCAAAGAACCAAACTGACCATATACAAGATCTTAGAATGGTGTTTGAGCGACTTCAGAGATACCAACTGAAGATGAATCCTTTGAAGTATGCTTTTAGAGTTACTTCTGAAAAATTCCTTTGCTTTATTGTACACAACCGAGGAATTGAAATTGATCAATCCAAAATCAATGCCATCTTGAAGATGCTCGAGCCATTCAATATCTGTGAAAAGTTCATCATGCCTTTATCTTGGTTGAGCTTCCCTATCGACCTGGTTCGTGAAGAGATCCGTCATGCCTTCATCTTCTAGAGTAGTTCCCATTGACCTAGTCCGTGAAGAGTTCATCATGCCTTTATGCCCCTCTTGGTAGAGCTTTCTCCATCGACGTGGTCCGTGAAAAGTTCATCATGCCTCCATCCCGTTAGAGTTTTTCTTCATCACTGTGGTCCTTGAAAAGTTCATCATGCCTCATTCTTGGTAGAGCTTTGCATTATCGCCGTAATCTATGAAGAGTTTGACAAATCTCCATCTTGGTAGAGCTTTTCTTCGCCGTTGAGATCCTTGAAAATTTCATCGTGCCTCCATCTTGCTAGAGCTTTTTATCATTGGCGTGATCCATAAAGAGTTTGTCCTGCCTTCATCTTGGTAGAGCTTTTCCCTTCAATGTGGTCTATGAAAAGTTCATCATGCCTCTCTCTATGCAGAGCTTTTCTCCATCACTGTGGTCCTTGAAAATTTTGTTATGCCTCCAGATGCCATAGATGTCTCCAGCCAGTATGCACCTCCATGTCTCCATGTCTCTCAAGTTAGTTAAGGCTATCTTGAAGTGCATGCCTTTGTGTCTCGATGGCTTCCCAAGCCAATTAGAGGCTATCATTGAAGTGAGCACTTCTTGATTCATTACTATAGTAGAGAACGATGATGCATGGATTGCTTCATTGGTTAACTCGGTCATCCATTGTTTAAGATGCAGAGATTTATCAAGATCGATGTAGGGTTGTGCTAAGACATCTAGTTTGTAAACTTACATTGGCAAACTCCTAGACCGAAATCCTTATCTTTCATCAAAAAGAGTGATCTGTGACAACAGAGTGTCATAATCCTTGCTTTGCATTATTGTTCAAAGGATGTAGCTACTTCCCAACATAATCCAAATATGAAGTATATATAAAATTCTTATGCTTTAAAAAAATTGTTGTGGAGCTTACCTCGAGACATTCGGCAAAATATTACATGGATTTGAGGAATTATAGTACTTATAAAGTATCAAAGTATGTGTTGTTAACTATATGCTAGTAATGAATTCTTGATTCATGAATTTTAATCAGTATGACATCATGGATTATGTTGCTAGTCAAATTGTTAAACCATCTAAAAATAAAAGCATGACTTTAGTGTTTATGTCAAAAAAAATTGTAAGGTCAATAAATCATGCGATATCATGCAAAGTAAAAGGGTTATTATTCATTCTAGTTCAGTGGAGCAGCAATAAAAAGTCCTTCAAAATTTTAAGAAGAAGGAAAAAAAGGACAAAATTACCCTACGCTGATTTATTTAGGAGAGGTAGCAATAGTGACAACCACGATGAGTGGCAACGAAATTCAATTGTCGGATTCAAAATTCAGCAATGGCTCTAAAAGGGAAAAAATTAGTGGCAATGCGACGATAGCAAATCAATAACAGCTACGGCAACGATAGAAGCAACAGCGATAAACAGCAACAAAAATACAAACGAAGGCTTCGGAGACAAAATAATTCTGCAACAAATGGAAGAAGAAAATTAGGATGCCTTCTCCAAGGATTAGCAAATTAGTAAGCAATCTGACGGGCGTGGAAAGTTGAACCGGCTTTGTCTTGAAGTTAAGAATAATCAATTTAACTCAGGTTGATAAGTTGTTTATTTATAAGGGATAAATGTCAATACAATTAGGATGAAAGATGAGTCATGCTCTGAAATTGGTTTTGTGAACAAAGTTATGGGCTAGCTTCTATTAAGAATTTGGATTTTTAGTCTTCCTAGTTCAATTGGTTTATTAAGATTCATATCCATGTAGGAGTTAGTTTTCTTTATTCATGTAGATTAAGTCCAAGTCAGCAAAGCGTTAGTTTTTGAAATTTATGTGACATTGTGATCTAATTCTTTTTAGTACTGAGTTTGTTCTTGTTTACCAGCTTCAGAAATCCAGTTTGTCATGGGATTGGTTTAAATTTGGTTCATCGAAGTAATAACTTCAAGAATTCATGTGACAAGAGGATAAGAAATTTGCATTCCCTCAAGTTTATTCATTTGATAATGGAGAGGTTTCAAAAATTCATACTGGCGGTGACAAGAGCAAGAGTTCAAAATGTATTTGAATTGGCTCATGAAGATCCTTGTTGCTTAATCGCCAATGTGTGTGGCATTTAATTCTTCATGTTGGCACCAAATCGACCAACACAGCCAATAGTCAAGTATAAATCGGCCAACACAGCTAATAGGCAATATAGTTGCTGATATCGATGAAGATATTAGTTGTGTCTAACCAATTGAGATGATATTGGTTGTGCTATTATCAAATCAGCAAGGTAACAAATCAGTGCAGGTATGTTGATACAAGCAGTGATGATAAGGTATTATTATCAAATCAGCCCTAACTACAATCAACAAGATAACAAATCGATGTAGGTATGACTATTCTAGCAGAGCCGATAAGATGTTATTATCAAATCGGCCCTAAGTGCTGATAAAAGAATTGGTGGAAGTAGTGGCGAAGAACATAGATCAGCTATTATGACAAGTGGCGCAACTAAAATTTGCATGGAGGCAAATCAGCCCACAAACAAAAACATTGGTAGTTATGCCCAAAAGGAGGCAAAAGTTCAAATTTTGAATTTGGTAGTTGTCGATAGCAATTTGTTTTTTAAGGTAGAGAAGGCCTATAAAAGCCAACAAACGTTTAAAGAAGTGAACAACAATCAGAACAACAAAAACTCCAATAAATAAAGGTGGCTTATCGTCTCAAGATCTCTAGTTTTAGGTAGTTTTAAGCAATTTATCACTAGTTTTAGGCAGTTTTCTTCATTTTCAGCAAGTTTCTACGTATTTCAACAAGCAATTTTACATTTCACGGTAATTTCATTTTGGAGTTGGTCATGACATGCTAGCTTATCCTTTTATGATAGTTGTTCTAACCATTACCTATGTATTTCTATGTTAGAATTGCATTGTTCAAACCGTTAACTATGAAGTTCTATGTTAGAATTGTATGAACACAACTTTGAACACAATTTATAGGAAAGTGGCTTGGTTCATGAAAAGAAGAAATGTGATAGGAAAGTTGAAGGAGAGAATTTTAATCTGAAGGTGGAGGAGACCAACCTAGATAGGTCTCCCAGGCAATGTTTTGAAAACCGGACCGGCCAAGTTGAACCAGTGGCCTGTCTGGTTCGCGGTTCAACCGGTCGGTTCACTAATTTAGGTTTTTTTTTTTTTACCAAAGTGTGATATAATTTAAAATGACCTAAAATATATTTATATAAAATCTAAAATATAAGTGAAACACTATTTTTGGATAATTATAGTCCTAATACCCAAAAATACTAATCAAATTTCTAATAAGAAAAGTGAAATTTATACAAAAATAAGTATAAAAAAGATGAAAAAATAATAACTTAATAGTTTAGGCTTTAGTGTGTTCAATGTTTTGCTATTTTGGAGTTTATTTTCACTATTTTTTAATTTTTTTCTTTATTTAAATCATTTTTTATTTTGAAATTTAAAAAATCGGTTTTTTACCAGTTCCCGATTTTTTACCAGTTCTATCCGGTTTTTGGGACAGACCGGACATGTAGTTGGACCGGACCGGTGATTCTTCCGGTTCGCGGTCCGACCGGTCGAACCAGCCGGTCCGGTCCAGCTTTCAAAACACTGCTCCCAGGTGTACATGAGCAGTTATGATGTGGTACTATAAAGGTATGGGAAGCCCCTTGACAGTTCTCTGGCTTAAGAAAGCTTGTGAATTCCACTTCCCTAGTATAGTTTTCTTTGTGAAACAAAAAATAGGGTCAGGTATTTGGAGAAAATTAAAAAGAAAATAGTATAAGTCAATATGTGTGTGTTGATGTTGTGAACAAAGCAGGTGGGATGGCTATGTTTTGGAAAGAGGAAGTCAGAGTGTTACAGTATTTATTTTCTGAGTTTACTATAGAGATTTATATTAGGGAAGATGAAAACAATGAATGGTGGTTGATTGGGATTTATGCTAGTAGTGATTACAAGGTGAGAAGGACTCAATGGGACTTTATTAGTTCTAGGAAGGTCATTTAGGTAGACAAGTAGATCATCATGGGAGACTTCAATGACATTATCAGTAATAAAGAAAGCTGGGGGCAAAATCAGAGGTGAAGGAAGTTTTGTGGATTTCAAAATTTTATTAGAGATAATAAATTGATTGATATTGGTTTTGTATAATCAGGGTTATCCTTGGACTTGGATGTGTAGCTAGGAGGATAACTGTCAGAAAATAAAAGAGAGACTTGATAGAGTTTTGTGTAGCTTTGAATGGTTTAAAACTTCTAATACAACTAAGTGCCAACATCAGGACAATGAAGCATCAGATCATAAAATGCTCATTCTAAATACTAGATCAGAGGAAAGTAAATTGAAAAAGATATTCTGTTTTGATAAAAGATGGGTGAACTGTGAGAAGGCTTGGAGGGGCAATGTTACAGGTTTAAGAATGTTTAAAGTTACCAAGAAGATTAAGGGTTGTAAACTGCAGTTGTTTCATTAGAATAGGGGGCTTAAGTTAAGTGCAAAGAGGAGGATCCAGGACATAAGAAATAAATAGAGCTTGTTAGAAACTCTAATGAGGAGGAAAGAAAGCACAAGCTATTATCCCTTAAACTAAAACTGGGAAAGGCTTATAGCGATGAAGAGGTGTTTTGGAGTCTAAAGGCTAGAGTGAAATGGCTTGTGGCAAGGGGACAAAAACACAACTTTGTTTCATTCTTATGTCATTAACAGAAGGAAAAGAAATAGCATTAGGAAGATAAATTGAGTCAATGGGGATTGGTGTGCTACTGAGAAAAAGATTTAAGAGGAAATTTGTAGCTATTATGCTCATCTGTTTAACACTTCAAATCCTAGGGGTTTTGAGGATGTTTTGACTGGAATTCCATGTACAATCACAAGGCAAATGAATGAACACCTCACACAACCAATAGAAGAAAAAGAGATAAAACAACTGTCTTTTCAATGAATCCAAACAAGTCACTAGAACCTAATGGTATGTCCCATATTTTCTGTCAAAAATTTTGGCATATCATCAAATTGGATGTAGTAGATTCAATAAAATATTTCTTTTATTCTGGTTTCTCAACTCTATTAATGAAACTCTTATTACTCTAATTCCAAAAGTGGAGAATCCTATTGATGTTACTCAATTTAGACCCATTAGTTTATGTAATGTCATTTATAAAATAATTGCAAAAATCTTGGTGAACACATCAAAGTGTGTTTTGAAAAATTGCATTCATCCTACGCAAAATGCTTTCGTTCCTATCAGGCTAATTATCGATAATGTTATCATTGCCCATGAATGTTTACAGTTTTTAAAAAACAAAAGAAGTGGAAATGATGGTTTTTTTTGCTCTTAAACTTGACATGTCTAAAGCCTATGATAGGATTGAATAGTGCTATATTGCCTAGATCATGTCCATTATGGGATTCTGCGGACTCTGGATTAAGTGGATTTTTGCTTGTATCGCCACTGTTTCTTATTCTTTTAATTTAAATGGTGAAAAAGTAGGTTATTTGAAACCTACTAGGGGCCTATGACAAGGTGATATCCTTTCCCCTTATCTTTTTGTCATTTGTGCTGAGAGACTGTTTAATATGTTGGAGACAACTATTCAGAGGAAAATGCTAACAGGTTTCAAAATCAATAGAGGGGGTCTGGTTGTCTCCCATATTTTCTTGGCAGATGACACACTCTTGAATCTTCAGCAAAGCAAATGGAAATGAAGCCAAAACAATTAGAGGCATCCTGGAGAAATATGAAAGAGCATTTCGGCTAAAAATTAATCGGGATAAATCAGCTGTATTCATTACTATTAATACAAAGGATGAACAAAAACCAGAGGCAAGGAGAGAATTGGATAATGTCAAGCAAGTGCATGATAGTAAGTATTTAGGGCTACCAATGATGTGTTGGTCCCAAAGCAACCTAAGAGGGGGGTGATTAGGTTTTCTTAATGTTATAAGAGACAGAAATCTTGAGATCATCAAATTAAATGCTGATCTAACAAATCATTTCTAGAACAGTAAAGTAAAGAGAGAATAAATTAAACAATCAATACTTCCAAGCTAGCAAGCTTGAAGTATCAAATCTCTAGAATGCTTCACACACTTGGTGAGCCAATAATCTTTACAAAGTTGGAAAGTTCTTGCTCACACAAAAACTCTTTTAGTTGAGCCAAGAATCTTACTTACAACCACACATTCATCTACAAGATTATCACTCCACTCAAAGTTGAATTTCACTCACAATTGCACACTAATACAACAAAGCACTATAGTCAATTTGCACTCAAATTACTCTTTTCTAAGGCTTGTATTCAATGTATTAGATGATTTTTTCAGGTTCTTAAAGCACCTATTTATAAGAGCAATAAATAGTGGTCTCAACTACTTCCTAACGGCTAAATAATAAATGCACAAAAAATAGCCGTTCCAAACCTTATATCCGAGACAGCATTGTTATTCGTCCGAACGAAGCTCCTCAACAAAACTGAAAGAAGATCGGACGGCTTCCGGACGTCCGTGCATGCGTCCGACAGAGGTTTCGAACGGTCCTGAGCGTCCGAAAGAGAGGCAGTAGGATCCCATTTTTCCTGCCAGTTCGTTCGGACGATCCAATGCGTCCGAGGAGTTTTGACCTAGTTCAGACGGTTCTGTGCGTCCGAAAGATATGTTCCTGCAAAAGCTTGTTTTACAGAGCTAAGTGTTTATGTCATCATCAAATTACATAAAGTTTGGAAAACATCAATCTCTCCCTTTTTAATGATGACAAACCTTTATGTAAAAACAATTGGATATGACTAATCAATTTGCAATATATCACAATTGGATATCAATCATCAAAGCACAATAGTATAGAGAAGACTACTCCCCCTTTTGACATCAATCAAAAAGACTCCCTCTTAGAACATGCAAGTAGTTTGACAGAAATAGAACAAGTTTCATACATCCAACTGAAAAGTTTAAAGGTGCTAGAGTCAAAGAAATACACAACTAAGCCACAGAAATTCTAAAAACCAAAAGAAATGCTGAAAGGTTCTAATAAACAAAGAATTGCTGAAAACAAAATACAAATGTGAAAAGAACTAATGTGAGTCATTGCGCTTCTTGGAGCGCTTTTAAGTCTTTTGTCGCTGGATGGAACATCTTCAGCAGTGGCTTCATCTTCAGCAGTGGCTTGACTGTCATCCTCCTCTCATGCGACAATGAAACATGAAGTCATATGTGTCCTCATAGACATCTAGCCTCATCATCGTCGTCATCGTCATCGGCAGCTCCTTGAGCAGCTTCTACATTGTCTTCACGGGTATGTCCATCTTCAGGTTCATCACTGTCAAAAAATGACTCAAGTGGATATTGAGACTGAAGATTAGCAAATTGAACCTGAGCCGAAGCAGACATGTCAAGGCTGAGTGCCTCTTGGAAAATCATTTGACGAGTTTCAAGTCGCTTTAACTTACGATTTGTGCGACGTTGAAATGAACTGACTTGAGTGTCAGAGAGGTGAGAAGTCCACAGATATGTGAAAGAGATGGTTTAGATGTAGATGATTCAGATGTAAGTGGAGGTGGTTGAGGAGTAGGAGAATGAGGAATAGCAAAATCAGAAGTGGAAGCATGGGATTGTGACTGTGCAATATCAAAGGCTGCCTTCTACAGCCATTGACAGTTGAAAAAACGGAGGCCTTTGCGTTCAATATATGATTTGTTAAAATAAGGAGGATATTGTTTGTTTCCGCTGAAAGGAATGTTGAGGAAGAGTCAAAAGTTTTGGTGAGAAATTTGCCAAAAGGAATGTTTCTTCGGGTATCAGTAAGAAAGAGTTCCCATAGGGAACAAAGAGATACCCAAAATCAAGAGGAATACCTTTGAAAACACAAAAAAAATAAGTAAAGTTGCATTTTTCACAGGCTCAGTACTCATTTCATCAAAACATCATTAACACCATTTTTGACAAGAAAGGTACAAACCCCACTGATTTTTCCTATTTCTAATTTAGTTTTGGCTTCCGAGGCCTGTTGAAAATGGATGTTAAAAATAGCTCTAACTTCATCGATATCAAACTGAGTATCATCAGCAGGCCATTTGTCTAACGAAAAGAAATAGGAAAAATCAGTGGGGTTTGAGACTTCACAATCAAAAATGGTGTTAATGATGTTTGATGAAATCTCAAGATCGGTGTTGTTAACACGAGAAATGAGAGTGCGAACAGTAGGGCCTTTTCGAAGATTGGCCTGAACTGAAGCACCATGTCATGATAAACAACTAAATCAGTAAGATGCACAAGATGACCCCAATCTTGTTAATCAAAACAAGATTTGATAATGGGAAGATTATCTTTATCAAATAGACTATGAGAAGCAGGACGTTGAACGATTATAGATTTACTTAAATAAATCTATACCGTTCGGATGCCTTATACACATCTAGATGTTGCCAAGATTGGATTGGTAGAGACTTGAGGATAAACAGCTGATGATTGAAAGATGGATGGTTTTAATCAAACAGGGGCACCTTTCGGACGGCTGAACGTTTGGTATGCGTCCGACGAAGCGTCCGAAAGCCGAAGAACGGACGGCCGAAGGAGGAGCCAATGCGTCCGAAGTTCTTTCGGACGTTGGTGCCCGTCCGGAAGATTTCCAGAGAGTTTGGTAAAAAAAACATTAATGTTCGGATGATTATGATCTTCCGAGAAGTAACAGAAGCTTTCGGACGATCCAGAGTGTTGAAAGAAAAGTTGTCTCTTGTACACAAGATCTGTGTCCGAGACATGATCTAGTGCAAATTAATCTAAAATCCCCAAACATGTTCTGAGCAATTCAAAGCGATCTAGAGCTAAGGGTTTTGTAAAAATATTAGCTAATTGATCTGAAGTAGGCACAAAATCAACACGAATTTCTTTTTTACAAACAAGGTCTCTAATGAAATGATGCTTAACATCAATGTGTTTGGTTCTAGAGTGCATAACAGGATTTTTTGTGAGATTAATTGCACTAGTGTTGTCACACAATATAGGAACACAATCAAAAAATACACCAAAATCTTTCAGAGTATGTTTCATCCAAAGAAGTTGAGCACAACAATTTCCAGCAGCAATGTATTCGGCTTCAGCCGTAGAAAGAGAAATAGAATTTTGTTTTTTGCTAAACCAAGATACAAGACAATTTCCAACAAAATAACACATACCACTGGTACTTTTTCTATCAATTTGACATCCAGCAAAGTCGGCATCAGAATAACTAATCAAGTCAAATGTAGAGGACTTTGGATACCACATACCAAAATCCATTGAACCCTTTAGGTATCTAAAAATCCTTTTAACAGCTATCAAATGCGATTCTTTAGGGCAAGATTGAAATCTAGCACATAAACAAACAACAAACATGATATCTGGTCTACTGGCAGTTAAGTATAGTAGACTTCCGATCATACCTCTATAGTATTTTTCATCAACACTACTACCTTCTTCGTCTTTTGTAAGTTTGGTTGAAGTGCACATTGGCGTGGCTCCAACTTGTTTGCAATCTTCCATTCCAAATCGTTTGAGTAGCTCCTTTGTGTACTTGATTTGTGTAATAAATGATCCTTCCTTAGTTTGATGAACTTGTAATCCGAGGAAAAATTGCAACTTACCCATCATACTCATCTCAAACTCTTCTGCATTAAATGTGAAAAATCCTTACACAAACTTTCATTAGTTGCTCCAAAAATAATGTCATCAACATAAATTTGAACAATTAACAAACCATTTGAATCCGTTTTTGTAAAAAGAGTGGTGTCAACTACACCTCTTTTGAATCCATTTTCTATCAAGAACCCACTTAATCTTTCATACCAAGCTCTTGGAGCTTGTTTCAAACCATATAAAGCTTTGGAGAGTTTGAAAACATAATTTGGAAGATTTTTATTTTCAAAGCCCGGAGGTTGTTCGATGAAAACTTCTTGGTCGATAAAACCATTTAAAAAGGGACTTTTGACATCCATTTGAAATAATTTGAAATTATTGAAACTCATGCAAATGCAAGAAACATGCGAATGGATTCTAATCTATCCACGGGTGCAAAGGTTTCATCAAAGTCAATACCTTCTTCTTGAGCGTAACCTTTTGCAACAAGTCTAGCTTTGACAAATATGATTTCACCTTTGTCATTTAATTTGTTTCTAAAACCCATTTAGTACCAATAACGGGATGAGAAGAAGGTCTTTCAACTAAGGTCCATACATTATTTTTCTCAAATTGACTAAGTTCATCTTGCATAGCTTTAACCCAAGATTCATCACTCAAAGCAACATCTATATGTTTAGGTTCAATGTGAGAGAGTAATGCACAATTACTATTCAAAGGTTTATGAGAACAGTAGTTACCCCATCGGATAGATCACCTATGATTAAATCTTGAGGATGACTAGAGACGAATCTCCAAGCTTTCGGAAGATCATTTTGAGCATCCTCATTCTTTTCATCATCAATTTGATGGTTGTTGACATCAACGCTTGATGTAATCTCTTGATGGTTACATCTTCATGAATAACGAGCTTTTTGAGCTCCTTTGAAATACCTACATCTTCATCTTCACATAAATTCTTTGAAATAACATCAATAGTTTCATCAAATGCAACATGCACAACTTCTTCAATCAAAAGCGTTCTTCTATTGTAAACTCGGTATGCTTTCTTGTCACTAGAATATCCTAGAAAAATTCCTTAATCCGATTTTATGTCAAATTGAAGGTTTTCTTTGATTTTTAAAATAAAGCATTTGCAACTGTTTTTTGAAATAGCTCACAACGGGTTTTCTACAAAAAAGGAGTTCATAAGGAGTTTTATTTAAAGAGGATCTTAATAAAACTCGATTCATAACATAACAAGCCGTGTTAACCGCTTCGGCCCAAAAGTATTGTGGTAAGTCACATTCACTAATCATAGTTCTAGCCGTTTCTTGAGGAGTCCTATTTTTCCTTTCAACAACACCATTTTGTTGAGGGACTCTAACAACCGGAAACTCATGAAAGATACCGTTGTGATCACAAAAGTCGGGAAAACCCCCAAATTTAAATTCGGCACCATTGTCACTCCTTAGATGAACAATTTTTGTATCCAATAAATTTTGAATTTTGGAAAACAATTTTACAAATTTTTCAAATGTTTCATTTTTTGATACAAAAAATGTTACCCAAGTGAACCTTATAATAGTCATCTACGATAACAACAGCATATTTGCAACCATGATAGACTAGCATATTGAGTAGGTCCAAATAAGTCTAAATGCAACAATTCTAAAGGTTTATGAGTAGACACAAAATTCTTTGGTTTAAAAGAAACTTTGACTTGTTTACCAAATTGGCATGCATCACAAATTTTATTTTTCAAAAATTTCACTTTAGCAAACCTCTTACCAAATCTTTCTTGGTAAGTTTTTCAATCAAATCCATATTAAAATGACAAAGTCTTCTATGCCAAAGCCATGGATCATCTATGGAAGTGGTAAGACATTTTACATTGCTATTGCTAATTTTATCAACTGATGAATCACATACACATCATTGTGCTTAGTGCCCTTGAATAAAAGAACATGATTTTTATCAAGGATAAGACATTCATGCTTGGTAAAAAATACATATAAATTTTTGTCACAACGTTGACTAACACTTAATAAATTATAGTTTAAATTATCAACAAGAAGCACATTCTTAATCAAGGTTTCACCATTTTTACCTACATCACCGATGCCGATTGATTTTGCTTTATTGTTATCTCCAAAAGTGACTTTTTCACTATTTTTGGATGTGAGATTTGTGAAGAGAGAAGCATCACCCGTCATGTGCCTTGAACATCCACTATCTATGAACCACTTAGCATTGTTGGTGATGTTAAGTACCTACACAATAAATCAATTGATAACTTTTGGTACCCATGTTTTCTTGGGTCCATTTGAATTAGTGAAATTGCTTTCGATCCATGCAACTTTCATTCCAAGTTTTCGTTCTTCTTGACATAACACATATTTTTAACATGTCCATGTTGTTCGGCAATATCTACAAATAATGCTTTTATTACCATACAAAGATGATTTTGGTTTTACAATACATAAAGTTATCCCTTCTAAACATGACAAAATTTTTGTTGATAGCTATATTTATAAGAGACAGATCATATCAACAATATTTTCTTTCTTTCTAATTAAGAGAGCATTCAAATCTTCCATTCTTTTCTTCAAGGAGGCTTGTTCTTCCTTGACCTTTGATCTCACATGCATTCTTTTCTTCAAATCATGATTTTCTTGTGATAGCCTATTGTTTTCATTCACAAGCTTAGAGTTAGCATTCAATAAAGCATTTGACTTTTTAACTAACTCCTTATTTCTAGCATATGATGTCTTTAAGCTATCATTGCATTTCAAAATGAAAGACAGTAAGATCTGCTTCATCACATGAGATGCAATCATCCCATGTGATTTGAAAGTTATTGAATCTCGGTTTTCTTCCTTCCTTCTTTTCTTGGAAGGACACTCATTTGCAAAATGCCTGAGTTGACCGCATTCAAAACATTTTTTGTTTTGCTTCTTCATTTGTATAAGAGACAGGAATTTGAAATTATTTGAGTTGAGTAGCTTGAAAGAGAAGTGGTATGAAAGTTTGTTGATGTGTCTATTAAGAAATCCTAGAAATGATGAGTGCAAGATCTCCTTCATCAAGATCTTCAAGATGATCTAGATTGATGGAGCTATTTTCATCTTCCTCTTGAGAGGTCTTTAGAGCAATGCTCCTTCTTGGCCTTGAAATTCATCATCCACAACCTTGGCCTTTAACTTGAGTTCATAAGATGTAAGAGAATTGATTAGTGATTCAATAGGCATTAAATTTAAATTCTTGGCTTCCTCTATAGCAATTGTTTTGGCATCCCATTCTTTGGATAGAGCATTTAGGATTTTTCTATTTTTTTCACCCAAAGAGTACTCCTTACTCAAGGCTTCAAGATCCTTTATAATGTCATTGAACCTGCAGTACATTTTGTCAATGTTCTCATGTGGTTCCATCTTGAAGGACTCATACTTGGCAACAAGTAAGGATTTCTTTTGCTCACGAACATCATCGCTCCCTTCATTTGATTTCTTTCAACTTATCCCATATTTCTTTGAGCAGAACTGCAACCCTTCACGCGAGTTGATTCATTTGCATCCAAGGCATTATATAACACATTCATGGCTTTTGCATTTAACGTCAAGTTTGCCTTGTCTTGTGGAGTGAGCTCATTCCCTGTCAAGATACAAGTTCTAAATTGTGTGATATCAATGATAGAAGCTGTAAATGGACCTTCATTGACAACATACTTTGGGACAATGTCAATAGATTGCAGAAATATTTTCATTCTATCTCTCCAACTAATAAAATTTGCTCCATTAAATATGGGGGGCCTAGTAACGGATTGGCCCTCAAAAAATAGAGCATTGTTGGTCCATGCCATATTTCTTTACTCAAAAGCAGTTTAAGCAATATAATGAGACAAGCTCTGATACCAATTGTTAGTCCCAAAGCAACCTAAGAGGGGGTGAATTAGATTTTCTTAAAAATTACATTGAGAAATATTGAGATTTTCAAATTAAATGCAGATATAACAAAATCAATAGAACAGTAAAGTAAAGAGAGAATAAATTAAACAATCAATACTTCCAAGCTAGCAAGCTTGAAGTATCAAATCTCTTGAATGCTTCACACACTTGGTGAGCCAATAATCTTTACAAAGTTGGGAAGTTCTTGCTCACACTAAAACTCTTTTAGTTGAGCCAAGAATCTTACTTACAACCACACTTTCATACAAGATTATCACTCCACTCAAAGTTGAATTTCACTCACAATTGCACACTAATACAACAAAGCACTATAGTCAATTTGCACTCAAATTACTCTTTTCTAAGGCTTGTATTCAATGTATTAGATGATTTTTTCAGGTTCTTAAAGCATTGGACCTATTTATAAGAGCAATAAATAGTGTTCTCTTTACTACTTCCTAACGGCTAAATAATAAATGCACAAAAAATAGCCGTTGGGGTTTCGGACGTCCGAGACGTATTGAATGCGTCCGAGGAAGCGTCCGATCTTCTTTCAGTTTTGTTGAGGAGCTTCGTTCGGACGTCCGTGCATGCGTCCGTTCCTTCGTCCGACAGAGGTTTCGGACGGTCCTGAGCGTCCGAAAGAGAGGCAGTAGGATCCCATTCTTCCTGCCAGTTCGTTCGGACGATGCAATGCGTCCGAGGAGTTTTGACCTAGTTCGGACGGTTCTGTGCGTCCGAAAGATCTGTTCCTGCAAAAGCTTGTTTTACAGAGTTAAGTGTTTATGTCATCATCAAAATAATGTTTGGAAAACATCATGATTGTTGGGAAATCAAAGAACCAAGTTTTTTATTATATTACAAAAAGAGTGAAAGAAAAGTATTAAGGGTGGAAAGGTAATTGTCTTAGCAATGAAGGAAAAGAGGTGCTATTGAAGTCAATAGCTCTATCCATGCCAACATACACTATGTTAGTGGTGACCATGGTTCTGGTTCCAGAATCGGACAGCCGAAACCTGAACCGGAATCATGCAATCCGGTTCCTAGATCCGAAACCAGAACCGCATACAAGGTTCCGATTCCGGTTTACTATTTTTTGGAACCGGATAAAATAACAAATTCAAAAAAATGACCGTTGGTCTTGGTGGCTGCCACAACAGCACACCACACCAACCAACGATCACTTGACCATTGGAGTTGGAGAAATTCTTCAACAGCTCTTCTACAGTTTCAAGCTGTTTTTTTTTTTAATTTCTAAAATTTAACTATAAATACCCCTTCTTTTTGCCATTTTAACACACAATTCTCTCAACTTAATCCCTCTCTCATTCTGTCAAATACTCTCAATTTTTTCATAATTTTAATATTATTTATCAATTTGTTTTTATCGTCTATATATTTATAATTTCAATTTATTTCTTACTATATACTATTATCAAGTGTTATTTATTTTCTTTAATTTTCATAAATTCTATTAGTTATTTTTTATAATAATTATTTTTCAAAATTTCAAATTACTATTTTCTAATGGATAGTCAAAATTCCAATGAAATTTTTATTAATCTTGGAGATAATGTTGAAATAACTCCCGATTCCGAAAGTAAATCATCAAAACCTCCTATTTCTAAGGCTCCAAAGGCCGAAATGTTTACGAAACATTTTACAAAAGCATTAGATAACGAAGGGAATCCTACTAATGTAGTGTGTAATTATTACAAGGCTACATACAGTTGGAAAAAAGGGAGCGGATACGGAACACTAGCGAAACAATTGACAAAGGAACATCCGATCAATTCTATTGACAAGACGCAATCTCAAATACCTGGTACACATCTTCTTCCTCTAATACTATATTTAAATTTTCTGATCAACAATATAAAACTGGATTAATTAATTTTGTTTGTGGATAACACTTACTATTTAGTTTTCCTGAAAAAAAGAAATATGTACATTTTCAACAAACAATTAGTATGTGAATCCACAAGTTAAACGTATGCGTAGAACAACTTTTACACTTGAAATTTCAAAATATTATAAAGAACAAAAAAATATTTTGGTAGATATTTTTTCAAAATTAGAAGGTCGTATTTCAATTTGTAGTGATATTTGGAGTGATCATTGGAATATAAATTCTTATATGTGTGTAATTGCTCATTGGATTGATTTTAATTGGATTATGCAAAAAAGAATAATTGCTTTTTGTATATTTAATGAAAGTCACACAGCCATAAATATAAGTAATATGATTAAAGAGATTTTAGACGAATATGGCTTGGTAAATAAAATTTTTTCAATCGGTTTTGATAATGCTACTAATAATACTGCATCGATTAGAGATTTAAAAAATTATTGTGAACCACAAGTAGGTGGTAAATTTTTTCATATTAGGTGTGCATGTCACATTTTAGTGTAAGTGTTCAAGATGGTTTGAGAACACTTAATACTCCGGTTGAGGCTATTAAGGATGCAATTAGTTATATGCTAATTGGCCATCCAAAAATAATGAAAGAATGGGCTAAATTTTGTATTGAGAAAGGAAGGAAACCTAAAAAAATTATTTATGATGTTCCTAATCGGTGGAACTCAACTTATGATTTACTTAATAATTCTTTAAAATATAATGATTTATTATGTGAATTTTTTAGAAACAGATATCCTAGTAATATTGACTTGCATCCTAGCCTCTAGGAAACTTGTAGAAAAATGGTAGAAGTTTTGCATGTTTTTAAAACTGCTACTTGTGCTTTATCTGGTATTTATTTTTCTACATCTCATTTATTTATACCCCAAGCATATGATATAGTTAGTATTTTACAAGATAGTGTAAATGACATTATTTTGCAAAGTGCTGTTATTGATGTGTTACAAAAAAGGCTTAATTATTATTATTATATTCCACCTATTTATTTAGTTGCTTTTGTTTTAGATCCTCGTGTTAAAATTGATAGTTTGATGCAATATTTAGAAGCACATTATACTACAATAAATAAAATGTCAGAATATATTGTTCTTAAAGACAACGAAGTAGATCCAATTGAAATTGTTGAAATGACTAAAGAGTGTATTCGTACATTATATAGTGATTATCAAACTCAAGTTCCGTATACTCATGCCGGTAGTAGTGATAATAGTGCTAGTAGTAGTCCACGAAATACTACTAGTACTATAAATATCCCTCCGTCTAAAAAAATATTACATACTTTGAAAAGGTCAAGGGGTGGCGCTAGTAGTACGGAATTTGATATTTATCTAACTACTTCTTTTGAGTTCCAAGATGATGATAGCCAGGAGCTAATGGAAGTCAAAGAATTCTCGATATTGGAATGGTGGGGTAATAAGTCAAAGGTTTACCCCATCCTTTCTCTTATTGTAAAGCAGATTTTAGCAACTCCGGCATCAACTGTAGCGGTCGAACAAGCTTTCAGTGCGGGTGGAAGCATTTTGGATGAGAGACGGTCTCAATTGAGCCCCGACCATTTGGAGATTCAGGAGCATTATTAGCAGATTGGTACGATGCGAGTATATAAGGGATCAGGAGATCGAGATTAAGGCCAAAGTAGATATGAACGAGAGTGATAAGAGTACTATAGTTATTTCTTCAAAGGGAACAAACTCGGACATTGAAGAAATTCTTAATGACCTTAGCCTATTATAGTCTTATAGGCCAATGTAATTGATACATTTAATTTTTCTTTAAATTATCTTTTAGTTATAGATTAGTCAAAATGTATCTTTACTTCAATTTTTAATAGTTCAATAAATAATGCAATCGTATACTTTTTTTTTCTAAAAACAAAATCAACAACTGACATATAAATAAAATATAATTTTTTGTTTCTCATATGAACTTGTATTATAGTTTATTTTATTTTTAAAAATTCAAAATCTAGATCGGGACTTGTATTATAGTTTATTTTATTTTTAAAAATTGAAAATCAGAATCGGGATCAGAATCTGAAATAAAATCGTGATCGGAACTAAAGAACCGGTCCGAAACTGTGATGCTCTAGAATCAAAACTGGAACCGGATCCCACGGTTCTGGTTTCGGTTCTATCTTTGCTCGGAACCGGAACCAGAACTGCCAGTTTCGGAACCGTGGACACCATTACACTATGTCAGTTTCCAAGCTCTCAAAACTTGGCAAGGACATATGTAAAATCATGGCAGATTTTTGGTGGAGCAATAAGAGGGAAAAAAAAGGGTTGCATTGGATGAGTTGGGAAAGGATTTCTGAGATTAAAGGGAAAGGCGGCTTGGGGTTCAGGGATTTAGAATGCTTCAACAAAGCTTTATTAGCAAAGTAATGTTGGAGGATCCTAGTCAACCCAAACCTTCTAGTGTCAAAAGTGCTCAAGAATAAATATTATACTACTGGAGGCTTGTTAAATGTTGAAGCTAATAAGAGTGCATTTTGGTGTTGGAAGAGTTTGACAAGTTCCTAACGATGCTAGAATTTGGTCTTAGGAAAAGGGTTGGACAAGGTAAGAAGATTAATATTTGGGAGGATAGATGGGTCAGGAAGAACAAAGAGGGGAAAGTTTATTCTATCAGGGATAATCAGTGTGATTTAGAGAAAGTAAGGGATCTAATTTTTGATAGACATTGGAACAGATAGAGGATTCAAAATAGTTTTAATCATCAGGATCCCAATCAGTTTGACAGGGAAAAGAATAGATTGTACTAGAATTTCACTTCTAATGGGCAATACTCTATGAATTCAGGATATATTTTGACAAAAGAATGAGGTCAAAGGAAAAGAAAAGAGAACAGGAGACATAGGAAAACAAGTCATTGCACAGAGAACTCTAAACTGTGGAAGCACTTGTGGGGATTAAATTCAAAACATATAATTAAACATTTTATCTGGAAGAGCCTCAACTAGATATTACCTGTAAATGAAGCAGTGTTTAGGAGAGTAGGTAAAAGGGATCATGTATGCCAGAGGTGTGGTACTAGTGTGGAGACAATTGAGCACTGTTTGCTACTTTGCCCAAATGCTTACAGAATCTAGGACCTATAGATTTCACCAATTCTGTGGGATGGGTTACACCATTTGAGAGGTAACTTTTGGAAATGGTGGCAGGAACTTCAAGAAGGTGCAGAAAGGAGTGGGGGTAAGCAACACATTTGTCTCACATCAAACATCCTGTGGCAGATATAGAAAGATCAATGAATGGTAGTTTAGAAGGAAGTGGAAGGAGGAGCACTATAGAATCTAGTAGGCTATGTAGAATGGTTGGAGTTTAAAGAAGCAAACCAGATGGAAAGAGGGAACAACAATACTTAAACATGCTTGGAAAGTATTAATAGCTTGTGGAGGCAGTCTTAGCAACGAATCATCAAAATCAATACGGATACAGAAGTGGACAAAAACTCAAGAATGATTGGCATAGGTATTTCTACAAGGGATAGTAATGGGAAAATCCTTTAAGTGTGGGCAGAAAAATAGCAGAATGATGGTGAAGTAGTTGTATGGGAAGCTGAAGGCATTAGGAATGCAATGGTAAAGGCCAATACAGAAGGTGTGGAGGAATATAGAAATTCAATCAGATTGCAAGCTTATCATTGACGAAATTCAAAGCAACTGCTGTGAGGATTTGAATGGATCTATTATCCTAGAAGACATATTATACTTAAAGAGTATGCTTCATACTTGCTATTATTCTTTCATTAAAATAAAAGGCAACAATTTGAGTTATTGTTTACCAAAATTTGCCATTAGTTTAGTTGATGATATTAAGTGGGAAAATAGTTTCCCCTTCTAGAAGAAGTAAGCGCAGGATAATATAGGCAGTTGGCTCCTTTGTAAATCTTTTGCGCAAGTTGAATATATATATATATATATATATATATATATATATATATATATATACATGTACATACATATATACATATATGTATGGAAAAAACTTACATAAATCTGATTTTTGATCCCACCTGTAGACCCTGCGATCTTTCTTACATCAACTTATGTCATAGATTCCATAACATTTAATCCACACCACAAGGTCTACAAGTGGGGCCAAAGCTTTGGCCTAACAGGTCTACTAAGTCTTTCCCATTTATATATATATACATTAATATATATATATATATTAACTGTTGATTGTTGAAAAAAAAAAATCCAAAGCTCCAAAGTCCTTGGTCTGCTACTCAAAACACAAACTTCATCCCAAGTGTTCATGCATTTTACGCCGAAAATAGCAAACAAGCCAATCTTTCAGCACACTAAGCTGATATATTGGCAAGTGTGTTGAACTAATGTGTCAAGTGTGCCAGTGCATATGTAAAAAATGTTTAAGATAAGTATTAAGTGTGCTAAAATATAAATCTACCTCTAAAATGATTGTAGTTCTTCTGTCTTGTGGATCAAGGATTTAAAATTGTTCTGCAAAGACTTGAATATGGAATTATAAGAAAGGAAAGTTAAGGTTGAAGGGGAATTTTACCAACTAGACAAGGAAATGCTTGCTGAAATGCATAAATTATTTGATGAAACAAATGAATTGCTTGCTAAAACACATAAATTGCTTGCTGAAATGCATAAACTACTTGTTGAAATGTAAAACTAGCTGAAAACTGCCTAAAACTACGTAAACCTAGAGATTTTGAGAGGCTTAGCCATTTGTTTTTGTTGTTCTAATTGTTGTCCTCTTACTTGAATGTTTGCTGGCTTTTATAGGCCTTCTCTACCTTGAAAAACTATTATTGACAACTGCCATATTCAAAATATGAACTTTTCCTTCCTTTTGGCCATAACTACCCATGTTCCTATTTGTTGGCTGATTTGCCTCCATGTAGATTTTAGTTGTGCCACTTGTCATGAGAGTTGATCCATGTTCTTTACCACTACTTCAACCAACTCTTGGATCAGCATTCGGGGCCAATTTGATAATAACATCTTATTGGCATATCTACAATTGATTACAATGATTATCTTGTCTAATTGTACTTAGGGTTGGTTTGATAATAAACCATATTAGCAATGCTGGTATTGGTATGCCTATACCAATTTGTTACCTTGTTGATTTGACAATCATCACAACCAAGTATCAGCTCAATTGGTATAGACAGAATTGATATCGGCATGAATTTCTCGATATTAGCAACTATATTGGCTATTAGCTATGCTGGCCAATTTGAACTTGGCTATCGGCTATGCTGGCCGATTTGGTGCTAACACCAAGAATTAAATGCCACACACATTTGCTGACTAAGAAACAAGTATATTTTTTAACCAATTCAAATCCATTTCGAACTCTTGCTCTTGTCACCGCTAGCATGAATTTTTGAAACCTCTCCACTATTGAATGAATTTACTTCAGGGACTGCAAATTTTTTTTCCTCTTGCCTCATGGATTCTTGAAGTTTCCTATAAATTGCTTTCCTCTTCATAATTCAAGCAACATAATTCTTCTATGTACTATGTTGCTGCAAATGGACTTGCTGAAGCTTTCAATAACTACTCTATGCAATTTGCTAAAGAAGGTCGTTGACAAGTCAAAAAGAGATTGGCATCAAAGGATTGGTGAAGCTCATTGGGCATATGAAAACTACTTTTCAAACTCTGATAACAAGCAACTTGATACGCACTTGTCTCTGGTGTCGAAGCAATTCTTCCACTCGAGTGTCAGATACTTTCACTAAGGATTGCTATCTATGAGGGACTTAATGAGAAAGACAATGCTTGCCTTCGTCTTGGAGAATTGGAAGCACTTGATGAGAATAGACTGGAGGTGCAACAATGACTTGAGACCAAGCTCACCTCTCCAAGCATTCAACAAACGAGTTCAGTCGCACTCTTTCCAAGTTAGCGAAATGGTACTTGCTATTCGAAGGCCGATCATCCTCACAGATGGAGGTCAAAGGAAGTATGTCTCAAAATGGAATGGCCCAATATTGGTCAAGAAATCTACACAAATGGCTCATACAAGTTGATTGATGAAGATCGATTTGGCCCCATCAACAACAAATATTTGAAGCGATACTACTATGTACTTCTCCTTGACGCATGAGAATAAACTGCACATTGCTTCTGGCCCGCATGAGCAAAAACTTTGGATAGCAACCACCAGAAATGATAGTGTAGTATGTAGTTAAACTGCTGAAACACTCCACCAATTCTGAGGTGGTAAACAAATAGATACTCCTGACATGCAAGAGGTTAAACTATGAATGGCACCCCTCTAATATCTTTTCCAAAAAAAAAGGAACTACATGTGACTTAATTCCCTTTTGGGATATGTAGGCAGCTTAGAGGGAAATTTCTAAGTTCTATTACAATCCCCCAAAACCAATTTCTTTTACTTTAAAGATCTTTTGGAAACAAAATTTCAAAACCAATCATGGTTATTAGTTGCTTTGCTCATTTTAGTAGACAAACTCACAAGATAAGGAAAAGTAAATAATTATCTAATTTGATTCGAGAAGCCTTTTCATATTCTTGAACTCTCCAAAAGCTTCATCCATTGCCAAGCTTCTTTTGAAGGATGTCTTCCAATATTCATTGGTTTCCACTTTTCTCAAAACTCAAAAGAACAGTGTACATTCACTACAAGAAAAATGGCTTTCAGTGACAACTAGTTATTGTGATCATTAAAAACGAAAATAGTCACAAGAGTAAAACAGTGACGACTTTTTTTTTTTTTGTCACATGATTGTCACAAATTCTATGTCACAAATGAGCTCATATGACAACTAGAAAATATTGTCACAAATGATAGTCCATTAATGACAAGAAAAAGTCGTCACAGATACCTTTATGTTTTTGTGATAACAGTTGTTGTCACAAATATATAAGAATTCTTGTTACTGTTAGTTATGAATGTTGTCACAAAATTCCTAAATTAGTGACAACATCTTGTCACTAAATCACCCTGTTGACAGTGATAACATATTGTTGTCACAACAATTCATGATCACCTAGTGACAACTAGTTGTCGTCACAGATATAACAAAAAATACAGAAAAAAGAAGAAAACCATCTATTCAAAAGAAGATTTTTCCGTATAATATCAAACAAAGCTTCAATTTTTCAGTCCTAAAACCATCCAAAATTCAACAAAACCAAAGATATACAGGAGCCAAGACAAAAAATTCCAAGCTTGACATTAGAAATAATAAGCTTGTCAGCCAAAAAATCATCAATTTTGAGATATGGGATATGAGAATCAACTTACAAATTGGGGATAGAGAGAAAAACAAGATTAGGTCCCGAATTTCTCTATGTGCTATTGAAAAATCGGAATCGAAAGGCTAATTTCGTGTAGAGCAATTAAATCTTATATATTTCTGCTGTAAAACCTAAATCTATGAATTTGATGGAAGATATTAGTGTGCAGATTTAAAAAGGCATGAAAATTGAAAGGTTTCCATTGATTGATTGTGTTAATAGAGTGAATGGAAGGGGAATTTTGAGAGAAATTTTTAGATGAAAGTATATGGAAATGGAGTAGGAAAGTGAAAAAAAAGAAAGCAATATACAGCCTTTAATGACAACGTAGAGGAGAAGTTGAAAAGCCCGCTTAACCTCAAGTTTTGGCGCAACTGTATTTTCATCCCCCCAAATTCATGCTTTCCTTTTCTTTTTGGGTTTCCAAGATTCACAGTAGTTTGTGAAGTATAGTAATTATGGGGAAATTCTTAGGTGGATCATGTCTATAGTAGTTTCCATGGACCCATTTGTACATATTCATTGATATGACCCTGAAAAGTATATTTTATTGAATTGAAATGATGTGGATGAACATGAACCTAGGAGTCTATGGCACCTACTATGGACCCGTTCTACCTAAGAATTTTCGTAATTATGAAACTTCCCTAGCCTAACCAAATGAATTCGTAATAAATCCATATATGGACAATCCCTACAATTAGAGGTTTTCATAGTTTAGTTTAATCGAATCAACTGATTGAACCAAATTAGTTTGCTTTTCGGTTATCGAATAGTTGGTGTTCGGATAACTGAATAAAAAAGATTAGTTATATGGTCAGATTTGGTTATTGAAAATTAACAACTGAATAACCCAACTTTTAATTTTATTAGTTTTAATTTTTAGTTTTTAAGTAACCCAATTCCATTTTCCATTCATTCAACACTTTGATATTATTTTCTTTTAGTAACTATTTTTCAGTCTTTAGTCTTAGTTTTAGTAGTTTTAGGCTGGTTTTGTTTATTAATTTGATTAGTTTTGTATTTAATTTTATACTTAATTTTTAAAATAACTAGTGAACTTTGGTTAATTGAATAAACCGTAAAAAGTTTAGTTTGGATTTAGTTTTAATTTCTTGCACTAAAAATCAAAAAATCAAGAATTTGTAATCGAATTACCGAAAAATCGGCCAATAAACATTTCTACATACAATTACCCTAGGAATAAAAGAAGAATTTAAAGGAAAAGGTCTAAGTTACACGAACTACTTCGTAATCTACCAAGACATTCAATTCAATATTATTGCACTAGCTATTTGAATAATTCACTAAATTAATTAAAACAGTACGAGTAAAATAAGATTCATATAAACACATTTCTCGTATATATCAACTTAGTGCATAGAAATTAGTTACCTCTATCATTACTTCCAATAATCAAATTATAGAATTCAAATTTATTAGAAAATTTGTGACTCAATGACAAATGCCGTCACTAAATAAAGAACATTTGTGAGGAGAATGTCGTCACTATTTGGGGGTAATGTGAAAAGAGTGACAACATAAAAAGTTGTCACAACTATTAGGGAGTTAGTGACACAGTTGTCAATTCAAAATATTCCCGCCCCCGCGCACCATGTGTTTAGTGACAACAGCTGTGTGACAAGGTTTAAGTTGTCACTGAATCCTCCTTAACAATGACGATCTTCAAAATGTTGTCACTAAATCCATCAAATGTCTGACAACTCATATTCATGTCACTAATATTTGTGACGACCTCCCAACTTGTCATAAATTGTTTCAACAGTGATGAAAATTTTTTTGTCACAAAAAATATTGTCACTGAAGGCCATTTTCTTGGAGTGATTATCTTGAGAGAATTTCTATATGTGTCTTTTAGGGAATTGTCTATGGTGCCGTGATCCTTGAAAAGTTCGTCATGCCTCCATCCTAGTAAAGCTTTTCTTTGTCATCATGGTCAATGTGCTTGATGTCGCCGTGATCCTTGAAGAGTCCGTCATGCTCCATCCTGGTAGAGCTTTTCTTCATCATCATGGTCCTTAATGTCACTATGATTCTTGAAGAGTTCGTCATGCCTCCATTTTGGTAGAGTTTTTCTTTGTCGTCATGGTTGTTGATGTTGTCGTGATTCTTGAATAGTTTGCCACGCCTCCATCATGATAGAGTTGTTCCCAACGATCTGGTTCATGAAGAGATCCATCATGCTCGGTTCCCGTCAACCTAGTCCGTGAAGAGTTTGTCATGTCTTCACGTTGGTAGAACTTTCCCGTCGACCTGGTTCGTGAAGAGATTTGTTATGGCTTCATCTTGTAGAGCGGTTCCCATCGACTTGGTCCGTGAAGAGTTCGTCATGCCTTTATCTTGGTAGAGCTTCTTTCATCGATGTGGTCTGTAAAAAGTTCGTCATGCCTTCATCCTAGTAGAGTTTTTCTTCGTCACCGTGGTCCTCAACAAGTTCATCATGCCTCACATTCTTGGTAGACCTTTTCATTATCGCCGTGAGCTTTAAAGAGTTCGACAAACCTCTATGTTGGTAGAGCTTTTCTTCTCAGTTGTGGTTCTTGAAACTTTAATATGCCTTCATCTTGCTAGAGCTTTTCATCAATGGCGTGGTCCATAAAGAGTTTGTCATGCCTTCATCTTGGTAGAGCTTTTCCCATTGACGTGGTCCATGAAAAGTTCATCATGCCTCCCTCTATGCAAAGATTTTCTCCATTATCGAGGTCCTTGAAAAATTTGTCACGCCTCTAGCTGCCAAAGATGTCTCCAGCTGGTGTGCGCCTCCATGTCTTCATGTCTCTCAAGTTAGTTAAGACTATCTTGAAGTGTATGCCTTCATGTCTCCATGGCTTCTCAAGCCAATTAAGGCCACCATTGAAGTGAGTACTTCTTGACTCCTTACCATAGTAGAGAACGATGATGCATCGATTGCTTCTGTGGTTGACTTGGTCGTCCATTGTTTAAGATGTAGATGTAGAGATTTATCAAGATCGATATAGGGTTGTGCTAAGGCATCTGGTTTGTAGACTTATATCGGCAAACTCCTAGACCGAAATCCTTCTCTTTCGTCAAAAAGAGTGATGTGTGCAGCAGAGTGTCATAATTCTTGCTTTGCATTATTGTTCAAAGGATGTAGCTGCTTCCCAACATAATCCAAATGTGAAGTATATATAAAATTCTTATGCTTTAAAAAAAATTGTTGAGGAATTATAGTACTTATAAAGTATCAAAGTATGTGCTGTTAACTATATGCTGGTAATGAATTCATGAGTCTTGTAATTTTGATCAATATGATATCATGGATTATGTTGCCAGTCAAATTGTTAAACCATCTAAAAATAAAAGTGTGACTTTAGTGTTTATGTCAAAGAAAAAATAGCAAGGCCAATAAATCATGCGATATGATGCAAAGTAAAAGGGTTATTATGCATTCTAGTTCAGTGGGGCAGCAATAAAAAGTCCTTCAAAATTTCAAGAAGGATAAAATAAAAAAAAAAGGACAAAATTACCGTATGCTGATTTGTTTGGGAGAGGTATCAACCGTGACAACCACGATGAGTAGCAACGAAGTTCAATTCTCGGCTTAAAATTCAGCAATGGCACCAAAAAGGGAAAAGAAATCAGTGGCAATGCAACGATAGCAAATCAATAGCAGCTATACAATGGTAGTAGCAACAGCGATAGACAGCAGCGAAAATACAAACGGAGGCTTCGGCGACAAAATAATTCAACAACAACTGCAAGAAGAAAATTAAGATGCTTCCTCCAATGACTAGCAAATTAGCAAGCAATTTGACGGGCTTGGAAGTTTGAACCGGCTTTGCCTTGAAGTGAAGAATAATTTAGGCTGATAAGTTGTTTATTTATAAGGGATGAATGTCAATACAATTGGGATGAAAGATGAGTCATGTTTTGAAATTGGTTTTGTGAACAAAGTTATGGGCCAGCTTCTAGTAAGAATTTGGTTTTTTAATCTTCTTAGTTCAAGTAGTCTTAGCTTATTAAGATTCATGTACATGAAGGAGTTGGTTTTCTTTATTTATGTTGTTATCTATAGCTCGGCAAGTTCATCGAATTTGATTCATTTAAGGAATAGACTTTGATGTTTATGCGGATCACGTCCAAGTCACTAGAGCATTAGCTTTTGAAATTCATGCGGCATTGTGATTTGATTCCTTTTGGTATTGAGTTTGTTCTTGTTTACCAGCATCAGAAATCTAATTTGTCATGGGATTGGTTTAAATTTGGTTCATTGAAGTAATGACTTGAAGAATCCGTGAGGTAAATGGAAAAGAAATTTGCAGTCCCTCAAGTCTATTCATTCGATAATAGAGAGGTTTCAGAAATTCATACTGACGGTGACAAGAGCAGGAATTCGAAATGGATTTGAATTGGTTCATAAAGATCCTTGTTGCTTAGTCAGTCGATATGTGTGGCATTTAATTCTTGGTGTTACACCAAATCGGCCAGCATAATTGATAGTCAAGTACAAATCAGCTGTGACAGCATAGCTAATAGCTGATATAGTTACTAATATCAATGAATTCATGTGAATATCTATTCTCTATACCAATTGAGTTGATATTAGTTGTGCTGATTATCAAATCAGTAAGGTAACAAATCGGTGCAGGAATGTTGATACTAGTAGTGCCGATAAGGTATTTTTATCAAATCGACCCTAACTACAATCAGTAAAATAACAAATTGGTATAAGTGTACCAATTCCAGTAGAGCTGACAAGGTGTTATCAAATTGGCCCTGAATGAATCCAAGAGTTGGTGGAAGTAGTGACAGAGAATATGAATCAATTATAATGACAAGTGGCATAACTAAAATTTGCATTTAGGCAAATCAGCCTACAAATAGGAACATGAGTAGTTATGGCTAAAAGGAGGCAAAAGTTTAAATTTTAAATATGGCAGTTGTTGATAGCAGTTTTTCAAGATAGAAAAACTTATAAAAGCCAACAAACCTTCAAGGACGAGAACAACAATTAGAACAACAAAGGTCTGAGAAAACTCCAACAAAAACAAATGGTTTAATCTCTCAAAATCTCTAATTTTAAGTAGTTTTAAGCAATTTATCACTAGTTTTAGATCATTTTTTTGGTTTTCACCAAATTTTTATATATTTTAGCAAGTAATTTTACGTTTCACAGTTAATTTCCTTTTGGAGTTGGCCATGACATGTTAGCTTATACTTTTATGAGGAAAATTCTTGCATGGACTATGCCATGGACCCCTTGGTCCATGCTGCTCCACATCATCCATTTAAGTGATGTGGGGTGATGTGGAGCACCATGAATCCGATCCATGTAAGAATCTCCCCTTTTATGATAGTTGTTTTTACCATTACTTGTGTGGCTCTGTTAGAATTATATGAACACAACTTTGAAACTTGATCTCGGTGGCTGTGCTTTTGATTGACAACAGTCACCTACTCACATGTATTACATGGACTTGATCAAGTAAATGATCAGTTTTGGGCTACATTTCGAATGGATCAATTCTTGACGTTTATCATAAGTTATGATTCATGCAATCCAATAATTCTTACATGATGATATATCGAAACTTACCCGTTCAAGGCATAATTTGAATGTTAGTATTTGGAAACAAGTTTTGAAGAGGTATTTGTAAACAATGAAATTTTAGTATAATTAAAATTACTATTTGTTTATAAATTAATTTAATTAGTTTGATTATGATTTAATTAAATATTGTCATATGTCATAAGTATATGTGAGGAGTTGGTTAATTTATAACAAATTATATTGCTCCACTGTCAAGATGAGGTGATTCGATTAATCAAACACATTTGTGTCATTTTTCCAATTGAATTGCACTATGTCACATGTCTACAAGACTTTTTATAGGGACATATGTACATTAATATTTATCTTCTTATTAATATATTAAAATAAGAAGATGATATCAAAGTAGTACAGTCCTTATACACTGATACGTCTTATGTGTGTAAAGAGAAAAGAATTTATTACGTCTTATGTGTGTAAAGAGAAAAGAATTTATTTTTAATTAGGAGATACATATATTATAGAAGTCTTCCAAGTTGCTCCCCTCCTAAGGGTCACCCTTAGAGGTTCAACGCATACAAAAACATATATTTCTGAAGTCTAAAAATTGTGAAAGTTTTAAATTTTTAAATTTTCTCCTCAAGTCTTTCATGTATCAAGATTTGAAGATCAGCATAGGCGTTCTTCAAGTTTTCCATATCCGGATTTGAAAAAGTCAATGCTCAGTTCGGGAACAAGCTGCGAAGGTTTCGGATCGCATTTGAAATAAAGAACCAAAGGACTTTTCTTCATATATTGAAAATATTTTAGAGATTAACCATTTATTTCATATATTCATATATTCATACTTTTGTCACTATATTTCTTGTTTGTTCAAGTTTTACAAACTTGAAAATTTGCTGCATACAATGTCAAAGCGAGGAAAACAAAATTAATCCAAACTAATTAACAAGAAAAATATTGATTGATGTATGAATCTATGTCACAACAATACCGGAACTACTTGTGTTTTCCCAATTCATCAATTTCATACTCTAGTCCCTCATATTTCCGATAAGAAAATCATAAGGGCATTTCATCAGTATTAAACATCAATGCAACAAGAACACAAAAACCATTGAATAAATGCTTTGCAGTTTTTAGTTAAGAAAAAGTTTCAGATAAGGAAAACGTCTCTTGTATTCAAGCAGAAGAAAAGTTATAAAATTTTTAATTTATCTCCTTAATTTCTTGCAGTTTTTGTTTTAAGCATCTATACTATTTGGATAAAAATACCTTATTCAATCTGGCGTATAGTAAGGAGTCTAAACTGCCCTTTAAAAGGCTTAAAGACCCTTAGGAGAAGGGAAGCTACCTTATGGGCGAAAGTAGTAAAGTCAACGTCTTTATTAGTTAAATGAAGGTAAACGTTAAATGAGGGTTTGAGACTAAATATAGATGAACATTCAAAATTTTACGATTACAATAGTTTTGGTTTCAAACCAAAAGTAATTAAAGTTGACAACTTTAGTAGTCACTTTCTGAGAGTGGGTGGTTTGAAAATAAAAATAGTTGAATGGCAAAGCTTTACAATTGCAATAATACGTACAAGGTGTCCATGATTCTTTACCCGTTTCGCAAATAAGCGTCCAAAGAAACGTACCGTTTTACAAGTTGCCTGCATAATTGGATTTGGAGGTGAGGCTTCCAAACTGCTAGCTTGAAAATACCTAGTGGGAACGGAGGGCTAGGGAAGAGATCTTATATTCCCATCTCATTACTCTTAACTGAAATTCTCGAAAGCAATTAGAATAATGTTTTCTTAAAGGATCAACTTCTTAATGTCATTAGGGCTTTCACAAAGGTGCCATTACCAAGTTTCATTGTCGGCTATGAATAGCTCAGAACCTCAGACATGTCCAAGAAGTGCATTCCTGCTATGAAAAAAGCAAGGCAAGAAGCATTAAATACGACCAAGAAAAACAGTTTTCTTTTTTCCATTTATCTTTCAGCTCGTCAACTTAAAGCTGATCAGGGAACTTAAGTTAGACATGCGCATCTGTTCCTTTCATTTAATCAAACAGTGTACACAATTGAGTAGATATTTACATCCAAGAAAGAATTGTGGAATTAACTGTTCATATAGTAATGGAAGTGATTGACTAAATTCACGAGGCACGAACTTCAACCCCTGAACTTGAAGGCAAAAGACACCCATATACATTCTCCAAACTGTAGGAGTGTTGTCCTCAAAGCTTTTGGTAGAGATCTCCCAGAGCACGGTAGAGAATTGCTGCAGCAGGTGGCCGTGGCAATGATCCAAGAAGAATGTCAGATGCATTTAGTAACTGGCTACCATAAAATCTCGAATTTTCCCGGGCTCGGGTTGTGACAATGCTCCCTTCTAGGGAACATCCAACGAAAGCACCTGCTAGTAGAAAACACAGATTTTCCACATATCATGAGGCATGAATCACAAATCGACTCTACACTTTAAAAGGCAAACAACCTTCAATTTCAGAATTATGTTTATAGATTACAACAGGATGGAAAGAAGACAAGGTGCGAAGGTGCACTTGGTGCACAATGTGATTTTTCAGATTTACATCCTTGTGATTCTTGAATTTAACAAACCATCCATTTCAATCTATGACAGTTCTGATTTAAGCGTTGAAGAACAAATAGCCAGGAAATATTTTAGATCTAGGACAACTTGAAGCAAATACACATAAGATCAGGTAACAACAGTTATTTACTCAATACTCGGATAGCAAAACAAATTACTAAATAACAAATAAAGGGTGCTGAGAAGAAGAATAACCTTTACTACAGCTGTATGTATAACAAGCCGCATAGCTACCAACACCAGCTCGTAGGTCTGCTTCAGCAGTGCGTCCAATGATTCCAAATGCAGCACCTAGACTGGCTCCAATTGATAGATGTGTATCACTACTGAAGGTCTTGACAGCAGCATTTGTTCTCAACACTATTATGAAGTCGGTCAACTCTCCTCCGGCCTGTAAACACATCCAGAGATCAGCATATTATCTGGGTTGACCTATTTCATATCAAACCATGAAAAAAGATAATTACGTTCAGACAGAAAATTCATTAATTAATTAATTCACTCGCAATTGATGATATATATTCATGCCCTTAACGTAGTAAACAGACAGACTCCCACGAGCTCTTTTTATTTTTTAATCCTTATTTGGGCGATGAAGTGAATAAGCTAAAGGACCAAAAATACAACTGATTCTGGGGCTCGTGGGTACTGTTGTGAGAAAATCATTACCAGGGAAATTAGTAACACGGGGATTGCAATGACACAGACCATGGCAGTATTGCTATGAACCCTTAGCTTGTTTAGGATACAGTTACCTGCAAACCCCAGCCCACACCAAAGGTAGATATAGCAGAGGGTGGAGACCATGAGCCATCTTCCCTTCGAGCAACCACCAATCCAGTTCCAATGTTGTATGTAACCATCATGCCTACTTTAACAAGAGTGAGTATAGCTAGCCCTTTTGCATCTCGCAGAATAGCTTCTGGAATTTTCTTTTCCATCTAGTGGTTTCAGATAACCAACCTGAGCAATCATAAATCTATGAGATTCTTCATAAGGTCCATAAACATAGTTCATGAGAATCAAACATGCATAATTACATGCTTTTACAGATAAGAAATTACAGACGTTTACCTAGTGAAATTACCGAGTATGTGAGAGATAAAATCACCCCAACAAGATATAAATGCAAGAGGGGAGCTCTAAAGTAGCAAGTTTTAAGACATACCTTACCGCTAAAGATATAGAGTCTACACACAGACTTTTTAGCCTCATCGTTGTGGTCTAACTAGTTGGCTGAGAGAAAAGGAATGAAAGTGCTAACCTACAGGATACCTTAAGGTAATGTTATCCGGAATCTATTTGTGGCCTTATAGATTTCATATTCCATTGATTGTCCCCATGGAAAATTTACCCAGGATCTTAATGTACTCAAGTCTGTCAGATCATGTGTTGGCAACTGTGCAGCACGGCTTACTAGATCCATCAAGTGAGGCTGGACTGACTCTCTGAAGACGAACGAAACAAACATCACAAACACGTTGTGGATCCCCTGCACGAAATTTTTCTGGCAACAAGCTTCTTCCTTTAGTGCACTCTCCACAAAAGATACCTCCACAGAAACGACAATGATGCCTGGTGCACAAGATTGGATGAAACTTCACACTGCACAACATGCAGGCAGAAGCAGCACTGTCAGGCAACCATTTTGGTGCGTCTGATTCGAGAATTTCTTGGGCGTTACCAAAATTAGCTTCTGTGAGAGTCTCAGCCATCTCTTTCCATGCTTGCTCAATTAGGTGGCTAGATATCCATGAGACTGCATCGATATCACCAGAAGCCAGGGCACTGACTTTCCCTCGTGCCACAAGTAACATTTCCAATACCACATCCCACATCGTCAATTCCTTGTCTTCACCAATCAAATCACCCCATCCCATATCCCCTTCCGGAAGGAATCCCCCATTTAAGCTAAAACCTCTGCTCCATTCATCATACTCACTTTCTGACATTGAGATTTAAGTGGTACAGAAACAGGAATCCAAGATCCAGTTTCTCCAAAAAGTGGTGTACCATAACAAAAGTACTTTCCTTGCTGAGGGCATAAATCTGAATCTTGCTTCTGATCGCCAAGCACTCCAGCATTCGAAGGCAAATTTTCATGACCATCATCTAAGTTTCCTAGACGTGAGAATACAGATTGGATATTGTCATCAACCTCTACTCTTGGATATTCAGGAGATTGAGCATCAAATTTATCACTTTTAGTTATCTGCTGGATCCTGGAATCTTCCTTCTCATCATCTCCCTCCTGTTTATGGTCTGGTAGATTGACATACTTCTCCACATGCCTGGCTATTTCTGGGCCCAGAAACCCACTAGTATCACTACTAACATGTGTATTTGGTAACTGTACTTCATAACAAAATTCTTCACTTTTAGCCCCTTGTTGGCTTATTAAAGCTCTCTTTGCAGCATTTTCTGTCACAGACTCGTGCTGCTCCATCCCACATGTTTCTGGATAGACTTTGTATTCTTGGAAGGTAATTGTTTTCATCCCTTCCTTCTCCTGTACTCTGAAGTGATAATTTAGCAACAGATTGTGGCATTCCTCTACTCAAGAAACATCTCTTCTCCAGACCTTCCTCTCTTGTGTATGTAGGTGGTTTTGCTTCAGGTTCCACCATTTTTGGGTGACATTCTCTGTGCTCCCAAGATCTCTCAGAACTCTATTATCAGCATACAAACAAAAAAGCAAGTAAAGTAGGTTGGCAAATCAACATATTATGGACTGTTTCCAAAATTAGGTATTTTGCCACCTAAATACATAATGCAAACACATGTTCTAAAGTACCCAATTCAATAGGTGTCAAGAAAACGAGGAGATAAAGAGAGCATATTACATGAACGCTCTTGTTCATTCATTGCATCGGAAGATTTTTCTCTCTTACATTGAACAAAAGTTGAAAGCAGATTATGGAAGTGTTTAACTTTTCAAGTGATGGTAAAAGCAGGCAAAGCAACACAGTATGATTCATTAGTCATTCCCATTAGACATGTCTTCCACTGCAATAGCAGTGAAACAGAACCCTCAAGCAGGCTAAATTCCTTCCATCTAAAGGCAACTTTTGAAACACTTGGGAGCGACATCTCTACTTCCCTAAGCAAAATACACCCTATTGACTCTCTTATAGGCATTTTTACATTTTGATAAATTTAACAGAAACAATACAAATGACCAAGCAAAAGAACAAAATAACTAAAAATTGAAAAATATCTAATAATAGATCAATCAAACTGTGAATAAGTGCCATTCCAAACGGGTACCCGAAGTATTAACTTAAGCACCAACCAACACATTCAAGATCTAGACATTGTCTCAAGTCAAAAAAACTTCACTTATATCTCCCAAATGTGTTTTTCAAGTGGGAAAAAAAAAATTACTTCTACAACAATCACATTGTGGTATTAATAGACTATCTAGTCTGAAAATTCTACCTATACTAATCAATCCATCCAATCCAATTTATTACATGATCCGAGACATCTCAACTACCCGATAGCACCCCAAATTTACAAGAAACATGAAAAGCTATGCAAATTATGGCCAGTCTAAGAACAAAAATTAAGTGAAAGAAAACTAAATTGGTTTGGTAAAATATTTTCTTCCCCTAAAATTTTGGGTTTCAGCCATAATCCTAAGAGATGAACTAAAATATACAAAAAAAAGGGTCCCTAAATGTTTGGAAAATCAATCAAACTCACAAAAGAAAAAAACTTTACTGGAACAAACTGCACATAAACAATAAATTTCCAAAATATAACAGAAATATGTCAAAATTTTTGAGGGCTCAAGGGGGAATTACCAATTTACGAACTGGATTTGAAACCCTAGAATCGGAGGTTTCAATTTCTTTTTCAGCTGAGTTATATCCGTCCGACATGGCGATTACAACTGACCCGCGCTTGGCTTATCATCCGCACATCAATTTTCCTCTAATACTATAAATTTTTATTTATTTATTTATTTATTTGGAAAAAAGAAAACGGAAAATTTGTCAATGATTAGACGGTGAAAGAAAAGAAACCAGAAACTATTAGGAGGATTTGAGTAAAATAATTGATTAGTGTCGTGTGTTTTAATGAGATGTTTTATTGTTGCGATTGCGTGGGTTCTGAGGACACACGATTTTTGCCATTACACTCTTCCTTTTCCGATAAGTTGATGTTGAGCCCAAAATAATTGGCTCAATTGTCGTGGCCACCCCAACGTTTATTAATTTTCCTCTTTATCCCCTAACATTTATTTTATTTCACTTACCACCCATATTGGACAAAATGCCCCTCAATCTTAAATTTTTCCCTTTTAACTCTTTATTTCTTTTTTGTTCCCCTCCTTTATCTTTTCTTTTTAAATCTACCTCTATTTCAACACTTGCTTGGAGAATGTAAGATACAATACTCATATTACCTCATGAAGATTATTTTGGTATAGATTTTGAGTGATTTGGACATGTTCAGAGCAAATTTAAAAAATTAAGATATATATATATATATATATATATATAATAAGAAAGAAATTATGGAGAAAATGATAAAACTATAACTTGAGGTACTATTCAACCTAAAGAGAAAGGAAAATAAGAAATAAAAAGAAAAATGAAACGAGAGAAGAGGAAATAGAAGAAGAACAAAAAATAAAAAATCTAAAAAAAATAAGGGTACAATGTGAAAAATATGAAAAACAAAATGAATAAAAAATTGTTCAATAAGAGTTGTAGCGAAAAAAAATAAAGGTTAAGGGGTAAATAGAAAAATCTGACACATGTTGAGATTACTTCTATAATTAGCCCAAAATTATTTGGGTAAAAGACCAGAGGTAAAATTCCAAGAAAGCTAGTTAGAATTTGAATTGAGTTTGACTCGATAAGGGAAATGTACACACTTAATTTTTATATTTATCCTACTCCTATAATCATCTTTATCACCACTTCATTCTACTTAATCATTAGCTTTCTCTTATCTCATCTTTATCACCACTTCATTCTACTGGGTAATCATTAGCTTTCTCTTCTCTATATGTATCGCTATCATGTCAATCCTCATCTTTACCTCTATCCCTATCATATTCTAACTATATCTCTAGTTCTCCAAAATTCCTATAAATACCTTTCTATTCCCCCTCTACTTGGAAGACCGTTATTATATTCATTCTTAATATCACACTCACTCACTCTCACAATCGCACAACTCATAAACTAGTCAAGTTCTGTTAAAAATTCTGTTAGAAGAATACTCCACGATTTTTGTAAAGAAGAAAAGAAGGAGCCATTATAATCATCATTACCAACGTCTGGATCTTGTCATTCCTAATGTCTAAATTCGTTAAAATTTTGTAAGTATTTATTTATTTGTAAATTGTTTATGATATGAGACGAAATCATTGTTCATTTACAAGACTTTGTATGATTCTTGGAGTGTTTTAAATTTTCTTATAAAATTGTTCTTTGTATGTTTGCATATGAGTTTGTGCATTTGTAAAAACTTAGTTTAGTTATATTGCCTAATTTATTTATTTGGTTTATTTATAACTCATGTAGCCCATTATTGGGACATAGGACTATGTAATTATTATGTTTTAATTCTATCTTTTTATTTTTTTTTTAATTTTTTTACTTTCTTATTTATTTAATTGTAAAGTATCAATCAACTCACTTTTTTGTCTTAAACTTAAAAGAATAATTTAAACTCGCAATCAATTTTACTGAAGTAAAAGGATACCTAGTGGTTACTCATTACATCGAAAATCCAATACCAAGTGTCGACTCATATGTTTAGAAAAACCCTTTTTACTAGACTTATTTAATTGGGCCTACTATCACATTTTTTTTCAACCTCATTTTGGACCCCTTTTTCTTTTATTTCTTTTATTTAATATTTTTACCTATTTTATTTAAAGAATGGGGCACGACGGGGTTCGTTCCAAACTTGTTCGAGTTAGTTCATTAATTAATTAAGTCACATATGAATAAGATTTATTGTTTGTCAAAATTTCAAACTACACTCGAGACATCTCGATACTCACCACAATGAGACAAAGTTTCAAACTACACTCAAACTCATCTTGATGAGGTAAAGTTTGAAATTTATATTTAAAAGGGAAATTTACAGTTTTGGTCCACAAATTATTGGTAGTGTTCAAATTGTTCTCCAGTCTATGAAAAATAAATGTTATCGTTATGGCATGAAAAACCATTGGTCATGTACCTGTTGTATGTTAAATAACTTTTTTGAGTTTTCTCAAGAATTATTGAAAGACAAAGAGAAAGCCATAGAAAAAGCCATAGAAACAAGTTTTGTCTATAAAGATTTTGACCATGGTTATAGTGTTACTGATTTCTTTCCAGAAAGAATTATTGATTGTTCAGCTCGTAATGAAAATATCTATGAAAGAAAATGTTGTGATATTTTATTTACATATCTTCATCATTGTATTAAAATTATGTATGTCTTGTTTTTTTGTATTAATTTGTTAGCTTATATTGCTCTGTTATTATATTTATATTGTTTAATGAGAAAAATATATAGGATATACATCTAAATGTATTCATGATATGAGAATATATGTCTCACGTATAGTGCCTTTTACACACATAGAAATTGAAAATTTGATTTGATTATAACATTATTGGTAGTACAAAACTAAATGAAGATTCCAAAAGAGCTAATATATTATTGAGTAGAAGAGGAACAAAATTTTCAATTAATAACACATTGTTATCCCATATATCTCAAAGAAATTTATTGAATTTTGAAGACATTTAAATGAATGGATATTATATTAAAATAATAAATAATAGAAAGAAAAAAAAAGATTTTTTGCATTATTGCTATCATTTCAGTTAAGTTATATTTGTTGGGAATATTTATTCTTTTTTCTTCTAGATTGTACTATATAACAATTATTATGGTTGAAACACATATGATAGTAAACCCGAAGTTTACTAATTGTTTGCCTTGATCGGTTAGACCATGCCAAGTCAATATGATGCGTAAAAATTATTAAAAATTCACATGGATATTCATTGAAAAACCAGATATCAACTCTTCAATTCCATGAATTCTCTTGCACTGCTTGGTTTCAAAGAAAATTAATTATTAAACCATTACCAGTTAAAATAAGGATTGAATCCTTTATATTTCTGGAACATATTAAGGTGTGATATTTGTGGGCCCACTCACTCTTCATGTGTACCATGCAGATATTTTATGATATTTGATACGTACATTTACTAGATGGTCATATGTGTTCTTATTATCGATTTGCAATCTAGAGTTTGTAAGATTACTAACTTAAATAATTCGATTAAGAGCACAATTTCAAATTATGAAATCAAGAAAATTTGTCTTGATAATGCTGGTGAATTTAAATCTCAAACATCTGATGATATTTGTACGTCAATTGATATAACTATTAAACATCATGAAGCACGTGTTCATACGCAAAATGGTCTTGAAGAATTGATAATAAAATACCTCTAATCAATAGTTAGATATTACTCTTGATAACAAAATTACCTATTTTTGTATAAAAACATACTATGTGAGACACGCAGCATGGAACAACATTTATACGCATCAAGTCAACAAGGTATCTTAACTTCTCCCTAGCTTTTGGTCAGAAACTAATTTTCCCATCTAAAGATTTTTTTTTTTAGTTGTATAGTATATGTTCCAATTATTTTACCACAATATACAAAGATGGGTCATAAAAGAAAATTAAAAATATATATATGATATGAGTCACCCTCTTTGATTAAATATTTTGAAATATTAACAAGTGACTTATTTACGGCACGATTTGCTGATTATTGTGAAAATGTTTTCACAATATTAGGGAGAAAATAAGAAAATAGATAAAAAAAAAAATTAAACGGAATGAATTTTCACATTTTGATCCTCATACAAAGCAATTTGAACTAGAAGTTTAAAAGATAATTCATTTGCAAGTATTGATAATCAACTGTCAGATTCATTTACAGACATAAAATGAGTTATGAAATATCATATACTAACTGAAATGCATCAATTGGTGTCCCAGTATGTTATTCTATTATACACAAATGATAGTTAGCCACGTATAAGGTGTGGTTGATTAATCGGTTCCAAAATAATAAAAATCCTCGTAAGAGAAAAGGAGCAAATATTAAAGATGGTCATACAATGGAAACAGGTGCTTTTGAAGAGGCTCTAGACGTAACTAATCATAGAAACACTTGAAGTGGATTTGGTACTTGAATCTAATGAAAATAAAGAGATCTCGATAAGTTGTCACTATTCAAAAAGACGGAATTGAAAAGATATTGTTGTCGACAACATTATTATTTATAATATTAGCTGATCTTTTGAATAGATATGAGGATTTTGAATATAAATTTGTCAAAAAATGTCGACATAAAAATGATTGACCAAAATAGAAAGACACTATATAGTAAAATTTGAATTCATGTTAAAAAAACGTGAAGATTTTGAACTTGTAGTCCAAACTCCTAAAAATGTATAGCTGGTAAAGTACAAATTGATATTTGTGTAAAAATGAAATGAGAAAAATGAAACTATGCATTCATATAAATCAAGCCTTGTTGAAAAAGATTTTTTGCAAAGATATGATATTAGTTATAAAGAATCATATTCTTCTATGATGGATGCAATCACCTTTAGAGAAATCTAATTTGTGTGGCAATTCATGAAAAAATTGAAATGCGTTGAATGGATGTTGAGCTTGTTTTGTATAGCTCATTTGATATTGATATCTATGCAAAAATCCCTGATGGATTTAAGGTGCCCAAAGCAAATAAATTTTTTTGAGAACATTGCTCAAAAAGATTATGTAAATCTTTGTATGGATTAGATTAAAGCAATCTAGGCGGATGTAGGAGTATCTCTTTAATGAGAGCAACAAAAATGGTCCAACTTGCCTATGTATTTTTATTAAAATAAAAATATCAAAATTTGTTATAACTACTATATATGTTGATGATGTGAATATTATTGAAACTTTTGAAGAGATTCAAAAGATAATGATTGATGCAAAAGATCTAGACAAAGGTTTACAATTCAAGCACTTGATTGAACAATAGTTTTGTTCGTCAATCAATTTGTACAGAAAAAGTATTGGAGCAATTGTATATGGATAAAATACATCCATTCAATACCCCAATGATTGTAAAATCGTTTGATGTTAGGAAAGATCCTTTTTCATCCTTGAGAGAATAATGAAAAATTTATTGGTCATTAAAATATCATATCTCAATGCTATAAGAGCATTATTACATCTTTTTAATAATACATGACCTAATATTAACATATTCTGTAAGTTTGTTAGCAAGATTTAGTTTTTATCTGATACAAAAATATTAGAATGACATTAAACATACAATTTAATATCTTCGAGAGACTATTGATATGAGCTTATCTAGATCAAAATTAGTTGGCTATACAAATGTTGGATATTTATCTGATCCAATAGAAATCTTGATTTCAAACAAGTTATTTATATATGGAGAAACTATTATATCATGGTGTTCAACAAAATAAAATTTAGTCACTACTTCTTGCAATTATATTGAAATGACAAGGAATCGCAATACATGAAGCAAGTGTTTGGGTAAGATCATTGACCCAACATATCTAGAAAATATGTGGTTTAACATTAGAAGTGAAATTTCTAACATTATTATATGAAGACAATATGTAGATATTGGTCAATTAAATGAAGTTTATATCAAAGGAGATAGAATAAAATATACTTTTCCAAACTTTTCCTTCAGTCGTGATTTTCATATTAATATCTAACAAATTTTCTTGTGTGATAATCTAGCGGATTTGTTCAAAAAAAAAAAAAAGCATTGCGAATAAAAACATTTGAGAAGTTAGTTTGCAAAATCAAAATGTGTCTTCTCAAGGATATCGAGTAATATATTAATGAGGGGGAGTATAAGTATGTGCTGTACTTTTTTTTTTGTTGGCCATGGTTGCGTGTACTTTTTTTGTTGGCCATATTTTTGTCCCAATAGGTTTCCTTGAATGGTATTTAATAAGGTAGAATGTAAAAGTGTACTATAAATATCCAATATACACTGTTACTCTTTTTTCTCTTTGCCATGGTTTTTTCCCACTATATTTTCCTGGTAAAAGTTTTTAATGAGGCAGTAATTCATCGCGTATTCTATACAAAAGAATGATGTAATCTTTTTCCTTCACTAGGATTTTTCCCAATGTGTTTTTCATAGTAAGGTTTGTATGAGACATATTCTTTAATACATGGATATCTAAGGAGAAGTGTTATTAATACATTGGATGTGGATGTCTATTTGCATACTCCAATCACGTCATCCTAATCTATTTATAAATCAGTTAACCTTCAATGTATCTACTTATGAGATCAATGTACCATATCAATATACCTATTCATGAGTATTTATTACTCAATTATCAAGTCTTTTCATGTACCCCATATATACATATAAATAGAGACAGTGTAATCCATGTTTGATAGACTTAAAAAGAACAAGATAATAGTTGTTCTTGTGAAACTTAAAACTTTATGAGGTATTGATTCTCCCAAAAAAAAAAATTGAAAAAGAACATTGGTTCCATATGGATTGATTTTTTTAGACCCATTTTTTGCTACTTTCTTTAGTACTCATTTTTTTGCTACAATTACTGAATTACTTGTTTGATCAGCACAATATTTTTGGTCAACCTTTTTACTTTTCTCAAAACACTATTCATTACTTTCACAATTCAAAATTTTTTTCACTATTCATTACTTACACTATTCAAATAAATATTCACATTATTCACCAATACACGTATTTTACTATTCACATATATTAGTATTATTTTTTTGCACTATTCATCACTATTCACTAGTATGAATTTTTTTTGGGCTAAGAAAAATAGGAATGTAGGTTCGGATTTCTGAACCAATGTTTGGAGTCCGAAGTATAGGCAGAAAAGAAAAGTTGAAAATGGTACATAAGGTTCGGAATTCCAAATCTAAGTTGGAAAATTCGATCTATAGGCGGGAAAGTGAAATTTAAAATGGTTTATAGGGTTCGGACTTCCAAACTTATGTTGGGGAGTCCAAAATAATGTGTAGAAAAGTGTAAAGTTTAAATTTTATTTCTTATTTTGCATCAAATAAATACATGTTTAGCATACGCATACAGACATATCTCGTTTTTCGAGATTCGAGTTTCAATGGACTAGCAGGTAACTACCTTTACGTGTGGTTTTAATACTTGGATTGATGGCACAAAAAAGAAAATGAATGGGTTTATGTATTTTGATATTAATAATTTTATTTGAATTTCGTGTACGTATTTTATCTTTTAGTGTTAAAAAAAAAAAACACTAGAGAAATTTTTAAATTGTATTTTTATTTTGTATTAAATAAGTACATGTTGAGTATACTTATATGGGAAATATCTCATTTTTTGATATTCGAATTTCGAACGACGAGAAGGCAGTTATATTTGTGTGTGATTTTTAGTAATTGATTTAATGGTCTGAAAAAAAAAGTGAACGAAATTATATATCTTGATATTAATAATTTCGTTCGATTTTGCGTCTCTTTTTGTCTTTTAATGTAAAAAATACATTCCATAAACACTTGCAAAAATTATCTGCATTATTCATAATCCAAATACTTATTCAAATTATTCAAAAGTTTTTAGTACTTGCCAACTAACTCAAATAATAACTTGAATAATGCGCTAAAATAATTTTCCAAATAATACAATCCGTACAGGGCCATTGATGTTTTATTGACTTCGAAATTGTTATCTAATAGCTAGATTTTATTTGTTTTGATTCGTCTGTTTTCCTTTTTGTGTAGAATACTAGTGACTTCAATTTAATTAAGCGAGTCATATAATGTCTGATTTCATTGACAAAAGAACCTAGATTTGAGAAAGATGAGTTCATTTTCATTTGGGACAATTAGCAAATTGTAATGCAACAATATCGTCATTTGTTACGAACTGATGAAATGCTGTCGTAGCCACCCAAAATTAACAACTCTCAATAATAATGTAGTAGTGGTGAGTCAAGTTTGTCCCACAGAGAATGGAGTATATACTTGAACTAAATGAAAAGGGGGATTTTCTTGATAATGCTTTTGAACTAAAAATTAAAACAGTAAAATAACTAAAGAGAATTTGATGTAAGGAAATTCTTGGTTTCGGTCATATCTACCATGGCAATTTCACTAGTCGATCCTTGACACATAAGATAATTCAATACTATATCGAGCACTAATTAAAAAATTAACCCGAATTCCAATTCACAGTTGATTCTTGTTTATTTCTAAAGTTGGTTAATTTTCAATACGCGATCCAATTAATCTTAACTATTAATTTAATCCAGACACGCACCAAAGATTAATTAATAGAAGCATTAAAATCAACAAGAACAATTAGACTAATTAAATATAAACACATGTGGTTATGCCAATTAGATGTTTATTTTCCATAAATTCAATAACACTAATTGAGCAATTATCAAATTCAATTGTTTCACAGATTGAATTAAACACACGCTGTTAAAACAATGTAGCGGTAGATTAATTCTAATAATTTAATTATTCTGCACCAATAATAAGTTAAAAAGAATAAACTGAACAATCATAAAATTAACTACAGAAAAATAATCAATACTTGATATATAATTGAATATGTTCAAGAACAAAGAGTCTCATAACATAGTAGAATTGACCATGGTTTCAATTTCTCCCAAGAAAAGGGTTTAGGCACTAAGTACCATTAAAGAGTAAAGAAGAATTTCTCTATTGAAAACCCTAGCTATAACGTGAAAATAAAGTGTTGATACTTTTTCTCTCACTCTACATGGGATATTTATAGTGAGTACTTAGGGTTACAATTAAGATCTACGGATAAGAACGTGAAATCGGTTAAAAAAGGGTTAAACCGAGCGAAGAAATCTGCCAAAAATCCAAAAATACGCAATACTGTTGTTTCGGGCGCACAAGCGTTGCCTATGTCTTGAATTTACAAAACATCTTAAATCACCTAAATTGGAACTCATATAAGAATGTTATGTTGAATCTACCAAACTGTATCAGAATCGCTCATCGCAGGTGCACATTTTTTAACTTTGCAATTTTGAACAAAGATGCTTATAGAATCCTCACAAACTCAAAACATAAAAGTTGTAGAACTCTATAATATCTTTCCAAATCATCCAAAATCATATAAATCAGAGCTTGGACTAGAAAGTTATGCATGAAATACGAAACAACATCCAAAATGGCTTCATACTCATGCATATTCTGCCCTTAGCATTTTCTTTCATCTTGTCCATCTTTTTTAGCTCTTTTTCACTTTAACCCTCTAAAAACTAATAATAACCAAATTAAGTTCAATAATAACTCAAATCTTGCTTACAACACATAAAAACGTGGTAAAGACACATAAAATATAGCACAATTATGAACTTATCAAATTACCCCACACTTAGCCTTTGATCGTACTCGATCAAACTTCAAATTAAAACATTTAAGCTCAACAAAATTTCACTCAACATATTCCCTCACATATCTAAATAAATAATCAACAATCAATCCACCAATCAGAGTAGTCTAAAAACCAAATGTTGGTCCCAAAGCAACCTAAATGAGGGGGGTGAATTAGGTTTCTTAAAAAATATACTTCCAAAAATATTGAGATTTTCCAAATATAAACTGATATAATGTCTTAATGGAACAGTGTCTCTTAAGAGAGATTTGTGTTAAACAACCAATACTTCCAAGCTAGCAAGTTTGAAATATTAAATCACTAGAATGCTTCACACACTTGGTGAGCCAATAATCTTTACAAAGTTGGAAACTTCTTGCTCACACTAAAACTCTTTTAGTTGAGCCAAGAATCTTACTTACAACCACACTTTCGTACAAGATTATCACTCCACTCAAAGTTGAATTGCACTCACAACTGCACACTAATACAACAAAGCACTATAGCCAATTTGTACTCAAATTGCTTTTCTTTAAGGCTTATATTCAATGTATTAGATGATTTTTACTTAATTTCAAAATAGTTATTTATAAGAGCAATAAATGGTGGTTGCAACTACTTCCTAACGACTAAATAATAAATGCACAAAAAGTAGCCGTTGGGGTTTTGGACGTCCGAGATATATTGGATGCATCCGACACAGCGTCCGATCTTCATGCCGTTGTTGAAGAGCTTCGTTCGGACGTCCGTGCTTGCATCCATTCCTTCGCCCGATAGAAGCTTTGGATGGTTATGTTCGTCTGCAAAGAGAAGCATATAAGTATCCTATTTCTTACTCCCTATTCGTTCGGAACTCCAATGCGTCCGAGAAGTTTTGACCCAGTTCGGACGGTTCAGTGCATCCAAGAGCCCTGTCTTTAGCAAGAACAAATAACAGACCTGCAAAAACTTATTTACAGAGTTAAGTGTTTATGTCATCATCAAAATAAGGTTTGGAAAACATCAATCTCCCCCTTTTTTATGATGACAAACCTTCATGGAGTAATTATGTAAAAACAATTAGATATGACTAATCATTTTGCAATATAGATGACTGCTCCCCCTTTTGACATAATCAAACAAAGCTCCCCCTGAGAATATGCAAGTATTGAATAGAAATTCATAAACAAAAAGCTTCATATACTCAACTTAAAAATTTAACAGTACTTAATTCAAGGAAATACATAGAAATACACAGAAATTCTACGGGAAGTCCTAAAAAAAAGAGAAATGCTAAAAACTAAACACAGATGTCAAAAGAACTAATGCGAGTCATTTTTCTTCTTAGAGCGCTTTTCAGTTTTTTGATGTTTTGATGGAACATCTTCATCAGTGGCTTCACTGTCTTCCTCTTCTCCGGTGCGGCGTTGCATGATAAAATCAAACATGTCATCAACATCCTCATCATCGTCTTCATCGTCATTTGCAGCTCCTTGAGTATTGGCAGCTTCTTCGTCGTTCTCACGATCATTTTCATCTTTATTTTCATTACTAAGATGTGTCGAGTGGATATTGTGACTGAAGATTGGCAAATTGAACCTGAGCCGAAGCAGACATGCCAAGGCTAAGTGCCTCTTGGATAATCATCTGACGAGTTTCAAGTCGCTTTAACTTTCGATTAGTACGACGTTGAAAGGAGCTGACTTGAAACAGTGCTCAAGGAGGTGAGAAGGCCACAGATATGAGAAAGTGATGGTTCAGAGGTAGATGGATGAGGATCATGGAAAGGTGGAGGTGGTTGAGGAGGAGGAGAATGGGGAATAGCGAAATCAGAGGTGGAGGCATGGGATTGTGAATGTGCAATATCAAAGGCTGCCTTAGTTAACCATTGATCGTTGAAAAATCGGAGGCCTTTTCGTTCAATATAAGATTTGTTAAAATAAGGAGGAAATTGTTTGTTTCCGCTGAAAAGAACTTCGAGGAAATAAAAAATTTTGGTGAGGAATTTTCCAAAGGGAATGTTTCTTCGGGTATCAGTAAGAAAGAGTTCCCATAGGGAACAAAAGAGATACCCAAAATCAAGAGGAATGCCTTGAAAACACAAAAAAATAAGTAAAGCTGTATTTTAAAAAGGAAATTCGTGTTGATTTTGTGCAATAACAAATTTGTGACAAAAGTGTACAGAATATTTAGTTCAGGAGTGAGCAATGTGATTTTGGCTTCCGAGGCCTGTTTAAAATTGATGTTAAAAATGGCCCTAACCTCATCAATGTCAAATCGAGTATCAACAGCGGGCCATTTATCTAAAGAAAAGAAATAGGAGAAATCATTTGTGTTTGAGACTTCACATTTAAAAATAGTGTTAATGATATTGGATGTGTTGAACCCCAGTTATGTTAATCATGTTTTGATGATGATCAAATCATACTAATGGTTTGATAACAAGTGTGCAGATAAACAGGTATGTTCAGACGCAAATGATCTTCCGAACAAAACAAGAATGACAGAGCTTCGGACGATGGTAATCGTTCGAAACAAAGAAATTGAAGCAAGTCTCGGACGAAGAACAGCATCCGATATTTTGCCAGAAGACTTCTCTTCGATCGGACGCAAGTTCGGACGCATCCTGTCTCTTACGTCCGAACGAATACCCTCAGAGAACGGACGTGTTAAAAAACTGTCTCTTGCTGCATCGGCCGTCCGAAAGGTCCAACGGCTAGTTTTCCAGTAAACAGAAAATAGCCGTTGGGAAGTTGTTGGAAGCTGATATTTGGCAACTATAAATACCCCTAGGTCTGATTTAAGAAAGAAGAGACTTCTACATTGATTACAAATCATTCTTGAGCTATTTAGAAATAGTGGGTACAAGTGTTGTAATAGTGTAGGTAGTGAGAAAAGAGCTTAGAAGTGTAAGAGATCTTCAAGTGTAAGAGTGGAGAAATAACAATTGTAACAAAGGGAGGTTGTGAGTGTAAAACTCTTGGCTCAACTAAAGGAAATTAGTGTGACCAAGAGTGATCCTCATTTGTGTACAAGAGGTTATTGTCTCACCTACTTTGAAGAGACTTTTAGTGACTGAACTTCAAGTTGTGAACTTGGTAGTTGCCTTGTAAGAAGCTCTTTGTAGTTGCAAGCTCCAAGCTTGAGAAGCTAGGGAGTTTGGTTTGATTCTCTTAATCTCAATATTCTTATTTGTTCTTTAAGCTTAAATTGTTGGAGTGAATATCTATTGTAGTCATTTATGCTTAAGTTTATATTTGGTGCATAAAGTTTGAATTTTTATTAAGCACATAAAAAGATTTATTTTAGAGATAACCTAATTCACCCCCCTCTTAGGTTGCTTTTGGGGCCGACAGGATGAAATCTCAAGATTGGTGCTGTTAACACGAGAAATTAAAGTGCGAACAGTGAGGCCTTTCCGAAGATTGGCAGTGAATTGAAGCTATCATGTAATGATATACAGGTAAATCAATATGCACTAGGTGACCCCAATTTTTTTTTTCAAAACATGATTTGACAATGGGAAGATTATACTCATCAAACAGACTTTGAGATGCAGGACGTTGAACGATTATAGATTTACTTAAAAGGGATGTATACCGTTCTAGATGCCTTGGCATCGATGAATTTTGGCAGGATTGGATTTGTGGAGACTTGGGGATTAGCAGATGATTCTCCTCGTACTGGAGCTTTCCCTTTAGTTTTTCATCCTCGATTTGCTATAGAAGAACCTCCGCGAGATTTAACCATTGTGAAGGATGGGAAGGAAGAGGAGAAAATTTTAATTTTTGAGAGATTGGTAAGAATTTGATGAAATGAGATCGTAGATGTGGGAAAATTGATATGATTCAGGTGAAAAATACTCTGGAGAGGATAATCTTCCAACCAATTTTGGGAAAGAGGGTAGGAATTTGAAGGAGGTGTTGAAGGAACAATTTTCGCCAGAGAGGTTTCGGGGGTTAGGGCGAGTCCGAAATGGGGAAGATGGACGGTTTTAATAGAACAGGGAGACCGTTCGGACGGCCGAACGTTTGGTGTGCGTCCTATGAAGCGTCCGAACGCTGATGAACGGAAGGCCGATGGAAGATCCAGTGCGACCGATGTTCTTTCGGACAATGGTACGCGTCCGGAAGAATTCCAGAGATTTTAGTGAAGAAAATGAATATCGTTCGAACAATTATGAGCGTCCGAGGAAGATAGGCAATTTTCAGACGAAACATAGCGTCCGAAGGTACGAGTCGTTCGGACGAATGAGTGCGTGCGAACTAAGAACCTATGCCAAGTTGATCTATAAAATTCCCAAACATTTTCTGAGAGATTCAAAGCGATCTAGAGCTAAGAATTTTGTAAAAATATCAGCCAGTTGATCTGAAGTAGGCACAAAATCAACACGAATTTCCTTTTTACAAACAATATCTCTAATGAAATGATGCTTAACATCAATGTGTTTGGTTCTAGAGTGCATAACAAGATTTTTTGTGAGATTAATTGCACTAGAGTTGTCACACTTTGTAGGAACACAATCAAAAAAGACACCAAAATCTTTCAGAGTATGTTTCATCCAAAGAAGTCGAGCACAACAATTTCCAGCAGCACATGTATTCGGCTTCAGCCGTAGAAAGAGAAATAGAATTTTGTTTTTTGCTAAACCAAGACACAAGACAATTTCTCAGAAAATGACACATACAACTAGTTTTTTCTATCAATTTTACACCCAGCAAAGTCAGCATAAGAATAACTACTATTAAATCAAATGTAGAGGACTTTGGATACCACAGACCAAAATTCATTGTACCCTTTAGATATCTAAAAATTCTTTTAACAGCTATCAAATGCAATTCTTTAGGGCAAGATTGAAATTTAGCATATAAACAAACAGCAAACATGATATCTGAAACTACTGGCTGTTAAGTAAAGTAGACTTCTGATCATACCTCTATAGTATTTTTCATCAACACTATTACCTTCTTCGTCTTTTGTAAGTTTGGTTGAAGTGCACATTGGCGTACCAACTTGTTTGCAATCTTCCATTTCAAATCGTTTGAGTAGCTTCTTTGTGTACTTGATTTGCGTAATAAACGTTCCTTCCTTAGTTTGATGAACTTGTAGTCCGAGGAAAAAATTACAGCTTGCCCATCATATTCATCTCAAACTCTTTTTGCATTAAATGTGAAAAGTCCTTGCACAAATTTTCATTAGTTGCTCCGAAAATAATATCATCAACATAAATTTGAACAATTAACAAATCTATTTAAATTTGTTTTTGTAAAAAGAGTGGTGTCAACTACACCTCTTTTGAATCCATTTTCTATGAAGAAACCACTTAATCTTTCATACCAAGCTCTTGGAGCTTGTTTCAAACCATATAAAGCTTTGAAAGAGTTTGAAAACATAATTTGGAAGATTTTTATTTTCGAAACCCGGAGGTTGTTCAATGAAAACTTCTTGATCAATAAAACCATTTAAAAATGCACTTTTGACATCCATTTGAAATAATTTGAAATTATTGAAACATGCAAATGCGAGAAACATGCGAATGGATTCTAATCTAGCCACGGGAGCAAAGGTTTCATCAAAGTCAATACCTTCTTCTTGAGCATAACCTTTTGCAACAAGTCTAGCTTTGTTCCTTATGATTTCACCTTGGTCATTTAATTTGTTTCTAAAGACCCATTTAGTTCCAATAACGGGATGAGAAGATGGTCTTTCAACCAAGGTCCATACATTAATTTTCTCAAATTGACTAAGTTCATGTGACTTGCATGACATTAACCCAAAATTCATCACTCAAAGCAACATCTACATGTTTAGGTTCAATGTGAGAAAGTAATGCACATTACTATTCAAAGGTTTATGAGAGTGAGTAGTTACCCAATCGGATAGATCACCTATGATTAAATCTTGAGGGTGACTAGAGACGAATCTCCAAGCTCTCGGAAGATCATATGGAGTATCCTCATTCTTTTCATCATCTATTTGATGGTTGTTGACATCATTGCTTGATGTGATCTCTTGATGATCATCATGAATAAGCTTTTCGAGCTCCTTTAGAATACCTACATCTTCATCTTCACATAAATTCTTTGAAATAACATCATTAGTTTCATCAAATGTAACATGGACAACTTCTTCAATCAAGAGTGTTCTTCTATTGTAAACTCGGTATGCTTTTTGTAACTAGAATAACCTAGAAAAATTTTCTTCATCCGATTTTTTGTCAAATTTTCCAAGGTTTTCTTTGATTTTTAAAATAAAACATTTGCAACCAAAAACTTTAAAATAGCTCACAACGGATTTTTTACAAAAGAGGAGTTCATAAGGTGTTTTGTTTAAAAATGATCTCAATAAAACTCGGTTCATGACATAACAAGCCGTGTTAACCGCTTCGGCCCAAAAGTATTGAGGTAAGTCGCATTCTCTAATCATAGTTCTAGTGGTTTCTTGAAGAGTCCTATTTTTTCTTTCGACAACACCATTTTGTTGAGGGACTCTAACAACCGAAAATTCATGAGAAATACCGTTGTGATCACAAAAGTCGGGAAAACCTCCAAATTTAAATTCGGCACCATTGTCACTTCTTAAACGAATGATTTTTAAATTTAATAAATTTTGAATTTTGGAAAACAGTTTTACAAAATTTTCAAACGCCTCATTTTTGTGAACAATAAAATAATACCCAAGTATACCTAGAATAGTCATCTACAATAACAAAAGCATGTTTGCAACCACCAAGACTAGCATATTGAGTAGGTCCAAATAAGTTTCCAGCAAGGCTAAATGCAACAATTCTAAAGGTTTATGAGTAGACACAAAATTCTTTGGTTTAAAAGAAACTTTGACTTGTTTACCAAATTGGCATGCATCACAAATTTTATTTTTCAAAAATTTTAGTTTTGGCAAACCTCTTACCAAATCTTTCTTAGCAAGTTTTTCAATCAAATCCATATTAAAATGACAGAGTCTTCTATGCCAAAGCCAAGGATCATCTATGGAAGCGGTAAGACATTTTACATTGCTATTGCTAATTTTATCAAAATAAATCACATAAACATCATTGTGCCTAGTGCCCTTGAATAAAACAACATGATTTTTATCAAGAATAAAACATTCATTCTTGGTAAAAAATACATATAAATTTTTGTCACAAAGTTGACTAACACTTAACAAATTATAGTTCAAATTATCAACAAGAAGCACATTCTTAATCAAAGTTTCACCATTTTTACCTACATCACCAATGCCGATTGATTTTGCTTTATTGTTATCTCCAAAAGTGCACTTTTCCACTGTTTTTGGATGTGAGATTCGTGAAGAGAGAAGCATCACCCGTCAGTGCCTTGAACATCCACTATCTATGAACCACTTAGCATTGTTGGTGATGTTGAGTACCTACACATTAAATCAATTGATAACTTTTGGTACCCACATTTTCTTGGGTCCATTTGAGTTAGTGAAATTGCTAACAATCCATGCAACTTTCATTCCAAGCTTTTCGTTCTTCTTTACATAACACATATTCTTAACATGTCCGTGTTGTTGGCAATATCTACAAATAATATTTTTATTTCCATATAAAGATGATTTTTGTTTTACAACACATAAGTCATCCCTTCTAAACTTGACAAAATTTTTGTTGATTACTACATTTCTATTTCTTTTTAAATCAACAACATTTTCTTTCTTTCTAGTCAAGAGAGCATTCAAATCATCCATTCTTTTCTTCAAGGAGGCTTGTTCTTCCTTGACCTTGGATCCCACGTGCATTCTTTTCTTCAAATTCTATCACGATTTTCTTGTGATAGCCTATTATTTTCATTCACAAGTTTAGACTTAGCATTTAATAAAGCATTTGATTTTTTGACTAACTCCTTATTTCTAGCATATGATTCCTTTAAGCTATCATGCAATTTCAAAATGAAAGCTTCAAGATCATCTTCATCATTTTCATCATTGGAGTCATAGTTAGAATATACCTCATCATCTCTAATAGCCATAAAGGCCATTTGTGCCGACTCCATTTATTCTTCAACTTCTCCTTCGGAGTTGCAATCATCCCATGTGATTTGAAAGTTATTGAATCTAGGTTTTCTTCCTTCCTTCTTTTTCTTGGAAGGACACTCATACACAAAGTGTCCGAGTTGACCGCATTCAAAACATTTTTCGTTTTGCTTCTTCATTTCAAGCCTTGTATTTCCTTTGAAATTATTTGAATTTGTAGCTCCACCTCTTCTCATTCTTCATTTGTTGATGTAGTAGTGTTTAAGAAATCCTTTGGTGATGAGTGACAAGATCTCCTTCATCAAGATCTTCATCTTCTAGATTGCTGGAGCTATTTTCATCTTCTTCTTGAGAGGTCTTTAGAACAATGCTCCATCTTGGCCTTGCGTCTTCATCATCCACTACTTTAGCCTTTAACTTCAATTCATAAGATGTAAAAGAATTGATTAGCGATTCAATAGGCATTAAATTTTAATTCTTGGCTTCCTCTATCGCAATAGTTTTGGCATCCCATTCTTTGGATAGAGCATTTAGGATTTTTCTATTTTTTTTCACTCACCCAAAGAGTACTCCTTACCCAAGGCTTCAAGATCCTTTGTAATGTCATTGAACCTACAGTACATTTTGTCAATGTTCTCATGTGGTTCCATCTTGAAGGACTCATACTTGGCAACAAGTAAGGGTTTCTTTTGCTCCCGAACATCGTCGCTCCCATCATGGATTTCCTTCAATTTATCCCAGATTTCTTTAGCGGAAATGCATCCCTTCACGCGAGTTGATTCATTTGCATATCCAAGGTTTTATATAGCACATTCATGGCTTTTGCATTTAACGTCAAGTTTGCCTTGTCTTGTGGAGTGAGCTCATTCCTTGTCTTTTCTCTTCTTCTATTTGTGTGATCATCAATGATAGAAGCTTTAGAAGGACCTTCATTGACAACATACCACAAATCAATGTCAATAGATTGCAGAAATATTTTCATTTTATCTCTCTAACTAATAAAATTTGCCCCATTAAACATAGGGGGCCTAGTAACGGATTGACCCTCAAAGAATAGAGCATTGTTGGTTGCCATAATAGTTCTTTTCTCAAAAGCAGTTTAAACAATAAAATGAGACCAAGCTCTGATACCAATTGTTGGTCCCAAAGCAACCTAAGAGGGGGGTGAATTAGGTTTCTTAAAAAATATACTTTCAGAAATATTGAGATTTTCCAAATATAAACTGATATAACAAAATCAATGGAACAGTAAAGTAAAGAGAGAAAATTAAACAACCAATTCCAAGCTGGAAATATTAGTAAATCACTAGAATGCTTCACACACCTGGTGAGCCAATAATCTTTACAAAGTTGGAAACTTCTTGCTCACACTAAAACTCTTTTAGTTGAGCCAAGAATCTTACTTACAACCACACTTTCGTACAAGATTATCACTCCACTCAAAGTTGAATTGCACTCACAACTGCACACTAATACAACAAAGCACTGTAGCCAATTTGTACTCAAATTGCTTTTCTCTAAGGCTTGTATTCAATTTATTAGCTAATTTTTACTTAATGTCAAAGCAGTTCTTTATAAGAGCAATAAATGGTTGGTTGACAACTCATAAACCTTCAGAATTGTTGCATTTAACTTATTTGGAAAAGTATCCGTTGGGGTTTCGGACGTCCGAGACATATTGGATACGTCCGACACAGCGTCCGATCTTCATGCCATTGTTGAAGAGCTTCGTTCGGACGTCCGTGCTTGCGTCTGTTCCTTCGTCCGATAGAAGCTTTGGACAGTTATGTTCGTCCGTAAAGAGAAGCAGTACAAGGATCCTATTTCTTTCTCCCTGTTCGTTCGGACGGTGCAATGCGTCCGAGAAGTTTTGTCCCAACTGGATCTTCAGTGCGTCCGAAAGCCCTGTCTCTAGCAAGAACAAATAACAGACCTGCAAAAACTTGTTTACAGAGTTAAGTGTTTATGTCATCATCAAAATAAGGTTTGGAAAACATCACCAAAGAACTCAAATGGTAATAAAACCAAAACATGAAATTCGTGTGTATGTGTGTATAGCCATTCAAAAATTTAGATTTGAAAATATCTAGATTAAATCATGAAGACCCCTTAAAATTTTTCTAAACATCCCATAGCTCACTCTTCTTACATCCCTTCACTAATCTAGGCAACTGATTCAATTCAAATTTAGGTAGAACTTTTAGCTCGAACTATACGTTAGGATATTCGTTAGCCAAAGAAAGGAGAAGATAAAACAAATAAGAACAAGAGTTTTATAATAATGGCGGTCACACATTAAAATAAAACTTCTCTTCACATTAATTTCATGCATAGATCATTTTATTTTTTTATGTCCGCTCACAGTACAGGCACCAGTGGTAGGCACTATCTGCAACAAATAAACACGCAGGTACCAGTGCAAGTATCAGTGCAAGTACCACAGATATAAGCAAAAGACAAAGTGATGGGCACAACAATTTTTTTCCAGTACCCCATTTTGCTACAAAAATGTACATTACTCACTTCTCACAAACTTCCACCCTTATATCCCCTTAGCATATAATGTGCACCATAAAACTCTTACAGGGAATAATTTAAGATAAAACAATTAAAAGAACATTAAGCTCAATAAAGGTAGGTAAATTGAATTTATGTGAAAGAAGGTGAATGATATTTCTCTTCACAAGAATAAGACTCAAATAAGGTATTTAGAAATAAATTGTTAAAATGGTTGGCTCGAATGGCTCAACAAACGAAAAAGGCACTACCCCCATACACATCTAGAAAACCTTCTAATTGAGTCTACATAAATTCCTCTAAATATCCCAAATCAAAAATTAAAGTATGGCTTAGTGCTAAAAAAATCTTCAAAATCATGAATGAAAAATATTAACACCGACTACTCATTCATGCATGGTTTAATTAATGATTTATTATGAAGAAAAGTGGAAAGAATACGTTAAGCGAAAATTTTCAAAAAATGGTCAATTGATCTACAAAAATTTTTAAAAATTTCGACAAGCTCTCAGATCAAAGAAAAAGTCAAAATTGAGCAAAATATACCAAACAACTTTAAAAAAATCCAAATAACTCCCCACCCCCACTCTTAAAAAGAAGCATTGTCCTCAATACAAAAATAAAAGCATAAAATGGGAAAAAGGAAAGCTTCTCTGGATTTAATTCGTGTTTGGAGCAGTATTCGCTATAAATATCCCCTTGTCATGAATGAAAGCTGGAGTAGACACTAAACAAAAAAAATAATTCCCTTGAGATAATAAGAAAAACAAGAATATTGTAGAATAATAATCCTACAATACTCAGGAAAAAACTTACTCCCTTAAGAGAATATACGACAAAAAGAAACGAAAACACCATGACAAAAATGAAACCTAAAATGTCTAACCAGTAAAAATAACTAAACTATTCAAGAAATCAACTGCAAAATTAAAAGACCAACAAAATGTCCCTAAACATAGGGCATTAAACATATAAAGACTCATGGAGCATTTGGCCCCAAATCCTGTTGAAAAGGAGGAAAAGGTGGAAATGTCGATGGGTCCTTTCCTCGCTCCCTTTCAAAGTACTATTTCATCAGCTTAACTTATCAATTAAGTCGATTTCCCGCACTAACAACATAATAAAACTAAGCTAACCTTTAAAACTAAAATAAACAAAAATTAAATTGCAAAAATTAAATAACGAAACAAAATTAAAATAGACATGGGTTGCCTCCCACGCAACGCCTTTGTTTACTGTCATTGGCTCGACTTGATGCTCATCCTCACAAATCAAGTAACTCCCATATGGTTGAGGAATCCAAGGATCTTCCGCTTCACTATTTTCACAAATGATGGATTCAATCTCCTTTGTTCTTTTAGAACCTGAACAAGTTGCTCTTCTTGCGAGTTGCTAAGTTGATTTGAGATGATCACCTCTACTTATCCTACAAACATATATATTTAAGGTGATCAGGAAGGCGATTGTAATCCAAAATTGTTCCCTGCACAACAAATAACTTCAATTTCTTGTTAGAAATTGGTAAAGCATTAGGACCTCTATTACTTGTTTGCTGCAATAAGTCCTTATTCTTTTCCTGGAGATGTTCTTCAAGGTTCGTATCCACCTCCTGATTATTGCCATATCCATGAATTTCTTGTATTGGAGGCTTGCACACATCAATTTAATTAAACAAGTTTAGTATGGTTAGACGGTTCAACATCATCATAAATGCTAAATTTAACACTTGTATCACCAAATTCCATACTAAGAGTGCCATTAAGAATATCTATCTTGGTTTGGGAAGTGGCTACAGAAATGGTCTTCCTAACAAAATATGAGTATTAGAAACACCTTGTTCTATTTCTAGAACATAAAAATCAGCAGGAAAAACTAGACTTCCCACTTGAACTAAGATATCCTTGTTGGCCCCAAAAGCAACCTAAGAGGGGGGGGTGAATTAGGTTATCTCTAAAAAGAAATCTTTTTATGTGCTTAATGGAAATTCGAACTTTATGCCCCAAATGAAAACTTAAGCACAAATGAATACAATAGATATTCAACAATTTAAGCTTAAAGAACAAATAAGAATATTGAGATTAAGAGAATCAAACCAAACTCCCTAGCTTCTCAAGCTTGGAGCTTACAACTACAAAGAGCTTCTTACAAGGCAACTACCAAGTTCACAACTTGAAGTTCAACCACTAAAAGTCTCTTCAAAGTAGGTGAGACAATAACCTCTTGTACACAAATGAGGATCACTCTTGCTCACACTAATTTCCTTTAGTTGAGCCAAGAGTTTTACTCTCACAACCTCCTGATTCTTTGTTACAATTGTTATCTCTCCACTCTTACACTTGAAGAACTTTTACACTTCTAAGCTCTTTTCACACTACCTACACTATTACAACACTTGTACCCACTATTTCTCCCAAATAGCTCAAGAATTATTTGTAATCAATGTAGAAGTCTCTTTTTCTTAAATCAGACCTAGGGGTATTTATAGTTGTCAAATATCACTTCTAACAACTTCCCAACGGCTATTTTCTGTTTACTGGAAAACTAGCCGTTGGACCTTTCGGACGGCCGATGCAGCAAGAGTGCGTCCGACACTGCGTCCGTTCTCTGAGGGTATTCGTTCGGACGTCCGAGGATGCGTCCGAACATGCGTCCGATCGAAGCGAAGTCTTCTGGCAAAATATCGGACGCTGTTCTTCGTCCGAGGCTTGCTTCAATTTCTTTGTGTCGGACGATTACCATCGTCCGAAGCTCTGTCATTCTTGTTTTGTTCGGACGATCATTTGCGTCCGAACAAACCTATTTTTCTGCGTACACTTGTTATCAAACCATTAGTATGATTTGGTCATCATCAAAACATGATTAACATAACTGGGGTTCAACAATCTCCCCCTTTTTGATGATGACAAATCAATTGGACAATTCAAAAAATAACCATAAAATATGAAGTACTACACAAGAGAATTTGTCTATTATTTCTCCCCCTTTGGCATTATCAAAACATAAGAGAAATAATGTAATTTAAGCTCCCCATAAGTTTATTCTCTCCCTTGAAAGATGAATATAATGAGTACATGGAGAATGAGTCAAGTTGTACAAAACAATTCTTCCGTTTCAAGAATATGTGTTCCATAAGAAATGAGAGAATTTATGCAAAGAATAAGGACCAAAACCTTTTTCGCTCATTCCTTACCAAAAGCATCATCAAAACAATGAAGCAAGTGTGATGCAATTTTCTGCAAAATAATTCAAAAGAAATTTGAATGCTCCCCCTTTCTTTTACAAGTTGTGACTTATTATAGAAAAAAATGGGGATACAATATTGATTTCCTAGCATTCTAAATAAATTTAAACACAACATAGTTCAACTTGATAAATGAAAGCACACAAAATTTTAGATGTTACCCATTTCAATATCATTTTAGCTCATATGCCTTGAACACCCTTCAAAGATAATCTATCTTGAATTCCTTAGTGCTCTTCAAGCATACCTACATGCAAAGTTAAGTAACAACTTTTGGTACCCAAACTTTCTTGGGTCCAATTGGATTAATAGCATGCTTAATCACCCAAATAGAGTTTATTCCCAATTTTTCATTTCTTTTAACATAACAATTTTTCTTTATATGGCCATGTTGATGACAATAATTACAAATAATATTCTTATGGCCATAAAAGAAGATTTAGATTTAACAAAGCACAAATCATTTTTTCTAAAGGTGATAAAATTTATACACATCTAGATGTGTATAAGAGACAGCCTCACTTCAAAAACATTTTCTTAACACTTTCTAGATTGCTTTTCTAGATGTGTATAAGAGAAGATTGTTAATTCAAAGTAACATCAAGATCATGAATCTCTTGTAATAATGAAGATTGAGATTCCATGATCTTGTTGTTTTCCAACAAATTTTCTTTCAAAACATCATTTTCTTTTGTCAAAGAATTATTTTTATTCACAAGTTTTGAAGTTGGCAGACAATAAAGTATTAACTTTAATTTTTAACTCTTTGTTCTTAGCATATGATTCTTCCAAACATTCATGCATTTTAAAAATAAATGATTCAACATCATCATCATCATTATTACATGAATCATCACAAGAATCACAACTAGAGGATACCTTTTTATCGCCAAGTGCCATAAAAGCCATTTGAGCCTCCTCATATTCTTCTTCAACCTCTCCATCAGAATTGCAATCATCCCAAGTGATTTGGAAGTTGTTGAAGTGAGGCTTCCTAGAGTCTTTAAGGACAGGATGAAGAAGAATATGATGATTCTCAAAAGAGGAGCTTTTAAGGCACTTCTTGTAAAAACATTTCAACTTGTATAAGAACAGAATGAGGTTAGAGAATTGATCAATGAATCAATAGGCATAGAATTTAAATTTTTAGACTCTTCTATGGCAATGGATTTAGATTCCCATTCCTTAGGTAAAGCATTCAAAATTTTTCTATTCTTTTCACCCATGGAATGTTCTTTACCCAAACCTTCCAAATCCTTTACCATATCATTGAACCTACAATACATCTTGTCAATGTTCTCATGAGGTTCCATTTTGAAGGATTCATATTTAGCCACAAGAAGTGACTTCTTTTGCTCTCTAATATCTTCACTTCCTTCATGGATTTCTTTCAATTTGTCCCATATCTCCTTGGCCGATATGCACCCTTTCACTTTAGAAAACTCATCTGCATCCAAAGCATTATACAAAATATTAATGGCTTTAGCATTTAAAGATAAGTTTATTTTATCTTGTGCATTTAACTCATATCTAGTCTTAGGCCTTAATCTATTTTCATCAAAAATATTAGCTTCTAAAGGACCTTCACAAATAATATATATAGTGTCCATAAATCAATATCATTAGATTGAACAAAAATTTTCATTCTATCCCTCCAAAAAGCAAAATTAATGCCATTAAACACGGGAGGTCTAATGATAGAATGCCCCTCTAAAAACAAAGAATTATTGGTTGCCATAATGATTTTTACTCAAAAGCGGTTAAGCTCAATGTATGAGACCAAGCTCTGATACCAATTGTTGGCCCCAAAAGCAACCTAAGAGGAGATGTTGAATTAGGTTATCTCTAAAAAGAAACCTTTTCTTATGCACATAGAGGTGTATTCGAACAGATGCCCCAAATGAAAACTTAAGCACAAATGAATACAATAGATATTCAACAATTTAAGCTTAAAGAACAAATAAGAATATTGAGATTAAGAGAATCAAACCAAACTCCCTAGCTTCTCAAGCTTGGAGCTTACAACTACAAAGAGCTTCTTACAAGGCAACTACCAAGTTCACAACTTGAAGTTCAACCACTAAAAGTCTCTTCAAAGTAGGTGAGACAATAACCTCTTGTACACAAATGAGGATCACTCTTGCTCACACTAATTTCCTTTAGTTGAGCCAAGAGTTTTACTCTCACAACCTCCCTTTGTTACAATTGTTATCTCTCCACTCTTACACTTGAAGAACTTTTACACTTCTAAGCTCTTTTCACACTACCTACACTATTACAACACTTGTACCCACTATTTCTCCCAAATAGCTCAAGAATTATTTGTAATCAATGTAGAAGTCTTCTTTTTCTTAAATCAAACCTAGGGGTATTTATAGTTGCCAAATATCAGCTTCCAACAACTTCCCAACGGCTATTTTCTGTTTACTGGAAAACTAGCCGTTGGACCTTTCGGACGGCCGATGCAGCAAGAGTGCGTCCGACACTGCGTCCGTTCTCTGAGGGTATTCGTTCGGACGTCCGAGGATGCGTCCGAACATGCGTCCGATCGAAGCGAAGTCTTCTGGCAAAATATCGGACGCTGTTCTTCGTCCGAGGCTTGCTTCAATTTCTTTGTGTGACGGACGATTACCATCGTCCGAAGCTCTGTCATTCTTGTTTTGTTCGGACGATCATTTGCGTCCGAACAAACCTATTTTTCTGCACACTTGTTATCAAACCATTAGTATGATTTGGTCATCATCAAAACATGATTAACATAACTGGGGTTCAACAATCCTCTACAATTCCCTTAGGATAGGCTAAAGATCTGTCAGCCAACTGAATTACCACACCAGTTTTACTCAATGGTCTAATTTTCAATGCATCATTCGCAGAATATGACATTACGTTAACAGAGGCACCTAAATCCAGCATGGCCTCTTCAAAGTGTGTATTTCCTATCTTACAGGGAACAGAGAACATACCTGGGTCCTTACGCTTTTTCGGTTGGGATTTTTTAATAATAGACGATACATTCCTCCCAATCTCTACCTTTCTAACTTTCTTCTCATTTTTCTTTCATTTGTGGGTACACAATTCCTTTAAAAACTTAGCATAGCTAGGTATTTATTTAATAGCAGAATCTAGAGATCTAATAACGGAATATTTACCTCGCACTTACGAAACGTATCATATAACTCTATATCTGGATCCTCCTTTGAAAAATCTTTCAATGCCTCAGGAAATGGGGGTTCGGGCTGATATTCTGGCCATACAGGAACACCTTTGTCATCACTGCCGCTGCTTCTATTCTCACTTGGGACAACCTCTTTTTCAGCTTTGGTCTCCTTCTTCTCTGCCTTAACACGTTTAGGAACTATGTTGCGTTGCACTTCTCTTTGATACTCCTCAACATAATTGCACTCACGTTCTCATTGGGGCTGAAGATTATTTGAGACGGCAACTTTCTAGTATTATGCTATTCCTACAGGCTAATTGCAGTCGCCATTTGTCTCATTTGGTGCTGCAACTACTGAATACTGGCCTTGGTATCTTGTTGAAATTACATTGTATTAGGCGTTAAAATATTTAGCATTTGCTCTAAAGACTTATCAGAATGATTATTCAGATTAGCTTGTTGTCTTGAGCAAATGGGGGGCCTATAGGCAAAATGGTTGGAAATTTTGCCTATTTTGTTGATGTTGAGGTTGTGTTGGATTCCCATCTCTCAGATTAGGATGATCCCTCCATCCAGGATTATACGTGTTAGAGTAGGGATCATAATTTATTTGTGGTTGCCCTAGAAATCCTCCCACCGCATTTACTTGCTCATAGGGCTCCTCTTGTAATGTAGGACACATGTCTGTTGAATGTCCCTCGTTTGAGCAAATGCTACAGGGTTGTGCCATCTGTGCCGTTCCTAAAGCCAATTATCGTACAAAAGAAGTCAACTAACCATTTGTTGTTCTAAAGATGAAACATTTACCTCGTTCACACGTTTGAGAGGTTGATCACATCGTGTCCCGAACTTTTGAGAACGCTTAGCCATATTCGATATAAGTTCACGAGCAGCGTCTATGGTCAAATTATCCAACGCCCCTCCACTCACGGCGTCAACCATATTCCTCTCATTTGGAAACAAACCTTCATAAAAATATTGGATTAATAAGGAGTCACTTAATATCTGATGATGTGGACAGCTTGCACACAATTTCTTGAAGCGCTCCCAGTACTCATACAAGGACTCATCAGTGAACTGCCTTATGCCACAAATTTCCTTTCGAATATTTGCAGTTCGAGAGGCTGGAAAATACTTACACCAAGAATAGTCTGTTCATCTGCATCCAAGTTGTAATACTTCCTGAAGATAAATTGAATAACCAATCCTTCGTCCCATCCTTAAGCGAGAACAGGAATGCTTTCAATTTAATATGCTCATCTGACACTCCAATGGGTCTCATACTTGTGCAAACTACATGGAACTCCTTAAGATGCTTGTTTGGATCTTCACCTGGCATTCCATGAAAAGAATGTAATAGATGGATTAAACCAGATTTTAATTCAAATGTGACATTTGCATCTAATTCAGGATATGTAATGCATAAAGGTTGTTGGTTTAAAGTGGGCGTTGTTAATTCTCTCAAAGTTCGTTGCATTTTTGTTCGTCTCTTCCTGTTGTTCCTTATCACCTTTTTGCAAAGATAAAATTGAACAACTGTTCTTCCCCTAACTGTCTCTCTCTTAATTATTTCCCCAATTTGAGTTACGTTCTTTATATTTCTGGATCAAATTAAAATTCAACTTGTCCAGCAGATCGTAGCACTGGCATACACAATTAGCTGAAAAATAAAAATAAAATAAAATAGAAGAAAAGAAAAACTGAAATAAATAGCACAAAAATAATTCAATCCGTTCCCGGCAACAGCGCCAAAATTTTGGTGAAATGCTGTCATAGACACCCAAAATTAACAACTCTCAATAATAATGTAGTAGTGGCGAGTCAAGTTCGTCCCACAGAGAACAGAGTTTATTCTTGAACTAAATGAAAATGGGGGTTTTCTTGAATGCTTTTGAACTAAAAATTAAAATAGTAAAATAACTAAAGAGAATTTGATGTAAGGAAATTCTTGGTTTCGATCATATCCACATGGCAATTTTACTAGTCGATCCTTGACACACAGGATAATTCAATTCTATAGCAAGCACTACTATTGAAAAATTAATCCAAATTCCAATTCAACGTTGATTCTTGTTTTTTTCTAAAGTTGGTTAATTTTCAATATGCGATCCAGTTAACCCTAACCATTAATTTAATCTAGACACCAAAGATTAATTAATAGAAGCATTAAAATCAACAAGAACAATTAGACTAATTAAACATAAACACACGCGGTTATGCCAATTAGATGTTTATTTTCCTTAAATTCAATAACACTAAGCAATTATCAAATTCAGTTGCTTCATAGATTGAATTAAACACACGCGGTTAAAACAATCTAGTAGTAGATTAATTCTAATAACTTAATTATTTTGCAGCAATAATAAGTTAAAAAGAACAATCATAAAATTAATTGCAGAAAAATAATCAATACTTGATATATAATTGAATATGTTCAAGAACAAAGAGTCTCACAACATAGTAGAATTGACCATGGCTTCAATTCCTCGACCAAGAAAAAGGTTTAGGCACTAAGTGCCATGAAAGAATAAAGTCTTAAGAATTTCTCTACTGAAAACCCTAGCTATAACGTGAAAATAAAGTGTCGATGCTTTTTCTCTCACTCTACATGGGGTATTTATAATGAGTACTTAGGGTTACAATTAAGGTCTACGGATAAGAACATTAAATCGGCTGAAAAAGGGTCCGATCAGGTAAGGAAATATGCCAAAAATCCAAAAATACGCAATACTTCTGTCTCGGGCGCACATGCACTGCCTATTAGAGCTGGAAATTCCTCCTTTGGTCATAGCGCACATGCGCTGCACAACCCTAGCGCATGTGCACTGGACCATCACTTTCGGCTTTGATTTTAGCCCTGATGCATACCGAATTTGGAAAAAATCAAAACATGAAAGTTGTAGATCTATGTCTTAGCTTTCAAAAAAAATCTTAAATCACCTAAATTGGAGATTATATACGAAAGTTATGCTGAATCTACCAAACTATATCAGAATTGCTCCTCGCAGGTGCACATTTTTCAACCTTGCAATTTTGAACAAGATGCCCTATAGAATCCCGCAAAACTCAAAATATAAAAGTTGTAGAATTCTTCAATAGCTTTCCAAATCATCCAAAATTATCTCAATCAGATCTTTGGACTCAAAAGTTATGCTTGAAATACAAAACATCATCCAAAATGGCTTCATACTCATGCATAGTCCGCCCTTAGCATTTTCTTTCATCTTGTCCATCTTTTTCAGCTCTTTTTCACTTTAACCCTACAAAAACTAAGAATAACCAAATTAAGCTCAGTGATAACTCAAATCTTGCTTACAACACATAAAAACATGGTAAATGACACATAAAATATAGCACAATTATGAACTTATCAAGCCATTAATTAGTTTTTCTCATAGTCAAATTGTTTTTTTCTTATTAGTTGATTATATACCAAACAATTGGAGAAATACTTCAATTACTTGGGATCCTGGTTTTAATTAGCGGTGGCGACTGGAGAGACAGAGGCTGTGTGAACAGCTACCCGAATGACCTCAATTACTTAGGATATTTTAGTGGTTTTAAAAGAGGCAGCCACCCCTTTTACGCTTGTATGTCTCCGTCCAAAAGATATAAGGAGTATTAGCTACTGCCCCACTGATTTTCTCTAAAATAAAATACGTGACTTTCGATAATTATATAGTCACTATTTTTGTTTCTAAATTTAATTGTGTTCTAATAATTTTCCGTAGTTGTATGAAATACGTGACAAGTTGTCAATATTCCTCTCATTTTATTTTTTCACCCTTTTTCATATTTATTTTGATAAATATATATCATAAATTTGTGCAATTTAAGTTGTTATCAATGTAAAAATTGGAATTTATATAGTGAAAATTTTTGAGTCATGTAATAAACAAATTTGAAAGATTGAGCCTAAAATATGTTTGATAAGATACTAAAAAATAGTCTAAGAAGAAGGTTTTGAGGCATATTAGAAACTTAATGTGTAAAAAAAAAAAAAAAAAAAAAGAAAAATGAAATCAGCACACTCGACTATATGACCATATTAATATTAAAAAACGCAATAACAACCGAGGACAAATAATAGATATACTGTTGCTTAGTATTATACAAGATTTATGGAGAAAAACTTGCACCAACTGAGAGAAATTTATGGCTATGCTAATGTTTTAGTACTACTCTTAAGACTTTTATCTAAGCCATTTTAGCCCTAATATGAAATAAACACTTAAAATTTTTACCCAAGCCAATCTAACACTTTAAACCCTAATATGAAATCATCCATGGATTGCCACCATACTATTGCTCATTTTCGTATTTTGTCTCAATGTCTCTTACCACTCTCAACCCTAAAATCTGCTATTTGATGAATGTAATATTAGTTAAATGTTATACTTATTCAACTTTTGAGCTATTATCATAAAAACAAAAGAATTTGCATTTTACTACGTCATCATGAAACACCCAACAACATATGACAAATGTTGGGGCATCATATTACCGATGAACAATATCACATTAACCTAATATTTTGCTCTTTTGATAACAAAATATCGTGTTATATGAATTAGTGGTCCTACATACTATCAATCATAGTTTGTAGAATTGGGATTTTAGGTAGGATCAATTTGGTTCTGTCAGAATCGGATCGTAAATCGGATTGTAGAATTGTAAGATCCTACCAAAAATATCTAAACTAACAAAATAATGTATTTTTAAGCTAATAAATAACAAATATCATGATAAAAATTATATAATTTGTAAATTAAGTATGAAAATATATCATTTTGACCTATTTTATGAAACGTACGTATAAGAAAATGAAAGTAATGAAGTTGAAAAAATGAATTGAATAATAGAATCTCCATTTCTTTTGCAATGTTTTCAAAAAAAAATTTTGCAATAATTTCTAATACATTTTGATCAAATTTTTTTTCTCACATACATCACATAAAAAGAGATGCTATAGTACTTTTTTCAAATAATATTTAGAATAATATCCTAATTAAATAATGACCATCTAAATAGAGGATATTTTAGAATGAGTAAGCCAGGAGACAGAAAGAAAGTATATGCAAATTAAATTAAAGAACATATTTGTTAACAACATGAAATTCGGAGAAGATCTCAAGGAGCATCACAACTTTGGATTTGTCTCAAAAGATTATAAGATTAGCTAGACTATCCTCAAACTGCTTGTATGATAATTAGATCTTCTCAAATGGGTAATGCCTCTAAATAGTCTAGTGTAAAAATTTCGCAAAATCAATAAGAATTTACCTCTTTTTCCTTAAAAAAAAAACAATATTAAGCACAAGAAGATAAAAGTCTAAGAAATAAATTAAAATAACTAGTAGCACTAACTAATATACTAATACATAATTTTTAAAACAAAATTTATAGGGAAGATTTCTTAATTACGTTCTGTAATTATGTTTAAATTTTAATTTTTTTGTATTTTATATGCGTCACATCTTAAAAAATATTCCAGTATTAACTTTTTAAAAGATTTTCTTAAATAGATGTTGAGTTTAACTAAGTCGTAGTTTTGTTAATTTCACACAATATCATATTATATCCATCCATTTGAAAGGATAAAATATTTATTAAGTTTTATGAAGATATAATTGGATAATTACCATTTTGCTAAGGAAATTTCGCAATCCTGACAAGCATAGTGTTTGGAGTTTGGACTTTTAAAAAGGAATTTGGTGGTTGGACTAATGTAAATAGGTCACAAAACAAATTTATCTCTTTTAGAACATGAAACAAAAAAAAGCCCAAAAAGTTAGAAGGCCCAAAAAGCTTATTTTCGTAGGATCGGGTAGGATCGTACGATCCTACGATCCACTATATGATCCTACGATCCTAATCCGATTGTACAAAGTTTTTTATTTTAGCAACGATCCTAGTCATTTTGGCATTCTAGAATCATAGGATCATACAATCCTACGATCCAATATCGCGATTTTAACAACCATACTATCAATTGTATATTTGTTGCCTCAAATTTTAGAAAAAATCTTTATTTAGTCCCATTTTACCAATCCACCTTTTATCTCCATAGAGGGATCAAATTGGCAATGATCTCAAAATAAAACTAGAGAACTGAATTTTATTAGAGAATAAAAAAATGGGTTAGTAAAAATGTTGTGGGATCAAACAAGGGATTCCCCTTCTCCTTGCCCCTCACAAAATCATTAGGATCGGACTGAAATTTGAGAGTAAAGAAAACAAAACAACTATATGGATTCTAAGGGCCATCAACCCGTCAACTCGAAAAACCAATTGAACTGATCCGACCATAATCGAAAAAAGAGGGTACCTGAACCGCATTCTAAAACCGAGTTGGATAAAGGGTCGGGTACCGGGTCACATTTTAGTGACCTGTAGGGTACCCGCCTGGTCCATTTCAGGGGTAATTTTGTAAATTTGGTTAATAATTCATTAGAAATTAATACTTACTAGGGTTATTGATAGTCTTGCACCTCTTCTTCTTTAGTTCTTCTTTAGCTTCTCACCTCTTCCTCGTCTTCCCTTCCTCTTCTTTAGTTGTGTTGTAATGTTCTTTGTCTAAGGCTCTTGTTAAGCCTTAATAAAGCTTGTCTGTTGTCTGTTACATTGTGTTTGTGATTTAATTATTGTTGCTACTGGCCTGCTGCTAGTTGCTAGTTTGTTACTGTTGAAATGTAATGTTGGAATGTATTTTGTATTTACACTTAATTGAGAAATTAACTTATTTACCTATCATTAGTTAAATTTTTCATATTTTGTTGCCAGTGAGGGTCGGATACATGGTCAATTCAATCCTCTTTTGTGGGTATCTAGCCTACTACGTACCTACTCTGAATGGACGGGTTAGAAAGTCAGAACTTTTTTGACTCGGTTAGTGAGGGTTGGGTACCGTTTTTAACTCATAGACTGGGTACGTAGTCCATGACTACCCCTAATGGATACTACCATACCAAAACAAAAGCTTTTTTAATGTCAAGAAGAGAATCCAATCTTAAATTCAACGAAAAGCACTAAGAAAGGGGGAAACGCATAAACTACCCTGCACCAAATGAAGAAAGACTTGTTAATAATTCAAAAGAAATTAGTTTTGTATCAAATACCATTAAGGGAAAAATTGTACGATCAATTGGCCCAATAACTGGGGAAAATTTTTATTATGGAAAGGTCTAAGTAGCATGCTAAGTGGTATTTCCAAACCAATGAGATTTCACTATTTAAAGTGACAGATCTAAAAATAAAATGAATTGGTGGTTTACTATTTAAAATATTAAAATTTCATTGATTTGGAGATACTACTTGACATTGTCACTTGATAAAATTTTCCTATAATAAAGATTTTCCTTGGTAAGAGTGTCGTGCTAATGCTAAGGTTGCAGGTTTGAGACTTGCACGGCTAAAAAATTTGCCTTTTTCTACTAATTTCGGATATGGTTTTTACTTTTACTCCTCCAATGCCTAAACTACTGCTTTACCCCCTTTCATTTTTTCCATTCCATCCGTTTCCGCATAATCCTCAAACTCCCCAAAAATGTTATCCATGACTACTCTATAAACGAATATGAGCCGATTGCCTTTCCCGAGTCTTCACTCATAATTCGTTTTTTAGAAAGTTATAACTACTTTTTTGGGGGAACTTGCTTGTTTCAAATTTCAATTTTATTATCTGCTAGACTTCTTAGGGTAAATTTGAGACTAAGTTTACTTCTTTCCTTTTCTGTTCAATTCTATTTTAAGTGCTAGATAAGTATCTTAAACTAGGAGGCAAGACCGCGCGTTGTGCCGTGGATAAAAAGATAATATAAAATGTCCAAGATGTTCACTTAATTTAAATATTATGTATAATAAATATTATTAAGGAAAGAAAAGTTTACATTAAAACAGTGAACTGGCGATTGAGTAGGAACAAATAATGGTGTAATTTTGTTACACCTCCTAAATTAAAACTTCAACTCCATAATGAAAGCTTGTTAAAACACTCATGTCAAATTCCACAAACATTCTGATTCTTCACCTGTCCATCTGCAAGAATAGAAAGATATATATTCATGAATTTGATCATTGGATATGAATATCTAGTTGGGGGACTTCATGAATAAGACAGACATGCATAATCGAAGCCCCACTACCAGCAAATAAATCATACCTCCAGCATGCTGTCTAATCAAATATTCCTATCAAAGTAGCCTTTGGAAGAATAAAGTTAGATAAACTGGACAAAATTAACTAAAATATGTTATGAAGATAAAGGATAAACACAAATATAGGCTTAGCTAGTATATGAATAAAGAAATTGAATGGCATCTAATCAACTTCCATGAATGCAAGTTGATTTCAAATTTAATATCAAAGAAAAAGAAGGTATGAAGAAAAGATAAAAAAAAATATATAAAGAATGGATGCATGAACCTATCATGTGAAACATCCATTGTATTCTGTCATTTAGCTTCCAACCAAAAAATCTTAGTAACATATACCAATATTAATAATAGTAATTATTTCGGCAATTCTTCCATGCATTTCACATTGACAGGTGTATATAGAGCACAAGTATCATCTAGAGTAAGCAAATAAAAGAATTTCAAGCTATTTAGTTACTTAAATAGATATTAATATTAATGAAACCAAAATTCTCAAAAATCATGTGCCATGATCGGAGATGGAAAAGTTCATAAACAATTTTAGACCATTATGGTTCTTGCTTACTCTTTTAACCAGTATGTCAATAAACTCATCAATCCCTATGCCGTAACAAACAAGGAGCAGAAGATGTTTCAAGCATCTAGCTTGCCAAACTGGAAGAATTCTAACTATAAAAGTCCGAACAATGAGAGGGGAATTCAACAATTAGATAGCCAAATTCAAGGTCTCTCATGCATGCAATATTTGCAGTAATAAGACTCTTCGGAAATAAATTCTAGACTACACCTACTTTATACGATATGTTAGATCAAGAAATGCATTAGACACCATCCAAAGTTTGCATAATGTAAATACAACTATATGTTATTCACCAATATGCAAGCATAATTCAAAAAATACAGAGATTATGAAACTAACTATCAATTTTTCTAATTTCATTATTCCATTCCATAATTTCTTCAATGCATAACCAGTCTCAAACTCATCGATACATTGTACATATATATCATATCAAGTCATGCACTCCGACAAATAGTGTGACTTTTCATATTCCCACATGTTAGTAGAATAAACACCTGAAAAACACTCTAAAGTTGCAAAAGTAAGTTTTTTTTTTTTTTTTTTGTTGGGGCAAAAGCTAGGTGCTAAGATAGAAAAAATCTATTTCTATGGAGGCGTTGAACCAAACAATTACTAATAACTAAGAATAAGTAAGAGAAAGCATGCAAGTTGGCTTAGAAAGTATCTTAGGAAAAACAACCTTTTCTTACTAGAATTAATCCAAACATATATGAACTTGTTACATGAAAAATATGTATAAAGAAGACGTACATTGCTTAAAATGAGTTAAGAGGGAAAATCAAAATCATGGAACTCGGATCCATTTACTAATTTTAAAATCCATTAAATATGCAGATTCAATGATTTTGTAACTTCTTGCAACTGTTTTGCAATTGTTAAATGGTCTTCCATATCAAAATTATCTCATCCCTATACTTTCTCTAATACGACTCATATGTTCTCTACACTGACCAAAAAAAATGTAATAAGATAGGAAAAAATTGGAAAAAAAACAAGGATGTAGTACTTTGTCGAGTAATGGCTTAGATCAACAAAAGTTCAGGCAAAAAAGGAACAACACCAGTCATGGCTGCAATGCAATTGCATTAGAAAGAACTCTCATCCCAAAATTTCATCAGAGTTACCATGCCAAGAGATACAGGATGATGTCCCTCATAGCTGACATGCATACAACCAAGAATCATCATAGCCAAACCACAAACTTCTAGCTAATTCATTTTTAAAGTTCGCTATTTTCAGTCTCAAAGCTTCTAACTTGGCGGCTCAGGATCATCATAACCACCTTAATTACCAATTGGAATCATTAAACAACCAAAAGAATAAAAAGAATTCCATAAAAAATTATTGTCCCCCATCTGGGTAAATTTCTTTTAGCTTTTCTATTAACCACATGGCCTCCAAAGGAGGCTTTAGGTTATTTGTATGGATTCACATAAGTAGCACATGGACAAACAAACTTTCAGCACCAATATAAGCCTCTACCGTCAAGAGGGGGGAAAAACAACAATAACAAATAACATAATAAAATTTATAAATTTCAATAGGATACAAGGAAAAGTCATAAAAATAACCGAAAAAAATGTCAGAAATAATTAGCAACAACAAAACATGAACTAAAATTATTCAACTACTATACTTTATTGTTTTCTCAAATAGTTAGTCATAATTATGAAGAAGACAATAGGGAATGTGAAGAGAGAGAAAAAATTTGATAACCAGGATATTGCATCATCTAAATATAAAATATAAAACCAATCAATTAAAAAAAAAATCTAACATATAAAAAGAGAGATAAATGAAAAAATTTTAACATCTTTGTCACTATTAATGCAATTATTCCCTTTCAAATCAGCCAAAAGTACGATTCACAAAATCAATGTCACCTTCATTAATCAGTAATCACAATTCCTGGATTTAGTATTACTTTTTTTATCGGGCATTTATATTCATGTAATTTTGTTATCACCATTAAAGTGAATGACATATTCAAGCTAAAGCCAACACAAGCCCTAAAGAGGAAATTAGCTGAAAGATCAAAAAAAATTTAAGCGGAAAAAAAAAGAATCATAGTCAGACATCCATTGACCCTTTGTTTGCAATACAGTAACACATGTTAAAAATGACATTATAAAATAAAACCACGTGGTTAAAATTTGATTCTCATCCTTGAAGGTACAACAGACTACATTGCATAAAGAGAGAGGGATGGAAAAAAGAAGAACTGGACCTTTGCAATCATACATAGAAGTTCCTCATATATAGGACAAACAACATGCTTGTGATAGACTTGGCATACTTCAGCTCCAAAACCATTATGAGGCAGCCAAGTACCAGGAGCAAAACTGATTGACTTTGCACAACTTTGTCTTGTAGATTTAAAGACAAAGAGTAAATGTTCCCAACACCATATGCAACAAAATGACTCAAGACCTCTAATGAACCAAAAGTTAATCAAATTTTGCTTACCCAGGTTGAATCCTCCATGATAAGATCATAACAATGTAATGATAAAAGTTTTCATACTCCTAAAGAAAAGAATTGTAAAAATTAATAAATCACATAGAACGCCAAAGGAAAAGGGAAAATTCACTTGAGTTTCAAGAGTATAGACACACTTCCACAAATTTGGTAGCACACAAGGGTGGAAACTGAAAGTACATAAACACATTTCCACACATTCACACACACTTCCATAGTTTCAAGAGCATAGACACACTTTGACAATCAAAGTTCCCTAACCAGCCAGGCTCCTATTTAATTGTACTTTTTCCTTCTTAAGATTCAATGAGTTTATCAACATCATTATTTTTTAAAAATTATTTTATTATGTTTTTTCTTATATTTTGATTGACCCAACTAAAGACATAATAAGTTCTTAATGAATTTCGAAAAACTCTAGTAGCTTGACAACAAACCACTTGATTACACGTGTATTATGAAATTAAAAGCACAATGCTATTTTTACCCTCAAGCGTGTGTAGCTCAAAGCTGTTTTTACCGTCAAACATGTCTAGCTTTCACAGAAAATATATATGAAAATAGAGTAGTTTCTTCTCCATAAGCTTATAAAGCTGGAAAAAAAAAGATTATCCAGACTTTTCAAAGCAAACAAGCAGACTTTTTCTTAACAATCTCTATTTTGTTCTTCAAAAACATATCTTCTAGCGAGTTTTTTCATCCATTAAATAAACCTTCTTACTATTAGTTAGAGAAAAGATATCAAATTTTTAAAATGGATAAAAACCAAGATCTTAAACAAAAAATCCAGTAGATGGATAAAAAATAACCATCTAAAAATACTAAAAAATTCAAAAAAATAATCTAAGAATACCTTGAAAAATCAAAGTCCGTATATGGTTGTTGATGAGCCAAAAACCACTGCATCCTTTTTTGTTCACGCAAGAAAATATCAATGTTCTCCTGCAACATCACAAAAAAAAAAAAAGAGTAAATCAAAAAAATTAACTACAAAAGAGTCAAAAAAAAAAGGAAAAAAATGCGAAGGATAAGGAGATCTAAAACGGTAGAGTAGAAGGGGGTAAAATCCATCATTTTTCACGTTATACTCAAAAAAATTTAAAACAAAAATACAAAACAACAGTCTAAGGATAGGGAGATCTGAAACGAAGAGGAGGAGCCTTCGTCAGTAGCATGGGCAACATGCCAGGTCTGGTTGCAGCGGTTTGGTTATGGTGAGTGAACGGAGGTTTTAATGAATGAAGGGAGAAGAGAGAGAGGTAGTAGTAGCGGGGGAGTTTGTAAAACCAATGGACAATAAGATGAAAAACCAAAACCCTCAAAATTCATGATAATTACAAAAGAACCGGGAAAAAGTCATGTGAAAGCACGTGAAAAACGACTACCAAAAGTTGCTCAAAAAACTTAACTTCCTCTTTATACTATATGTTAATAAAAAATAAAAAATAAAAACTCTGTACATTATTATTGTTTGTCTTGAATTAGCCAACAATTTTCATACCGCTCGAGAATTACTCATCAAAATTTTCGCTGATGATGTAGAGTTGTGGACGTATCTTTTGGCCAATAATTTTGGCATTTCACACAAAGTTTTACTTATGACTATCAATTGAGATTTGTGTGGCGGGTTTTGTAAAGCTCAAATTCAGCTCAAAAATTTATTTAGGTTCGGATCTTAATTGGGCCGATTCAAACTCACGAATGTGAAATTCACATTTGACTCACAAATTTATTCGAGTTTCAAGTTTTAATCTAGTTGGCCCAATCTCACATTATCCAACAAAAATTTTTATAGTTTATTTGTTAAAATTTTATTTTTATACCCCGTCAATAAAATATGGAATAGTTTGTACTACTTAATCAATAAACAACTATTAACTAAATTATTGAGGCACAGCATTTTAACTAAATTGACTAATGATGTTGGGTTATTGTTTACTCATCTGAATCTAGGTAAGTTAATAGAATATTAGAATCATTATCCATTTAATTCACATAAAATTAAGTAGTACTATTTAATTTAGAATAAAATAAATATTTTATATATGTGTGTGTGGGCCGGGCTTTGATCGGGCCGGACCTAATAAAGTTTAAACTTGGCTCACAAATCAACCGGGCCTAATATTTAGGCTCAAACTCAATCCAACTCACTTTAATATAAGGTTCGACACTTTATTTGTCAGGGCAGGCGGGTGAGTTCGAGGCAACCCGGCCCCATTGATAGTCTTAGTTTTAGGCACTCTACTCCTTTTTTTTTTTCGCTTAAAAATGACCTAAAACACTCATAACCTTTTAGATTAGGAATCTCCCTTTCACATATTTAGTACTAGCTAAATATCTCGTACTATGCACGGGAGTACAAATATACATATTTAATTTTTAAAATAATATTAAATTAATTTTGTTTGCATAGAATTTTTAATAATTAAACAATATAAATACAAACAAAAGTGAGAAATAATATCTAAATTTTACTAATTATAAAATAAAAATGAGAGAAAAACAATTAAAAATATAATTAATATGTATGTATTTGAAATATTTATATTTATGTCATATAAAAGTGATTAAAAAGTAGCTATACAACTTAATTATTATTTGAAAATATAAATTAGACATGTATACTATAGTAATGAAATTAATATGCCTTTCATTTTGATATATAATGAAATTACTATGACTTAGCTATGTGATTGTTTTGAAAACCCATAGTTATATTATGTTCCTTGAAAAAATAGAGGATAAAACTCATTTTGTTGATTGTGAATAAACATAATTTATTTTAATTGTAAATGGTCAAATCAAACTTACTATTTAGAAGAATTATTTGTTTAGTATGAATTAGCTTGATTTTATTGATATATATCATAAATAAAAACAACATTTTAGAAGTATTTGTCACAATTTTTAATTAGTGGTATTTTTGTCATAATCAAAGATACTTGATATATATTTATTTTTCCTAATCAATAAATTTGGTAATTATAATGATAGAACAAGTATTCTTAATTAATGCGTATCGATCAATTTTTCCCATTTAAGTATTACTTAATAATATATGGATAAATTAAAACTTTTGAATATTTAAAGGATATATTAAAAAAATCCATACATTATTATTGTTTGTGAATTAGCCAGCGATTTCATACTGCTCGAGAATTACTCATCAAAAATTCCCTTACGATGTAAAGTTGTGGACGTATCTTTTAGCCAATAATTTTGGCATTTCACAAAAAGTTTTAGGCACTTTACTCCTATTTTTTTTTTTCACTTAAAAATGACCTAAAACACTTATAACCTTTTAGATTAGGAATCTCCCTTTCACAGATTTAGTATTGTAAAAGAAAGTATTTATCTTTTCATAAGGTTATCTAAATATTTGTTTTTCTTGAATCTCTTACTCTTTTTTTAAAAGTAGTAATTTTTGTAAAACAATCCAAAAAATAATTCTTTTATTAAAGCAATATTTTTTATTATGGATTAGACAAGAAATTTCTATATGATGAATGCAACCTTTCCGTGGTTTCTATTTTATTTTATTTCATGTTTTCCTCTAAATTTTAACACTTCTTATTCATCATTATATATGTGTTTTTAGTATATATTCATGAAGTTTATTCACTATGACTTTAAGTAGTTTTGATATGTAAACTATTAGAGCATGGGTGTTTAGGTCATTTTTGTTAATGAAAAGAATGTATGGAATGTTTGAACCTTATTGTGGACTGTCAAAATCAATGTCCTTACTTTTTTTTTAACTTTTTGAAATAACTTCATTGTATTTTGTAGCTAAATGAAAAGTGGAAAAAATTGTGGATATTCAGTGGAAAGTCTTAAAAGAGGTTTAAAGATATTGAAATAATTTCTCAAGAGATTTTTCAATGAAATTTGGTTACTTCCCTTAATGAAAGGGCATAAATTTCAAAATATTGAAAATGAAAAACACGTACAAACTGAATCCCAGTTTCATGTTTACCAGACAAGGCTAATTCCTCACTCTATAGGGGTGTTTATCTTGAGTTTCATTTTCCCGTCGATCCGAAAAATTCGTTGAACCGATCCGATCCGATCCGAACAGAAAAAATAGGGTACCCGAACTGCATTCTGAAAGTGGGTCAAATAGAGTGTCAGGTCACTCAGGTTAAGGGTCGGGTAGCGGGTCACAATTTTGTGACCCACCAAGTATTCGACCCGGTCCATTTCAGGGGTAATTTTGTAAATTTGTTTAGTAGAGTTTCATTAGAAGTTAATACTTACCAAGGTTATTGGCAGTCTCTACTTGATCTTCTTTTTTAGTCAGTTTGTCTTACCTTCCTCTTCCTCCTCAATCATCTCTTCCCTTCCTCTTCCTCGCATCCTCATTCCTCACATTCATGTCTGTTGAGATGTATTTTGTGATTGAATTGTTGTTACTATTGGCTTATTGCTACTTGTTAGTTTGTTGCTATTGGGATGTAATATTGGGATGCATTTTGTGACTTAGGGTGTGTTTGATAACTCAACTTAATACTGAAAATTAATTAGTTAAGAGATTTTTAAATTAGTCAGCGTGTTTGATAATAGAATTCTCTTATCACTTAATACATTAAACACTACTTAATTTGTATTCAAAATTTCAAGTGAAAAGTTTTTTACTGAATCTGCTGAATTTTTAATAAATGTACAATATATAGTCTAACACACACATACTCTCTCTCACACTCATTCATTCACACACACTTTCTCTCACACACAAAAACACACACTCTCTCACATATATACATTATCTCTCTCACACACACACTCAGTTTCTTACATACATTCTCTCTCGTACTTTTTTATACACACATTCTATAACACACATATTCTCTCTCACACACATACACATTCTATCACATACATACATTCTTTCTCACACACATTTACACCATTCCTTAGTTATTCATTTTCTTTTTCACACTTGTACGACTATTATTTATAATAAATTAACACAAGTATAAAGTGAAATATTTAATTTGGAAATTTAATCCAGTTGATTATAAAACAGATGTAACTTTATCAATTCAACAATTAAGGTACCTTCAGAGCTTACAATTCAGGTTTCAGAATTCAAAATTTAGTGTTAACAAATAGGGCCTTAGACTTAATTGTTTGTTGATTTAATTGTGAAATTAACTTGCCTAACTATGATTATTTAAATTTTTATGTTTTGTTCTAGTGAGAGTCGGGTACCCGGTCAACCTGACCATTTTTTGTAGGTAGCCCACCTACCGGGTACCCGCTTTGTGTGGACCGAGTAAAGGATCAGAATTTTTTTGATTCGGTCAGTGAGAATCGAGTACTTTTTTTATCTCATGAATGGTACTCCGTCCATGAACACACCTATCACTCTATTACCCAAAAAAAAAAAATTGCCAAGCAATGGGGGAATGGGTTTGTCTTGTGACTTGTGCTTTTGAAAAAGACTACCCAAGTTAAAAGTTCGCACCCAAATTAGCTAATTTCATAAGGGTGCATACTTGAGGTGTTTGGTTCGTATTTGAAAATTAGAATCGAAATGGGAATTATAAATTCCACTATTAGTATGTTTGCTAGAGTTTATATCATTCTCCCTTACTTGTTTAGTATGAATACGGAATGAATTTCATTATTTTGATAAGTTAATCAATTTGAAATCCAAGTCACAAGTGAGGAATGAAAGTGGATATTTTCTAACACTTTCATTTTTATAGAAAGATTCTCATAATAATTAATCAAATAATATCTATAAATATTATTAATCTTGATTCTTATTATTTCTCCCATATTCCTAAACCAAATATCTCCTTAATCTGATTATTTTTTTAAGAAAAGAATTTCAATGAGTGCACTGCCCCAAAACATGCACCCCAATTGAGACCTGCTTAAAATGCAAACTAAGCTGCAATTTGTTAACCCTGCTTAAGTTTTATTGCTTGTCATACATTGTAGTTTTTTATTTCATTGGATATGAGCATAGTTATTAAACCTGGTCCAGAGAGAAACCCGGCGAGGGAGGTGAATCAACGGATTACAAGTTTAACTGGTGGGTTATTGGTTCAACCGATAGATCACTTAATACCCATATATTTTTTATTAATATATAATATCTGTAAATTATTAAATACAAGATATATAGTGAAAATATTGAAAAAAATATACTTTATTAAAAAATTTTTAAGCATAAATGTAACTTTTCAATGTTTATATAGTTTTTTTCACAAGAAGAGTTAAAAAGGAATTAATGCATAAAGTGGAGTTTGGAGAGTACATAAATAAAAAGAGGCATATAATAACCAAAAGTTTACAAGGTTAAGTGGTAAGACCTTTTATTACTATTTAAGAGATTTTTGGTTCAAAACTTGACAATTACAATTTGGTTCTTTCCTCAAAGAAACAAACTCGTCGGGTTTCCCCAAATCCGGTTGGGTTCTCGAGTTTACCGATTGAACTACCGGGTTGCACGAAATCCGGCGGTTCCTTTCTTGTCCGGTCATTAGAGGAATCCAACCCGATTTCAAAGCCGATTCATCAGGTTCACCTGTTTGAATCGCCGGACCTGGGACGGGTTTAATAACTATGGATGTAAGACCTGTCTCTCTTCCTTATACATGTGCATGTAAGATTCGTCTTAAGCATCTATGTTTCTTTGCTTGTCTTAAGTTTCAGTTTCTTGGTTTTGTCCATGTTTCTTAGTTTTTCTTTTTTTTTGTCTTTTTGTATATTTTTGCTAAGTGAAATATTCTTTTGCTTCCAAATTAAATTTAGAAATTTTCATCGGAAATTTTACAAAATCATATTATTTTCATATAAAATTAAATTTGAAATTTATTTTTGTATGAGAGAAAATATTAAAATATTTTTCTATTAAAAATTTAATTCAGCTACCACAATATTTAAAATTTTACATCAAAGACATGAAAACATCCTATTTAAATGTAAAAGAAATTTTTTACCACAAAAATTAAAACAATAAATATAAGTGTAAACTTCTAAAATTTTCCACAAAATTTATTTAGATATAAATTACATTATACATTTTTTCCACTATAAATTTAAATTTATACATTGAAGACCAAAAAACACGTTAGAACAAGTAAAATAAATGAAGTATTCCACACCAAATCTTTTCAATTAAAATTTATTTTTACATTTGAATTTTTTGGTTAAAAAGTTATTTTATATTTAATAACATGTTTGCATGTCTTTAATGTAAAATTTTATATGTAGTTGTATGTGTGTGATTTTAAAATAAATAAATATATGAAAAATATTAAGTGTAGTGGTAATAGAATAACATTAAGTTTTCATTAAAAATGTTGTGGTAGTAAAACTAAATTTTACAAAGTAACTTTCTAACATTTCTTCTTATACAAAAATAAAGCTAAAAATTTTTATTTTACAAGGGAAAATATTTAGGTAGAATGGTCGACAAAAATTAAAAAATAAAATAAATCTTTACATTTAAAGTTTTTAATGTAATGGTAACAATAAAATTTTACAGTGGAAAGCAAAGAAACATACGTGAATTAACTAAAAATATATAAGCAAATAAACATGGAGAAAACAAAGAAATTGGAAATTAAGACAAGCAAATAAACAAAGAAACAAAAAAATTCCAACTAAGACAAGTCTCACATGCTTGTGCCTCCCGTGCAAAGAAATAACGAAACTATGGAGGTTTGGTTCGCATTCGGGAATCACAATCGAAATGGGACTCATAAACTTCACTATTGGTATGGGTTTATGTAATTCCCCTTTACTTGTTTGGTTTGAATAAAGAATGGATTTAATTATATTGATAAGTTCATAAATTTGAAACCCATGTCACAAGTAGAAAATGAAATGGACATTTATTAATACTTTCATTTTTATAGAATGATTCTCATAGTGAATAACCAAACAATATTTTTGAGTATCATTAATCTTGACTTTCATTCCTTCCCCTCATACCCATAAATCAAACACCTCCTAAAACTTAAGCAACAGATCTAGTTTTTCATTTTTGTCTTGACTGGCGTGTGCAGTTTAGAATAGGTTTTTTTTTTTTTTGTCAAAAAAAATGTAATCTAATCGAAAAGCACACCCTTATAACATTAGCCAATATGGATGCGTTAATTTGGGTATGCACTTTGAATGCATAAGTCCCAGGGCCAGAAGCCCTTCTTTTTAAAAAAATAAAATAAAACTCTTATATGCACGCTGTTTTTATTTATTTATTTATTTGTAATAGCGTCAGAATTGGCCTTGATATGAAGGTACTGAAGTTCGAGTTTGTGCAAATTCAGTTATACTACATGATAGGGCAAAAAATCTAAAAGCCATAAAATTATTGTGATCCTGTGCTAGCTTTTGATCACTGAATGTCTTTTTTTGGCAAAACACCCACTAAATTTGAATAATGGTATATTCTAGTCCTTTTGAATTTAACTATTAAATCCGTTCTCTTCTACTAAATTTATGGACATTTATATCCATTCACCACCCATACTGGCTCACGTTCCCTCCCTTAAGGGTGTTCATAGATCAGGTACCTATTCATGAGGTAAAAAAAATACCTGACCCTTACTGATTGGGTCAAGTAAATTTTGACCCTCTAATGAATCCATACAAAAAGGGGTAATTTGGCCTACCGGGTACCCACGAAAGAGGGTCGAGACTTGCTTGGTTGACCGGATACTGTACCTTCACTAGTAACAGAATATAAAAATTTAAATAATGATAGTTAGGCAAGTTAATTTCACAATTAAGTCAACAACAATTAAGTCTAAGTCACAAAATACTTCCCAATATTACATCCCAATAGCAACAAACTAACAAGTAGCAACAAGCCAATAGCAACAACAATTAAATCACAAAATACATCTCAACAGACGAGAGTGTGAGGAATGATGATGCAAAGAAGAGAAAGGGAAGAGATGATTGAGGAGGAGGAGGAAAGAAGGAAGGAAGACAAGGAATTGAAAAAGAAGAGGTGAGAGGCTGCCAATAACCCTAGTAAGTATTACTTTCTATTGAAATCCTATTAATCAAATTTACAAAATTACTCCTGAAATGGACTGGGTTAGGTACCCGACGAATGGAAGTTACATAGTATACCCGATTAATTATAAGGTACCCTCTTTTTTAGGTTCGAATCAGATCGGAACAACTAGTTTTTTGGGTCGGAAGGTCAGTGATGAGCACCCCTACCCTCTCTCTCTTTCCTCTCCTATATCTCTCATTTACATGCCTTGAGACCTGTAGGCTACACTCATTTATTTATTTTTTTGGTAGAAGGCTACATTCATTCGCTACCTGCTTCTGTTCACTTAACTGTCCATACTGAACATATGTTGTGTTTGGATGGATAGATTTGGGAAAAGATTTGAAATCTACTCATTTGTTGGAGTGTTTTGTAATGCCAAAATGAATGAATTTCAAATTCATCCAAATTAGAAAGTTATTTGAAAATTTTCATTTCACACTTTATAATTTGGGATGATTTGAAATTCATCAATTTCGGCCTTATAAATCCCTCTAAGAAATAGGTTGATTTCAAATCCTTCCTGAAATCTAGATGTGTATCCATCGATCCAAACAGAACCTAGATTAGGCTTAACTCTACTTTGCATCCCTTAACTTGTACCGGATTTTCACTTTGCACCCTAAACTTTTTTTTCATCACTTTGCACTCCAAATTGTCTAAATCTGACTTTCACTTAAATCCAAAATGTGATTTCGTCAAAAAATTTACCGGTTATAGGACACGTGTGCAACAATCTCCATTAAGTGCAAGTGACAATAAAAAGGCCTAACTCCACTTTATACCCCAACTTATACCGGATTCTCACTCTACACTCTAAACTTTTTTTTTGGGACATTTTGCACCCTGAGCTGTCTAAATCTCCCCACTTAACTCCAAAATGTTACTCTGTCAAAAAATTAACGGTTATAGGGTGCGTGTGCAACATCTCCGTTAAGTGGAAGTGACCAGAACATTACTAAATGTGTTAGAAATTTAGTAGTGGAAAATTTTCCCTCCTTTGACCAAAATTTTGGATTAAAAAATAGTCTCATTTTCTCTTATTCACTCATTTCCCTCTCAACACTCATTCCTTCTTCATAAACTATCCATTATAAATTCTAATTGAGTTATATTGAATTATTTTGGAAATAAATAAGATTAAACAAAAATTTGGGGAGAAATTAAAAAATAAAAAAATCAATTCTTCTCCAACCAGTTATCATCCTCCTTCTCCTTCTTATCTATAGCCATCATCACTAAGTTTCCACCCCCAACCTCGCACTATCTCCCACCATCCTCTAACGCCCCTGCCCTAGATCTGTCCCATCCCGCCACCCCCAACCCCACGACTTCCCTCCCTAGCCCCCTCAAACCTCCACCAATCTATATCTTCTTATCCCTGAATCCCCATCTATCCCAGCACTTCCTTCTACCCTTACATTTTTTTTTCTGTTTTTTTTTACTTTTGTTTTTTTAAGTTTATTTTGAATATTTTATTAAACTTTTTTTCCCTTTTTCTATTCACAATTTTTTCCTTTTTATGAATTTTTTCTTAATTTTTCATTTTGTTCCTTTTTTGAGTTTTTATGGTCATTTGCACTTAATGTAGAGTGTTGCACACGCACCCTACAACCATTATATTTTTTGACATAATCACATTTTGGACATAAATGGGAAAATTTAGATAGTTTGGGGTACTAAGTGTCCAATCAAAAAAAGTTTAGGGTGCAAAGTGAGAATCCATTACAAGTTGAGGTGTAAAGTGGAGTTAGGCCTTTTTATGGTCACTTGTACTTAACGGAGAGTGTTGCACATGTGCTATACAATCATTAAATTTTTGACCATTTTGGATTTAAGTGGGAAAATTCAAACAATTTGTGGTACATAGTGTCCAAAAAAATTTTAGGGTACAACGTAAGAATTCAATAAAAGTTAGAGGGTGCAAAGTGGAGTTAAGCTTGTAGATTGTTAAGTCACGTAAATGATGAACATAGAACTTAAAATTAGAAATTCTAAATCCCATTTGGAGAAATTAAATTTTCAAACAAAACTTAAGGTTAGTGAATTCCCCATGCTTGTGAATTCAAGGGTTACGTGGTGTCGTGGTAGACTAGGTTAGGAAACTTGGTTGGAGAATAAAGGGTATGGAGACTTAGAAAAATAGTGGAGGACTGTATAGAATGCATTATGGGATGGACATTGTCAGTGGGAGAGACTGTGGAGGATTTGATAGGGTAATGCCTGGTAGAGCTATGGGCATGAACACGATGGGGCTTTTGAAGTGCAATAGCGTAAGAAATTAGATAGTGGTAGCAGAGAGGCGACGGTCAGAAGTTTAGGTGTCTGGGATTGGGGAAGGAAGGAAAGAAAAAGAAAGAAAATAAAAGTATATGTTTTATGATCTTTTATTGTTTTAGACATATGTTTGAATTTGACATATGCCAAATGGGCTTGAATATAAAGTACAATCATTTTTATGTCGTACGTGTATACGCATAGGTAAGAAAAAACTTTAGTTTATATTCAAGCTTATATAGAGAATCAAACCTAGTTTATATACACATACACACATACATAGAAATTTTACTTTATATTCAAGCTTATTTGGATAATCAAACCCAATTCTGACTTGCATTATAATTTACTCTTCCATTCTTTGTAATTAGTGGGCCACATACTTGACAGGTAATTGGAAAAGAGGGTAATGTGGGATGGTAATAGTTTGATTATATGTAGGAGGATGACTTATTGTGAGAAAAAAATGAATTGGTAAATGACTCCAATAGAGGTGGCGGTGGGCCGAGCCAACCTTTCGGCTCGTCCCGTAACGTAGTGTAGCAACCCGGCCCTAACCTGGGATTGGGTATATGGCCGAGCTTGGACCAAAAAGTTCTAGCTTGCGGCCCGAACCGGCCCATATCTTTAACCGGTACTCGAATCGGTCAACGGTTCAACTGTTTGAACTGGCCCGAAGCCTAGACCATCCCCAATCCAACGGGCTCAGCCCCAGTGTCAACCCATAAGGCTGACCGTTGGGGCCCGCAGGCAACCGTTGGAAATTGCTTTTTTTTATTTTTTTCTTTTAAAAGGCTTTTAATGATTGTTTTACCCCTCCAAAAACTATAAAATGGCTAGTTTTTGGGGGTAATGTTGGAAAATTTTTCCTATAAATACCACACAATTTTCCCGACAAATCACACAACAATTTCTCTCTACTTTTTCTTATTTCATCTTTCTACTCTCCAACTCAATCTCCAAGTGCTATTATAATTTCTTTCATACTACGTAAATTATAATATATAGTATTTTAGAAATTTAAAATTACTCTTAAGTGGAGAGCTCAATTGAAGATTTAATTTATCCAAAATTCAAGTGGTGAAGTAGGGTTCAAGTACTCCACTTCAACATATACACTTGAATTTTGGAGTTCAAGTATCCAAAATTCAATTGTATAAATTGAAATTCAACATTTCAATTTCCAAATTGGTTTTTCATACTTTTTAATTTATTAATTGCCTTTGTCAACTCTCTTATTTCTTTTCATTATTGTTTTGTTATATCCTTTTATTTGAAAATTTAGTAGCTTGCATCTTTAGTTTTCATAATACCACTTTATTTGTTTCTTTATTTAAAAAAAATTTCCATTATAAGAAAATGGAAGAAGGATCACAAGCACCTTACATCCTACTAGATGGTCCAAGAATATTTGTTGATTTAGATGATATAGATAACCAAAAGGTGAACAACTACCTACTAAACAACCTACTACTACTAAAATGAAAAGTCTCATTTGGGAATTTTTTGAAAAAGATGAAGAAAATGAGACTGCTACTTGTAAATTATGTGTTCCACCTATATCATTTAAGCACAAAAAAATGAGAGAGGGAACCAAAACATTTAATAGGCACATTAGTTAAAATACATAGTGAAACTTAAGAAAAATAAAAAATAGTTCAAATACTAATTCACACGACACAAGGTAAGATAACGGGTAATTTTAAATATTCACATGAAAAAAATAGAGAGAAAATTGCTAAATGGACAGTTATAGATGAATTGCCTTTTTGTTTAGAGTGAAAGTTCCAATTTAGAACAATACATGCACAAAGCCGCGAACTCACAATTTAAAAAGGTTCCTAGAAGTAATTTGAGAAGTGAAATTAAAAGAATGTATAGGGAAAGGAAAAATGAATTGATAGCTACTATTGCATCGACTAATTATAAAGTTGCTTTTACTGTCGATTCTCATTGGAAAGTAATCACAAATGAAGATTATTTTTGTATCATTGCACATTGGATAGATGTAAATTGGCATTTACAAAAACAAATTATTAGTTTTCAAATTTTTGAACACCCTCACAATGTCCCCCAAATTAAAAGGTTGATTACTAATTGTGCTTGTGAATATGGTTTGCTTGATAAAATTTTATCCATTTCTTTTGATAATGGCTCAAATAATATCACAAGTGTGCCTATGTTAAAAGATATTTTTAAACCTGTTTTAGGGGGTGAATTATTTCAAAATGGATGTGCATGTATATGTACTTAATATTTGTGTTCAAGATGGTTTAAAAATGGTTAAAGATATTATTAGTTTGATTAGTTATTTATTTTATCCGTTCTTCTACTGCTCGTCAACAAGATTTTAAACGACTTTGTTTAGAAATTTGCATGAAACCTAAACATTTTCCAATAGATGCACTCACTAGGTGGAATTCTATTTGTCAAATGTTATCAAGTAATTTTGGTAGTCCCTAACCGCTACGAAAAATGACTTTCTACATTTTATAACAAGCATATTGGTTCAATTAATGAAACTTATTTGGGCGAGAAGGAATTTGATCGAGCTATTTGAGTATGTTACAAACTCGTTCTCCGCTACTTATAGACATTCCTCTCATATTATTTTTCCAGAACTAATGATATTAAAGTTATTTTTTTCAATCATAAAAGGAATGAGTTTTTTGATGATATGATTAGCGCAATGGAAGAAAAATTTGACAAGTATTATGAAAATATTCCATTGTTATATTATTTGGCATCTGTTATTGATCCACGTAATAAATTGTATAAGTTAAATACTTTCATTGAATTTTTTAATAACCATAATACCACAAATATCATAGACAAAAAGTTACTTGTAAAAACTACTACATAATCTTTTCATGAATTATCTGAAATTTACAAAAAAAACTACTCCATGCAATATGGTGCATCTTCTAGTTCATCCACATCAAATTCACAATATGCTATGCCTCATATAAATAATTTAGAACATATTTTGATCCTCGTCAACTACTCTTTGCTTTAAAAAGATTGAGAATTGAAAACACTAATAAAGTTGCACAATATTTAAGTGATCCACTACATACAGGAGACGACGAGTACAATCCCAATTTTGATATTCTTTCTTGGTAACGAAATCATAAATGTCAATATCTTATTGTATCTCAAATTGCTCATGATTTGTTAACAATTCTGGTTTCTACAGTTGCATCGGAAAGTGCTTTTAGTGTAGGCGAAAGAGTTTTAGACGACAGAAGGGCTCGAATGACACTTGCAACTTTGAAAATGTTGGTGTGCTTAAAGAATTGGTTAGACGCAGAAGAAAGAAAACAATGATTAATGATACAAGATTTCGAGGAAGATGAAGGTAGTAGTGGTTCGCCAAATTGATATATATAGTATACATAGGATTTTACTATTTAATAATTTTCTGTTTGGAGGTAAGGTTCTATGTCTCCCTCCTTATGTATGTAGTAAATAGTAGTTATTAATTTTATTTAAATTCCTATATTAGTTTTATAACTTATAATGATTTGGAGGTAAGATTCAATGTCCCCCTCCTTGTACTTTTTTTTATAATATTAATATAAATGGTAGGGGTCTATGCCAAACACCCCACCATTTCAAGGTGGTTTTTTTCCTACTTAAATATTTTTACTATATGATTAGCAAATAATAAGTTATAATAATAAGTATTGACTTATACTACTAAGAAATAACTTGGTCAAATGAATACTAATTTAGAATAATAAAGTACTAATAACTGATTTCTAACTTTGGTCTTTGAATATTAACTAAGATCTTTAGTTTCAAAGACTAAGTATTAGTTTTGACTTTGAACTTTAATTATTAATAACTTGGTCTAATATATAAATACCAATTTGGATTAATAAAGTATCATTAAATAATAAGTAGTAATTTGAACAATTACTAAGTTATAATTTAATAAATTACTAATGAATAGTAAGTAAATGGTTTTAAATTAATAGAGAAGTTATTAATTTTAAAATAATAATTAATAAGTAATAATTTTAAATTATATAATTATTAACAAGTAAAAAATAAAGTTTTTCGAAGAAATAATTTTAAAATTTAAGTAAGAACTTAAATTCGATAGTCATCTTGGGGGTTAGCACGTGGGCTAGTCTGTGGGCCAGCATGTGGGCTCTGTGGGCTAGTTGGGGGCCTAGACCGAGGGCCAGTTATGGGCCACCCATTTCCGGCTTCGACCCAACTCAACCTGACTTGTCGGCCCGCCATAACTTGCCCCTTGACAGGCTATCATGGGTCTGAACTGGTGGGCTTTGGTTCCTTAACTTTTAAAAGTGTCTATTAAATTCCTAAACTTTTAAATTTTGTTCTAAATGGTCTCTCAATGTCAAATTCAAGTATGATAATTTTCACTTTACCCCCTAAAGGTAAGGTTTATCATTAGTTGGACACTCTCAAGTTCAAAAATTAGGTAAAGTTATTCTATTTTAATAATTAGGAATAAAAGTGGTACTTAATTATTGTCTAGATAATGGATAAAAATGACAAAACTAATATTTTAACATAGATTGTTCAATCATATATTGTGTTCTAATATATTGTTAAGAATATTTATTAAATCATATATTGTTAAAAATATTATTCTTTTATTATGTATTAATTATGTTATTTGAATTTCAATGGCATATTTGGTAAAATAGAAATAACTATGTAGAACTTATACAACTAGTAAAATAAGAAAACAAATAAGGAAAAACGAAAACTTAAAATGGGAATATTTGTTTAGTTAGCTTATTGTCCATTTTTATTATGAACATTTATCATAGTATATAATATTGACCATACAAAAATATTAGACTGATAAAGGAAAATATATTTTTAAAAATATTTTTCTTATAATTTTTAGATTATACAAAATTGTTAGAAAGAAAGTGTTATTATTTTCTCTTGATCAAATTAGTCAATTATTTAATTAACCAAAAATATTAAAGTAGGGCAAAAGGCATAATTACTTATAGACTTAGAAAGAAGAAATAGAAATTAAACCGGGACTTCGAAGGGCACAGTAAAAATTGCTATACTTGAATTTGACATTGAGGGATCATTTAGAATCAAGTTTAAAAGTTTAAGGACTTAATAGGCATTTATAAAAGTTGAAGGATGGACCAAATTGAATCATTGGTAAAAGTCTAGGGACCATTGGTCATTTACCCTTTAAATGAAATTTATAGTCTTCGAACTTGAAAAGTACATTTTATAATGAGAAACCAATATTTAGGCATTTGCATTGAATATTTGGAGTTCAAAATTGAATATTATGAGATCCAATTTTTATAAGGCTAAATGATATGTAGGATCTTTGCATTGAATACTAGTGCTGCAAAATTGAATTTTAATAAAAGTCCAACTTAAAAGTCTATTTTATAAGTAGAAATTCATATTGAGTAATTGTCCATGCCGTTAAGGGAACTATACGCACATACTTTAAAATTTGTACAATATAATACCATACGCTTCCCTGAAGGTTTGTATTGTACAAAGTATATGATATTATTTTTATACAAGCTTCAAAGTATATGGGTATATTTCCCTCAAAGGAATTATAGAATTTATTATTCATATTTAGGACCTTTGCATTTTAGGGGTTACAGATTGAATATTTATGATGTTCCAACTTAGAAATTTAATTTCATGAGAAGATAACATATTTAGGACCTTTGAATTGAATTTTCAGGCTGCAAATTTTTATTTTAAAAATTCAACATTTATAAGGAGAAATATAGTAACTATTTAGGAGAAATGCAACTTTAGTGTCCAAATGTTGGGGATAGACCAAAATATTCTATTTTGTTTTATACTTACATAAAACAAATTAAACTTTTTTATTTATGAAATAAAGTAATTTGTCACCTATGATTTGGACAAAACTAATCCTATCCCTAATATTCGTGACTTAATTAATCAAACTAATAAAAAAATATACGAGACTGGTGGTTGACTAGTAGATAGCAATCTGGAAGCCCTACTTCTAGATGCCCTTGTGTAATACACAGTTAAAGAAGTGCTTACTCCATTAAATAGCTAGGTTATGGAGAAACTTATGAACACCACAACATCAAATTTCCTCCTTTTTTTGTAAAATAGAATTTCCATATTTATTAATTAAAATGCAAAACAAAATTTTGACATAATCATTAAATCACTTTGAAAACTCAAGTTTTTCTAATTCTAGCTCTTGTTTTGCGCAAAAAGTGTGTAGTGTCTTAACTTTCTTTCCCCAAAAAAAAAAAAAAAAAACTTTTTTTTCCCTAATATATTGTTCTTCCTCTTTGAATCCTGTATTTCTAAAAGTTAAGATTACTTGGACTGTGGAGAATTGATTAGTTTAAATGCTGCATTATTAAGTGTATAACAAAGAATAGAGATTAAAATTTACAGCAAAATGCACAAATAGCAAACTATTAGTTTATTGCATACAAAGATTAAAATTTAGAGCAAAATGCACAAATTGCCACCAATATATTAGTTTATTTGCATACAAAATCATTGAATTATTTTTTTGTAAATTTGGTTACTGAACTACTTTAAGTGTGTGTTTGGAGTCATTGAATTATTTATTTTGTAAATTTAGTCACTAAACTACTTTAAGTGTGTATTCTATAATGATTGCATACACACAATTAAGGTAGTTCAGTAACCAAATTTACAAAATAAATAATTTTAATGATCTTATAAGTAACAATTTAATAATTTGATAACTATTCATACATTTTGCTCAAAAATTTATTTGAGTCTTCCAAAAGAATTAAATGGTCGATTCCCACTAAAACATAACCATGTATCTCTTTATTTGTTAATGTAGCTGACATATAAAAAAGAACCAAAATTCACAACAAAACGTTACTAACGTCAATCACGTGGACCAAAATATAATATCTTACTTTGCCTTCCACCAGTCCAATAGAAATTCTCATTCTATTGGGATTGCCTTTTGTATGAGTTTGACCTAGATTGTTAGAATAAAATTCTTTATTGGACTTTGGCTGGCTTGTAGTGGCTATTTCTTTTCAATTTCAAGGGTCTAAACTGTTTTGTTATAGCATAATTTCACTGGATGCTAACCTCAAAGTAGTCCGACCAACTTCAAACTCTGTTGTTATTTATCTAAATTGTTAAAGAGCTCATCTTAATACAATTAAGTTTATAAAAATTAAAGAAAATGTATAGAATTGAGATATAACAAGAGAAAAAGAAATATTAAAAATCAGATAGTCTGTTATTTTATTTTTCATATAGTACATGCATTTATGGAAGTAAAATGACACATGTCTTACATTATGTAAATAACGTAAGATGTCTTTATACTTATAAGACTCTTTAGATGTAGATAAATTTTCATTAGACATATCAAATATATAAATAGACATCCACTATAATACATAATTTGCAACACTCCTCGTTGGATGTCTATAGTAAAACAATGTACCTCGTTAAAACCTTACTAAGAAAAATTAAATAGGACAAAAAACTAGTGAAAAATAATACACATTATAATATTTGTAGTATATTTTTGTATGCTGCCTCATTAAAAATTTTGTTTGGAAAACCCATTAGGATAAAATCATGGTCAAGGAAAAAATAGTATAGTGTGTACTTTACTCCTCTTCATGAAAACATTATTTGATATCCTCGAGACGGCACATCCCCATATTGCAAACTAACTTTTCGAATATTATTGTTGGTAACGCCTCATGAACAAATCCGCTAAATTATTACATTAGCAAATCTGTTGGACATCAATATTACCATTCCTCTAAAGATCATGAGTGTAGAAAATTTTTGAAGAAATATGTTTCATTCTATCTCTTTTAATATAATTTCAGCTAGGGCTATACATGCTGCATTGCCATTATATAAGATTGTTGGCAGCTTATCTTCTAATTTTAAACCACATATCTTCTGGATATGTTGAGTTAATAACCTTCACTAAATACATTCTCTACTTGTCTCATGTATTATAATTAATTCTACATAATTTGAATAAGTAGCAGACAGGAGCACTGCTAAAGTTTGTTTTATTGAATGCCATGATATATCTATATCACCACATGTGAATAAATAACTAGTTTGAGATTGAGCTTTATGTGGGTCAAAGAAATATCCAGCATCTATATAGCCAATTAATTGTAATCTAGATTCATTTGAATAAAGTAAAGCTATATAAATAGTCTTTTAGAGGTATCTAAAAATATGTTTAACACCATTCTAGTGTCTTCATATTAGAGAAGAACTAAATCTTGCTAACAAACTTACAACAAATGTCATATCAGGTCGTGTATTATTAGCAAGATACATTAGTGCTCCTATAGCACTAAGATATGGTATTTCGGAACCAAGAATTCTTCATCATTCTCTCTTGGATAGAAAGGATCCTTTGCCACATCAAGCGATGTTATAATCATTAGGGTACTTAATGGATGTGTTTTATCCATATAGAATCACTTTAATATCTTTTCTATATAAGTTGATTGATTAATGAAAATTTCATATGTTAACTGCTCAATTATTGTAGACCTATAAAAAATTTAACTTTGCCTAAGTCTTTCATCTCAAATTCTTTTTTTGAACAATTCATTGTATTTTGAAGCTTTTCTAGAGTTCCACTAATATTCATATCATCAACATATACAATAATTATCACAAATTTTGATCTAGTTCCTTTTATAAAAAACATACAGGCAAATTGGATCGATTTTATAAACCTCTTTTAAGAAATACTGAGGTGATTATATCACATACACCTAGATTACTTTAATCCAACAAGGATTTATGTAATTTTATTAAATAGTTTTCCCGGGAAACTTTACATGCTTTAGGAATGTTAAATCTTTTAGGGATTTTCATATAGATTTTTATACCAAGTGAGCCATATAAATAGGTTGTCACAACATCTATTAGACGCATTTCAAGTTTCTCATGAACTACCAAACTAAATAAGAAATCTAAAGGTGATTGCATCTACCATAGGAGAATTTGTTTCTTTATAACCAATGTTGATCTTTGCGAAAAGACCCATCCTTGTGCGAAAAGGTGTGCTTTGTATTGCACAATTTCATTCTTCTTATTTTGTTTTTCCACAACTATCTAAAGGTGTATTCCACCGACTTTACACCTTTAGGCGTTTGGACTCCAACTCCAAAAGCTTCATACTTTGAAAATAAATTTAATTCTAGTTGAATTGCATCTTTTCATTTTGGCCAATCATTGTATAAGTCGACATTCTTTAACAAATTTAAGTTCAAGATCATCGTTCTTATTCAAAACATCTGTTGCTATATTATAGACAAAGTTGTTGACAACAATATCTTTTCGATTCCATCTTTTTCCAGTAAAGACATAACTTATCGATATCTCTTCATTTTCAGTAGATTTAGGTATGTGATATAATTTTGAGATTTTATAATTAGTTACGTTTAGGGTCTCTTCAAGAATGCCTGTCTTCATTGTATGACCATCTTACATAGTTGCTCTTTTTCTCTTACGAGAATTCTTATTTTTGGAACCAATTGATCTACCACGCTTGTTAGGCGTAGTTTACTATTATTTCCATTGACAAGTTGTCCTACTGGAACTTCAATTCTAATTGGAGCATTTTCAACTAGTATATAAGATTTAGCAACTCGTTTGAGGTCAGTAAATAAATTTGGTTGCAATATGTTGCCAATAAATTATCTTTTGAACTTCCAGTTTACATTATTTTGTACGAGAATCAAAATGCAACAATGATAATTCATTCCACTCTATCTTCTCCCCCTAATGTTGGGAAAATACTTTTATCAAAACGACAATCGGCAAAGCGTGCCATAAATAAGTCCTATATTAATAGGTCAAGATATTTAATTATAGAGAGAGACTCATACCCTACATATATTTCCAACTTTCTTTAAGGATCCATCTTCGTGCGTTGTGGTGGAGCAATTAGAACATATACCGCATAATAAAAAAATTTTAGATGGGATATATTGGACTCCTGACCAAAAGCCAATTGTAATGGGGAGAATTTCAAACAATTTTTTGGCCTAATATGTACAAGTATTTTTGCATACAAAATAGCATGTCCCCACGCAGAATTATGCAATTTTGTTCTTATAAGTAATGGTTTATCTATTATTTGGAGGCGCTTTATGAATTATTCTACTAAACCATTTTGAGTATGAACATGTGTTACAGGATGTTCAATAGTTATACTAATTGACATATGAAAATCATTAAATGTTAGAGATGTAAATTCATACAGCATTATCAAGATGAATTTTCTTAATTGCATAGTCTAAAAATTGTGCTTTTAATCAAATTATTTGAGCAAACAATCTCGCAAATGCCATGTTACGAGATGACAATAAACGCATATGAAACCATTTAGTAGATGCATATATTAAAACCATAAAATATCTAAATGGTCCACACGACGGGTAAATGAACCCACAAATATCTCCCTAATACGTTCCATAAATATTGGAGATTCAATCTTGATTTTAGCTGGTGATGGTCTAATAATTAATTTCCCTTGAGAATAAATAGCATAAGAGAATGGATTCACTAAATTGAGGAATTTTCAGGTTCTTCAATACATGTCCCTTGAGAATTCACTAATAATAATTTCCCTTGAGAATAAATAGCATAAGAAAATTCACTAAATTGAGGAATGTTTAGGTTCTGCAATAAATGTCCATGTGAATATATAATTACATATTTGTCTCAAAATGGCCTAACTAGTCATGCCAACTAATAAAAGTATTTGAATCAGTAAACTTTTGATTTACTGTAATATGTGATTCAATTGTACTAATATATGTATAGTACAAATCAAAAGAAAAAGTAGATAACTTTTTCAAAATATATCTCTTTCCCAATATTATTTTTGTGATATATAGATATTCAATATTTTTCTCATTTACAGACTCAATATGATATTCATTTCAGTGGATATCCTTACAATTTAATAAATTTATTTGAGATTTAGAAGAAAATAATGCATTATTTATAATAAATTTTGTTCCACCGGATAATAATATAGTGGTTCTTCCTAACCGTCAATAGATTAATTAAGTACTACCCGATATATATTGTATTAACATCGGCATTGCTCTTGATTAAATGGGAAAAACATTTCTTATTTTTGAATATTGTATGTGTTGTTGGTCTATTAGCAAGACATAAGTCTTCATTATTGTTTTTGAATCCAATCATTGAATGACAAATACTCATATTCTTCATCTTCTTCATAAAAAAATAACTTACATCAAAATAAATGTGGCAAAAAGAAACAAATTACATTAAAATAATGTTGCAATTTAAACTAAACTAAAAGAAAAAACTATTAAATAAACTAAAAATAATAATAAACTTTAAAAAAGATTCCACATAGTTTTATTCCTTCCCAACTCTTTATTCGTAACTTCAAAAAAAGTCTGCTACATCGAAATGTGTAATATTAGTAAGGCCATTGAAGTCATCAATAATGTAGTTTGAGTTATCAGCTTTATCAGTAAAATTTGTTATTACTCTATCTCTTTGATAAGTCATTTTTGCTTCCATATTTTTGTCTTTTTATTTGATGGATGTTTGATAAAGCTTAAGAAAATGTTCAGTAGTACGACAGTTACGTGACCAATATTCTTTCATGCCACATCCATTGTACAATTCTTCAACATTTTTGGTAGAATTATTTTGACCAACCTTTCCCTTTCCTTTCTTATTGTCTGTAGGGTTAATCCACTTCTAGTACTATGTGTAATTATTATGGCCTTTTTCACGGCCACGACCATGACCACATCCATGACTATGGCCATGACCATAACTATAATTATTTTAGAATTGTAATGCATAGTTGTATTCACTTCAGGGAATGGAGCATATCCAAAAGTATTTGCATTCACTTTCAGGAATGGAACAGATTTAGTTGGACGGGATTCATGATTTGTCATCAATAATTCATTGTTTAACTTAGCCACAAGAATACATGAAATTAGTTGAAAATGTCTCATAAAATATTTTTCACGATATTGCTGCTATTGGAGCACAATTGAAGCGTGAAAAGTAGAAAATATCAAGATTTTTTCTATCATATCTTCATCATAAATATTTTTCCCTCATAATTTTAATTGGAAACTGGTTCTAAACATTACTGAGTTATGGTCACTTACAAATTTAAAATCTTGTAACCTTAAATGCATCCACTCATAATGAGATTTGGGAAGAACTACTATTTTCTGGTGGTCAAATTGATCTTTCAAACTTTTCCATAGATCTGCAGTATCTTTTACAGTGACTTACTCACTTTTTAATCCTTCATGGATGTGATGACGAAAGAAAGTCATTGATTTTGTCTTATCGTGATTAGATGTAGTATTTTTCTTTTTGATTGTGTCTCCAAGACCCATGGAATCCAAATGGATTTTAGCATAAAAAATCTAGAAAAATAATTCTTGCCTGTTATATCAAGGGCTGTAAATTTGAATTTGGTAAGATTTGATATGATTCAAACTAATAATCAAAATAAATAATAAATAAGTATTGAGATAAAAATATATCTAAATATCTTCAAGTTCTACTATATTTTCGTTGATCGTGTTGATAAAGTATTATAAAAGTTAAACAAAATATATGATGACTTAAAGAAAATGTATGAAATTGAGAGAGAAATGGAGAAAAGAAATATGAAAGACCAGATAGTCTGTTTATTTTATTCCCCATGTAGTACATGTATTTATAGGAGCACAATGACATATGAGTTACATTATGTAAATAACGTAAGATGTCTCTACACTTATCAAACTCTTTTGGATGTAGAAAAATTTCCACTAGGACTTATGAAATACATAAATAGGTATCCACTATAATACGTAATTTGTAACATTGAGTAATTTTCATTAGTATTACAATAATTTTTATGATACTGGAAATAAAATTCTAATGATACTTAAAGTCTACTATTTAATATTTTTCTAATTTATTCTTAAAATCAATTTTGGATGTTAGATTTACTTCCTTGTATTACAAGACTAATGATCAACCAGAGAAAATTAAACTATCAGCAATTTGAGACATTTATCATAAAAACAATGAATTCAATAGCAACCAAAAGAAAGTATTGAAGTATTTAATATCTACTTAATGTTCCATAATTATTGTTCGATAATTCACCCAAAAGCACAAAATAGCAAACCTTAACTTCCATGTGGAGCTTCATAATTGTTGTTTGATAACTATGCATGAAACAAAATACAAAATAACAAATTTTAAATTCCAAGTAGAGTTTCGGGAAGGCTTTTTGCAACACCATCCCTGTCTTCTAGCAGCACTACGTCCCTTGTATGCATTTTCTTTGAAACCCCTAGTAAAAGTTCCCAATCAAATAAAGAAAATACAAAATAATAATGTAATAAATATTTAGTGAAAGGTGTAACAGTCACCTTAGTAGCATCCTAAGAAAGATTATGATAATCATCTTGAAATTTTGATCCAGATGACATTGTGACGAAATTAGCTCAGAGAATGGAACAGGTAATGAATCGTAGTACAATTTGATAAAACTATAGAATTTGGTCTGTTTGGATTGAAAATAATGGGGCATTATCTAATATAGGCAAATAATATTTGTGTTTTGACTTTAATAATTTTTGGAAATAAGGCTGACTTTTGAAATAATGAAATAACATACAAAATAATGTTTCGAAATAACCATTTGGATTGCAAATAATGAATACATATTATTTTCTTTTTCTTTTTTTTTTAACTACAAAGAATTTTATGCTATAATAATTGGACATCGCGGGTCCATTATTTTGACCTAGGTTACACATAGCAATTTAGCACTTTTATGTTGGATTTGAGGAGTTAGGAAAGCCGAACGATTTATTTATAGTTTGAATGATGTCTTCCAAACTCATGGGAGTACTTTCTAACAAGAGTTTAGGGGCTCATATTCAGCAGTTGAGTTCAGAGAATAGAGGTTTGGACTACGCACACACATTGTCAATATGTATAGCATAACTCATTCGTCAGTTGCCAAAATATTTGCCACCCAAGAGCCTGTAAAAATGTAACTAGCAAATCTAAAAGAATATGGTTATTAATTTGGTTTAGATAAAAGAAGATTGAAATAAAAAACAAACACATGATTTCATAACAAAAGATGCCTTAAACACTAAAATATGTCTAATTAATCAAAGCCAAAATAGTTAATAGAAGTAGATGGACTTCAATCGAGCGCACAAAGGCAAACAAATTACATAGTACCATTTAAATCATATCCATGAATTCCAATGCCTACCAACAAGGAATTACAACGACATTGTAGTCAAACTAACATTAACTAGTACTAAAGAAAGCAAAACATTATCCATAGTTATACAATGTCATTTTTTAAAATCAAGTTTTCCAGAGATCAGTCATGTCATTTCGTAACTTTGCTCACCTGCATCGTCTTCCATTGGATTAGTAATTAGCTTCTTTCCCTTTACTTGTTCATAAGTCCCATAGTTTGCCCTGTACTCTTCAATGAATTGGTTCACTAGTTTTGGAGACTCTATTTGCAAACCTCGTCCCCTTCTGTGAGCTCCTTTACCTCTCCTTGCAGCTTCCTTCCTTCTATCGCTATAGCAAGTGTGATATGCATTTTGCAAGTGTTTTGAGTAGGGGATTTGCATCTTATGGTAGTAATAGGTGTTTTGTATGTCAAATATGACAAATTAGTTCTTGATTGCAGGATGTTTTGGTTTATTTGGGGTTAATACTGTAGGTGGTTTAAGGAATTAGAGCTTAGGGTTTTGAAGAAGGAAGAATTTGGGGAAAAGTGTGAATTTCAATATGCTTTAATTCAAATTTCAGTTAAGTTCGACTAGTCGAACATAATTAATTTTTCAAACTCACTATTCGAACATTAAACATACTCTCTATCGAAGTTTCAAATATTAATGTTCGGAAGATTATGAATGTGTTTGGTTGGTTGAACGTGTAATAGAAGCTGAAAGGTGCTGTATAATTTTTTTAGTTTATTCAATTTCCATTACGTGTTTCTTACTAAATATTCAGTACAATATGATGAATAATACATGAATAATCTAAATAATGGATAGGATGAATAATGAATAGGACAAAAATATGAATAGTGTGAAATATTATTTGCCAAATAATCACCAAATAATATTTGCTATCCAAAAATGAATTCTTGTTGACCAAATAATATTTGCCAAATAATGGTCATTATTTGCAATCCAAACATTACATTAACGTGAATTTTATATGTAAGGCATCAATTTTTATACCTAATTCAAAGTTGAGTTATTTCAAGAATTCAACATGGATAATCCATTAGTATCATGAAATCTAAAAAAAAAAATATTAGACAACTATATATATATTTAAACACAATACTAAACCAACATTAGAAGTATCATTTTCCTATTTAGTTCGGAATAGGACAATTAATTTTGTTTTGTGCTGACTGATGACAACTACCATATTTTCTTTTCTTTCCAGATTGACTTTCTTTTGGACACTTTCATCTCAATGATGTAGAACGGCTTATTAAAATAACTTGAAAAGGATATTATAAATCATGAGTAACAAGGGTATTGACTTGAGGATCATTGGTATCTACTTTATAGCAGATGGATAATAATACTAGCTAAATCACACCCTTGTTCCTTGTGGTTACCTTCCATAGCTAAGAGGTCCGCACAAAACTTTTTTACAACCCGATCAAGATAACGGTATTTTTCTCTTGATCCATACCCAACTACACAACCTCTAAAAATTGTACTATAAAATTATTTCTCATAAATGCAAAAGGTTCTTTTATTAAATTGCCACCATATAATTCACAAATATCATGATTTTTAGCTTGAATGGTCCATCTATCTAAGATGTATTGTTCGGCTCCACAAGCATTGTTATTCGCTTGCTCAATTAGAATTCAAATCAAACCAATTCAAGTAATAAAAACCACATTAAACCCTTTAACTCAACCCTCACATCCACAAATATACGAAGTAGATAGTAGTATATAGTAAGTGGATATCGTCCCCAAAGATGGTCTATCATGGGATAGTATTTGCTCTTCATAACCTTAGCTAGTAAACAATCAGAATATATTAGATGCCTCCACCCTTGTACAGTTTCGCCAAAGGGAAGGTAGAAAGCCAGTAGATCTCTAAAACCCATATCTCTTTCAAACTTGAGTCACAAAGTTTCCCCCATTTTTTCCCATCATATTTTATTCTCTTCACCTCTCTTTCCCCACCAAAAATTTCTGATCATAGTCGTGATGTTATCACAAAATCCTTTAGATAGCTGGTAACAAGACATTACAAAAGCTGGAATTGTCTGTGCTACGGCTTTAATAAGGGCTTCTCTACCTGCCTATGAGAGAGCTTTTTCATTCCAACCATTCAACTTGTTTCTTATTCTCTCCTTGATAAAAGAGAATACCTCTCTTTTTGATTTTCCAATCAGTTATGGCATTCCCAGATACAGACCTTTAGCATCATCCTCTTTCACTCCAAGCTTCTCATATAACTCTTGTATCTCATTCGCAGAAATATTACTGCTACAATATAGTTTCGACTTTTCTGGATTCACCTTTAGCCCCAATTTTTTTTTCATAAGATTATAGAACTTTTCATAATCAACCAAACTCCATGATCATCTACATTTGCAAAGATAATACAGTCATCCGCAAATAACAAATCACTAACATTTGATCCTCCAGTCCCTATTTTGATTCCGCTCCACAGTCCTTGTCTTTTTAGTTTCCTGATATGAGCTAATAATCCTTCCCCACAAAGAATAGGTACGGAGACAAAGGGTCTCTTTGCCTTGAGACCCTAGTTGGCTTAAAAAATTCTGTAAGCCTTCCATTAATGAGGAATGAAAAAGACACCATGGACTTCACGCACTCCATTATCAAATAACACCATTTCTTTGGAAAACCCATGCATTGAATCCATTCTTGAGAAAACTCCGTTCCACTCTGTCATACGCCTTACTCATGTCAAGTTTACTCGCCATAAGCTTCTCCTAATCCTCCCTTCTATGCTTGAGCCAATAAAATCCTTCAAGTACCACTATAACATTATCGATGATAAGTCTCCCTTTTATGAATAGGCTTTGTGTAATACTCACGATGTTTTTTTATTTTATTTATTTAAAATAAAATACCGAAACCTACAAGAAGATAAAACTGTGTAAGAGTCCTAACGAATGAAATAACTGGAATAGTATTATCCTACTTCTAGTACAATTATTTCGGTGGTACATATCTGCAAATAACGATACAATTATTTCGGTGGTACATATCTGCAAATAACGATACACATCTACAAGTAACGATTAGGCTATATATATATATACTATAGGGTAGAGTATCTGATTCTCTTGTTTTTTACGTAACACAAATATTAGGCAGAATTTTAGCCATATTAAAGGTTAGTTTTCTTCTTATTTAGTTTTAATTAATAATTTTCATTTTTAATTTTAGAAAAATTAGATGCTTAATTATTTTAAATATTAGTTATTCACTTTATTAGATTATTTGCTTATAAAGTTAGTTCAATTAATGTAAAAGTTATTATTGGTAGTTAATTAATAGAATTATTTTCTTGAAATTAAAATCGGATTTATGTATATGTATGGAAATTATTATTTTTGAATTATATTATGTTTTACTATTGCTAGATTTTTTTTAAAAGAAAGAGTGATTATATCAGAGAGAAAAGAGATCAAAGTGTATAATTGAATGGAGAAGAAGAAAGATCAGAGAGAGGAGACTAAAAAAAAAAAAAACAATTAGTTGCAGTGATGGAGTTGCGAGAGGAAGAAGATGAGATTTGATAAAAGTTTTCAAAATTGCATCTTAATCCCCCAAAGTTTTATACAACTTTTACAAAGGCCCAAAGAAACTTTAATGGCGTTATAGTCTAAGCCCATATGTTTTTTCAAAGTACTCCATCAGTCCATAGAAGCCTTCTGGAATTACCCAAAGGCCCTTACAGTTTGTCAATATTTCACATAGGCCTGTGAAAATTTTTATAAATAACAAATTGACCCTAAAAGTTTAAATGAAGTTAATATTTGACCCCAAAAGGTTCTACAGAATATATATAGACCCCTAATGACTTTATGAAATGACCAAAATATACCCTCAAGTGTTTTAAAGTTACATAAAAGCCCAAATTAGTTTTTCAAAGTAACGAAAAGACCCCGAATAGATTTCTAAGTTCGTAAACTGTTCTAAAATGTTTGTTTAGCTCAAATAGAGTCCAAACAATTTTTAAAATATTATAAATGAGTTTCTTTTAATTATAGTAAGTTTATAAGGTTATAATAGTGACATCAAAGTACTTTTTACTGCAAGAAAACTATACGATATTATAGTAAATATTATTTTTATGAATATTTGGATGCTTACTATTATAGATGTATGGAAAGTTTGAGTATATAGGGAATTGTTATAGGATATTTAAGTAAATACCAAGCATGTACTAAGCAATAGAAATGTGAATTTTTGATAGGAAATACTAAAAGGAAGCAAGTACAAGAGTAACGTGATTCTTTGGCATATCGAGGTAGGTGGTGCTTACCCTCTAATTTGTAAATTTTTTTGCAAACCCGTATATTTTCTAAATGATTTTATGAACTTGCATGGAAGTTTTTCTAAATTGTTTATGAAATGTGTTTTATGAAATGATTATTTGATCTAGATCATGTATGGCTATTTGACTTGTTTGATTTTTAAATTATAGAAACATCATATATGCATGATTTTTTATATGTATGAAATGTATGTGACGAATGGGTGTACATTAATGGACAAAGGCTCTAAACGAACATGAAATAGTTTGTAAGGATTATAGTCTTCATTTGTACTGATATACTAATATATTGACAAACGATAAACGATATATGACAGGTCAAGTGGTTCCATGAAAACTTCTTGACAACCTTTTCTATTGAGGTCCATCACTAGGTTGAGTACTCAGAGCTGATGAAGGCATATATTGTTTTGAGCCTCTAAGAAGTGAACATGATTTGTAAATGAATTTGTGATATGTCATAGATTATTTGAAAAGTATATGTTATATGACTTGATATAGATAAATGATACATGAATTTCGAAATGCAAGTCGAATTACATGACTATATGTAATGAAATGTGGTACATATGATTTAGAAAGATAATTTTGATAAAAGCATATGTGTGTGACAGTATGATTTGTCTTTGTGAAGGTATATGTATATGTAACTGCAAGATCCAGCAGGGTATAAGTGCTATCTACTGGGCAATTTTTCACTCACCCTATTCCTTATATTTATGTACGGACGACGAGTACGAGTACGAGTACGTCAACATAGAGGATGAAGCATAGACGCACTAGGACAAAGAAGATTGTTATTTAGTAATTGGATTCTACTATAGTTATTTGATTTTGAATAATCCATCAATTGGAATAAGTAGAGCATGTGTACTCGTGACACTATGTTTTTCTATTTATTATAGGATTTGTTATTTGAATAAGTACCGCATTAAATTGGATATCATTTGTGAGTAGATATTTTCGCTGTATAATTTATATTTGAGGTTACTATATATGATCGATGCCTTGTATTCGTGGGAGTTTGGTTTCATGAATACGGCGATTGACACTTGTCTGACAAGTGTAACAGGGCGGGTCAGGGGCGTGACTTTTTTAATGGTATCAGAGTTTAGGTTATGAATTCTGTAGTGTGTTTTAGGTTTGATATACTTAAGATACCAGACTGTAAGGTTTAGAAACAAATATGGTATATAAGAAGCATCATACTTAGTAGATTCATTTACCTATAGATTTTGAATTAAGTAAAGGAGTTGACAAAAGAACAAAACAAGAGTAAGAACAAGAAAATAAAGGAACTCTAGAGATATATAGCCAAAGAGATTGGGATTTAGAATTAAAATATTAGACGAAAATGAAGTCGAGCAACTAGAGCTACATAAGTATTGAAGTACTAACCCTATTAGATCGTATTAATAAGAGTAGATCCGGACATGGATAACTACCAAATTCTTATGTGACAAAAAAAAAAAGGAGTATAGAGATGAAGTTATGGATAACCCAAATATTTATATATTATGTCTCTATTTAGTAAAGTATTTTGGACTCTCTTAGTCAAAGAATATGGTTATACCTTGAGTGAATATTTTTGGATTTGGTCTAATATTTTGTGCTTCAATAATGAAGAAGAATACTTATTTTTGGAAATTATAAATATTATTGAAGTTGTTGGACTACAAATTTACATTTCTATATATGAGAGTACATTTTTGTCATGGTTTTTGATAAGTTGGAAAATTAATACTTGATTTTTCGTATAGGAAAATGGCACAGTAAACTAGGTCTAGAAGTAGTAACACAAACATCGAGAATACCCATATAGGGAGTGGATCGGGAAGTGCTAATTGCGGGCCAAGAATAGAAAATAACCAAACTCCAGTGATTGTCCCTACCGAATTTATTGCTGCTATAACTACAATAGCACAAGCTGTCCAAGGACAAAATCAAGGTCAACCCCAAGTACCACTAGGCCATATGCAAAATGGTATACACATGTACTATGAACGGATGAAGAAGGTGCAAGTTCCTACCTTCGATGGTGAACCAAACCTAGAGAAGGCTGAGAAAAGATTAGGTGAAGTGGAGATTCCATAATTTCATGTTGCTTCAAGTACTAGAAGAAATGAAACAAGAAATTATTAAACCATTCTTAGTTGGAGATGCGGATAAGTGGTGGATGACTATCCAAACAATTATCTCACTACCACTTACTTGGGAAAAGTTTAGAGAAGCCTTTTTGAAATATTTCTTTCATGCAGCTATCCATCTGCAAAGAATTGAGTAGTTTGAATCCCTTTAAACAAACCCCTGGAATGTCAATCGTAGAGTATACCAATAAGTTCACTATGTTAGGGCGATTCGTACCTGAAACCATGGCAAACGAGGAACTCAAAATGGTTAAGTTCACTCAAGGACTCACAAGTGAAATGCAAACTAGGATATCGAGTGCTACTACACTTACTTTTGATGATCTATTTAATGTATGTGTGAAAGCTGAAGCGAATATAAAAAGAGTCAAGGAGGAGAATAGGGGAAAGAAGCCCCAACCAATTGCGGAAGCAATAGTACAAGGGACAAACATGGCAGGCCAATCTCAATTGGTTAGAGTACTTAACAGGAAACTTGGACCACCACCACCACAACCGTCTAAGAATAACGTGAAAGAAAATATAGTTGAGTGTGTCTATTGTCATAGACGCCACTTTGGTGAATGCCAACTGAAGTTGGGAGCTTGTTTTGTTTATGGCAAAGTGACACATCGAATGAAAGATTGTCCAAGAAATGTGAGGAACGAAAGAGGAAAGGTAGTTGAACTGATGGAAACCAATCCCAAAGCCAATGCTAGAGTATATGCTGTGAATGAATTGGACACTGGAGGCTTGAAGGACGTAGCATTAGGTATGGTAATAATAAACTTTATGTTTGCATATATGCTCTTGGACTTGGAAATTGTTTTAATGCTCTTTGGATTTTGACATGAATCATTTGGTTATGTACTACTAAGAAGTTTGTGAATATATTTTATTTCATGGCCTAATAGCCATATAAATATTATCAAGTGCTTATTCAATAGTTTTATGATAGAGGTTGAAGATGATGGACCAATATAAAGAAGTGTACATATGTAATGCGTGAACATTAGAGTATTACCATTCAGATTAGTAAGCGTGTAATTATGTGGCATGATTAGTGAGTGGAGTGATAATTCACTTTTGGATCAATTGACTGAAGTGGCCAATAAGGTTGATATTAAGTGTGTAAGTTTCGAGGACGAAACTTTTTATAAGAGGGGTAGAATGTAATACCCACGATTTTTTTATTTTATTTATTTAAAATAAAATACCTAAACCTACTAGAAGATAAAACTGTGTAAGAGTCCTAAAGAATGAAATAACTGGAATAGTACTATCCTACTTCTAGTACAATTACTTTGGTAGTACATATCTTCAAATAACGATACAAATCTACAAGTAACGATTAGGGTATATATATATACTATAGGGTAGAGTATCTGATTCTTTTTTTTTTTTACGTAACACAAATATTAGGAAGAATTTCAGCCATATTAAAGGTTAGTCTTCTTCTTATTTAGTTTTAATTAATTATTTTTGTTTTTAATTTTAGAAAAATTAGATGCTTAATTATATTATATATTTATTCACTTTATTAGATTATTTGCTTATAAAGTTAGTTCAATTAATGTAAAATTTATTACTAGTAGTTAATTTATAGAATTATTTTCTTGAAATTAAAATCGGATTTATGTATGTGGAAATTATATTTTTTGAATTATATTATGTTTTATTATTGCTAGATTTTTTTTATAAAAAAAGAGTGATTAGATCAGAGAGAAAAGAGATCAAATAGTAGAATTGAAGAGAGAAGAAGAAAGATCAGAGAGAAGAGACTAGAAATAAATAAAAAAAAAACAATTAGTTACAATGATGGAGTTGCAGGAAGAAGAAGATGAGACTTGATAAAAGTTTCCAAAATTGTATCTTAACCCCCCTAAGATTTATACAACTTTTATAAAGGCCCAAAGAAACTTTTATGGCGTCAAATGAGTCCTTTTTAGTTTTTGAAATTGTAGATAAGCCCAGATGATTTTTCAAATGGAGTACACCATCAGTCCATAGAAACCTCTAGAATTACCCAAAGGCCCTTACAGTTTGTCAATATTTCACATAGGCCTGTGAAAATTTTTATAAATAATAAATTGACCCCTAAAAGTTTAAATGAAATTAATATTTAACCCCAAAAGGTTCTATAGAATATATAGAGACCCCTAATGACTTTATCAAATGACCAAAATACCCTCAAGTGTTTTAAAGTTACATAAAAGCCCAAATTAGTTTTTCAAAGTTACGAAAAGATCCCGAATGGATTTCTAAGTTTGTAAACTATTCTAAAATATTTTGTTTAGCTCAAATAGAGTCCAAACAATTTTTCAAATATTATATATGAGTTTTTCTTAATTATAGTAAGTCTTATAAAGTTATAATAGTGACTTCAAAGTATTTTTTACTACAAGAAAACTATATGATATTATAGTAAATATTATTTTCTCAAACATTAGGATAATTATAGATGAATAGAAAGGTTGAGTATTTAGGGAATACTTTGTTATAGGATATTTAAGTAAATACCAGGCATGTGCTAAGTGATAGAAATGTGAATTTTTATAGAAAATACTGTTGGTCCCAAAGTAACTTAAGAGAAGGGGTGAATTAGATTTCTTAAAAATTACTTTGCAAAATAATCACCAATAAGATCTTTTAAACTATTAAATGGATAAATAGATATAAAGACAATAAATCTTATGGAATATAAAAATGGGTAAAGAGAGAAATTAAACAAGCAACATTTCCAAGCTACCAAGTTTGAAGTGTTAATCCACTATAATGCTTCACAAAATTGGTGAGTCAATAATCTTCAAATGTACACAAAATAGGACAATCCTTGCTCACACTAATTCACTTTAGTTGAGCCAAGGATTTTAATCTTAACCTCATTTTAGTACAAGATTATCACCCCACTCAATATTTTTGAATTTCACTTCAATGTACACACTAATACAATATTGCTCAATTGCTGATTTGCACTCAAATTGCTTTTCTACTAGTTCTTTTATTCAATGTGTAAGATGTTTTTACAAAAACAATAGAGCAGGTATTTATAGGAGCAATGAATTCTGGTTGTAACTACTTTCCAACGACTCAATAATAAATGCACAAAAACTAGTCGTTAAGGGTTTCGGATGTCCGATGTATTAGTTGTGCTTCTGACCAAGCGTCTGATCTCAGTAAAGAGTATGTGATGAATGCCGTTCAGACGGCTGAGCATGCGTCCGTTCTATCGTCTGAACTAGGTTTCGGACAGTCTTGTTCGTCCGAATCAGACTTTATTCGGATAGTTGTATGCGTCCGTTGTGAAGTTTAGGAGATTTGATTCTACCTCATCTATTGGACGAAAATATGCGTCTGAGGGATATTTCCCCGGACACGCCTGTGTGTCCGTTGCAGGTACTTGAAAAAGTTTCCTTTCTGCCTATCCGTTTGGACAGTATACTGCATCCGTAGGAGTCTGTATCGGACGAATTCCTATTCATCCGAAATATGTAGTACAGTTTAGACGTCATCTGTACTGTGTCTGAAAACCCTATTTCTAATAGACAAGATTGTAGAACTGCACAGCTTGAATTCAGAGTTTAGTGCATATGTCATCATCAAAATAAGGTTTGAGAAAATCAATCTCTTTCTTTTTGATGATGACAAATTTTGAATAAACGAATACAACCAACAATCAATAGATATGATCATATTTAATAGTCAACAGATATGCATATTCAACAATCAACATATATGATTATTCCTAAACCATACTTCTACTCCCCCTTTTGACATCATCAAAATAGACAAGTAAGCTCTCCCTGAGAAGGTGCACAGTTAAAAATGTCAAAATAAGCCAACAATCACATACCAAAATAGACAAGTACATCAAAATATGAACACCAATATCAACACCAATAATGTCATTTATGTCATTGCATACCAATAACAACAACTGTAATCCAAAATACAGACTAGAGGTCCTAAGAAGAGCAGAAAGTCTAAGTTGAGTAATTTTTTTCTTGGAATGCCTTTCAAGAGCTTGTGTTTCTTGGGGGGTGCATTGTCATTAGTAGATTCATTATCATCATCTCCTGTGTCGCGGCGCTGCATGATATAATTAAATGTGTCATCAATGTCCTCGTCATTGACCTCATCAGCAGCACCTTGAGCGGTGGGGTCTTCACGATCACCCTCCTCTTCATCATTGTCATGCGTGTCAGTGTCATCACTTTTGGAGAAGGATTCAAGAGTGTACTATGACTGAATATTAGCAAATTGAACTTGAGCAGAAGCAGACAAAGTTAAATGCTTCTTGAAGAATTTGTTGACGAGTTTCAAGGCACTTTAGCTTGCGATTGGTGTGAAGTTGGAAGGAGCTCATCTGAGTGCTCAAAGAACTAAAAAGGCTGCAAATGTGTGAAAGGAAAGGTTTGGAGAAAGAAGGATGAGGATCATGGGATGGTGGAGGTGTTTGAGGAGGAGGGGAATGGGGAAGTGCGAAACCGGAGGAAGAGGCTTGAATTTTGGCTCTTTCAACATCACATAAGCAGCTTTGGTAAACCATTTGTCATTAAAAAAATGTAAGCCCTTTCTCTCAATATAGGCTTTGTTAAAGTAGGGAGGGAATTGTATTTTGCCAGTGAATGAGATATCAAGATAATCAAAAACTTTTGCGAGAAAATTGTCGAAGGAAATGTTTCGACGAGTATCGGTTAGAAAGAGTTCCCACAGAGAACAGAAAAGATATCCAAAATCAAGTGGAATTCTCTTGAAAACATAGTAGAATAAGTAAAGCTACATTTTTTCGGGATCAGTGCGATGTCTCTTGGGTAACAACAAATTCGTGTATAAAGTGTACAAATGTTCAATTCAGGAGTAAGTAAAGTAGTTTTGGCTTCCGAAACCTGTTTGAAGTTGACATTGAAAAGTGCTCGGAGCTCATCAATATCAAAACGAGTATCCAAAGCAGGCCACTTATCTAGAGAAAATAAATAAGAAAAATCATCAGGCGACAAAACCTCACATTCAAAAATGGTGTTAATGATATATGTGGATGAAATTTCATGATTTTTGTTGTTCACACGAGACATTAATGTGCGAACAGTGGGATCCTTCCTAAGATTAGCTGTGAACTGAAGTACCATGTCGTGAAAAACAAGTAGATCAATATGAACTAGGTGACCCCAATTTTGTTTTCCAAAATAGGATTTTACTAATGGAAGATTAAACTTGTCAAAAAGACCTTGGGAAGCAGGTCTTTGAACAATGATGGATTTACTAAGGAGAGAGGTGTACCATTCAGATGCCTTGGCATATAATGAATTTTGAAAGAGGTGGATTTGTGGAAGTTTGAGGATTTGCTGATGATTCCCCTTGCACTGGAGCTTTCCCTTTTGATTTACGTCCATGGGTTGCCGAAGAACCACCATGAGATCGAACCATTGTGAATTTTTGAAAATATGAGAAAAAGAGAAAAAATATAATTTTTAGGGAGAGTTGGTAGAAATATCAAGAAGTTGGATGGTAAGTTGGTGAAATGGAGTGCAATCGAGGTCAATAATTAACAATTTGGGAATTGAAATCCCTCAAACAATTTTGCAGGAAAGGGAAGAAATTGGAGCAATTTTGAGGAGGAAAATAAATCGCCAGAGCAGGGTTCGGTGGGTAGTGTGAGTCCAAAAAAAGGAAAATGAATCGTTCGGACGTCTGAACGATTTGTCTGCGTCTGATCGTGTGTCCGAACGCTGAAGAACTAACGGTCGAACTTCTGTGCCAATGCGTCCGAGAATGTCTCGGACGATGAAGAGCATCTGTTGGGAATTCCGAAGAGTTTGAGAAGAAAAGGGTGAGAGTACGGACGATTAAAAGCGTCCGAGACATAGAGGAGGGTTTCGGACATGTAAGAGCATCCGACAGAGTATGTGGTTCGGACGATCATGTGTGTCCGAACACATAAATTATACAGATGTGAAATTAATGATGCCCAAACGAGTTCTGAGAGATTCAAAGCGATCTAAAGCCAAAGGTTTAGTAAAAATATCAGCAAGTTAATCATTTGAACACACTTAAATTCAACGCAAATTTCCTTTTTGCATACAAGATCTCTGATAAAATGATGTTTGACATCTATGTGTTTGGTTCTAGAATGCGTGACAGGATTTTTTGTGAGATAAATTGCCCTAGTGTGATCACATTTTATAGGCACACAATCAAAAAATAACACCAAAGTCTTTTAATGTATGTTTCATCCACAGAAGTTGAGTACAACAATTTCCAGCAGCAATATATTTGGCTTCTACCATAGAAAGTGAAATGGAATTTGTCTTTTTGCTAAACCAAGACACTAGAAAGTTACCCAAAAAATGACACATACCACTAGTACTTTTTCTATCAATTTTACAACCAGCAAAATCAGCATTAGAATAACTAATTAAATCAAAAGTGGGGGATTTTGGATACCAAAGACCAAAATTCATTGTACTTTTTAGGTATCTGAAAATTCTTTTTACAATAATTAAGTGTGACTCTTTAGGGCAAGATTGAAATCCAGCACATAGACAAACAGCAAACATAATGTCCGGTTTGCTAGCTGTTAACTAAAGTAGGATTCTGATCATACCTCTATAGTGTTTTTCATCAACACTATTACTTTCTTCATCTTTGTCAAGTTTAGTTGAGGTGCATATTGGTGTCCCGACGTGTTTGCAGTCTTCCATTCCAAATCATTTGAGTAGCTCCTTTGTGTACTTGATTTGAGTAATGAACGATCCTTCCTTTGTTTGGTGAACTTGGAGTCCGAGAAAAAATTGTAATTCTCGCATCATACTCATTTCAAATTCTTTTTGCATCAATTACGAGAATTCCTTGCTCAAGCTTTCATTTGTTGCTCCAAAGATAATATCATCAACATAAATTTGAATAATTAGCAAACCATTAAAATCAGTTTTGGTGAAGAGAGTGGTATCAACAACACCTCTTTTGAAACAATTTTCAATCAAAAAACCACATAGCCTTTCATACCAAGCTCTAAGAGCTTGTTTCAAACCATACAAAGCTTTGAAAAGTTTGAAAATATGATTTGGAAAATTTTTGTTTTCAAAACTAGGAGGTTGTTCAACGAAAACTTCTTGATCAATAAAACCATTTAGAAATGCAATTTTAACATCCATTTGGAATGGTTTGAATTTGTTAAAACATGCATATGCAACAAACATGCGAATAGATTCTAAACGAGCAACGGGAGCAAAGATTTCAACAAAATCAATACCTTCTTCTTGAGCATAACCTTTAGCAACAAGTCTAGCTTTGTTCCTAATAATTTCACCTTTATCATTTAATTTATTTCTAAAAACCCATTTCATTCTGATTACGGGTTGAGTTGATGGTCTTTCAACCAAAGTCGATACATTGTTTTTCTCAAATTGGCTAAGTTCATCTTGCATAGCAAAGACCCAAGATTCATCATTTAATGCATCATCCACATATTTAGCTTCAATACGAAAAAGTAATACACAATTACTATTCAAAGGTTTATGAAATCGAGTTTTTATCCCATCGGACGGATTACCTCTGATCAAATCTTGAGGTGTGACTAGAAACAAATCTCCATGCTTTAGGAAGATCTTTTGGAGTATCTTCGTCCTTTTCTCCTTCTTCACCCAAGTGATTTGTATTGCTCACATTGTTTGGAGAGATCCCTTGATGTTCTTCAGGAATAGTAAGCTTCTCAAGCTCCTTTTGAATACCTACATCTTCATCTTCACACACATTCTTTGAAATAATATCATTAGTTTCATCGAATGTAACATGCACAACTTCTTCAATCAAAAGTGTTCTTCTATTGTATACTCGGTATGCTTTCTTGTCACTAGAATATCCAAGAAAAATTCCTTCATCTGATTTTTTGTCAAATTTTCTAAGATTTTCTTTGATTTTTAAAATAAAACATTTACAACCAAAAACTTTGAAATAGCTCACAACGGGTTTTTTACAAAATAAAAGCTCATAAGGTGTTTTATTTAAAATAGGTCTTAACAAAACTCGATTCATAACATAACAAGCTGTATTAATGGCTTCGGCCCAAAAATATTTTGGTAAGTCACATTCACTAATCATAGTTCTAGCGGCCTCTTGAAGTGTTCATTTTTTTTTCAACAACACCATTTTGTTGAGGCACTCGAACAACTGAAAATTCATGTGAAATACTATTGTGATCACAAAATTCGGGAAAATATCCAAATTTAAATTCGGCTCCATTATCACTTCTCAACTGAATGAATTTTGGAAAATAATTTCACAAAATTTTCAAAAACTTCATTTTTGTGAACAAGAAATAGTACCCAAGTATACCTAGAATAATCATCAACAATCACAAATGCATACTTACTACCACCGAAACTAGTAGATTGAGTTGGACCAAACAAGTCTAGACACACAATTTTTCGGTTTAAAAGACACTTTAACTTGTTTCCCAAATTGACATGCATCACAAATTTTATTTTTCAAAAACTTCAATTTTTGGTAGGCCTTTTACCAATTCCTTCTTGGCAAGTTTTTCAATTAAATTCATATTAAAATGACAAAGCCTTCTATGTCTAGCCAAAGCCAATTATCATCTATAGAGGCGGTTAGACATTTTACATTGTTACTACTAATATTGTCAAGATAGATCACATAAACATCATTGTGCCTAGTACCTTTAAACAAAATAGCATAATTTTTTATCAAGAATTAGACATTCATGTTTGGTAAATAACACATAAATTTTTATCACATAGTTGACTTACACTTAATAGATTGTAATTCAAATTATCAACAAGAAGCACATTTTTAATCAAGGTCTCACCATTTTTACCTACATCACCAATGCCGATTGATTTTGCTTTCATGTTATCCCCAAATGTTACTTTTTAACTGTTTTTGGATTTGAGGTTTGTGAAGATGTAAGCATCACCGGACATATGTCTTGAGTACCCACTATCTATGAACAATTTTGCATCCTTGGTGATATTCATTTCCTACACAAGAAATTTATTGATAACTTTTGGTACCCACATTTTCTTGGGTCCATAAGAGTAAGTAAAATGACTACAAATCCAACTATGGAATTCATACCATGTTTTTCATTTCTGTTGACATAGCAATTATTTTTCACATGAACATGTTATTGACAATAGTTGCAAATAAAATTTTTGTTTCCATATAAGGATGATTTTGATTTTACAAAGCATAAACCATTCCTTCTAAAGGTGACAAAATTCTTGTTCATCAATACGTTTCTATTCCTTTTCAAATCAACAATATTTTCCCTTTCTTTATGCAAAAGAATATTCAACTCATCCAATCTTTTCTTCAAGGGGGCTTGTTCTTCTTTGATCCATGTTTTCACATGCATTCTTTTCTTCAAATCATTGTTTTCTTGTGATAACCTATTATTTTCATTCACAAGTTTAGAGTTAGCATTCAATAAGGCATTTGATTTCTTTACTAACTCCTTATTTCTAGCATATGAATCATTTAAGCCATCATGCAATTTTAAAATGAAGGATTCAAGATCATTGTCATCATTTTCATCTTTGGAATCATAATTAGAAATTACCTCAGTTTATCACCAATGGCCATAAATGCCATTTGTACCGACTCCATTTCTTCTTCAACTTCTCCTTTGGAGTTGCAATCATCCCATGTGATTTGAAAATTGTTGAAGCGCGGTTTTCTTCCTTCCTTTTTCTTCTTAGAAGGACATTCATTTGCAAAGTGACCGGGTTGACCGCATTCAAAGGACTTTTCATTTTCCTTTTTTATTTCTAGCTTGTCTCTTTCACTTTGAAGTTAATTGAGTTGATTGTTCCACCTCTTCTCATTCTAGTCGACAATGTTGATGTAATGTTTGAGAAATCCTTTGGTGATGAGTGCAAGATCTCATTCATGAAGATCTTCATCTTCTAGGTTGATGGAAGCATTTATCGTCCTCTTCTTGAGAAGTCTTTAATGCAATGCTCCTTTTTTGTCCTGCCTGTCATAATCCACCACTTTTGCCTTTAGCTTCAATTCATAGGATGTAAGAGAGTTAATTAGAGATTCAATAGGTATAGAATTTAAATTCTTAGCCTCCTCTTATAGCGATTGTTTTGGCCTCCCATTCTTTGGATAAAGCATTCAGGATTTTTCTATTCTTTTCGGCCAAAGAATACTCTCTTATACAAGGTTTCAAGTTCCTTAATGATTTCATTGAATCTACAACACATTTTGTCAATATTTTCATGCGGTTCCATCTTGAAGCACTCATACTTGGCAACAAATAAGGATTTCTTTTGCTCTCGAACATCATTGCTCCCTTCACGGATTTCCTTCTATTTATCCCAAATTTCTTTAGCAGAAATGCATTCCTTGACACAAGTTGATTCGTTAGCATCCAAGGCATTGTAGAGCACATTCATAACTTTCGCATTTAAAGTCAAGTTTGCCTTGTCTTGTGGAGTGAGCTCATCTCTTGTCTTTTCTCTTTTTCTATTTGTACGATCATCAATGATGGTAGCTTCAAAGGGACCTTCATTTACATCATACCATAAGTCAATATCAATAGATTGCCAAAGTATTTCCATTCTATCTTTTCAACCATAATAAAATTTTCCCCATTAAACATAGGAGGTCTTGTTATAGATTGACCCTCAAAAAATAATGCATTATTGGTTGTCATGATCTTTTCTCAAAAGCTAGTTAAACTCAAGATAAGAGACCAAGCTCTGATACCAATTGTTGGTCCCAAAGCAACCTAAGAGGTTGAATTAGTTTTCTTAAAAATTACTTTGCAAAATAATCACTAATAAGATCTTTTAAACTATGAAATGGATAAATATATATAAAGACAATAAAGCTTATGGAATATTAAAAGGATAAAGAGAGAAATTAAACAGCTACCAAGCTTGAAGTGTTAATCCACTAGAATGTTTCACAAAATTGGTGAGTCAATAATCTTCTAATGTACACAAAATAGGACAATCCTTGCTCACTCTAATTCACTTTAGTTGAGCCAAGGATTTTAATCTTAACTTCATTTTAGTACAAGATTATCACTCCACTCAATATTTTTGAATTTCACTTCAATGTACACACTAATTCACAATATTGCTCAATTGCTGATTTGCACTCAAATTGCTTTTCTACTAGCTTGTATTCAATGTGTAAGATGGTTTTACAAAAACAATAGAGCAGGTATTTATAGGAGCAATGAATTCTGGTTGTAACTACTTTCCAACGGCTCAATAATAAATGCACAAAAACTAGTCGTTAAGGGTTTCAGACGTAAAGCGTCCGATCTCAATATAGAATGTGTGATGAATGTCGTTGGGACGATCGAGCATGCCTCCGTTCCATCATCCAAACTAGGTTTCGAACAGTCTTGTTCGTCCAAAACAGACTTTGTTCTGACAGTTGTATGCGTTCGTTGTGAATTTTAGAAGATTTGATTCTACCTCATCTATCAGACGGAAATATGCGTCCGAGGGATATTTCCCCGAACACGCCTGTGCGTCCGTTGCAGGTACTTGAAAAAGTTTCCTTTCTGCCTATCCGTTCGGAAAGTGAACTGCGTCAGTGTGAGTCTGTATCGGACGTTCCTGTTCGTCCGAAAGACATGTAGTACAGTTCGGACAGTGTACTATGTCCGAAGACCCTATTTCCAACAGACAAGATAGTAGACCTGCACAACTTGAATTCAGAGTTTAGTGCATATGTCATCATCAAAATAAAGTTTGGAAAATATCAAATACTAAAAAGGAGCAAGTACAAGAGTAATGTGATTCTTTGGCATATCGAGGTAGGTGGTGCTTACCTTCTGATTTGTAAATTTTTTTGCGAACCCGTATATTTTCTAAATGATTTTATGAGCTTGCATGTTTTTTTGAATTGTTTATGAAATGTGTTTTACGAAATGATCATTTGATTATGAAAATCTGTCTCATGTATACACATTTGACTTGTTTGATTTTTAAATTATAGAAACGTGATATTGATGCCTTTTACACACCTAATTATAAATTAATGAAACACCTAAATCCTACTACTAACTAGATGGCATCCCGTAAGTATACGGTTGTCAACTTGTAGTAAAGGGAAGAAGGTATCGTTCCAACGAGATTAGATTGTCGATAGCAATTACCAAGATTTGTGGGTGCTTGTGTAGTTAAGCAAAATCAAATGATGAGTGATAGAACTATTTAAAAAAAAAAACATAATCTTAATTCTAACCTAAATTAACCAAATTAAGACTAAAATTAAAAACAAGCAAATCACCCAACTAGTTGTAAAGGGAAGTAAGGATCGTTCCAACAAGGATTGTCGATAGCAATTACCAAGATTTATGGGTGCTTGTGTAGTTAAGCAAAATCAAGCGATGAGTGATAGAACTATTCTATAAAAAAAAAAACCATAATCTTAATTCTAGCCTAAATTAACGAAATTAAGACTAAAATTAAAAACAAGGAAATCACCCAACTAAAATGACTATAAAAGAAAAGCCTTGAGTATTAAAAGCAACCATTTCTAAACTATAAATTGGAAAGAGTTAAACTAGAAATCTAAATATTTTTGGATTTTTTATTGTAATTAATGATCGAAAGCCAACTGAGAATTAACTTCTAATTAAAGCAAGACCAATTGAAAATTCTAACTAGAAATGCAAGAAATTAACAAGAACACTAATTTTCCTAAGAAACCCTAATTTGCAAGTAAAGAAATTCTTACTAAGTTGGATAAGAAAGCAAATAAAAATTATATCTACGTGAAACTTGCGATTAACCCACTACAATTATCTAATCAAAATTTGAATTTGACAAGAAATTAAAAGAAGATCTAAGATGAAAGTAAAGAGAAATTTCTATTAGAGAAGAAAACTTGGAGTAGCTTAACTAAAAACTAACTAAAACTATCTACTACTTTTTCTTACTGATTTTTAAGTAGCTTAAATAGTCAAATATTACACTAGGCAAAAAATCAGGAGTTACTGGCTGAAAATTTACAAAATTGCCCTTACAACTTAACTCTCAGCGAGTCGAGATCACGGTCTGGAACATTTGAGACCCCGATCTCGACTCTAATACAGTAGAACAATTTCCCAAGTCGAGATCGCGGTCTGGAACAGTCGAGTACAGTAGAATCAATTTCCCAAGTCGAGATCGGGGTTTGGAACAATCGAGACCGCGATCTCGACTCTCCTATTGTCTCTTCATTTCATCCATTTTTTGCAATCTGGTCCCTTGAGCTTTGTTTCTTCTAGCTTCTAACCTTTAATTTTTAACCTCCATAATATTAACACCATTAAGCACTTAATTAAACTAAAAATTTAACAAAACTATCATAATTAATTCAAGAACGAAAAGACAAATACATATGAAAGAAATTAACTAAAATCCTCAATTACTTATCCAATTTAGGAATTTAAACTATCAAAATGTTATAATTTAGAGAAAAATAACTCTAGTTCACTAGATTTATCAGATATATGCATGATTTTTGATATGTATGAAATGCATGTGACGAATGGGTAAACATTAATGGACAAAGGCTCTAAACGGTCATGAAATAGTCGACAAGGATTATAGTCCTGATTTATACTGATATACTGGTATACTGATAAACGATATACGACAGGTCATAGTGATTACATGGAAACTTCTTGAGAACCTTTTCTAGTGACGTCCATCACTAGGCTGAGTACTCAGAGACGATGAAGTCATATATTATTTTGGACCTCTAAGAAGTGTACATGATTTGGAAATGAATTTGTGATATGTCATAGATTATTTGAAAAGTATATGTTATATAACTTGATATAGATAAAATACATGAATTTCGAAATGCAATTTGAATTACATGACAATAAATAATGAAAATGACATATGATTTAGAAAGATAATTTTGATAAAAGTATATGCATGTGATAGTATGACTTGTCTTTCTGAAAGTATATGTATATGTAACTGCATGATCCAACAGGGTGTAAGTGCTATCTATTGGGTGATTTGTCGCTCTAAGTGCTATCTATTGGGTGATTTGTCGCTCACCGCATTCCTTATAGTTTTGTATAGACGAAGAGTATGAGTACGTTATCATAGAGGATGAAGCATAGACGCACTCAAACAAAGAAGATTGTTATTTAGTCGTCTAATAGGATTGTACTATAGTTATTTGATTTTGAATAGTCCATCTATTAGAATAAGTAGAGCATATGTACTCGTGACACTATATTTTTTTTTTTTAGGATTTGTTATTTGAATAAGTACCCCATTAAATTAGATATCATTTGTGAGTAGATATTTTCGCTGCGTAATTTATATTTGAGGTTACTATATATGATCGATGCCTTGCATTCGTGAGAGTTCAGTTTCACGAATACGGCAAATGATACGTGTCTGACAAGTGCGGATCAGCGGCGTGACACTTTGCGCTTCATCAATAAAGAGAGGCAATACATCTTGCTGTATAAACTGATAGGACGAAACTCTGTAATTCTAGTGGGGCTCTTCACCTTTCGAATTAAGACAATAAAGGTCTCATTAATGCTATCGAGCTTGACATTTCCATTTAAGAAAGATAATGCAAGCTTAACCACCTCATCTCCAACTGATTCCCAATATGTTTGGTAAAAACCTACCCGCAAATCGTCAGCAGGCCCAACGCTTTCCAAGGGTGCATTTGTCTCAATGCTTCACTCACTTTTTCATTGCTAAACTGTCTCATTAACTCCATCTTCATTTCTTCTATTATCCTACTATCAATAATCTCATTTCAGATCTCCACCGTCATTCCATTCGAGCAATAAATCCTTTTTTAAAAATATACAATATGCTCCTCTATAACGTCTTCAGTGCCAAACAATTCCCTACTGTCTCCTTTGGTTTGCTTTCCTATGAAAATATATTGTATTTCAATCCCCCCCATTCAGCCTTTTTTATTGGCCCTAGATCTTTGCTTCCGGTAGGTCTCTTCCTGTTCAAAAAGCTTATCCAACTCCTTTCGCAAATTTATATCTTTCTTGGAATCATTTCCTGGCCTGTTTTGAACACATTAGAGCGCCTCTTTAACCTTTTTTATTTTTGCTTTTAGATCCCAAATTTGTTACTACCCCAATTCTTCAAAGCCTCCAGAGTTTTCTTTGTGCTCAAGACTATATTCTCGCAAGGGTACATTCATACTCCAACTTCCCCAATTTTGTCTAATGACAATGCAACATTCGTCATATTTTGTCCATAATTCCTCAAATCTGTGCATATTTTTTCTCTTGGCCTTTATCACAGGTACTCCCATTTTATTATGAATAATTATTTGAATTGGTACATGGTCTGACCAAGAAGCAGACAAGTGAAATATCTTTGTGTTGGGAAACCTTGATTGCCATTCCGAGTAAGCCACTCCTCTGTCCAATCTCACAAGGATGCGCTCTTTTAAGCTTCTGCCTCTTGCCCACGTATACTTATTTCCGTAGTATCCCGAGTCCGAAGGATTGGCATCGGCTAAGGCCTGACGAAAGCCTTCCACTTGTGATCTGCATCTATTCTTCTCACCTATCTTCTTGTTCCAAGACAAAATCTTATTGAAATCCCTTACGCATATCCATGGCTTATCAAATATTGTACATAGTCAGAGTTGCAATTGCCATGAAATCTTTCTCTGACTTGTAATTGGATTTCCAAACTAAAATTCGGTGAATCTCCATTCAAAATTATTGTCCTTCAGTCTCACAACTGAGTCAATATGGCCCGCAGAATAGCTCTTAATAGATAACTCCATATTTTCCTTCACAGCATTGCCAACCCCCTCCTCTGTTAATTGCCTCCACGTAGAAACCATTCTGAAAACCGATCCTACCCCTTACTTTATCAATTTCCACTAATAATTTTGTCTCTAATAAGAAGGTTGATGAAGCTAGAATTAGATTCTAGGAGGAGAGAGAAAGTGGAATATCCGAGTTGCAAGTGTGTATTGGATTATCTGAATTGTGGATTGAATTCTGAATTGTCTATCCCTTTTTAGTAGCACTCAAGCCCCTTATTTATAGATTTATACGAGGAGGCTTAAGGCTATCTCTATGCTAGCTCAGCTGAAGCTGATTACATAATTGCCCTTAATGAGGCTGCCACTAGGCACTTCTAGAACAATCTAGGTAAGAAGCTATGTGTGTTACTAATCCACATCATCATGAGCCATAGTCCCCTCGGCTTGGTGCCGAACCTAGTGGAGAGGGACTGAATAGAAAATGACTCTTATACACATCCCAACCGAAGACCAAAAGCAAAAGTATTATACCGATCTGAGGTGAATCCTTCGGAACAATTTTGGAACCCCTGCCGATCCAAGGTCGTAACGATCCTTGGATCCTCGGCAAGTCGTACCTGCAGCATTAACTCTCAAGGGTGACGTTTTCGTTGAGTCCCCATGCACCGATTTCGCATTTATTGATCTGCATTATTCGCTCTGATTTTGCTGCAAAATGCCTCGTTCGGCGGGCCGTAACGCCAGCACCACGTCTCGATTTTCACACCAAAATGCCTCGTCTTTCCCTCCCTAAAGCCTTTTTTCATTTCGAAACCATCAAATCTTTCCCCCCAGAATCACAGAACATTCTGGAAGAAACTTCTCCTATTTAAACCCCCATTCACCCTCAAATTTCTTTTCTTCTTCTTACTCACCTTCCTCTCACCCACTTTTACTCTATTTTTCCCAAAAACTTGTGTATACACTCCCTCCTTGTTCCTTTCTGCGCTCATCTACCAGAGACTTACATAGCTTTTCCTTTCCTCACCCTCTGCCGTATCACCGTTGCCGATTTCTGACCGTCACTCTACGCCACCACCGGACACCACTAGGAGCTCTTTCTTAAAACTCCTACACGCTCTCAAAACTGAAGACTATGGCCGGTACGTTCACTCCCACTTCTCTTATTAGTACACCGGTTCCTCCTTCTCCGGTAAACGCCGTTGACAGGATGTTAAATCCTTTCGACGAAGCGCTTCTGGCAGCAGTGCCATTAAACTTTCCTCCCGAACCGCTCTTTTCCGAACCTCCTCAAAACGACCACCCTTACCCTCAAACTCAAAGTATATTGAACTGCCTTGACCCCGAGGATATCAAGATCCTCAGGGATCGGTGCCGTTTTCTGAAGAACGTGCACATAAAACTCCCGACCACCGAGGACCGAGGCCATTTGCCTCCACCTGGTTACCTAATGGTCTACCAGGAACAACTCAGACGAGACGGGGCTGAGGCTCCCCATAGCCCCTCTCTTAGTCAACCTCTCGAACCACTGGGATATCAGCATATCCCAGCTGACCCCAAATGTAAAGCCAGCGGGTGACCGAAGTGCTTTGGGGTCTTATGTAGATTACACGATATCCCCCTTTCTTTAGACACATTTAGGATGATGCTAAAATTATCCCCTATAAAAAGATTTTTTTACATCTCCTCCCGAATTGCGGGCAAACAGCTCACTTCGGGTAACCCATCATCTATTCAAGACTGAAAAAGTCATTTTTCTTCGTTCGGTACCTCGACCCTCCGATTCCCCAGGGTCCATGGAACCTTATAAAAGAAAACTTAAAAACCAAGAATGCCTCTCCACCGGACTCCCTTCATGCCCGGAGGCTCGTCGAGTTGAACCTCCGAATAAACTTCAATAACCAACCGACCATCCTTTCAAACAACATTCTGGCCTGGGCAGGACTATTTTCTTCCCATGACATCCTGCCAAATTACGACCCTCAACAAGGTCATTGTCCATTTTCACTTCACTCATCATTTTCATGTCATTTTTTTTTTATGTGCTGACCCCTCATCTTATGCAAAGCTCGGACCATTCCTTAGAGGACTGGTGTCTGTCACACCTGCGACTTGTGCGGGCACCTCGAACCAGCCCTCCTCATTAGCAAGTGGATCCTCCTCTGCGACCATCAACATCCCATCAGGGAGTGCCGAGGCCACTCCTTCTCCCTCTGAAACCCTGAACTGAACCGGGGCTGCCAGTTCGTCGGAGAGGCAAGCCGGAGAAGTTACCTGGCTATCCGCCCCACCGAACCCGAACCAATTTGGGTTACAAGGAAGAGGACTAGGGAGGCTGCTGGCCTTAGGGAGGGTCCTTCTGCAATGACCCTCTATTCCTCGTCATCGCCCGCGAGGTCCAATATTCCGGTGGCAAGGGTTCGGACCCCGGGGACTGGCTCGGGCAACGCCCCCTTATCCAAACAACTCATCACCTCATATGGTAAGTACAACTGGACCTCATTTGTTCCCATTCTCTTAACCTTTCTTCAGTGTTGTGAGTTAACACTTAGATTTTTCAGGTGACAGGAAATACACTCCTGAGGAGAAGAGGAAATCTGCTGCGTCACAGGATGTGCCCTGGGGTCGGCTGTCTGTTGACCCTCTGCCAGTTCTTTAGACCTCGGGGAGCTTTGAGGTCCGACCCACCCTGTCGATCGATGTTAATGATCGGGTCCAATTTCCCAGGGTGGCTCTTGAGTAGGCCAAAATGGTGGCTTTGCCTCGGGATGTGGCCTATGTCAAAAGGCTCACCCCTCAACAGAGGCTGGACGAACTTCACGTCGGCCTGATGAACGTAAGACTATCTATCCCTTTGTGAATTTTCAATCTTCGGTACCTCATACTTCTACTCACACAACTAATCATTTTGCCTTTGCTTGCAGGCAATTACAATTTTGCCCGCCCTTGCAGATCAGGAGGCCAACTTCAACACTACCTTTAACTCTATAAAGCAAGAGTTAGCCCATGCGAAGTCCAGCGTGACTCAGTTAGCAGTGAATGAGGCCTTGAACGCCAATGAAATGAAATGCAACATCGAGGCGGGCAAAAAATATGACGAGTGGAAGGCCGAGTTGACAGAGGTGAGGGACAAACTTCGGCAATCCGAGCTGGAGAAGAAGACCCTTGGAGCGGATGTTGGCGACTGAGACAAAAAGGTTGCGGATCTAGAGCAAAGGGTTCTTCAACTTCAAGATGAAGCTCAGCTAGCCGACGCAAAGCTCGCGTCTCGGGAGGTGGAGCTTCGGATCGAGGGTAGGAATCAGTTTGTAGCCTCGGACGAAGCAGATGAAATGCTAAAGGAATTTACGAAGAAGGTCTGCTCCATGGGGTTCACATTGGCCTGTGACCACTTGGTGAAGAATCCTGCTTTGTACGAGAGACTACCGTACGATGCTTCCGTCACCGAGGAGGTCATCAACGGTCTTCAAGCCCAATTCAAAGCTCCTGCTCTGCTTCCCAGAACTTCTGGGGTGACTCTGATGATCGAGGGTCCGAACCCCGAATGAAGTCGAGGCCGATCCTACGAACCAGGCTTGTGTTCCAACGCCAGAGCCTTCTACTTCTGATGCTCAGGCTGACATAATTTTGCTGTAGTAGTTTAGAACCTCTGCTGTAATAGTTAGGAACTTCTTCTGTAATAGTTAGGGCCTTTTAAATGAAATGGTTAAGTTCGGATAACTTTGTCTTCTTGATAAGAGCCTCGACATTCTTTGTTCGTGTCTTTTTACTTGCTTTTCAATCTCTTTATTTCCTGCATTTAAAACAAGAGTTTTATGATATAAGTAGGCAAACAACTTTCCCTATTTGAGCATTTCAACATAAAAAATTGTCTAAGGAATGCTTTCATTTCGAGCTTAGGCTATGTTTTGACCCTTCTAGGCTGAGGCAGAAAGGACCAAATTTGGCTCCTTGTTTTTGCCTTAGTCATTTAACTTGAGTCAATCTTTTCAAAGTCCCAAGAGTAAGGTTTTGCTTGAGCAGGTCACCCAAGAACCTTTGCAGCTCAGAAATTCTTCCATTTCATTTTACATAGAGGGGCTCGCTTAGCAACCGAAATTGCGGAGGCTCGAGGGGTGATCCCATTGTTGTACATAGGTGGAGGTAAATGGCCTCGAACTCGAAGGGCTGCTAAAAATTGCAGAGGTTGTGAAATTGTTCTGAGCTTGACCGGACCTCTGAGGGTTGGCGCGGCTTTGTTTTGCTTGGGGGGCTGCTAAGCCTCGGCCCTTGAGAGGGGACTGCTAAGCCTCGGCCCTCAATCATTTGCTTTTTTGTTCAACTGGATCCGAAACTCTTAGAGTCAGAGCAGCTGGAACATCTGACATTGCCTTGTCCGAACCTCTGAGAGTTGGCGCGGCTTTGTTTTGATTGAGGGGGCTGCTAAGCCTCGGTCCTTGAGGGGGGATCATTTGCTTTTTTGTTCAACTGGATCCGAAACTCTTAGAGTCGGAGCAGTTGGAACATCTGACATTGCCTTTTCTGAACCTCTGAGGGTTGGCACGGCTTTGTTTTGCTTGGGGGGCTGCTAAGCCTCGGACTCTCAATCATTTGTTTTTTTGTTCAACTAGATCCAAAACTCTTAGAGTCGGAGTAGCTGGAACATCTGACATTGCTTTGTTCGAACCTCTGAGGGTTGGCGCAGCTTTGTTTTGCTTGGGGGGCTGCTAAGCCTCGGCCCTCAATCATTTGCTTTTTTGTTCAACTGGATCCGAAACTCTTAGAGTCGAAGAGTTGGAACATCTGACATTGCCTTGTCCGAACACATCTGAGGGTTGGCGCGAGACAGTTTTGCTTGGGGGGGATGCTAAGCCTCGGTCCTTGAGGGGGGACTGCTAAGCCTCGGCCCTTAATCATTTGCTTTTTTGTTCAACTGGATCTGAAACTCTTAGAGTTGGAGCAGCTGGAACATCTGACATTTGAGAAGGGACTTTCATTATATTCCTTGATAATATTTTTTTAAATTTACAATATTTCACATTCTGGGTATAGGATCCCCTTTCATGTCAACTAACTTGTAATAGCTCGAGGTGTGAGCTTCTATTACGCGATAGGGTCCCCACTCGTTCCCAATTCGGATCTAACTTCTTAGTCCCCTCTACACAGCTAGCTTCATTCTTTCGAAGTACCAAGTTCCGGGCCAAAGGTAGCGATGCTTCACTTTAGCGTTGTAGTGTTTAGCCACGACTTGCTTGTACTTGGCTTCCCGGATGGATGCATCTAACCTCTTTTCCTCAAGTAGGTCAAGGTTAGCTCGAAGAGCCTCATCATTCAGTTCCAAATCACCGAAGGATACTCGAGCCGAAGGTAGCCCAATCTCGGCAGGGATAACAGCTTCGGACCCGTAGGTTAAACTGAATGAAATATTTCCGTTAGCCGTTCGAGGTGTGGTCCGGTATGCCCAGAGGACACTGGGCAATTCCTCAACCCAAGTGCCCTTGGCTCTTTCAAGTCTAGTCTTGAGTCCTGTCAGCAAGGTTCGGTTGCATACTTCAGTCTGTCCGTTTGCTTGAGGATGAGCGACCGAGGTGAAGTGCTGCTTGATACCGAGGTTAGCGCAGAAGCTCTTGAGAGCAAAGGTTCTCCTTCAAATTGTTTTCCATTATCGGAAATAAGTACCGCAGGGATACCGAATCGGCAGACAATGCTTTTCCAAAAGAATTTCTATTGCTTTTCCTGAGATTGTTGCCAGGGGCTCGGTCTCGATCCATTTAGTGAAGTAGTCAACCGTTACTACTAAAAACTCAAGCTTGCCTATCCCTCGGGGAAGTGGGCCCAAAATGTCAATGAAGACCCCACTGAACAAACGGCCACGGGCTCTGAATGGGAACCATATCCGAGCCGGGTCTTCGTGGTATCGGAGCATGTACTTGACACTGATGACAAGCCCGAATCAAAGTATCTGCATCCGAATGTAAGGTTGGCCAGTAGTACCCAGTTAGCAAGACCTTGCGAGCCAAACTCCGAGGACAGACATGACTTCCGCATCCCCCGAAGCCAGGAATTGAGAACATATCTAGCTTCGGATAAGCGACAGGCACAAATATGAGCCTCACAAGTAAGCCTTTTTATATAAGACTCCGTTAATACCAGTGTATACTTGGTGGCTCGATATTTGACCTTCCTAGCTTCGGCATGATCCTCGGGGAGTTTCTCGTTATTCAAATAACTTATCAGGGGTTCCATCCAACCGAGGTCTGGTTGGATACAAGAGATTCTTTCAGAGATATCAACAGATCTGCGTTCACGCTAGTTGTGTCAAAATCTCTTTTGTTACATGCAAATATATTGCCGAGGCTAGTTTTGACAGAGCATCGGCGTGCGTATTTCTCGTTCGAGCAATCTTGATGATGTCTACTTTTTAAAATTTTTCAATCTAGCTTTTGACCTCGGCTAGGTACTTTTGCAAAATCACGCCTCGAGCCTCATAATTTCCTAGGCTTTGATTCACAACCAGCTGAGAATCAGAATGAATCTTTAAGGTTCGGGCACCCATCTGGTGGGCCATTTCCATCCCACAGATAAGGGCCTCAAACTCAGCTTCGTTGTTGGTTGCCTTGAACCCGAATCTGAGGGTATAAGTGAGATAGTCCCCTTCTGTGGGAGATTGGATTATTATCCCTGCTCCGGCTCCAGACTCACACGAAACTCCGTCAACATGAAGCTCCCATGCAAGGTCTTCCCTTATTTCTTGTTCTTGTACTGGATCGGTTGTCAGGATGAGATCAACCTTTTCAATGTCACATCTTTCTGCAATGAAATCAGCCAAAGCCTGAGCTTTGATCGCTGTCCGACATCTGAATTCTATGTCAAACTCAAACAACTCTACAGACCACTTTAGCATTTGGCCTAAAGCATCTGATTTGTTCAAAATATTTTTCAAAGAAAGGTTGGTCAAAATTATTATTTTGTGACCATGACAATAAGGCATCAGCTTCCGAGCCGACACTACCAAGGAGAAGGCGGCCTTTTCAAAAGGGGTGTAGTTCTTCTCTGGATCTTGAAGTACTTTATTTACGAAATACACAGGGCACTGGTTACCCTGTTCGTCTTGCCTCAAGTGAACCGAGCTTACTACTGGTTCGGCAATCGAGATATACAGATAGACAGTAGCGGTTCATTTTTTTATGGAGAAGCGAGCTTCGGTAAGGTGCCCAAGTATTCTTTAAACTCTTCAAAGGCTTTAGAAGCTTTTTCGGTCCATTGAAAGCCCTCAGTCTTCTTTATGACTTGAAAGAATGGCAAGCCCCTTTCCACTGATTTGGATAAGAATCGATTTAGGGCCGCCATTCTACCGGTTAGTCTTTGAACCTCCTTCACCGAGGTGGGAGTTGAATATTAATTATGTCTTGACCTTTTTAGGGTTCTCCTCGATTCCTTAGTGAGAGACAAACAAATCCCAAAATTTTTTTTGAGGGGACCCAAATGTATAGATATCCAAATCAGATGTGTAAAAGGCGAGAGTCAAAGATTCCAGTTGAACAAAAAAGCAGATGTTCGGCTTTTAACCACCATGTCATCAATATATACCTTCATGTTCATCCTATTTGGGACTTGAAGGTTTTATTGACGAGGCGCTGATAGGTAGCTCTGGCATTTTTGAGTCCGATTAAGGGTATCATAGTGTAGCAGTACGTGCCTCGGTCGGTGATGAAAGAGGTTTTCTCTTCATCTTCTCTGGCCATGTATATTTGATGGTAGCCTTTGAATGCATCTAAAAAATGTAAAATGTAAAATCTAACAAATGAATCTACTACTGTATCGATCCGGGGGTACGGATAACTGTCCTTTGGACAAGCTTTATTTAGATTAGTAAAATCTTGGCACATTCACCAAGAAGAGTCTGGTTTTGCTAGAAGGACAGGATTACAAAGCCATGTGGGATACAATACTTCTCTAATCAATCTGGCTATTAAGAGTTTGTCCACCTCGGCTTCGATTATTAAGCTGCGCTCTGAACCGAAGGGGCACTTCTTTTGCTTCACTGGTTTGTATGCCGGATCCACTCCAAGTTTGTGCTCAATCATCTCTCGAGGGACGCAGGTCATGTCTTCGACGGTCCAGGCGAACACGTCCTTGTATTCGGCTAAAAGCCTGAATAGAAGGGCCTTAAATTATGCGTTGGGAGTGTAGCGCAGATCTTGATTTTTTGATCAAGGAGGCTCAGATCTAAAGCTATCTCCTCAATTTGAACTTCGTCTTGGGTTTCGATCTTCGCCTTGCCCTTGCCTTTATGCTCTAGAGGTTCGGGGATCTCAGTAGCTCCCAACTGGGGTTGCCCCATCTTTTCTCCCTCTTTCTGACTCGTCGTGGGCTCTTTTAATCCATCCCAGGTGGATGAGGCATCGAAGGTTTCCAAGTAAGCCTTGTCTGTAATGGACATCGTTTGCTATTGGGACCGCAAGGACATCATGTAGCAGGCTCGGGCTTCTTGTTGGCTGCCAATAACCGTTCTTTTAGAGCCATCCCTCAGCATGAATTTTATCCCAATGTGAAATACGGAGGGAAGGATTCTGTAGGTGTACTGCTTGGGTCGGCCGATTATCATATTGTAGGAGCTGTCCCTTTTGACGATGACAAGATTGAGTGCATAATTTGTCCCTCTGGTACGACCGAGTCTCCGGTGAAGCCCACCAACGGAGTCTTGAAAGATTTTATCAAAGAATGATCCATATGCATTTTGACCCAAGCATCCCAAAAGATTATGTCCGCCGAACTTCTGGTGTCTACAAACACGCGGTGCATTTCATATCCAGCCACATTTACATGAATTACTACGGGGTCATTGTGTGGCATTCGGCTGGGGACTGGGTCTTCGGAGGTGTATCCGAGGCTCATAAATGGCTTCAGTCGCTTTTCCCGATCCTCTCCTGAAAGAAGGTTCCTGGCATACTTTTTTTGGGCATTGTTTGAGTCTCCGGTAGCCGGGCCTCCGGCGATTGTGTTTATCACCCCGGCTACGCGGATTTGTTCATCTTGATTAGCCGCGGGATTGTTTCTGTTCTCGCCGCCCCGGATCTGTTGATGAGGTGGCGGTCGATGTTGAGCCGAATTTCTTTGGTTGGCACTGTTCCTTTGGAACTCTGCCGCAGTTCGGCAGATGAACTGCTGCTAAATGTCCTTCTTGGATGGCCTTCTCAATTTCAACTTTCAAATAGTTGCATGCCTCGTTATCATGACCGTGTTGACCATGGAAAGCGCAGTACTTTGACCAGTCTCTTTTGTCTGAGGCTGAAACCATCCGAGAATGTGGCTCTAAAAGACCTAAGTGTTGGACTTGATATAATATTTCTCTCCTATACACATTGAGAAGTGTGCAGTCCGTATCGAGATGGCTCCTTGTTCACGGGGGTCGGTTCCCGATGTTATTGTTCGAGAAAACCACCCGGTTCGCCATAGGTGTGGCCCTGGAATAGCTCAATCTGTCTGTGACTCTCAGCTTTTTTGAGGAAGAGGGGTTCGGAGTCTTTAGGACTTTTTCTCTTTGTGTATCATAGAGTTCCCTTTTTGTCCTGTTTGACTCTTCACCCCGGATGAACTCCGATGCTCTTTCTAGAAGCTCAGAATAGGAGTTTGGCATTCTTTTGGCCAATTCGGCGTTGAAGACACATAAAAGCTGACAAAAAAGCAGCAACCAGAATTCTTTCATCAACATTTTTTATTTGGACCACCTCATCATTGAAGCGGTCTATCTAGATTTATTAAGTGACTCATCGGACCTCTGTCGGATGTTCATGAGGTGCGATGTGTCTTTTTGCAATATTGATTTACTCCTGAAGTGACTCAAGAATGACTTTGCCCAGTCGTGGAAAGTAGCAATTGAGTTCGTCGGCAATTCCTGGAACCATTTTTGTGCCGGCTTCGAAGAGTTATTGCGAACAACTTGCATCGGGTCGCGTCACTGTAGCCATAAAGGCTAGTGATCGTCACCATGTGTTGTAAGTGATCTGACGGATCAGATTCTCCCTTATAGCAATCTAGGTCCGGTAACTTGAATTGCGTTGTAAGAGGTTCAATTTTGATAGAGATTGTGAACGGATCTCTATCAATCTCTACCGTAGCAGGAGTATTTAGGAGCAAATTGTTCTTCTTCAAAATCTCTTGGATCTTGCTTTCGAGGTTCTACTCCTCGAGTTGTGTAGTTTTAAAACAACCGAGGAGGGTCCTCTCAATCCTGATTTTCTTGAAGAGTGTGCGTCGAGTCTCTCGCGCATTAGTAACTTTTCGCTTGTCAATGAGTGTGACTCATCTGATTGCTCATTTGAGTGTGACTTTGTTAATTTGTGTCGCAGATCGGCTGGGCTCAAGGCATCGACCGGCTCTTTGCCAGGTCGTCTTCTCACGCTACACAACTTGTTGAGTGGGCACTCGGTTCGAGCACTCGGACGGAGTTTTGCTCTCGCGTTGTTCCACGAATGCTCGAAAAGACTCGAAGTGATCAGCAATGTACTTCAGGACATCGTTTTGCTTTTGCTGAGCCTCTGTTGGTGCACCGACGTTTTCCAGTTCATCGGTATGCACTACGAGGTGCTGATAGCTCGTTTCAGCATCCTTGCTGGCAGTTCGTCATGTTCCATGGTTCTTCATCCTTTACAAAGCAAAAAGAAATACAATTTTGAGATGACTGAGAATTGATTGAAAGTGATGGAAATCAGTCGATTCCCACAGACGGCGCCAATTGATGAATCTAGAATTAGATTCTAGGAGGAGAGAGAAAGTGGAATATCCGAGTTGCAAGTGCGTATTGGATTATCTGAATTGTGGATTGAATTCTGAATTGTCTATCCCTTTTTAGTAGCACTCAAGCCCCTTATTTATAGATTTACACGAGGAGGCTTAAGGCTATCTCTATGCTAGCTCAGCTGAAGCTGAATTACATAATTGCCCTTAATGAGGCTGCCACGTAGGCACTTCTAGAACAATTTAGGTAAGAAGCTATGTGTGTTACTAATCCACATCATCATCAAGCATTCGTCTTTTTCACTAATGCTCTTTAAAACCTGGTTAGTGTTCTTTAACTCATTTGAGGCTCTTCCCATTTCATTTTTTTACTTTCACCTTGCATGATATTTCCACTTTCTGCCTATTATTTTATTCTTGGGCTCAGCCAGCCAATTTGATCCGTTCATCAATTAACAACGCTGTCTACCGCATCAGTGCCAGATTGTATGTTGTCTTTCTTTATTAGGCTGGACTGCTGCTAACCCACTAGATGCGGGCCCAGTAGATTTTCTTTAACATTTTCTACACTATTTGCCTTTTCTACACTTCATCTCCTTCTCTATTTCGTCCTTGTTTAATTCTTCTGACATTTGTGTTATATTATCATAATTAGTTTATGCATGCTTGCCTTGATCTTTGCTTATTCTTTCGACGCGCATCATACACTGTATCCCTCTTTTGTTATCTTTAAGGCACAATCTCTCATGTTCATCCTCCTTGTTGGAATTCGAAATATCGTCGATGTTGAGAATTTTGTCCCAGGTAGTTCTTGCCGGAATAATATTGGTACTTGGTAATCAACCAAAATCCATACTTGTCATCCTTCTTGATGGACCCTCCTTTGTTACAACTTTGTTACAATTTTTCGTTTGATGGCCCATGGTTCCACATCCAAAGCAGAAAACAACTAGTCTTTCGTACATGATAATAGCCGACTTCACTACCTTTCTCCTTCCTCAAGTGAATCATTCTTTGGATGGGATTTCTGATGTTGATTGGAGCCCTAATTCGGAAGAATCTTTCTCCACTTTCAACTCTTTTCTTCACTTGGACTACCGAACATGCCTTAAAATTTCTAGCTCCCTTCAGAGCTACTTCCTGTGTATAGAACTCTCTTGGCAATCCATAATTGCTGAGCCAAAAAACCGCTTCATCGAAGTTCTCCAACTCCGGTATAATTCCTTGATACCATTTGCTCACCACAAGTAGATTATTCTCGATATTCCACGGACCTCTGCTTATGACATGTTGTAAATCTTCTAGAGATCTGTATTCTCCTCTTTAAGAAAAACTAGTACACATTTGATCGGATTCTAAATACCTTTAATTCCTTTATTTTCCATGATCTCACCAGTGCATTCCTCAAACCTTGATGTTGATATCTTTAGTTGAAATCAGCTTACCAGAATAGTTGTTGGAGCAGTCCGTATTCCTTGTCTAATTTCCTCGTCTTTTACTTCAAAGATTGATGTTTCCTCTTCCTCGAGATTAACATTTGAGAGTTGGTTAAGAATCTCCTGAATCAGAGTCATTGAAGCCAAAAACAAAAACTGATACCTAATTGTTGATGCGTAAAAACTTTCCCACCAAAGTATAAAAATTAAAATTCAAAGTCGAAATCCAACCACAAAAAATACTCCAAAGCTAAAGTGCTACCTGTGACAAAAACAAGAGCGACAAGACTTTGATCCTCGGGAGGTTCCGACACTTAAGTCAGAATTTGTTGACCAAAAGAAATAAGAAAGACAAGAATTTTATAATGAGAGTTGTGTTCTTGTGTATAAGTGATCCCTATACTAACATTAAAAATTAACTATTTATAGTGATCCTTAATGAGTTTGGATGACTTATGGGTTTTGACATAATTATTTCGCCTATGAGATCTTTGTTTATTTTGAGTCCACGTCAAATATTACGAAGATATCCTTGGTCTTAGTTGATTATTTTGACTGCATTACCACGTGTCTGTGAACTATTGGGTGATACATTTATGTATCATCATTTGTTCCCTACTCTCAAATCGTGTTTTATCTGGTTGAGAGTATAAGTATGGTGATTTTCAACCTGTATTATTACCAGAGTTAGGTAAATTTTTGATCGGAGCCGAAAGTTTAAAATTCAAAATAATCCTTCAGGAAAACATTTTAACTCCAAATTGTTTGTTGGGCCAGAACCAAAGATAAGAAGCATTACTTTGAACCAAAGACAAGAACCCGCTAGACTGGTAAACTTCACAAGTCAAAAATCCTTTCCGACATAACCATGTGAAAGACTTGGCTGTACAGGTAGAGACTGGCTTTAATCAAATGAAGACATATCCTTGTTCAAAAAGTTGCAACTGCTGCCTTCTTAGTACCTCCGTTGATGACAACCTTTGGCAGTAACCAACTTTACTTCAACAAAACCAATAGTCCACTTAACCTTCTTTGAAAATTCAAATAAGCTTCAATGCCAAACTGACAAAGTAGCAGTACTCATTAATTTGGAATTTTTGTAACATAGGCAGAAGAGTTACTCCAAGGACTAAAGGAATCTAGAAAACTTCTCCAAGTGATTCGGATAACACTCAGGATACTTGCTCCAGTCTTCTATCTCAAGTGAGTTACATTACTCCACTCCCCACTCCCCACTCCCCACTCCCCACTCCCTTTCACATTTCTTTCAGGTTTTTTATCAAATAGATACTAGGCACATAGGATATATTTTCTTCTTCATAAACTTTTACCCTTCACTTCTAGTGGTGCCCCTGTAGATTATAGGATTGAAAAAAAGCTTTGATTAGAAGATGAATGTACCAGAGTATTTAAAAGATAGAGATGAGAGAAAGAAAAGAATTTAAAGAGAAAGGATGGACAAAGAAAAGAGCTAGGAGATAAAGAAAAACCCATAGCTTCTCCATGCTGGTCAGATTGCTTCGAAGCTGCACAGAACCCTCAATCAACTACTCTAAATTGTAATGCAACTGTTCCAAGCTTCAACGAAGCGGTACACGGCTTGGGCGCAGCTACCAACTATAGCCCCATTGTTGTTCCTGTTATTGCTGACTACCTTGGAGCTGAGCAAACCTCTTTCGTAGCTGCCCATAGTCCACGTACAGCCACCTATGCCGCTGGAGTTTCCACATTTATCCATAATAATGTCGGAGCAGTTGATATTAATGTTGGGGTTGATGGAGCAGCTACCAAACATGTTGGCGCAGTTGCGAGGACAGTCTATGCAGCTGTAGAAAGCTATTGCGCAACTGCGAGGACTTGTAGCACAGCTGCAAGCTCCATTGAAACAAGTTGAGAGGTCACCGAAGTAGAAGGAACTGTATTGCCTCTGAATTTCAAAGTGGTGCAACTGAGCAAACCAAAAATACAAGTATCGCAGCTGCTCGCGACTTATCATCTCCTTTCCTATCCTCAACTGCAGCTGCTCCATGCTAATCCGTAACTGCACAAGTGGAGAAAAAGTAAAAGGCAAGTGCACACATTCTCTATGACTAAACCGAGGCCACACCTACTATCATCTGTTTGCCAGTGCAAGCCTAAAGGAGAAGAACTATGACTGCTTAGGCCCAAAGAAGAAGGAAAAAAGCCGCAGGTTCTTTGGGAAAAGGTGAAGCCTTTGTTCATTCTAAAGATGTGAGTGGCATTCCTTTGCGTACCATGAAAGAAACTTTGAATCCTCAAGTATCTTCAGATCATTGATTATATGGAAATTCTTTGGCGAATATGGCTTTGACTCCTACCACAATCAATTTGAATGATTTGGACACCATTAATGATAATAATGAAATTGATGAAGTTGTTGACTTGGGAAAGGCCTATAATTCAGACATTGTTGTTAGCCCTTTAAATGAAAAGGGTGTGAATAATTTAGACAAGGATCCTAGACCAATAGACCTTCGCTGAAACATGTTCATGGGAAGACCTTTCGTTTGGGGGTTCCTCAACTTCCAAAGTTAGGGTGAATATGTGTAGAACCAATACTCCATTTGCGAACATGCCACCCGAATACTCATACTTGCATCAGATCAAGCAACCCCACTCTATGATAGCACCCCAAAGTAATTGATTTTTCAAAGTTGAACATGTGAATGAATCAGAGCAAAAGAGTTTTAGTAAGCGTGAGAGTACTAATGAGGAGATCATTGCTTCTTCCTCACAAAAGAGAGGAAAAAAGGCCTTAGCTTCTCCGTGAGGTAAAAAAGAAGGAAAAATCAAAGGTTCTGACAGAGACCCGAACCATGTTTTCTCTGAATTGCCTGCTTCAATGTTACCAAAGACTTGGTAAAGGAATGGGTCGAAAGGTTCCATATTCCAAATTACTTCGAAGTTAAACTGTTCCGCCTCCAAATCATCGACCTTGTGTAGAGGTCCCGAGATATGTCTTCGTGTACTTAGTGCAATTAGAGGCTGGACTGAGATTTCCCTTACCTATTATCTTCCGAAGGGTGTTGGATCATTATCAAGTAGGACTTGAACAATCATATGCTAGATCTATTTGAAATATCAATGCTTTCTTATTACTTGTGCTACTATTGGAGCTTTGCCTTCATTTTCCATTTTCAAGAGTCTCTTTCGCCTTGTATCAAATGGTCTTGGGGTCACATTTAGTTGGAGAACCAACACAAGTTTAGTTGAAGAAGTACATCCCAAGCTAGGTGAATGGAGGCGTAATTATTTTTTGATTAAAAAATGGTTCGACTAGGCATTTCCCACATGGAACTATAAGTTGAACATCTCTAAGGCAAACAAACTTATTTCCTTTAATATGCATAAAAGCAAGCCTTTGCCTAAGCTTAGAAATGCCAGAAAACTCCAATGGCAAGTAGTGACTAATGTACAGCAAGTTTTATTGTCGGCAAGATTAAGTCCTGCTGATCTTGATCCTACTTTTCCTTTAGGTTGACATGCACACAGTTTTACGTAGAATTTTTGCATATGTCTCCTCTTCTTTGCATATAACTTGAGTATTACTTTTTCCTTGGATTCAACTTGTTCTTTTGACTTTGTAGTGAAAGCTATAGAGGATACTATTTGTCAGCATGATTTGAAGCAGAGACAAGCTAAATATCAAGGTTCATCTCATCCACCCAAGGATATCACTACTGAGGCCGGGAATCAAAGAGACCACCTCAAGAGGTTTTCCCACAACCTTTACCTAAGAAGAAAATCACACCTCCTATTGGAACTGCTCCATCACCTTCGCCTCAAGTTGAAGTTCCAATCCAAGAGGTTTCTATCCAGGTAGCTCCTGTCCCAAGTCCGCCTTAAATTCAAGGTTCCGCTCATATTGGAAGTTCCTCCTCCTCATGCGTGATCTATGCCCTTTCTTGGGAGGTGTACGAGGGGTATTCTACTTTAGATGATATAAGTCGTCCTTTGGTTGAGGCATTAGCATTACCTAAAGAGTGGCATGAGAGAATTGGAAAATCCTCGAGCTCTATACAATGCTCAAGTAAGTTACTCTTTCGTTTTTGCAATTATTTGTAAGTCATTTACTTATAATTAGAACTAACATTATCATTTCTTCTTTAATCTTAGATTGGCATTCTCTACTACCATTTGCATCAAGCTCAAGAGTATCATCTAGCAAAAATTTCAAACTTGGAGCTCAAGCTCAAAGAAGAGATAGCGGCAAAAGAAAAACATTTCAAGGTTTTGTGTGTTACTTCTGAGCATAACAAGAAGCATATTGAAGAAATCGCTAAGTTAAAGAATGAGAACAAAAAGATTCAAGAATCTCATAAGTGAGAGATGAAAAAGCTTCAAGTTTCACACAAGGAAGAGCTTAGAGGCATGGAGAAAAAGAGCAAAGATGTGGTGATATTTGACTTCCTTGACTCCCAAGACTATGCAAGATCGCTTGGAGAAGCACTTGGTAGATTATCGCACTAGTCCAGAGTTTGAAAATTTGGTAGAAGACCGTAGCATTGGGTATTTCGACAAAGGTTATGATCGGACCTTATCCTTCATGAAGAAGTATCCAAACTTGGATATTGACGACTTGCTTCAAGGCCTTGTTCCTCCTACCCCTCTTCACCCTAATATATCAGGGGTTCCAACTGAGGATGGAGTAGTATCCGTTAGAGTTAATACAAGGGATGCTACTTCAAAGGTTGGTGAGAAGGAGATGGGAGTCTAGATGAGTATTCTTACCTCACCACTAGCTTAGCTTAGTACTTAGCTTAGCTACTTTTCTTTTTTGAGACTTGGAGCTCGGGTCTCTTGTATGTACGAGCTTCATCTTTGGCTAGTACTATGTTATTTGCTTTCTTTAGTATTTAGTTTACTTGCATTTGTTGCTTGCTTGGCTTTGAGTTCGAGCCTTCCCTTGTACTAATTCCACCTTTGTTATAGCGCTTTCCTTCTTTATATGATATCGTGGCTTCTTTTGATAGTCAGTGTTTTTGTTTATCTTCAAGCATTCCTACACACGCCTTTGGCCCCCATAGACACTTGAATATTTTTTCAAGTGACCAAGTTTATGAGGTTGAGCTTTCATTGCCACGCTTAAGTGAAGAAGTTTCTTGACCCCGAAAGGTAAACCATGGCTTTGACACTGAACCAAAGCTACTTTAGGTGTAACTCTTATATGAAAAATTTTATCTTCGTCCCCGAAAGGGCTATGGTGGCCTACTTAACCAAGGAAGTTCCTTTTCAAGGAAATGCTTATTTTCGCCCTCCTAAGTAAAGCCTTAGTGTTGGGATTACGGATACCTTAGGTGCAAATCTCCTAGAAAAATTGTATTCTTGCCCTCAGAAGGACTTTAGCATTATACTTAACCGAGGAACTATTTCTCCAACGAAAAGCTTGTTTTCGGCCCTGAAGGAGTTATTCTATGCACAAATCTTCCAAGTAAATAGTCTTAGTGTTGATACTAAGGTTATCTTAGGCGTAAATCTCCTACGAAAATTTTCTTCTCGCCCCCGGAAGGGCTATGGTCACTCTTTCAAGCATACTTTACCAAGGAACTACTTCTCCAAGTTTCACCTCCAGAGGGGTTATCCTAGGTACAAATCTCCTAAGTAAAGCCTTAGCGTTGATATTGAGGCTATCTTAGGTACAAATCTCCTAGGAAAATTATCTTCTCGCCCCCCGGAAGGATTATGGTTGCTATTTTGAGCATACTTAACCAAGGAACTACTTCTCCAAGGATAAGTTTATTTTTTTCCCTTTGGGTTATGCCGACTTCAGAAAGTGCACTTTAATTTTGTTCCCCGGAGGATCTAAGTGACCCTAGAGATTCGTGGTATAAGAGGAGGATATATTGTACTTAAAGGTTGGGTGGGGGGTAGGATTGCTATTCTAAACAAAACATTGAGCAATTACATAGGCAAAAGACTTAGAAGTTTTTATTGATAGCAAAAGCGATATAGTTACAAGTTGCACAAGCTTGTTTCACCTCGGAAGATATTGCTTGGCTTAGGCAATTTTGAAAAAATTAAGCTAAGGAAAGAAAACTTAAAAAAAGAAATTTTTTCAAATTTTGGGCACTCCAAGTATGAGGCACGAGCTTCCCATCCTCAGTTCTCAACTTGTAGGTACCGTTGGAGTATGCTTCAACTACCTCATAAGGATCTTCCCAAAAATTTGGCGAGAGTTTTCACAAGTTTAGGGTTGGCTCACCTCCGTCTTCCTTATAACCCAATCTCCTATTCAGAATCTCCTACCTCAGACTTGTCGGTTATAGTAGCAAGCAACCCTTTGCTTGTTTGCTTGCATTTTGAAATATGCCTTTTCCCTTTCCTTTTTGAGTAAGTCAAGGTTAGACCTCAACCCTTCTTCACTTTTCTCCAAGTTGAAGTTATAGATACGGAAAGTTGGCATACCAATTTCCACAAGTACAAGTGCTTCGATCCTATACATGAGGTTGAAGAAAAAGATATCTCCGGTAGCATTCTTGTAAGTAGTGCAGTATGACCACAAAACACTTCGGAGCTCTTCAACCCATTTGTCCTTAGTATCATAAAGTCTCTTCTTAATGTTTTCAAGAATTGTGCGATTAGTCACTTTCACAAAACCATTACTGTGGGGATGGCTCACCAACGAAAAGCATTGCTCTATACCCAAATCTTGGAAAAATTTTTTGAATGGTGTTCCTTGGAATTGCAAACCATTGTCCGAGGTAAGTGCATTGGGTATTCTGAAGTGACATATAACATTCTTCCAAAAGAATTGTATGATTTGTTGATGAATAATGCTTGTCAAGGCTTCAGTCTCTACCTACTTAGTGAAATAGTCGATGGTTACCTCCACAAATTTCTTCTTTGTCGGAGCTATTGGAAAGAGACCTATGATATCTATGCCCCATTGAGCAAAGGGCTAAGGAGTAAAAATTGGAGGAAGTTTTTGGCCGGATGGGGAGGTTGATTGGAGTGAAATTGTCCTCAGTAAAATGCACTTATCACATTTTTGCACATAGTTCATGGCGTCCTCTAATATTCATGGCCAATAGTAACCTTACCTTTGCACCTTTTGAGCTAGAGCTATTCCTTCAACATAGTGTCCGCAAATCCCTTCATGCACTTCGGCTAAAGCACATTGAGCTTTACTTGGATTTAGACATCAAATATAAGGTATTGAATAAGACCTTCGATACAAAGTTCCATTAATGATCAAGTACTTGACTAACCTTCTTTCTATCCTTTGAACCTCGATCATATTACCGAGCAATTTTCCTTCTTCCAAGTATTGAATGATCTAGGTCATCCAATTTGGAATGGAGTCGATATCCATAACCTTCCCATGGTCTATACTTCTTTCTCTTAGAACTTCCAAGAACACTTCCTTCAATATATTAGAATGCACTGACCTTGCAATTTTTGAGAGGGTATCCGCCTCATTGTTTTCATCTCAAGTCACATGGACTATGTCGAATTTTTCAAAGTGTGAGATCAAAAAGGGATCCTTCACCTTACTTAAGTAAAATTGTAGGGATGGCTCCTTTGTCATACTCTCCCTTGACTTGTTGAACCACAAGGTTTGAGTCCATGTTTAGCAACAAGTTTTTAACCTTCAATTCCTTGGCTAGCCTAAGTCCAGAGACTAAGGCTTCATACTCCACTTCAGTGTTACTCGGTTGAAATTCAAACATTAAGGCATAACTTATCTTGAATCCCTCCAGAGAGGTAAGAACAATACTCGTGCCACACTCTTCGGCTTTGCTCGCTCCATCCATATATATTTTTCATAAAAGTGAGTCTATGATTTGCCCTCCTGGAGGGGGAAGTCACCTCTTGAATTTTCTCCTTACTTAGATTTTCAAAGTTCTAGATGTGTATCTAAAATGAAAATGGCTAAATCTTGTGTTTTGATTGCATCATTGGTTGGAAACGGATGTCATATTCACTTAGCTCAATTGCCCACTTTACCAACCTTCCTGGGACTTCGAGTCTCAAAAGGACGACGCAACTTGAGTTGGTGATTTGTTAGAACTATAATAGAATGACTTAGGAAGTAGTGCCTGAGCTTTCTCACTACCATCACCAAGGCTAAAGCCAATCTTTCAATGGTAGGATATCGAGTCTTCGAATCATTTAACACTGGACTTACATATTACATCGGCTTTTGGATCTTGTCCACTTATTTGATGAGAACGATGCTCAGCTACCGCAGATGAACAAGCCAAGTATATGTAAAGAGTCTCTCCGGGTTTAGGCTTAGTTAGGAGTGAGGGAGAATCAAAATATTTCTTGAACTCCTCAAATGAATTTTGGCATTCCTCCGTCTACTGAAAATTCTTGGAACTTCTCAAAGTTTTGAAGAAAGACAAATTTCTATCCGTATCTTGGATAAGAAACGACTCAAGGCGCAAGTCGCCCCGTGAGCCTTTACACTTCTTTGATCCCTTGGGGGGTTTCATGTCTTGATGGCCTTAATTTTTTTGAGGTTATCTTCAATCCCTCTTTGTGTTACCATGAAACCCAAAAACTTTCTTCCAAAAACTCCGAAAGCACATTTTTCTGGATTTATCCTCATCTTGAACTTTCTCGTGGTAGTGAAGGTTTCTCAGAGGTCCTCCACATGATCTTCTTTTAACTTACTCTTGACAAACATATCATATATGTAAGATTCCATATTCCTCCTTAATTGATTTGAAAACATTCTATCAACCATCTTTTGGTAAGTGGTTCGGGCATTTTTCTTGCCAAAAGGCATTACCCAGAAGCAATAAGTGTTAGAGTCAGTGATAAAGGCGGTCTTTGTGTGATCCTTTGCTATTCAAAAAGATTTGATAATATCTTTTTATGCATCCAAAAAGACATGACCTCATACTCGAAGGTGGAGTCTACCACGGTGTCATGCGGGATGTAGGATTACAATCCTTGAGACAAGCCTTGTTCAAGCTTGTGAAGTCTACTTACATCCTCCACTAAGCTCCTGGTTTCGACACCATGACTACATTACTGAGCCACTCGGGGTTATTGGATTTCTTCTATGATCTTAGCATCCAAGAGTTTGTTTACTTCTACCTCCACTGCTTGGCTTCTTTCCCTTCCAAAATTCTTTTTCTTTTGGATGATAGGTTTGAAACTCGGATTGGCATTGAGAGAATGCATTGCAATGTCAGGGTCAGTCCCTAGCATGAATGCATTGCAATGTCAGGGTCAGTCCCTAGCATGTCTACGAGATCCCAAGCAAAAAGATCTTTGAACTCCCTAAGTAAAGAACTCCCTAAGTAAAGATATGAGGTTATCCTTGATGTCCCTCGGGAAGTACTTTCCCACTTTCATAACTTTTCAAGGATCATTTCATCTAAAGCACATTTTCAAGTTATTCGGTGGGTTCTCCCTTTGGGTTGGGCTCATCTTTTTCTTTTAAGAGTTGAACATTACAACTATCTTAAAACTTCATGTCCCTTTCAACTTCAATAAAGCTATATAGCATTGCCTTGCTGTGACTTGATCTCCCTTTATCTCGCCTACTCCATTTTCTGTTGGAATAATTTCATCTTCATGTAATAGAAAGAAGAGATAGCATCAAGTGCTCCAATAGTAGGTCAGTTAATAATGATGTTATAAGGCAAAGAGGCCTTGGAACCTACAAAATCAATCATGAGTTGAACATCTTGAGGGGGTGTACCAAACATGATAGGAAGAGTAATGTATGTAAAGGATTCAACCACTTCTCAAGCAAATCCAACCAAGGGTGAAATCACGCGTTTCAAGTCTTTCTCTCCAACTTCATTTGTTTGAAAGATTCATAAAAAATAATATCCATGGAACTTCCATTATCATTCAACATTTTATTTACATCACAATTTGCAATGGATAAGGTCACTACCAAGGGATCACTATGAGGGTGAATTACTTGAACTACCTCATCCGCGATGAATATTATGTCTTGACATAACCTAGGCTTCTTCATACTAGATTGGACCAAGTTCATCTGACAAGCATAGGCCTTGTAGGATGATGCGAAGTCACCATTCATTGCTCCTCCAAAGAGGCATAGTATGAATGATGATTCTCCCTTAGTTTTCCACCCCGCTACTCATTCTCCTCGAGGAGGACCTCAATCTCCTTTCTCTGGGTTTTGCGCTTGGTGTTGAGGTGATCTTCTTCTATCTATCCCTTGGATGAATTGCTTAAGGTAACCCCTTCTTATCAAGTCTTCAATCAAATTTTTGAGAAAAATGCAATCATAGGTCTCATGCCCATAATCTTTGTGAAAATAGCACCATTTGTTCCTGTTGCACCACTTTGAGTGACTTCTCATAGGCCCTGGCCACTTGAAATAAGGTTCTTTCTCTATGATAGGCAAAATGTGCAAAGGTTGTGTATTGAGTGGGATATAAACTTTAGGAGGGTCGGGACTCCTCCTATGAGGAACGGTTATGGAAAACCTATCCCTTACACTAAACTTCTTTGGGGTTCTGCTCCACTAATTCCTCCATTTGCTTTTCTCTTATTCCCATTTTCACCCCTTGACTCTTTTTTTCTCTTTTCCTCTTTCGTCTGCTTGAGCGAACTCTTCGGCTTTTCGAGAAAACTCTTTGAGAATGGCGGGTGACCTCAAATTAAGATCAAATGAAAACTTTCCAAGATTGACACCACTTTGGAAAGCCATGACATATTTTTTGTTGCTTCTTGAATCCCAATAGTCTTCTTCTTAAACTGATCCACATAGTCGAGAAGGGATTCTTCTGGCCTTTGCTTAAGAGTAATCAAGTGAGTCCTTGTCTTAAGTATTCTCTTTTGGTTTCCAAATTTGTTCAAGAAGAGGTCTACAAGTTTACCAAACCTTCTTATATCTTCTTTCTTATATCATTTAAATCAATCTTAGGCTAGGCCCTTGAGGGTTCTAAGGAACCCTCAGCATAGGATAGCATCTGAGGCACCTTGTAAACATATCTTGGCTCGAAAAGCATCAAGATGCTCTTATGGATTTGAACTTCCATCATAAGAGTCAAAATCAGGAGTTTGCCAACATCTTGGGAGGTGTTCTCGCATTATCTCACTCGGTGAACGGCAAGGAGTAATTATATCTTGTAGTCAACCCTTCTTTGTCATCTATCCTATCTACTCGAGTTTGGAGCTCTTCCAACTTTTTTCTTAGCTCTTCTTCCCCGCTCAGGTGTCCTTTCCAAAGTATGCTCCTTAACATGGAGTCTTCTCCTCTCTCTTGCCATTGAGGCTGCCTCGCTTGGACTTCTTGGTCTAGCTTCACTTGGCTTGGAAGAGGTCATTCATGCTCCTGTTGGGGAGACCCGATTGGAGTTACTTTCATGCCCCCTTGATCATCCTTATAGATTGCACGAACATGTCTCTCATCCAAGGGGCCATGATATGCAGAGTGGACAACCCGGGGGTTGCCGCTAGAGTTATGCAAAGGTTCTCCTTCTCCTTCACCACTTTCTTATTCATGCTAATATCTCATAACATTATGTTGCATTAGCAATTGTATCTCTGCATCTCTATCGTTAGCTTGGGAGCTGAGATCCCTAGCTTGCCCTTCTAATCAATCAACAACATACTCTAATTGATTGATTTGATTGGTGTTGGGAGACAATCTCCTTTCCTTTATCTTGGTTGTTGTAGTAGATATTGTGCACACTAGGAACCACAGGTGAAGATGACTCAAGATGGCTTCTTGCTTCGTTCCCACACATGGAGCCAAATATTGATGTGTAAAAACTTTCGTACCAAAGTATAAAAATTAAATTCCAAAGTCCAAGTCCAACCACAAAAAATACTCCAAAGCAAAGGTAATGACACGCATCGAACCCACAATGCAATAACCTGTGACAAGAACAAGAGCGGCGGAGCTTTGTCTCCCGGGAAAGGTTCCAACGCTCAAGTCAGAATTTGTCGACAAGAGGAAAGTAGACAGCAAAATGAAAGCTAAGAAAGGCAAGAATTTTGTAATGAGAGTTGTGTTCATGTGTGTAAGTATATACTAACCTTAATGGATTTGGATGACTTACGGGCTTTGACATAATTATTTAGCCTATGGGATCTTTATTTATATTGGATATAGACATGAGTCAACGTCAAAAATTACAAAGATGTCCTTGGTGTTAGTTGACTATTTTGACTACATTGCCACTTGTCCGTAAACTATTGGGTGATACATTTATGTGTCATCACTAATTATCCCCAAGATTATGTTGGAAGGACAATATAATTTTCTTGGACTTGAGAAGTGATGGAGAGCAAAATTGGTAGAGAGAGAAGTGGAGAGTTAAGAAGATAATTTAGATATTGTTTTATGAGAAGCTAACACGAGAAACAATAATCATTATCTTAGCACCCAAAACCCTTATTTATAGATACACATGAGGCGGAGATGGACCACAATCCAACTAATTAAATCTGTGTGAATTATATTTTGCCCTTAATGAGGCTACCATATAAGCACTTGTAGAACAATCCTGGAGAATGTGTCATGTGCTAATCCTGAGCATCATCAATAGTCCTTCAGCTTGGTGCCAAACCTTGAGGTCGGGGTTGAGCCGATGATAATCAGTATAAGTCCTTTGCGTGTCAACTTTTTGTGAGCCATGACACCGAAGTTCGGTTCCCTTTGATGCGATGTGCCAAAACTGAGAAGCATATTTCCTGAGCCGAAACACGTATGAGTATAAGAGAACTTATCTAGGACCTTCAATGCAAAGCCCAAGATTTCTTCCCTTTTTCCCATAACAGCGAGTTTCCCCATGAAGCATGCTGTTTTCGTAAAGATTACTCCCACATAATGCCTGTGGCTCACCGAGTCCCCATGGCCATAATTACATTCTTTGCACCATATCATTAATGCATTCACTGCAAAGCACTTCATTTTCCTTACCCGCTTTTATTACTTCTACTCAAAAGTCAACCCTATTTCAAATTCATTTGAATCTTCTGGAGTCCTTTAACTTTTTGTTTTCCCCCTAATTTTTAGATGAAAACTTAGATATTTCCCCCAGCTAAAAAATATTCGAGACAAAAGTCCCGCACTATTTATACCCCCCTTTCTCCTTGTAGTTTCATTTTTGCTTTTGTTTCTGCCTTTGCTCTTTTTCCCTTTTTCCTCTGCAAAAATCTTTCTCCTACTCCCCTCACACTTCTTCAGTTTTCCCCCTTGCTTTTCCTGCCTCTGTCCCCCTTGCCTCTCCTGTAAACTTTTATTTTTTTACCAACAACCACTATCCGTCATTCAGTTAAACACCATTCGCCATTTTTCCAACAAAGCCCAAGTTTTCCAAGTTTTCCGTACATTCAACTAGGAGAAATGGCATGTATGTTCAGTTCTTCTTTTATCATTAGCACTCTAAAGCCCTATTCCCCTTTATATGAGGTTGACAGGCTGCTTAACCCCTCCGATGAAGTCCTTCTTACAACAGTCCCCTTAAATTTTTCACCCGAACTTCCTTCAGCTGAACTTTCACAAAAATAATACCCTGACCTTCAAATTTTGAACACTCCAAACACCCTCGAACCAGAAGACATCAAAATTCTTAGGGATAGGTATCCATTCCCTAAGAACGTGTATATCAAATTCCCCACACCTGAGGTCTGAGGTCACTTGCCACCTCCTGGTTACTTAACAGTTTACCAGGAGCAACTCGAGGCTGGGTTGAGGCTCCCCATTACTCCTCTCCCTGTTCAGCTCTTTGACCGTTGGGATATCATCATATCCCAACTAACTCCCAATGCCATCCGGCTCATTGCTGGATTTTCTTTTCTTTATGGATTGTACAACATCCCTCTTTCCCTACATATATTTAGAATGATGCCAAAACTTTCCCCCATGAAATGATATTTTTACATTTTTCTCCAAGCCCCAGCTAAATAGCTCACCTCGGGGAACACCTATTCCATTCACGATTGGAAAAAAAACCTTTTTTCCTTATCCATTATTTAGATCCCCCTATGCCTCGAGGTCCCTGGAACCTTATAAAAAACTTCAAGACAAAAAATGCCTCTCCTTCGGACTCTGATGACGCTAAGAGGCTCATCGAGTCCAATCTCAAAATAAACTACCATAACCAGCCGGCCATCCTGTCCAACAATATTTTGGCTTGGGCTGGACTGTTTCCTTCTAATAATACTCCTGAGGAAAATATTGTTCTAAATTCCTCATAAAGGTGGTTGTAGAATAATTTATGTTCTCTTCTAGCTCTTTATATATATATTGTAGCTCGAACTAACAAACTTATCTTTTTACAAAACTCGAAGCATTCTTAAGAGGTTTGGTTTCCACTACCCCTGCCACTGGTGCAGGTTCGTCCAGGCAGACTGTATCATTATCTACCAGCAGGTCTTCACCCGCAGCAATTAGCGCCTCCTTGGATAAGAGACATCTGCCTGGACGAACCTGCCTATGGTAAGGTTTACTTTCCGTAGTTCTTTTTCGCCTTCTTCTGCTGTGCAGTCATAATCTCTGGATAACTTTTTCTTTTTCAACTTTTCAGGAGATAGAAAACATAGTCCCGAGAAGGTGAGAAGGTCGGCTGGGTCACGGGATCTATCTTGGGCCTAGGTGTCAATTGACCCCTTTTCGGCCCCTTTCACCTCGGGGAGAACCCAATTCTGACCCACTCTTCCGATCGATATTAAGATCGGTCTCAATTTGCAAGAGTGACTCATGAATAGGCAAAGTTTATCTCTTTGCCTCAGGATATAGCCTACATAAAGAGGCTCACCCCCCAACAGAGGGTAGACGAGCTGAGTGTTAGCGTGATGAACATAAGCATTCTTATTTCCTTTTTTATTCCTTTTCGATGAATTGACCTGTCCCACGATTCTGACAAAGTCGTGGCTTGTTTGCTTATTGCTTTTCAAGCTGTCACAATTTTACCCACCGTTGCTAAGTGGGAAGCCTCTTTCACACTCCACCGTGAATTTTTTGAAGTAGGAATTAGCCCATTCTAGAGCCGAGGTGGACCGAAAGGTTAAGGAGGCTATGAAGGCCAATGAGCTGAAATACAACATCGTGGCCGATAAAAAATACGATGAGTGGAAAGTCGAGCTGGATGGAGTTAGAGAAAAGCTTCGCCAAGCTAAAATGGAGAAGAAAACCTTGAAGTTGACATTAGCGATCGAGACAAAAAGATTTCTAATCAAGAAAAAAGAATCCTTCAACTCCAGGAGGAGGCTGAAATGGTCGAGGTAAAATTCAACTCTCGGGAGAATGAGCTTCTTATCCGAGGATGAAATGCATTCGTTGCTTCAGAAGAGGTGGACATGATGCTGAAGGCATTCACATAGAAGGATTTCACCATGGGGTTCACTATGGCTTGTGACCACTTGCTGAAGAACCCTGATCTGTACAAGGGTCTGGCTTATGATACCTCCGTCAATGAAGGGGTCATCAATGATTTACTAGCACAATTCCAGGCCCTTGTCCTAGTACTAATCCATGGAGCTCCTGAAGCTACAACCTCGGAGAATGCTGAGCCCAAAATCGCTGCTCCCGAGCCTAAGTCTGAACCTGTGAATCCAACCTCCACTTCATCAGCTGGGTCCTCTAGTATAGTACATTAGGCCTCTTCTGTAATATGACTATTTTTTGTAATAGTTAGGGTCTTTTATAATTCCCCTTTCATTAATAAATTTCAAGTTTCTTGACACTTCATTCTATTTCCATTTCTTTCTTGCTTCGACTTATTGTTTCCTTGCTCCAAAATTATGCCAAGTGCTTTAAGTATCAAGCACATAAAATAACAAACTTATAATCGTTGTTCTGCTGGTTTATCATAATACTTGAAGATCATTTGCACTTAAGTGCTTGTGCTCTTCCGCTCTTCTTTTTCTTTCACTTTCTCTATCCTTAAACTTGATTTAATCCCGTCTAGTGACCTCAGAGGTTGGATCAGTTCATTTTTCTTGGGGGAAGACTTACTAAGTCTCAGGCCCATCTTTGAATTTTATTTTTCTTTCTATCTTGAAGCGGTTCGATTCTCTTAGGGGAGAATCGCTAGGTCTCAGCCATCGAGGGGGGACCATTAGGTCTCGGCCCTCTTCAACTTTTTCTTGAACCTGATCTGAACTTTTCTAGCACTTCGGCGGGTCGAAACGGTTCGAATTTCTTGAGAAGGAACTACTAAATCTCATCCCTCGATGAGGGACCACTAGGTCTCAGCCTTCTTAATCTTTTTTCTTTTGTTTTGAAGTTGGTCTGGACCTCTTTAGTACTTCGGCGAGTAATAGTAGTTCGAATTTCTTAAGGAGAGACTACTAGTCTCAGCCCTCGAGTAGGGACCACTAGGCTCAACCCTCTTAATCTATTTTCTTTTGTTTTGAACTTAGTCTGGACCTCTTTAGCACTTCAGAGGGTCGGAGCAGTTAGAATTTCTTGAGAGGGTACTAGGTCTCAATCCCTGAGCAGGCACTACTAGGTCTCAACCTTCTTGTATGTTTATACGGTGAAGATGCTCCTTGATGTGCTTCTTCAAGAATCTCTTATTTTTATGAGAAATGGGATTTTTATTATATTTCTTGATAATTTTTTTTCAGATTTATAATATTCCACATTCTAGGAACAGGATCCCCTTTCATGTCAACAATATTATAATAGCCTAATCTGTGAGCCTCTATTACTCGATAAGGGCCTTTCCAATTAAAGTCTAACTTTTTTGTTCCTTCATCTCTGCTTGCTTCATTTTTTCAAAGCACCAAGTCTCCAAGTCGCAAGTATCTATGTTTGACTCTGGAGTTATAATGTCTAGCCATGACTTAGTTGTATTTAGCTTCTCGGAGAGATGCATCTAATCTTCTTTCTTCTAGCATATCCAAACTAGTTCTTAGGGTGTCATCATTTTGTTCCAAGTCACATAGTGCCACTCGGGCTAACGATAATCCAATTTCAGCTGGAATGATGGCCTCGGAACCATACACCAAACTAAACGGTGTATGCCCATTGGCAGTTCGGGTAGTGATGGGTTCTGTATGCCCATAGAACACTGGCAGTTCCTCTACCCAAGTGTCCTTAGCCCACTCCAGCCGAGCCTTGAGTCCCATTAGTAAGGTTAGATTGCAGATTTCTGTTTGCCCATTCGCTTGCGGATGTGCCACCGAAGTGAAATGCTATTTTATGCCGAGATTAGAGCAGAAGCTCTTAAAAGGTCATCTTTAAATTGTTTTCCATTATTGGATATAAGAACAGAGGTGATCCCGAATCAAAAAACAATATTCTTCCAAAAGAATTTCTCCATTGCCTTCCCGAAAATCGAGGCTAGAGGTTTGGTTTCAATCCACTTGGTGAAGTAGTCGATTGCTACTACTAAAAATTCAAGCTTGCCTACTCTTCATGGAAATGACCCAAAATATCTATTCTCCATTAGGCAAATAGCCAAGGACTTCGAATGGGACCTTGTCTGATCTGGGTCTTCAGGGAATAAGTGCATGTATTTGACAATGATGGCACTTCTGCACTTAATCATCTACATCTGAATGTAATAAAGTGGGGCAGTGATATCCTGTAAGCAGGACTTTATGAGCCAAGCTCCTCGGTCCAATATAGCTTCCGCATATGCCCTCGTGTACCTCTAATAACACATAGTTAGCCTTGGAAGGCCCGAGGTACCTCAATAGCGGGCATAAATAAGCTTTTTTATATGGGACTCCAACAATCAACGTATATTTGACAGCTCTATATTTAATCTTTTTGGACTCAGCTAAATCTTCAGGAAGTTTATTGCTGCTGAGATAATGTTATTATAGGCTCCATCTATCCGAGGTCCATATGGATATCCTTAATTTTATCCATAGGATCCACGGATCTGAATTCTTGTACTTCCATTAATATCTCATTTGTTATGTGTGAATATATCATCGAGGCTAGCTTCGACAATGCATCCACATGCGTATTTTTGCTCGGGGGATTTTGATAATGTCTATTTTTTTAAATTTTGACATCCAACTCTTCATCTCGACTAGATACATTTTTAGAATCACACCTCAGGCTTGATAGTTCCCCAAACTCTGATTCCCAGCCAGCTACGAATCAGAGTGTATCTTTATGGTCCGAACTCCCATCTTATGGGCCATTTTCATCTCATAGTTAAGTGCCTAGTATTTAGTTTCATTGTTTGTTCCAGGGAATTAGAACCTTAGAGCATATGTGAGGTAATCCCCTTCAGGAGACTTAATTATAATACCTGCTCCACCTCCAGATTCACACGAAGTTCTATCAAGATGAAACTCCTTTACGAGATCTTCTCTTAATTGAAGCTCCTTGGGCTGATCCATTGCCATAATTAGTTCTAGCTTCTCGGTCCCATAGTTTTCTGCTATGAAGTCCGCTAGAACTCGTGCTTTGATGGTTGTCCGAGGTTTGAACTCAATGTCAAACCCAAACAGCTCCACAGACCATTTTAGCATCCTTCCCGAAGTGTCAGGTTTTCTCAATATATTTTTCAATGGGAAAGTTCATCGGGAAATTATTTTGTGACCATGAAAGTATGGCCATGAGCTAGCTCAAGACTTCAAAGGCCTTTTGAGCTTCTTCTGTCCACTGGAAATTTCTATTTTCTTTATAAGTTGAAAAAATAGGAGGCCTCTTTCTACTGACAAGAATTGATTCAGGCTGCCATTCTTCCAGTGAGTCTCTGAACTTCCTTCACCAAGGTGGGAGTCCTCATATCAATTATACCTTGCATTTTTTCAGGGTTGGCCTCAATTCCCCGATGAATGCAAGGCATATCCTCAACAGTCCAAGGTGAACACATCCTTGTATTCAATAAGAAGTCTTAAAAGAATAGTTTTGAATTCTGCAGGCAGTATCGGACAAATTTTTATTTTTCTATCTGGGATGCTCGGGTCCAGTGGTACCTCCTCGATTGGCACCTCGTCTTGCAGCTCAATTTTGGCCTTGCCTTTTCCTTTAGGCTCGGGTAGCTCTGGTATCTTTGATGTGATCCTTGATGACCCTGCATCTTATCTTTCTATTCTTGGGTTAGACATTGCTCTTTAGGAATGCCCGAGATGGATGGAGCGTCGAAGGTTTGCAAGAATGCTTCTGCGATTGGGACCGCAAGGACACCATGTAGTAGGCCCGAGCTTCTTGCTGGTTTGCAATCGCCTTCAGATCAGTCCGTCAACATAAATTTGATTCCAATATAGAACACAGAGAAAAGGATCATGTATGTGTATTGCGTGGGTCGACCAAGGATCATGTTGCAAAAACTATCTGTTTTGACGATGACAAAATTGATCATCTCAATCATGTACTTCGGGAGAGTTTTGAGGGTCAAAGAAAGAATTATTTGACCTTCTGACATGATTTAGTCACCTGTGAAGCCTACTAGAGGGGTTTTGAAAGATTTTATCAAAGAGGAGTCCATATGCATATTCTCCCAAGCATCCCAAAAAATAATATCGATCGAGCTTCCGGTGTCTACAAATACTCAGTGCATCTCGTAACCAGCCACTTGTACATGAATTTACATAGGGTCATTGTGTGGCATTCGGCTGGGGACAGGATCTTATGCAGTGTACCTGTGCGAGGTTCATAAATGGTTTTAGGCGCTTGTCCCGATCCTCACCTCGGGGTATTTATCTCACATATTTCTTTCTTGCATTGCTGGAGTCCCCAGTCGCTGGTCCCCCAGCTATGGTATTTATTACTCCAACTACCCAAATGTTCTTGTCTTGAGTTGGGGGATTATTTATGTTTTGACAATTTCAGTTCGGCTGGCGAGGTGGATACAGTTCTAGGCTACACTTGATTTGCCCTATTATTGGCATTTATTTGGAATTCCATAGTAGTTTGGCTGATGAACTGCTATAGGTGCCCTTCTTGTATAGCCTTTTCTTTTCAAGTCTTTAAATGATTATAGGACTCTATATCATGACCATGCTGGCCATAGAATGCGCAGTATTTCAATTTATCTCTTTCGATAGGCCCTGAAATCATTGGAGGAGGAGGCTCAAGGATCCCCAGGTGTTGTACTTGGTAGAGTATTTCCCTCCTTGAAGTGTTTAGCGGTGTGAAATCCGAATTTACGAGAACTCTTGTCCTCAGAGGTTGGACCTCAATATTGTTGTTCGGGTAGACTACCCGATTTGCCAATGGCCTGTTGTTGGGATAGTTTAGTCTATCCATTACCTTTGGCTTTTTGGAGGAAAAGGTGTTCGGAGTTCTTGGATTCTTTTCCTATTGAGAGTCGTACATTTGTCTCTTCGTTCTGTTGGATTCCTCGCCCCGAATAAACTCCTATGCCCTCTCCAATAGTTTGGAGTAAGTATCCAGTATCCTCTTACGTAATTTAGCGTTGAAACTTCTAGGTCGGATGCCACTACAGAAAGCAATAATCAAAATTTTCTCATCCACATTTTTATTTGTATCACTTCATCATTGAAGTGATCCACGAACTTGTTGAGAGGTTCATCAGGCTTCTAGTGAATATTCATGAGGTATGAAGCGTCCTTCTGCAATACTGATTTGCTTTGGAAATGTGCTAGAAATGACTTCGGTAGCTCATGAAAAGTCGCAATTGAATTTGTTGGCAACTCTTGCGAACTATTTCTGAGCCGGTCCACGAAGTGTAGTAGCAAACAATTTACAGCGGATAGCGTCATTATAGCCTTAAAGGCTAGTGACGACCACCACATGCTATAGGTGGTTAGATGTATCAGAATCGCCCTTGTATCTATCAAGGTTTGGCAATTTGAGTTGCATGAGAAATGGCTCGGTCTGGATAGAGATCATGAATGGATCTCTATCTATTTTTTTCTAAACAGAAGCATGCAATACCAAGTTATTTTTCCTTAAAATCTCTTGATTTTGTTCTCGAGACTCTACTTCTCGAGTTGTTTTAGGATAGCCAAGAAGGGTCCTCTGTGTTTGGTAATTTTTAAGGATTGTGTACCGTTTCTATCATGTACCGGTAATATTCCAAGCTTGCTAGTAGCTAAGTGCGATTTATCGGATCGCATGTCTCGGTGGGACTTCGTGATTTTGTACCAGAGATCACTCGAACTCACAGCCTTTACTGGCTATTCTCCAGGTCTTCAGCTTGGAAACTTTGTTGTTCGGCTCGCGGTGTGATGGCCCGGTTAGAGCGCTCTAATACAGTTTGAAGCTCGAGCTACTCGATGAACGCTCTAAAGGACTCAAAGTGATCGGCGATGTACTTCAAGACATCGTTTTGTTTTTGCTGAGCTTCGGTGCCTACTCCGAAGTCTTCCGACTCATCATTCTGTAGCAAGAGATACGGATTGCTCGCCTCGGTCTCCTTGTTGGCAGTGTGTCTTGTGTCTCGGTTCTTCATCCTTTCAAAAACAAAACTGATAGAAGAGATTGCTAAAAGTAGTTGAAAAAGTTTAAAATTTCTCGATTCCCACAGACGGCACCAAATGATGAAGAGCAAAATTGGTAGAGAGAGAAAGTAGAGAGCTGAGAAGAGAATTTAGAGAAAGTAGAGAGCTGATAAGAGAATTTAGAAAAGTATTATAAGAAGCTAACAAGAGAAACAGTAATCACCATCTTAGCACCCAAACCCCTTATTTATAGATACACATGGGGGGGAGTTGAACAACAATCCTACTAACTGAATTTATGTGTGAATTACATATTTGCCCTTAATAAGGCTGTCACATAAGCACTTCTAGAACAATCATGGGGAATGTGTCATGTGATAATCCTGAGCATCATCAATAGTCCCCTCAACTTGGTGCCGAGGTCGGGGCCGAATCGATAATAATTAGTATAAGTCCCCTACAACTTTCTGTGAGCCATGATGCTGAAGTTCGGTTCCCCTTGTTGCGATGTGCCAAACTAAGAAGTATATTCCCCTAGCCGAAACACGTACCAGCCCCGAACTTCGTTAGGCCTTTCAATGCGAAGCCCAAGGTTTCTTCCTTTTTTCCCATGAAGCATGCTGTTTCCGTAATGATTACTCCCAAAATGATGAAGAGCAAAATTGGTAGAGAGAGAGTAGAGAGCTGAGAAGAGAATTTAGAAATTGTATTATGAGAAACTAACAAGAGAAACAGTAATCATCATCTTAACACCCAAACCCCTTAGTTATGGACCTCTGCATACACATGGGAGGAATTGGACCACAATCCTTCTAACTGAATCTATGCGTGAATTACATATTTGCCCTTAATGAGATTTTCACATAAGCACTTCTAGAACAATGTCATGCGCTAATCTTGAGCATCATCAAGAAGTTTGGTTTGGTTTTATATGGAGCCCTTACTGGAAAAGGAGAAAGTGATGTGCTCTAGTGCACAAGTTTTGACCATATTCGTTTAGGAGCGCAGTTATTTGTAAAACCATCAATATGTCACTTTTAGTTGTGGTCACATGGTGATTGTCAAGAAGATATTACCTTCTGCCCTTATTTCTTGTTTAACTTAATTACTAGTGTGGAAACTGGAAAGCACATACTATGTGTAAGATTTTAAAATAATAATAAAGAAGAAGAAGAAGTTACAAGAAACAATTATTAGTGGTGATCTAATATAATATCATTAATGTTAATAAAAGGTAAATTAGGAAGTTCATAAAATGACCAGACAACAAAAGTAAGTCTTTTGCTTTATATATAGTATAGATAAAGTAGCTGATATAAAAGTAATATAAATATTATCTTAAACTTTCTAATATATGATAAAACTAGAGAAAGAAAGTGCTTTGCACATATAACACTATGATTAATTTCATTTTTAATTTTTTTTAAATAAATTATTGATCGACGTATGATAACAAAGCCTATGCTAAACAACAAAAGCAAATTTGCTTTAATAACATCTAGAAAATCTAATTAAAGTTGAAAAGAATTATATATGACGTGCTTCACTTTATAAGTTCTTAAAGTAAAATTTATTTCATTATATCTTTTTATTAGTAATTTCCTTAATGATTAAGTTAGATCTATTGAAAATACTCCTAATTATCAACTTAAAATTAGTATATATCATCTTTTATTTCAAATGTAGTTAAAAATTCAAGAATCAAAGAATTATAGATGTTCCACATTCTCACTACATATTGTTGATGCAATATCACAAAAATTCGTGTGCAATTTAGGGTATCAAATCAGTTTAAACAAATATTTAATTTTTTAAATTAGTCACAATGTTAATAAAAGTAAGTAATTGGTTCTTCCAAATCCATTTTATTATATGGTTTTATGTGTCACTTACACTAATATTAGGAATATAAAATGATACTTTATTTTTCCCAAATATATAGATTCTTTAATTTCTAGCAAATTATTATACACTTCAATCCAACTATATTTTTTGTAGTTTTTATTGGTTTTGTTGAATGAAATAAAAAATAATAATAAACAATGCAAATAGTTAAACTGCATAATGAAGTTTGAATTGGCACAATTTTGTGATTGAAAAGTTCTTTATTTTATAGTGCAGCAATAGAAATTTAAGCGAGAAAAATTAGGTTTGGCATAACCTTTTTTTTTTTTTTTTTGGATTTGTACATACGGCATTGAAAAAAATTTATAAAATTAGATACTAAAAAATTATAGATGCCACTAAATACTTTTTATTTAATCTTCCACATTGATTTAGGTGATCGAAGTTAAGATGGGATACGTGCTCAATTAGCTTAATTTTCTGTGTTATTGAATTTGTTGATGTGCAAAAAGTAGTAGTTCATCTAGAATAAGATTGTAATAAAATTTTTATATAAAATTAAAAATTTCTACCACCTTACTATACATTTATGGCAAAATTTGAATAAATTTAAGGAATTTTCTATTTTAGTTTTGCTTAGGTATAATATATTATTTTATGACTAAAAATTTCTAGATAAAGAAATCAAAATACTTCTAAACTAAACTTTGTTGTGTTCGACTTGGATGATCATTATTCCTTTTTATTATTAAAAAAATTTTCTATCCTTACAAGAAGAGGTTGCACTATTGGGGAAATAAGGTGCCTTTCTCCTATTTACAAAATTTTGCATAAATAAATAACATACGATACTCTATAGCTAAACACGCTAATCTTGTTACCTAGTATAAAATAAATAAATAACTAGGAAACTTGACATGTTATCCAAAGAAGAAATTATCGAATCATACATGATTTGTTGTCAACTTATCACTAAAGGTGAGGGACAATTTTATATAGATCTTGTAAATGGTAAAACTTTTGCACAGAACTTTTGTACAACTATCAGAGATCACATGATTGATATTATAAAAACATACCAAATAACTTGTGGGACAAAGAATAGTTTAGTGATTTTAGTACATGAAATTTGTTTTATTTGTAATTATCTAAAGTTAATTTTCGTAGCAAAAGTTCATTAATAGACTCCATAAGCCACATAAATTAAAAAGGTTATTCCAAGTTTTTTTCTTTAAATAAATTTAAGGAATTTTGCTATAGTAGATTGGAACATATTTATAGGTACAAAGTTTGTTGATGGGAAAAAAAGTAGAAGCCGATAATTTCTTATAGGATAAAATAGGTAGCAGGATCCTAAAAGATTAGTAATCTTATTAGAATAAGTGGAAATTATTTTAGCTATATATATTTGACTAAGGAAATTTTAGCAATAACAAAAAAGGTAAACAGAAATATATTGCTAAAATTTAAATACTGATTACGTGGCATTTATCTACGCCACGTTGTCAATGTAGAAAAAATTTAGTATAACTATAATGTTCAAATAATTTGGAATAATTAAAAATTAGGGGAAAAAAAAGAAAATTGTGATATGATGAAAATTAAATCCAGATTATGGCATTGCCCACCTTGCATTTTCCAGTAATAAATTTTAGCCTTTCTTGGTTGATCTTATTTGTTTGTGTCCACAATAATCAATTCTTCATCTTGATTGCTTGTGTTTACAATAACAAATATATAGATGTCCTTGTCTCATTGATGATTTGCTTAGATAGGAAATTATAAATTATAGATCAAATAATAAAGTGCAACTTATGTGGCAAGACAATTTTCAGGATGAATCATTAATCATGGGTTTGAGTCATTACGGAAGTAGGATTAGAGGTCGGTTTTTCTTTAAAAAATAAAAAGTTAATTACACTTTGCCCTTTTATAATATGAGCTCTATCTCACTATTTAGTTTGACCGTTAGTCAAAATGAAGTAAAATGACTAAAATAACCTCAATATTTAATTGATAAGGATATCTTATTATTTTGGTGTCAAAAGCAAATTCTTATTATTTTGGTGTCAAAAGAAAATTCAAGTTATATTATTATTCTTTAATGGAAAAGAAATTGCATGTACAGAGGTGGATTTTTTTTTTAAAAATAAATGCTTAATTACAGTTTGCCCCTATAATATTAACACTGACTCACTTCACCTCATCATAAAAATTTTATCATCACTTCTCCTTCTAACTAACAATTAAAAGAAAGAGTTACTTTGACTGTTAGTCAAAATGAATCAAAATGACTAAAATAACCTCTAATATTTAGTTGATAAGGCTATTTTATTATTTTTGAGTAAAAAAAAAATATATTCAAGTTATAGTATTATCCTTTCATGGAAAAAAATTGCATGTGTATGTCATATGCCTAAAAATTAAAAGGAAACTTTCTTACACAAGGGAAAGAAAAAAAATTAAATAAAAATCTATAAAGTTAAATGAAAACTTTAATTTTAAATTGTTATCACATTGCAACTATTTAGGAATAGTGGAGGTGAGAAATTCTTTACAAGTCTAATAAATTCTTTAATTTTTCTAACCCAAAATGTTCCTTAAAAGATTTATTTCACACATTATTTGTAAAAGGGGATAAGAGAGGGAAAGGTAGTTAAATGAGGGTGAGAAATTGTGTGCGTGAATGTTGTACAATTATGAGGCAAAGTGTAGTAGAAGAAATTGAGAAGAAAATTTTTGAAAAGTGTTGGTGGTGCCTATCACTGGTACCTGCCTTGTTGTGATACAGGTAGTACCTATCATTGATACTTGAATTTGTAGGTAGTACCCATCATTGGTACTTGCGTTGGTGTGTTTGCAAATAGTGCCTATCACTGATGACCGTATTAGGCATGGAAAAAATTGATAAATAAATATCCCTAAAATAGCTCCATTTTACCAAATTTTGACATACAAATCAAATCAAGACATAAAACTATTTTTTAAATTTTTTCTTAGTTATTCTTTGGGTCTTTTCCTTTCAATTTGAGTTTTTCCCCTTTATAAATCAAACTATAATTTATTATTTTCTCAAGTTATATGTCATAATATATCACTTTTGCCTTTTTTTGCTTCAAATTAGTATATTATTAAATGTTCAAGATTATGAGTCATTTGGTATCATTAACTAACAATCAAACTAATCATTTGTGTTGACATTTAGTCAAATAGATTAAAATGATGATTAAATTTTTACAGGGGTAAAGTGAGACAACGTCCATATTATAAAGGGGCAAAATATAATTAACCTAAAAATAAATAAAGAATATAGATCCATTCTTCTTGTTTTTTTTTTTTTGGTTAAGCAATCTAGTTTTTATTTATTTTTAAATCTTGAATAGCAATACTAACATTAAGGCAGATCCTTGACATAAAACTTATTTTGGTAAGTAATCCGTTTTTTATTTTGATTGGTAATATTGTAATTTATACGGTACATCCTAATTCACATAATGTTGTATTTAGATCAATAGATTTAGGGAAAGATTTGAAATCCATGGAAGGATTTTAAGGCTAAAATGGATGAATTTCAAATCCGTCCAAATTAAAAATGGTAAAATGAAGGATTTCAAATAGATTTTTAATTTAACATTATGTTTGGACGGAGGGATTTGGGTGGATTTAATTTGAAATCCTAATATATAATAAGTTATCCAAACAAGTTAATTGATTTATTTTTGAATTTCAAATCCACCAATAAGTGGGAATGCGATTTTAGTACTTAAATGAGTTGATTTAAAATTCACTTAAATTTCATGTCATTTCAAATCCATCTAATTCAAATTCATTCATTTTAAATCCCTCATTCAATTCAAATCCACCCATCCAAACACAACTTAAGTGAATTTGAAATTCATTTAGTTTGACCTTATAAAATCCTCCAACAAATGAATATATTTCAAATCCTTCTCCAAATTTATCTATTCAAACACGTATTCAATTATTTAGGACTTTACCATTGAAATGACATATAAACATGTTAGTGCTTGATTTCTTTTCATGGGATTGGAGTAAGTAGGGGTATAATAAGTTTCCTGGTTTGCAAAATTGAAGTATAAAAGTATAACATGTTCTTATTAACAATATTTGCATTGGATTTTTAAATGCGATAAAATTATATGGAAGAAACCATGAGTCTATCGCGTGATAAAAACAAAGAGCATTTTCCTTAGAAAAAAATGAAAATAATGCTATTATTCAACTGAGATATTTATGACTGTTTAGATGAATTAGTTCTACTGTGTTTCTGTATCAATGATTTCATACTTAACTTACGTTATTCGATGGTAGGATTAACAAATAAGGTTGGAAGCAATAAATAGATAATAATAATAATAGAACTCTACTTAATCAAGAAAAAGAAGTGTGATGGAAAATTATTTAAGGGCAGGAAAAGAAGAATAAGCGTAAATCTTTTAAGACTAAAAATATGTCTAACCGTAGTATCATTAAAAATAGTTTATATTTTCTTGAGAATCAATGGCTATTTTAGATATTATAAAAAAAAATTAAGAGAAATAACTCGTATATATATAATAGTATAATAATATAATATAATAATAAATATAGATATGGATATATATAAAGTTCACCAATTAATTTATACGAGCATTGTTAACTCAGTCTAATTAGTCTCCTACTAAAAATACATTGATCTGAAATAAATAAATAAAAAAATGACCTTCAAATTCCTTTCTTTTGGTAGGATTGGTTCTTATTTTTCGTTGCCCAACATGGGTACATCCTCTCCTCATTGTTCTATTCTCTTCCATTAAACCTTTGCAAACACCTCCATTTTTCCCCAACAATTTGCTGTAATTGTAGCCTTGGAATTTTGCAACTACAATTTTTTCCCCCAATAACATATCTTTGAGGTAGAAGTCAAGAACTCCTCTCCGTTGGGTAGAACCGGAACCCAACAACTCAAAGGTCAGATGTTGTCGAATCCATCCGTAGCTATAGAGCTCTAATAAAGTAACTTATTCCAATAGAATTTTATTTCAAAGAGGATTTTAACATATTAAGATTTCCCTATGAGTAAGAGTTTGATTCAACTCAAGATGAGATTAGGTGCTGTCGAATCGTAAATTAACTAATACCAATAGAATTTTATTCTAGTAAGTATTTTAGCATATTAAGATTTTATTGTAAGAGTCCTAGTGTGGTTGTATTGGAATTTTTCTAATACTATAACTCTCGTTTTGAGGTTAACATAATTGCATTTTATATGTTTATCCCTTGTAAATAAGAAAAAAAATACAACTCACACTTGTCTTTCATAGATAGTATAGATTAAGGAAGTGTTTCATTTATGGGTACGAGGGGAAAGAATGAAAATCAAAGTTAATGATACCCATAAATATTATTTGATTAATTACTATATGAATCATTCTATGGGAATAAAAATGTTTAAAAATGTTCATTTTCATTCCCCACTTATGATATAAAAGTGTCATATACTTTCAAATTTATGAACTTATCAACATAATAAAACTCATTTCTTATTCAAACCAAATAATTAAAGGAGAATGATAAAAATCTATACCAATAGTGAGATTTATGATTCTCATTCCGATTACAATTTTCGAATGCGAACCAGATACCTCTTAAATTTTTGATGCAAAATTTTAGAACTCTAATAATCAAACTAATACTATGTTGTGCTCCAATATGTAGATCTCGGCAAACTATAGAAAGGTCCAATTATTCATGCCGTGAATTCTAGAGTTAAAACTATCAAAACACAAAAGAATTATCTAGAGTTAACACATCGACTAAAGTTCAACTCCAAGCTTATGGAATGTGATCGAAGATTGTTAAATCAAAATCATTGCACAAACTTTGATAGACTAATAAAATCGCATATCATAACTTCTCTTTTGAATGGGTTCGATTCGAGCCTCTATTTTTTCTGGTTCCCGATTGGAGCCTCTGATTTGCAATGTCGATGATTCTTTCCTCGTATTGCAAACTAAATCGCGGTGAATATATAAAAGAATATGGGATGTGTGAAATTTTTTTGGTGCCAAATATCGGAAAATATTTTCCGTTGTAAAATATTTTCTAATTTTCCTTTCTGTGACTAAAAATAATTTACAGAATTTTTGTACATAAGTTATATTCTGGATAATTCAAGAGTGACATTAAATCTCAAATACTTACTTTTATAATTTCATTTGCTAAACTTATTTTTGTTTTTAATTCTTTTCCATTTGTTTTTCTCTTAATCATGGATCTCACACTAATATAACTATCATTATGCATATTTTACTACTACATTGTACTATCATTTAATTTTAAACAAAATCAATCTTTTATTAACCACAATTAGGTATTTATTACCATTGCTATAAATTTTTTTTTAGAACTTGTATTCATAAAAATAAAGATGAAACCGTTAAAAATTTTTATTTCAAAATATTTTCATTTTGTCAATCGAATATCGAAAAATTATATGAAAAATGAATTTTTTCATATCCCAAAAAAAATATTTTCAATTTAAACGAACACACCTTAGAGTATAACCTTTTCCTGTTCATTCGATTTCTATAGGCTGATGGAATGGAATTTCTAGTCAAAGGACCACAGAGATGATTGGTCTCCTCGAGATAGAACAGCCATTCTACAAAGTAAAGTACGAACTAGAAAGTAGGAAAAAGTGGGTAAGTGGTCACAAGATTTAAGGCGGGCTTTTCCTTTGAAGTAAATTGTCACAAAGCCATGTTCCCAGTAACATATCTAACCGCCTTTAACTGCTTCTACTCCTACATTCTGTTTTATTACCTTTTACTCTTATTCCGCATGAAATGAAGCCACATCAAATTCCACCACTATTAAGGCCGAAAAAAGAACAAGAAGGAAAGATTCACCAGCAACTGATGAAGTGGGGAAGAAAGAAAGTTTCATCTACTTCATCTCATCCTTCTTTAATCACTCATGTTTTCCCAATTTCTTGGTTTTCGAAGTTCAAGCACAACTTAAGGACAGCTGTGAGTCCAAATCAGCGAAGAAGGGAGAACAACTAGACTTGCCATCTCCAAGTTCTTCGTCACTTGGTCGCTGGAAAGAGGGTCGGTTCTATAGCGGAGATAATGACGCTTACTGGAGGCTTTCTTTCGGTGAAGAAGCAGAGAAATCTACAGTTGGTCTAAATTCTGTGCTGTACCATTCAGATGACGATGAGCTTGGGATACCTATCTCACATTCAAAAGGTTTTAAGCCAGAAGATGTGGAAATTGCTAGAAGAGAAGTTACCTGGAAATTCAGTGACATGGTTTCTGACATAAGAAAGCCAAGAAATTTGGACGAGAAGGTGGGGGTTCGAACAGAAAATGATGCATTCAGAAGAAAAAAGTCAAATGAGGAAGCAGAGTTGAAAACTCCACAAAGAAATCCTGCAAAACATCACAAGTTAAGAAAACTAGGTCAGAAAAATTTAGAAGAGAGAAAAGCAGAAAAAGGATCTAACAAAGAAGAGGAGTTTAAGAGACAGAGTTTGAGGGTAGCATCAAAGTCATCTATGAAAGTTATATTTGAAGAACAACCAGGAAGGATTATTCACACTGGAGATGACTTCTGGGGATCAAGAGTCTCAAATTTGAGGAAACAGCAAAGATCTTCTTTCTCAAACCGCAATCTAGGAACAATAGAAGAGGACTGCACACTGGAAGCATCAAATTTTGAGGAATCTACTGCATTCTCTGAAAAAGAAGATGAAAAAATGAGTTTACAGTGGAAACTTTTGAAGGCCATAAAAACAAAAGAAATGAAGCCAAAATCTGAGCAGCAGAGGAGGTCGGTTTACATATACAGAGATTACCAAAGTAAAAGAAGAAAATCAACCAGCAGAATCAAATCTCACTCGCCCAGAACTATTTCCAAGATTCAATGCAAAATCAAGGCTCTAGAGGATATCAAGAAAGCTAAGAGGATGAAAAAGAAGACAAAAGAGAGAGCAGCAGGAGATGCAACAGCCTTTGATAGCTATGCTCTGGTAAAGAGTTCGTTTAACCCACAACAAGACTTCAGAGATTCAATGATTGAGATGATCATAGAGAAAAGGATTGAGAGACCAGAAGAACTCGAAGAACTCTTGGCTTGTTATCTAACATTAAATTATGATGAATATCATGACCTAATTGTCAAGGTCTTCAGGCAGGTCTGGTATGAGTTGATTGAGCTGTATCTTGCTACTAAGTTACAGAATGACCACAGGAGTAATGACTACCAACCTTTTGCATAGTGTTAACGAAAAATGGAAAGGTACTCAAGATTTTATGATCATTAAACTTGTGATTCGCATTTTAGCTCTTTCGATTAGAAGTTTGAGACAAAATGAATAATGAATTGACGTAATATGTTATATGTTTATTTTGTCATTAGACAAGGAACTCTGCACCCAAAAGTTTGAGTAGTTACACAACTTACCAAACTCATCTTTCTCTGTGGGTGACAAACAGATTTTGTCATCTAGGTACAAAGAACTGAAAATATGAAAGTTCAGTAAGTTTCCATCATGCCATTGACAACAAATGGAATGCTGCTTAAATTTTTATGCATAATTTGTCCAACTCATATTGCTTCTTGCTTAAATTCAGAACTTCCAAGTTGAGCAATAGGGATAGAGAAACTACTTTTAGTGAAGAACATACCAAATATGATCTTCAAACCCTGATGCAGACTGTCATCCATCAACTGCTCAGCCTTGTATGATGCTTAGAATTGCTGAATCACTTTGCAAATCTCATTTTCTGAGTATCATTTAGCTGTAATGTGATTCATGAATCATGATCTTGAAGGAAACTTGCAGTGCACAAACTACCTGAATCCTGATTTTAGCCAATCAACCAAGTTTCGCAATATGATGCATCATCCTTTTCTAACTACCTTTCTTAAGAACCCACCAAACTGACCATTGGCACTACAATAGTTTTACTTGCCATCAGACGCTGTTCCTAGGCCTCAGATCGTGATCATCCTGGAACAAGCAATTAACTGCTTTTTGGAGCAACATCGAGTACATATAAGGAAACAGACCATTGTCCTGTTAAGAAATAATTCCTTCACCCGCTAAGAATTCATTAACAACTCCATCAACTTCAATCCTGCTAACCGCAGGTTCTTTACTGATTCGTTTTTCCCTCATCTTCCTTCTAACATCTGAAACATCGCTCCATTGTCCCTTGGAGGCATGGATATTTGACAGCTGAACATAACCAGTGTTGTCTTGAGGATCCAACTCTATAAGTTTCCTTGCAATACGTTCAGCCAGCTCAACATTGCCATGATTTCTGCAAGCACTAAGAAGGGATTCCCAAATAACAGGCAGATCTTTTTGAGGCATTTTCTCCACAAGTTCTTCAGCTTCTTGTAACAACCCAAAACGGCCAAGTAAATCCACTATACAACCATAATGCTCCATGGTAGGTTCAATTCCATACATAGAAAACATCATGTCAAAGATTTCACGACTCTCAAATAACAAACCTGCACGACTGCAGGCCGATAACAGACCAACAATGAGTAAAGTAACCTCATTAGGCTTGAAACCACTTTCAACCATTTCAGAAAAGACCTTTAATGCATTCTTTCCGAAACCATGGATGCTTAAACCTGCAATCATTGCATTCCAGGTACTAACATCCTTCCTCGATGTACCATCAAACACTTCCAGAGCCTTCTCAATACACCCACATTTGGAATACATATCCACAAGAGCAGTAGCTAGAAAACCATTAACCTCTATCCCATTTCGCTCAACAGAAGCATGAACCCACTTGCCCTGTTTCAAAGCTCCAATACCAGCACAAGCAGATAGCAAAGTCACAAGTGTACGATTATCAGGCTTCACTCCAACTCTCTGCATATCCTCGAAAAGCACCAAGACTTCACCATGCATACCAGCCTTAGCATAACCAGTGAGCAGTGCATTCCAAGAAACAACATCTTTGACTGATATCTCCTCAAACACCCCCTTTGCTTCTTCAAGAAGTCCAGAATTCACATATGCCGAAAGCATAAAATTCCTAAGACTCCAAATTCTTAACAGGCATCTCACTAAACAACTCAAACGCTAAGTCCACCAACCCCATTTCTACATAAACACTCAACACCGCGTTCCACGAAACAACATCCCTGTTAGGCATTCTATCAAGCAAATGGCGTGCAACTTCAAAATATCCGCATTTTGCATACACATGAAGCAAAGTATTGCATATATAAACATCCCAGATAAGCCCATTTTTTATCACATGCCCATGAATTTGCTGGCCTTGTTTAAAACTACAAAGACTAGCACAAGCTTTGAGAACAAAAGTATAACTGTACTTGTCTGGAAGCAAGTTTTCATCATCATCATATAGCAACTTGAGGAATAAAAACAGGGCTAAATTTGGAGTAGGACTGATGGCATATGCACGTATCAGAGTGTTGTATATATATGTATTTGGGTGGGCAGTTTGGGTGAAAATGGTGTGGGCATATGAAAGGCTGTTAAGAGATGTGATGGCTGCTGTGGCTATAAGGCGGAACTATCTGGCGGCAAAGGGTTGGTGGAAAAGACCAGTTTTGAGCATATAGGCATGAGCTTGATGGAGTTCAGAAACGGACGCTGCCATTTCTGTGAAAGAAATGATTGGTGGTGGTGGTGATGGTAATGGTGGAGATAAGCTTGTAAAGACAGAAGACATCGTTCTAGGCCAGAGTAACAAAGATACAAAACCAGTTCTGACTCGGACCAAATACTAATATTTAAATGCAATCACAAGTAAAAATTGATCTTCACAGAATTTTCAATTTTGGATAACAGAAGTGTAACCGAGCATGTTGTAACTGAATACACTTCGCCAATGGGTTTGCCGTTCGTATTATGCTTAGAGTTAGGATTAATACTTTACCTCTCATTTTCCGAAATTTAATTATAGTTAAATGCAAAAAACTCTCTAAACTCACACTCCAATTACACTTTGCCCCCTTAACTTATTTATAAGTACTTTATCCCCTCTTTTATGTTTTGGAACAAAATTACTCCCATTATTTTAATTGGGTCTCATATTACTATTATTTTTCTTTTTTCTTCTTCTTTTTCCCTTTTATTTATTTTCTCTATCTTCTTTTTCTTTTTCTTTTTTTAACTATTCTCTCTTGCTACTACTAAAATAATTACATTATTTTTAATAATTAAATTAATTAAAGTTCAACCTTTTCACACGTGTCTAAACATTTTAATTTATAGGTTAATCATGTTTTAATACAACAAATATACTTTGTTGTAATATAAAATTTGTGATTAACTATTAATAATAAGAATAACAAATAAAAAATAAAATTTTTGAGTTAGAGGAAATTAAAAAATTTATAGTATACAAATAAAATTATAGAATAAAAAAATGTGTGCAACCTTTTATTTGTGGTGTAATGTCGGAAAATATAGTAAGAAAATATTATGGCTGCATAATATAAGGGTTTTTGCAGTTACGGTAATTTCAACAAAAATATGATACGCGAATGATTTGGCACCAAAAGAAATTTTGTTTGCATACATATAATAAATATTTCTTAATTATTTTACACATTATTTTATCTTTTCATAGTTTGTTTATTTGTTAATTACAGCCTTAGTAAAACTCACAAAATCCTATTATACTATTAAAATATATGCTGCTTGGATTAAAAAACCTTTTTATTCTATAAATTATTTATAAACATGTAAAAATTAAAGTTTTTAGCTAAGTAATTACTAATAGTATAATAATTTAGCAGTAGCAAGAAAGACTGGGTAAGAAGATAAAAGGGAAAATATGAGAAAGAAAATAAATAAATTGGTAAGAAGAGAAAAAAAAAAAAGAAAAACAAAATTATTAAAACAGTAAGTGTAATTTTGTCTCAAAACATGAATATGCAAGGGACAAGGGGGTAAAGTACTTATTAAATAAGTAAGAAGCCAAAGTGCAATTGAGATATAAGTTCAGGAGATTTTCTGCCTTTAACCCTTATGCTTATGTTGTTCTTATTCTAAAAATTAATAGTGCTCTTTTGGTTTCTCATTTTTGTCTTATTAGTTTATGCAAGATAATATGTCCTATAAAATTGCTTCTAAGGTCCCTGCTAACAGATTGTGCCCAATCATGTCCCATGTCATCTCTGATACTCAGTCTACCTTTATTCTTGGTAGGCTAATTATGAATAATGTTCTGGTTGCGTTTGAACTTAATCATTTCTTGAAATCTAAGCACGGGGTAAGGAGAGTCTCATGTCCATTAAATTGGATATGAGTAAGGCTTACGACAGAGTTGAATGGCACTTTCTTGACAAGACTTTGTTAACTTTAGGTTTTCACCCCCATTTTGTGACTTTAATTAATAGTTGTTTTTCCTCAGTTTCTTATTCTTTTCTTCTAAATGGTAATAAATTGAGGAATCTCATTCCTCAAAGAGGTTTATGTCAAGGGGACCCTTTGTTACCTTATTTACTCCTGATATGTGCAGAGGTGTTTTCATGCTTATTGCAGGAAGTGGTCCGATGTAGAAAATCAAGTGGTGTGGCAATATCCAGGAATGGACCTTCAACTTTCAATTTCTACATCTTTTTTTCCCAGATGATACTTTGTTGTTTGGGAAGGCTACACTAGAGGAAGCTAGAATTATCCTAAGTATCCTCTCTGTATATGGTGTGGCTTCGGGTCAATAGATCAATTTTGATAAATCACTGATTGTCTTCAGCAGATGGACAAAACCGGAAGTTAGGCAGCCAATAGCATATTGCCTACATATTCCAAAAGTCCAGTCCCATCAAAAATAGTTGGGACTTTCTTCAATGGTGGGAAGATCGAAGATTGAAGTCTTTTCTTCAATAAAAGATAGGGTATGGAATCGGTTTCAAGGATAGAAGGAACAACACTTGCCAGTTGCGCGAAAAGATGTGTTAAAAGCTGTGATCCAATTGATTCCAACTTATGCAATATCATTGAATATCTTGTTTTCAAATTGTGTACTTCACTGCTACATGATATTTAAGGCATAATGAGCAACTTTTGGTGGGGTAATACTCCAAAGAAAAGGAAAATACATTGGGTGGCTTGGAATAAGATTCGTGTTTGGTGAAAAATAAAAGAGGGCTAAGTTTTCAAAAAAATTATAATGTTGGCAAAGCAAGCATGGCGTATTCTAGTGAATGAGTAGTCACTTATTCATCAAATTCTTGAAGCCAAATACTTTCCTAACACATCTTTTTTAGAGGCGGAGACTGGCACAAGTGCCTCTTTCACGTGGAGAGTTTGTTGGAAGAACAGAAGCTTCTTGACTAGGGATTTGTAAAATAGTTGGAACTGGGTATTCAATCAATGTTTGGAAGGATCATTGGATACCTATACCTCACACTTTTAAGGTCTCTATTGGAATTAGTGTTAACTCTTCGGTGTCTGCAATTTTCGACCTCATTATCCCCATTTCTCGTACCTAGAATACTAGCTTAATTGATTCTTTGTTCTGACCTCATGAGGTAAAGGCTATTTTAGAAATCCCTCTTAGAAAAAATTCAACTTGTGATTAATGGGTTTTGCATTACACTAAAAAGGGTTATTTTTCGATCAGCAGTGTATATTCCTATCACATTGTAATGGACATAAACGAATTTAGAGCTTAGGGGATTAAATGCTGGGTCTGGGAGTTCAGGCAATGACATGGAGGATAATCTGGGATTTGAATATCTCCTCTAAGGTTAAATAGTTTTTTTTGGCGTGTATGCAAAAATGTCTTACCGACAAAAACTTTTATGAGTACAAGGGGGTCATATTGGATTCTTGTTACCCGGTCTGTGGGATGGAGATAGAGGACATCCGACATGCTCTTTTTCACTGCTTTACTACTATGCAAGTTTGGAATAGGTCTCTTTAGCATGGAGTTATATTCTAGTACAAGCATATGCAAGTGGACTTTTGGTGCCAAGCTTTGTTGGATATGAAAGACATCATGGCAAAGGAAAAATTTGCAATATTATCCTGGGGGCAAAATAGAAATAGTTGGGCTTTTGAAGGTAAGGGTCAGGTGGCCATGTAGATCATTCATTCTACTTTGCAACTGCTTGAACCATTCCAAGAGGCCAACAAACCTTGATTGTTCTGGAATAATGTTAGTGTGGTTTTGTCCCACATTGGTTAATGTTAAGGAGAGTTGTGCAACCTTGGTCTTATAAATTGAGACCTTAGACTTTGGACTTTATGTACCAAGTACTAAACATAAGAGAGCTTAGTGGGCTATTAGGCCTTATTGGTCATTAAAACTTTTGTCATTATTTTGGATTTCTTGTATTTTTTTTTGTATTAGTCCTTTTGTAGGCTTAGGAGCACTCTATTAAAAATTTTGTATTCTTCTCATATAGTGAAATATTTTGCTCACCTTCCCCCCATAGATGTAGGTTTTTTGACCGAAACTCGTAAATATGGTGTCTCTCTTTTATTTCTCTTTTGTTTTGTTATCATTTTTTTGGGATTTGTCTCGAGTTTTTGTCAATTTCCTGGAATCCTCTCTAGCAAACTGGTATCAGAGCTTCTAGCAAAGCTCTAAAGTATTACGATGATAACAAAGACCTATGTGGAGAAATTTGACCAAAGTGTCAACTTTAGAATGTGGTAGCTCAAGATAGAGGCTATCTTGCTCCAAAATGATGTGGGCGTTGCACATTATGGAGTGGAGAAAAAACCAGAGAAGATGTCAGCATATGATTTTGAGGGCCTCGATAAAAAGGTCGGATTAGGTATTATCCTAAATATCTCTGATGATGTCTTAAGGGAAGTTGCTACTAAGATAACGGCCAAAAGCATTTGGGATATACTGAAGACTTTGTTTATGAAGAATACAATTGAGAATTGTCTCTATTTGAAGCAAACCCTTTACATGCCTTAGATGACTGAAGGTATATCTATACTCTTGCATCTTGATAAATTTGATTCCATTGTTATGGATTTGAGGAATACAAATATCAAAATTAATGATGAGGATCAGGCCCTTTTGTTGTTATGTTCCCTTCCCCTGTCATTTAAATATTTTTGTGATATTTTGATTTATGGTAAAGAAATAATCTCGTATCAGGAAATTAAATCAATTTTAAAATCTAAGGAGCAAATTGAGGACATAGGGATATAATGGGAAAATTGGTGGAAACCAAGCTGAAGGCTTAGTTGCTAGGGGTAGATTTGAAAAGAGAGACTTTGATAGTAATAAATAAAAATCTAGATCTAAATCCAGACATAAAAATTTGGTATGCAATTATTGTCCTAAAAAGGGAGACACTAAATCCGAATGTTTCAGGTTGAAAAAAAAAAGATAAGCATATAGAGAAATCTGACTAGAAAAATATTAATACTATCGAGGCTAGCGTTGTAACTGATGAGAATGATGAAAATATTTTCTTTGTCAATGATGATAGAACAAATTCTAACATGACTGGATTTTAGGTTCGAGGTGCTCTTATCACATGTGTTCCAATAGGGATTTATTTTCCACTTACGAATCTTGTAATGGTGGAATTATTTAGATGGACAATAATGCTGTTTGTGATGTTGTTGGCAAGGGTACCGTCCGGATTAAAATACATGACGGTATTGAGGACACTCACTAACATCTAAATGTATTCCTAATGTTTGAAAAAAATCTCATCTCTTTCGGCACCTTAGAGGTGTTGGCCCCAAGGCAACCTAAGAGTGGGGAGTGAATTATGTTTCTTAAAAATTTCTTTGCAAAGTATGCACTTTTAAAACTTTATGCACTAACAAGTAAATTGATAGAGATAAAAGCAATTAAACTTATGAAGTATAAAAAGGATAAAGAAATAGATTAAACAAGTAACACTTTCAAGCTACCAAGCTTGAAGTAATAATTCACTAGAATGCTTCACAACTTTGGTGAGCCAATAATCTTCTAATGTACACAAAGTAGGACAATCCTTGCTCACACTAATTCTTTTTAGTTGAGCCAAGAATTTTACTCTCAACCTCACTTTTGTACAAGATTATATCACTCCACTTAATAATTTAGAAAAACACTCTAAAGTACACACTAATACAATATTGCTTAATAGACAATTTGCACTCAAATTGCTTTGCTTTTTGCTTGTATTCAATGTGTAAAGTCTATTTTACCATAGATCAATGGAGCTGGAATTTATAGAAGTGATAAATTTGTTGTAACCACTTCCGATATTATTATTGTGCGTCCGACCCAGCGTCTGATCTCAAATAAATGTGTGGTGGATGCCGTTCGGACGTCCGAGCAAGCGTCTGTTCCATTGTCCAAACTAGGTGTGTGTGAAGACTTCATACTTCAGACAATATATCACGTCTGAGAGGTTTAATGCTTTATCAGGGAATAATTTATTTCAGACAGTCTTGTTCGTTCGAGGTAGACTTCTTTCGGACTGAAATGTGTGCCCGAGATATATTCTTTCGGACTTTCCTGTGCATTCGCTGCAGGCATTCAAAAATTTTCTCTCTGTTTATCCGTTCAGACAGTGAATTGCGTCCGTTGTAATCTCTATCAGACGCTCATGGTTGCCCGAGAAATGTATTATAGTTCGGACGGTGTACTGAGTCCGAAACACTGTTTCTAGCAGACAAAATAGTAGACCTGTACAGCTAGGTTAAAATGTTAAAAACATATGTGCATCATCAAAATAAGGTTTGTGAATCATCAATCTCTACCTTTTTGATGATGACAAACTATGGATAGACAAATACAACAATTCCTATTACAAACAATTAATTGCATGCATTTTACTCCCCGTTTTGACATCATCAAAATATGCTCCCCCTGAGAAGGTGCACCCCTTCATATAAGAAAACCAAAGCAAGATAAATAGCAAGAACTTCAATAGGTTCATTAAGCAAAGCAGTTAATAACAATGGTAGCAATTACAAACTGGTTGCAAACATCAAAGCAACCCAATTACATGCAGTCAATAAACATAAGAGATGTAAGCAAGAAATCTAGGTGGAGTCATTTTTCTTCTTTGAATGTTCTTCAAGTTTGTGCTTTTTGGTGGGAACATCTTCATCAGTCGCTTCACTATCATTGTCTCCTGTGTCGCGGCATTGCATGATATAATTAAATGTGTCGTCAACGTCCTCGTCTTCATCATCATCGGCTCCTTCAGTAGCTCTGTCAACATTAGTGGTGCTAGTAGGGTCCTCACGATCATCAAAATTTTTGTTAGAAATTTTCCAAACGGGATGTTACGGCGAGTGTCAGTTAAAAATAGTTCCCACAAGAAGCAGAAGAGATAACCAAAATCCAATGGAATGCCTTTAAAAAAAATAGTAAAACAGATAGAGCTGCATTTTACCGGATTCAATGCGATGCCTGTCGGTTGGGAACAACAAATTTGTGACCAGAGAGTACAAAATGTTTAATTCAGGAGTAAGTAAGGCAGTTTTGTCTTCTGAAACCTATTTGGAATTGACATTGAAAATTGCTCGAACCTTGTCAATGTCAAAATGAGTATCCAAAGAAGGCCATTTATCCAGTGAAAAAAAATAGAAAAAATCATTGGGTGAAGGAACCTCATATTCAAAAATAGTATTTATGACATTGGATGAAATTTCAAGATCTTTGTTATTCACAGAGATACTAAGGTGCGAATAGTGGTGCCTTTCCTAAGATTTGTAGTGAATTGGAGAAAAACCATATCATGATATACAGGCAGATCAATATGTACTAGGTGACCCCAATTTTTGTTTTTCAAAGCAGGATTTGATAATGGGCAAATTAAACTCATCAAAAAGACCTTGGGAAATAGGTCTTTGAATAATGATGGATTTACTAAGAAAAGAGGTGTACTGTTTAGATGCCTTGGCATCAATAAATTTGAAAAAAGGAGGATTGGTAGAAGTTTGAGGAATGGCAGATGATTGCCCCTGCATCAGAGCCTTTCCTTCACGGGTAGCTGTAGAAGAATCGCCACGATATCGAACCATTGTAATACTGAAAAAATGAGGGAAAGAAGGAAAAGTAATTTTAGAAAAACTTGGGGAAATTCGAAGAAATGAAATGTTAAAGTGGTGAAATTGGGTGCAATAGAGGTGATAAGATGTTTGGGAATGAAGATTCCCCAGTCAATTTTGCAAGAGAATGAAGAAGTTTGGAGAATTTTGAAAGGGGGAAAATTTTTGCTCCCTGTTAGATTCGGAGGGTAATCTTAAGTAAGATGTCCGATAGGAAGAAAATGAAGAGTTTTAAACGAGATAAGTAATCGTTCGGACATCCGAACAATTGGCATACGTCCGATCGTGTGTCCGAACGCTGATGAACGGATGTCCAATGCTCTGTGCTTTGCGTCCGGGAAGGTGTTGGACGATGATAAGCGTCCGTTGGGAATTCCAGAGTGTTGAGAAGAAAGGGCTGAGAGTACGGACAATTAAAAGCGTCCGAGACAGATAAGAGGGTTTTGGACGTGTAAGGGCGTCCGCAGAGTATGTGGTTCAGACGATCATGTGTGTCTGAACACAGAATTTATACAGATGTTAAATTAATGATGCCTAATCGTGTTCTGAGAGGTATAAAGCGATCTAAAGTCAAAGGTTTAGTAAAAATATCAGCAAGTTGATCTTTTGTACACACATATTCAACACAAATTTCCTTCTTGCAAACAAGACCTCTAATGAAGTGGTGCTTGACATCGATATTTTTGGTTCTTGAATGCAGGACAGGATATCTAAACTTTTTGTAAGATTAATTGCACTAGTGTTATCACATTTTATAGGCACACAATAAAAAATAACACCAAAATCTTTTAATGTATGTTTCATCCACAAAAGTTGAGCACAACAGTTTCCTGTGGCAATGTATTCGGCTTCTGCCGTAGAAAGTGAAACAAAATTTTGCTTCTTGATAAACCAAGATACTAGACAGTTGCCCAAAAAATGACACACACCACTGGTACTTTTTCTATCAATTTTACAACCAGCAAAGTCAGCATCAGAATAACTAATTAAATCAAAAGTAGAGGATTTTGGATACCAAAGACCAAAATTCATTGTACCTTTTAGGTATCTAAAAATTCTTTTTACAGCAATTAAGTGTGACTCTTTAGGACATGATTGAAATCTAGCACATAGACAAACAGCAAACATAATATCCAGTCTGCTAGCTGTTAAGTAAAGTAAGCTTCCGATCATACCTCTATACTGTTTTTCATCAACACTATTACCTTCTTCATCTTTGTCAAGTTTAGGTTGAGGCGCATATTGGTGTCCCGACCTGTTTGCAATCTTCCATTCGAAACCGCTTGAGTAGTTCATTTGTGTATTTGATTTGTGTGATGAACGTTCCTTCCTTTGTTTGGTGAACTTGGAGTCCGAGAAAAAATTGTAATTCTCCCATCATACTCATTTCAAATTCTTTTTGCATCAAGTACGAGAATTCCTTGCACAAGCTTTCATTAGTTGCTCCAAAAATAATATCATCAACATAAATTTTAACAATTAGCAAACCATTAAAATCAGTTTTGGTGAAGAGAGTAGTATCAACAACACCTCCTTTGAAACCATTTTCAATCAAAAAATCACTTAGCCTTTCATACCAAGCTCTAGGAGCTTGTTTCAAACCATACAAAGCTTTGGAAAGTTTGAAAACATGATTTGGAAAATTTTTGTTTTCAAAACCAGGAGGTTGTTTAACGAAAACTTCTTGATCAATAAAATAATTTAAAAATGCACTTTTAACATCCATTTGGAACAGAAGATAATTTGAATTTGTTAAAACATGCATATGCAAGAAACATGCGAATAGATTTTAAACGAGCAACGGGTGCAAAGGTTTCATCAAAATCAGTACCTTCTTCTTGAGCATAACTTTTTGCAACAAGTCTAGCTTTGTTCATAACAATTTCACCTCTATTATTTAATTTATATCTAAATCCATTTTGTACCGATTACGGGTTGAGTTGATGGTCTTTCAACCAAATTCCATACATTATTTTTCTTAAATTGGCTAAGTTCATCTTGCACAGCAAAGACCCAAGATTCATCATTTAATGCATCATCCACATATTTAGGTTCACTATGAGAAAGTAATGCACAATTACTATTCAAAAGTTTATGAGATCGAGTTTTTAACCCATCGAACGGATCACCTATGATCAAATCTCGAGGGTGACTAGAAACAAATCTCCATATTTTAGGAAGATCTTTTGGACTATCTTCGTCCTTTTCTCCTTCTTCACCCAAGTGATTTGTATTGTCCATGACACATTGTTTGGAGAGATCCCTTGATGTTCTTCATGAATAGTGATCTTTTCAAGCTCCTTTTGAATACCTACATCTTCATCTTCACACACATTCTTTGAAATAATATCATTAGTTTCATCGAATGTAACATGAACAACTTCTTCAATCAAAAGTGTTCTTCTATTGTATACTCGGTATGCTTTCTTGTCACTAGAATATCCAAGAAAAATTCCTTCATCCGATTTTTTGTCAAATTTTCTAAGATTTTATTTGATTTTTAAAATGAAACATTTACAACCAAAAATTTTGAAATAGATCACAACGGTTTTTTTAGTGAAACCCGACTTCATAAGGTGTTTTATTTAAAATGGGCCTTAACAAAACATATTCATAACATAGCAAGCCGTGTTAAAGGCTTCGGCCCAAAAATATTTCGGTAAATCACATTCACTAATAATAGTTCTAGCGGCTTCTTGAAATGTTTTATTTTTCCTTTCAACAACACCATTTTGTTGAGGCACTCTTTCCTAACAATCGAAAATTCATGTGAAATACCATTGTGATCACAAAATTCGGAAAACCATCGAATTTAAATTCGGCTCCATTATTACTCCTCAAACGAATGATTTTCAAATTCAACAAATTTTGAATTTTGGAAAACAATTTTACGAAATTTTCAAAAGCTTCATCTTTGTGAATAAGAAGTAGTACCCAAGTATACCTAGAATAGTCATCAACAATCACAAACACATATTTACTACCACCGAGACTAGCATATTGAGTTGGACCAACAAGTCTAAATGCAATAATTCTAGGGGTTGAGAAGTAGACACACAATTTTTCGTTTTAAAAGACATTTTAATTTGTTTTCCAGATTGACATGCATCACAAATTTTGTTTTTCAAAAACTTAAATTTTGGTAAGCCTCTTACCAATTCCTTCTTGGCAAGATTTTCAATTAGATCCATGTTGAAATGACAAAACCTTCTATGCCAAAGCCAAGGATCATCTATAGAGGCAGTTAGGCATATTTACATTGCTACTACCAATATTGTCAAGATAGATTACATAAACATCATTATGTCTAGTACCTTTAAGTAAGACAACATAATTTTTATCAAGAATTAGACATTCATGTTTGGTAAAAAACACATATAGATTCTTATCACATAGTTGACTACACTTAATAAATTGAATTCAAATTATCAACAAGAAGCACATTTTTGATCAAGGTCTCACCATTTTTACCTACGTCACCAATGCCGATTGATTTTGCTTTCATGTTATCCCCAAATGTTACTTTTTCACTGTTTTTGGATTTGAGGTATGTGAAGATAGATGTATCACCGGTCATATGTCTTGAGCACCCACTATCTACGAACCATTTTGCATCCTTGGTGATATTCATTTTCTACACAAGAAATTAATTGATAACTTTTGGTACCCACATTTTCTTGGGTCCATAAGAGTTAGTAAAATGACTACAAATCCATATAGAATTCATACCAAGTTTTTCATTTCTCTTGACATAAAATTGCGCAATTATTTTTCACATGACCATGTTGTTGACAATAGTTGCAAATAACATTTTTATTTCCATATAAGGATGATTTTGATTCACAAAGCATAAACCATTCCTTCTAAAGGTGACAAAATTCTTGTTGATCAATACACCCTATTCCTTTTCGAATCAACAATATTTTCCCTTTTTTTATGCAAAAGAATATTCAACTCATCCAATCTTTTCTTCAAGGAGGCTTGTTCTTCTTTGATCCTTGTTTTCACATGCATTCTTTTCTTCAAATCATTGTTTTCTTGTGATAACCTATTATTTTCATTCATAAGTTTAGAGTTAGCATTCAATAAGGCATTTGATTTCTTTACTAACTCCTTATTTCTAGCATATGATTCCTTTAAACTATCATGCAATTTTAAAATGAAGGCTTCAAGATCATTGTCATCATTTTCATCATTGGAATCATAATTAGAAGTTACCTCATTATCACCAATGGCCATAAATGCCATTTGTGCTGACTCCATATGTTCTTCTTCAACTTCTCCTTCGGAGTTGCAATCATCCTATGTGATTTAGAAATTGTTGAAGTGGGGCTTTCTTCCTTCATTTTTCTTATTAGAAGGACACTCATTTGCAAAGTGATCGGGTTGACCGCATTCAAATCATTTTTTATTTTTCTTTTTTATTTCTAGCTTGGTCTTTCCTTTGAAGTTATTTGAGTTGATTGCTCTACCTCCTCTTGTTCTCCGTTTGTTGATGTAGTGTTTGAGAGATCCTTTGGTGATGAATGCAAGATCTCCTTCATCAAGATCTTCATCTTTTAGGTTGATGGAAGCATTTTCATCTTCTTCTTGAGAAGTCTTTAGTGCAATGCTCCTTTTTGGTCTTGCTTCTTCATCATCCACCATTTTAGCCTTTAGCTTTAACTCATACGATGTATAAGAGAGTTAATTAGAGATTCAATAGGCATGGAATTTAAATTCTTGGCCTCCTCTATAGCGATAGTTTTAGCCTCCCATTCTTTGGATAGAAGCATTCAAGATTTTTCTATTCTTTTCTCCCAAAGAATATTCCTTACCCTAAACTTCAAGATCCTTAATGATGTCATTGAACCTATAATACATTTTGTCAATATTTTCATGTGGTTCCATCTTAAAGGACTCATACGTGGCAACAAGTAAGGATTTCTTTTGCTCTCGAACATCATCGCTCCCTTCATGAATCTCTTTCAATTTGTCCCAAATTTCTTTAGCGGAAGAACATCCTTTGACACGAGTTGATTCATTTGCATCCAAGGCGTTGTATAGCACATTCATAGCTTTCGCGTTTAAGGTCAAGTTTGCCTTATCTTGTGCAGTGAGCTCATCCCTTGTCTTTTATTTTCTTCTATTTGTATGATCATCAATGATAGTAGTTTCAAAAGGACCTTCATTTACAATATACCACAAGTCAATATCAATAGATTGCAAACATGTTTTCATTATATCTTTCCAACTAATAAAATTTACCCCATTAAACATAGGGGGTCTTGTTTCTTATAGATTGACCCTCAAAAAATAATGCATTATTGGTTGCCATGATCTTTTCTCAAAAGCTAGTTAAGCTCAATATAAGAGACCAAGCTCTGATACCAATTGTTGGCCCCAAGGCAACCTAAGAGGGGGAGTGAATTAGGTTTCTTAAAAATTTCTTTGTAAAGTATGCACTTTTAAAACTTTATGCACTAACAAGTAAATTGATAGAGATAAAAGCAATTAAGCTTATGAAGTATAAAAAGGATAAAGAAATAGATTAAACTAGTAACACTTTCAAGCTACCAAGCTTGAAGTAATAATTCACTAGAATGCTTCACAACTTTGGTGAGCCAATAATCTTCTAATGTACACAAAGTAAGACAATCCTTTCTCACACTAATTCTTTTTATTTGAGCCACGAATTTTGCTCTCAACCTCACTTTTGTACAAGATTATATCACTTATTCAATAATTTAGAAAAGCACTCTAAAGTACACACCAATACAATATTGCTCAATAGACAATTTGACACTCAAATTGCTTTGTTTCTTGCTTGTATTCAATGTGTAAAGTCTATTTTACAATATCAATAGAGCTAGTATTTATAGGAGCATTAAATTTGTTGTAACCACTTCCCAACGGCTCAATAATAAATGCACAAAAACTAACCGTTATAGGTTTCGGACGTCCGATATTATTATTGTGCATCCGACCCAGTGTCTGATCTCAGAAAATGTGTGGTGGATGCCGTCCGGATGTCCGAGCAAGCGTCCGTTCCATTGTCCAAACTGGGTGTGTGTGAAGACTTCATACTTCAGACGATATATCACGTCCGAGAGGTTTAATGCTTTATTAGGGAATAATTTATTTCGGACAGTCTTGTTCATCCGAGGTAGACTTCTTTCGGAAGAAAATGTGCGTCCGAGATATATTCCTTCGGACGTACCTGTGTGTCTGTTGTAGGCATTCAAAAAATTTGCTCTCTGTCTATCCGTTTGGATAGTGAATTGTGTCCGTTGTAATCTCTATCGGACGCACAATCCAGGTCACCGAGAAATGTATTATAGTTTGGACGGTGTACTGCGTCTGAAAGTTCTGTTTCCAGTAGACAAAATAGCAGACCTGCATAGCTGGGTTAAAATGTTAAAAACATATGTCATCATCAAAATAAAGTTTGTGAATCATCAAGTGGCTCTTGGGTGCAAATACGCTGTTGAATGTGGAGTTATAAGAGTATGTAAGGGTGTTCTTGTTATTATGAAAGCTTGCAGGTATGGTACTTTGTATATTTTGTAGGGTTCTACTGTCACAGGTTCCACAACAGTTTTTCATCATCTTTGTCTAATTCTAACATCATCAAATTGTGGCATATGCATTTGGGACAAGAGCAAGAAAGGCTTGAATATGTTGAGAAAAGAGGGTTTCTTTATGGACAAAGTACCGGGGTGATAGATTTCTGTGAACATTGTATCTTTGAAAAGCAAAAGAGAATTAGCTTCAGTTTACCAGCAATCCACAAGACAAAAGATACTTTAAATTATATCCATTCTTGATATTTGGGGGCAACTCGTGTTCCATATAAGGGTGGTGCCAGGTATATGTTAATTTTTATTGATGATTATTCAAGAAAAGTTTGGATTTACTTTTTGAAACATAAGAGTGATGTTTACCTAACTTTCAAGTAACGGAAACTTTCGATTGAGAAGCAAACAAGTAAACAGATCAAGGAACACAAAACAGATAATGGCATGCAATTTTGTGAAGGCAAATTTGATGAATTTTGCAAAAATAAAGGTATTGTTCGGCACCTAGATACAGTTAGGATGATGCCTTAAAAAAATGGTGCTGCCGAACGTAAACATAACTATTTTGGAGAGAGCACATTGTATGATCTTTAATACCAGGTTGACAAAGGACTTTTGGACAGAGGTGATCTCTATGGCTTGTCACATTATCAATTGCACTTCTTCTGTAGCTATTGACTTCAAGACTCCTGAGGAAGTTTGGTCAGGTAATCTTGCTAAGTACTTTGTTTTGAAAGTTTTTTAGTTTCCAGCATAAATGTGTATGTGAATAACGGGAAATTAGAGCCTAGAGCTAAAAGTGTATTTTCTTCGGTTATGCTTCTGAAGTGAAAGGATACAGATTGTGGTGTCTTGATCCCAAATTCCCAAAAGTTGTGATTAGTAGAGATGTTACATTTGATGAACTATTTGTATTATCTTCGAAAAAGAAATCTTTTAGTTCTTGTTGTACAGAAAAAAATTAGTACACAAAAGCAGTTGGAGCTAGAAATTGGTAGTTATAGTCCTTCTCAGTAAGTCTCTTCCAGTCAAAAAAATTTAGTAGATGAACTGGAGGGTATTGAAGAAGAACCAGAGGAAGAGCATTCCACTGCCAAGGATAGACCAAGAAAGGAGATTTGGCCATTGCAGTGATATGCAAATTTAGCTGCATATGCTTTGTTAGTTATTGAAGAAAATGATGGAGTTGGTAAGCCTTCTACCTATTTTGAAGCAATTTCTTGTGATAATTTAACTAAATGGTTAGTCATTACGAATGAAGAAATTGGCCCCAGTCTTTCCGTAAAAATAAAACTTGGGTTCTTGTAAAGCCACATTTGGATTAAAAAATTGTTGATTGCAAATAGGTTTTGAGATGAAGGAAGGTCATCCAGGGGTTGAAAATGCAAGGTATAAAGCACGGTTGGTTGCAAAGAGCTATAGTCAGGTACACGGTGTAGATTCCAATGATGTGTTTTTACCTATTATTGAACATAGTTCTATTGGTATTTTGCTTGCTTTAGTTGCCATGTATGATTTGGAATTAGAACAGTTTGATGTCAAGACAGTTTTTCTACATGATGAACTTGAAGAACAAATTCATATGAGGCAACCTCAGGGATTTGAAATTGAATGAAAAGAATACCATGTTTGCTTGTTGAAGAAATCATTGTATGGATGGAAGCAGTCTCCAAAATAACGCTATAAGAGGTTTGATTCCTTTATGTTGGGTCATGGTTATTCAAGGAATATGTATGATAGTTGTGTCTACTTTCGGAATTAAATGATAGTTCTTTCATTTTATTTGTTGCTTTATGTTGATGACATGCTTATTGCTGCCAAGAGTTTTGTAAAAATTTACATTTTGAAGACACAGTTGAGCATTGAATTTGAGATGAAAAATTTGGGAGTAGCTAAGAAGATTCTTGGCATAGAGATCAAAAGAAATCGAGAAGTTATGAAATTGTTCCCGAACCAAAAGCATTACTATGACAAAGTATTGAAGAAGTTTGGCATGAAAGATGCTAAACCTGTGAGTACTCCTCTGACAAGTCATTTTCGACTTTCAGCTGCTCAGTCACCACAGTCAGATGAGGAAAAAGGTTATATGGAACAGGTTTCATATTCTAGTACAGTCGATAATATCATTTATGCGATAGTTTGTACATGTCTATATATTTCACAAGCAGTTAGTGTGGTTAGTAGATATATATCTTGTAGTTGAAAAGAGCATTGGCAGGTTGTGAAATGGATTCTCAGATGCTTGAAAGGTACTTCAGACACTTGTTTTGAATTTGGAAAAAACTAGTGACACTTTGATTGGTTTTGTGGACTCTGATTATGCTGGGGATCTTGACAATAGAAGATCACTTACTAGTTAATTCTTTTGCAATTGTGCAATCAGTTGGAAAGCTACTTTACAACCTATTGTGCAATTGTCTACTTCGAAAATAGAATATATGGCCATGATCGAGGAAATCAAAGAAGCCTTATGGTTAAGAGGTTTGTTTGGCGAGCTTAGTTTACATCATGGTGTTACTACAGTTTATTGTGATAGTCAAAATGCTACTCATTTGACTAAAGATTAGATATATCATGAGAGGACTAAACATACTGATGTGAAGTTTCACTTCATTTAGGATACCATTGCTGAGGAGAAAGTTTTTGTTCAGAAGATTATTACCAAAGATAATCCTACGGACATGTTTACGAAACCTCTTCTAGTTTACAAGTTCAAATAGTGCTTGGACTTGGTTGGTGTTCGTTGTTGGTGATTTAAGCCCATTGGGGCTTTGTGGAGAAGGCATAGCCTAGCAATACTTGAAGTTTGCTATTTTACTATTTTGTGGATACGGGTACATACTAAGGTAGATTTGTTAGTATGGCTTTGTCCCACATTTGTTAATATTAAGGAGAGTTGGTCCTTGGTCTTATAAATAGAGACCTCAAAAATTGGACTTTATATATCAAGCACTAAACATAAGAGAGCTTAGTGGGCTATTGGATTTTGTTAGTCATTAAGCCTTTTGTAATTATTTTGGCTTTCTCATGTTTTCTTGTACCAGTGCTTTTATGGGTTTAGGAACACTCTCTTAAAGTTTTTGTATTCTTCAAATATAGTGAAATATTTTGCTTGCTTTCGCCCGTGGACGTAAGTCTTTTGACCCAACCACGTAAATCTGAAATCTCTCTTTTATTTTCTCTTTTGTTTTGTTATCAATTTTTTCGAGTTTGTGTCGGAATTTTGTCAATTTCCTGAGATCCTTCCTACTATCTAGCAAACAATGAAGGACCCTGGTCCAAATTGCCACTCGTCTAGACCACCAATGGCTCTCTTAAAATTAACTTTGATATGGCGGTTTCAAAGAGCTTTACCCCAACGTTGTTGGTGTTGTCATTCGGGATGAAGATGGTAAATTTGTAGCTGGTTTGGTAGAGAGGATAGAATGAGTTACTCCTCCAGGGATTGCGAAATGGTGGCTGTTGGACGAGCATTGGAATTTGGTGTGGAGTTGAAGTTTACCAAGTTCATCTTGGAAGGCAATGCAAAGGCAGTAGTTGAAGCTATTGGTACTAAGGATGATGATCTTTCACCTTGGGGTACACTATTTTCAAAAACATAGGGTTGGGTTCAATCATTGTTGGTTTCTGATTGGGTTAGTAGAAGTGGGACCAAATTAACACATTCATTGGCTAAACTCGCCCAACCTTCTGTTCACAAATCAGTGTGGTTAATCGAACCACTAGTTAGTGTAAGTCCTGTTTATGTGGCCAATCTATTGCATTAATGGAATTTGTTTGCCTTAAAAAAAAAATACTTTACCTCTCAGATTTTTTAAGTCAAGCGTGACTATCAATTAATCTCTAATATTATTTTTTTCAGCACTTAATCCCTTTTATTATGTCAATCTAATATTTTGATCATTCTATCCCTTTTTTTTTTCTTTCAAACCCACATTTCCTTCTATCCTTTAGTGACTCGAACCTATGATTAATAGATCATAGAGGAAGGATTTTACCACCTAAGCTGTAGGGGAATTCATTTTGATCTGTCGATCTGAAAAAACCCACTGAACTAGTCCATTTAAAACTGTGAAAATAGGTTACTCGAACCAGTTAATAAAATCGGGTTGGGTAGTAGACCGGATATTACATTACCGAGTCCGGTAGCAGGTCAAAAATTTGTGACCAAACGATGCTCGATCCATATACAGGGGTAATTATGTACTTTTTCATATTATGCCCTTATATTAATAGATTTTGCTCCTCACTTTCCCATTTAGGGGTATAAATGTAACTAATAGTTATTTTAAAATTTTTAAAAAAATTTTGCCACTAAAAAAATGTAATATTAATGGACTGGATTGGGTACCTAGTCATCCAACCTGCTTTGACGGGGTACTTGGTTTATGTATGTGGACTAGGTAGCGAGTCACCTTTTTCTTGACCTGGTATAACCGGGTCGAGTCAGATAATATTGGACCGAGTTAGGTATTCGGTCCATGAACACACCTCCTAAGTCACACTTTATTGTAAAAAATAAAGTATCATTTTATCCTTATATCATTTTATTTTCTTCCTTTAGTTACCTTGTATCTCCTCAAAATTTAGCACCGCTAATATTTCAGTCAATAATGTTATTTTTTGAGTACTGGTATCCTTCAATTGTGCCATTTATGTATTCAAAATTCTAATCTCTATCTGTTTTTTTTTTTTTTTGGGTTTATTTGAATATTGTGACTGGATTGAATTCGCCATGTTTGCTAGCCTTTGTTAGAATTAGTGGAAGAAATAGTCATGACATGATGGCCATTATTTTTTACTACAAAAGCCCTTAAATTGATAACCAATTATTATTCTTTGTGGTCACATTTCTCATCTAAAATAAATTTCGTAGCTCAAAATCTTGGCTAAGTGGATGGATATACAAATAGATCCAAAATTTTGAAATAATTTTACTCTTTAAAGTGATTTGTGGCTATTAGAAATATAAAAATTAGAAAAGGAAGAAGAAAAAAAGATAGCACATTATTTTTATGGTGTGTTGTTGGTAGTGGATAGTGGGAAGATGCTTACATGGAGTCATTCCTTACCTTTACTTGTGGATCTTGCAGTTTAAATAGGGCACACTTATGTTAACTGATATAAGTTTAATTCTATTAAACCTCCTCAAAGTTTAGTGTTTTGCACTTTAGCACCTAATATTATTTTTTTCTCGCTTTGCCCCTTTGATTAATGGTCAAATGTCACTTTTTCATTAGTCTTTTTGAAAAGACAAATTTACTTCTAAAGGTTAATTTCAATAAACTTCCTTAAGGTTTAAACAAGATTTCACTTTAGTCCTTCATGTAAGTTTGGTGTTATTTAATAGGTAGCTTTTGCCTAACAATAAAATACAAAAGTGCTGTCAATATTGTTAAAAAAGATAAGTATGTTCCAAATAACTTAATATTCTAATTCTCAAATTATGCATTCTTCAGTATTCAAAACTAAGAGAACACAATGAAATAACTACGTTTAAAATTTTTGATGAATTATTAAAGCTATTTCACCTAAGTTATTTAAATTTGAGTTTTAATTTATATATATGAAGTTACTTCTTATATATTTAGGTGATAATTGAATTATATTAACAATGTAAAAAAGAAGAAAATCATTTTAAATAAACATAAAGAAAAGTAAACAGAAAAGAGAATGATGGATTTTTAATAGATGATTATTGGTCTCCTATATTTAAACTAAACTCAACATATATTCTGGTATCCTTTTTTTCCTTTCAAAATGAAATTTTCCTTTATATGAAATAAAATATGATAAAAAGACCAGCAAAAGTTGTAATAGTGTTAGGGAATCTTGTCGATGAAGTATAACTTAGGTGGCAAGATTTCATAAGATACTTCCTCTATGACTTATTGGCCATGGTTCGAATCACTAGGAATTATGGGAGACGTGGATTTTTTTTTAAAAAAAAAGTTTTAGGGAATCTTTGCATTTAAAATTGTTTTTATAGCACAAGTATTGAAAAAAAATAAATCATTGGCATTGGTGGGTATTTTTATGCTTTTAGTTGTTTGACAATATTTTTATACTGATTAATGACTAAGTGAGTTATTGACACAAAATTGGAATTAGAGACAAAAATAACAATCACCTAAAGTGAGTTAATAACAATCACTTTACCCCTTAACTTTAAAGGGGTTAATTTTATATTTTCTTATAGTGTTTATGGGTAAAAATGACTTTTTTACTTTTTAATAGTCAAATTGTTGTTACTGATACATACTAATGGAAGGGATAAAGTGACAAAAAATAATTTTTGGGACTATAGTGCAAAATTCACTAAACCTTAAGGGTTTTTACTATAATTAACCCAATGATATATTATAATGTTACAATAAGTGAAGGTGTAGCTTTTAATTTAACAACATCCACAAGTATGACTATGGATTGGATCTATATAAGAATCTTTCATAGTTAGTGAAAGAATGAAGAGCAAATGGAGGTAAAAAAAAAAATAGAAATGTAATAAAATAGTGATAGAATAATCAAAATGCTTAATTGGTATAAAGAAAGAGGTTAATTGCTCAAAAAATATGTTAAGATTAAATTATTAATGACTCTAAAATTTAAGGAGGTGAAGTATAATTCATTATTTGTCCATTTAGCTAAATTTTCATGAGATGTCATAGTGGATAGTAAGTCCAAGGGTTTTAGCTCTCAAAAAATAATATTAGCAATTAAACTATTCGTGACGATAAAAATTAAGGGGGTAAAGTGTAATTAACCCAAGTAATTATGCTTTTCCATCATCTAAACTTGACTGTCTCTCAATTTGCCTTTTTTTTAAAAAAAATTATATACATTTAGACCTTTTTGACTAGTGGTCAAATCCAATAGTTAGTTTGAGGCACACTAGAAAACGGTGCAAATTTACTACATTGACCTCATATAGTTTTAGGGTTAGTTAATTTACCACTCTAATGGTACAAAATTACATTTTATCCTGTGTTTTATAAAACTACTTAACCAATGCTAAGCAACCACGTTTCATAGAATTCATCAAATGGTTTCAACAACAAATTCCGTTGGTAGTGCCGTCACACGCCATAATTGAAATATGTTTTCTAATGACCAAATAGGACTTGAGCTTTTGTGAGGATTATAACAAGAGCAACAAAACTAAAAATAAAAAATAAAAAAATGAACAGTCGCCGAACGAGATGAGACAAATGATAAAGATATGTCCTTATACATAGTTAGAACAGGTATCAATCTTGTATAAAATTGCATTAATATGATTCCCGAGAATCGTAAAACAATAATAAAGTAAAAATTACAACAATAAAATAAGAAAACATATGTAAATCAGATTAAATTTAATACCTATTGTAAAGCCCTAATTATGTCAATTGTCATAAAATTCATCAATGGTGCATCAGAAATCATCATATGAATAGTGATGACAATTGGATTAACATGTTAGTTAACTGGCAAAATGACAAAGATCTGTCGAAGTAAGAAATTTTGCATTAGGACATTTTATCTAACTTTATGAAGGCAAACTTTCAATTTAGGACATTATAGAATGTAAAATGTAATTTGTACTGTTGAAGAAGGTAAAGTGTAACCACCCTTAAAATCATAAGAGGGTAATATAGGAGTGTCAATAGGTCGTATCATGTTAGGTGAAACCCGTTTTTGATCGTGTTGTGTCCGTATTGTGTTATGTGGGATTCGCTTCTTATCGTATTGTGTTCATGTCTAACTAATATATTTGAGTGTCGTGATCTCGTGCCACCCATTTACTTCTCTAGAGATATACCATCCTATCTGATGAGTTAAATAACATGCGATCCATTTGACTTAAAATCTCAAATTTTAATTTTTTTAATAATTTAAACAATTTTGTCAATAGTAACCTTGTTTTTATATAAACTTAAAATACATTTTTAAAATTTTTGAAATTTTTAATAGAATTTAAAATTATTATTATGTTTGATTTAATAGTATTACATCAAAACTATTATTCACAATCTTAAAATATGTTATATTAAAATGTAATCGAGATAATATTTTTATAAAATCTGTTTATTCAGCAACTTAACAAGTTATATCGTGTTAATCTACGGGTTGATCCAATCCAACCTGTTTAGTTTCATATCATAAACGGGTTGACCTATTAATGATCTGATAATTTTTGGGTCGTGTCATAACCTGTTAATTTCGTGTCGTGTTACCGTGTCAAGTTAGAAATTGCTTGCCTTAGGGTAATATAATAATTTAGCTCCACTTTATAACCATTTGACTAAAGGTTGCCATTGACCTTCAGTCAAAAAGGGTTAAATGTATATAAATTTTTTAAAAAGGCAAATCGAGACACAGTTATATTTACAAGGGGCAAAGTATAATTGACCCATAACAAAATTAAGAGGAAAATTGCATTTTTTTTTTGCAAAATTTAATGTTCCAAGATGATCAATGGTGATGAAGTGCTAGGATATGTAAAGGTGAACTTCATTCAAAGAAAACTATAACATGGAAGAGCTATGTAATAAAGGGTAGAGTCAGAATCCTAAAATTAGTGGGTGCAAAAAAATAGAGTAAAGGCAAAAATTATGTTAATAATAAATAAAAATACAATGGATAAATTCAAAGTCTTAGAACTTAATTAAATTTATAGTAAACTAAATTATAATTAATATTCATTATAGTAATTATGTATTATAAACATATTTTTCTTGATCAATCAGCATCTTTTGTATATTCAATATTTATAATTTTTTTGTGCTGAAGAAGGTATTAACAAATTTTAACTTTTGAGGAGTCAATGCTTAGAAAGAAAATCAATTTCAAAAAATTTTAGGGGATGCATTTGAAAAATAACCATAAAAATTCTTAAAATTTTTATGCTATTGTGTAATTTTTCAAAGTTGAGGGAGGTGAGACAATTGCATACCCTCATCCCCATGTAGCTTCGCCCCTTATAATATGATACAAACTAAATAAGAGTTCTATAAAAATTTTCCCAAGATTAATGGGATCTAGAAAAAGAGGGAAAAATGAGGAAAGCAAGGGCGAAGTATCTCCTTTGTAGGCAAGTATTCTTCATAAAAAATATATTTTTCCAAAAAAATTGAATTTTCTTGTTTGGTTCAAATAGATGTTTGTATAAAATCAAAATTCCTAATATCTTGTTAGTAATTCATTTTCATGACTTAAAAGTTCTTCGAATGATCTAACAAGACCTTGGCCCAGTTTGGGGTTGTGCTTTTGCTTAAAAAGTGCTTTTAAACAGTAAAAGTATTTTTTTGAGTGTTTGGTGAATATTATCCTTAAATTTAGGAGTAGAGATTCTTGTCTCAAAAGTACTTTCAGCACAAGCTAAAAATTGGTGCTTTTGGATTAGTTTTTCTTTTTAAAATCGTTAAAGATGAAGGTAAATTTTAGCCATTTTACCATAATTTATAATGGAATAAAAATAGAATATTTTTAAAATTTAAAATTATACATTACCAAATATTAAAAAAGTACTTTTGTAAATTTACATCTAAACAATAAAAATTAAGTACTTATTAAATATTTTTTTAAAAACTCTATTAAGTTAAGTACTTTGTAATAAGTCATCACAACTCCAAACGAAGGACCTTGTTTACAGCCATCAACAATTGAGTTACACCACAACAAGTTGAGTATGAGGTGTCCTATCCACTTGAAACTTTAATATGTCCAAATTTTTTTGATACTAATCCAATTTGTATAAAAGTAACAATATACTGCATCCTTATATTTTAGAAACTTACCCGATCATATAAATTTCATGTGGTGGTGTAAAAAAATTGGAGTTATGTTAATTTCTATGAAGTTCAAAAGGGAAAATTATTTTATTTGTTTTCCAACTATTTTATTAAAATTAAAATGCTTCCCCTAATTTTAATTTTAACCAAATAATGTAGTTCTTAAATTAAATATTTGAACCTAGTTTGATCCCTACGTGCTAACCAGCTCAAAACATCAGTTTTTTAGACTTTGACTAGTGATGATATCTAGTAGGGTGTGATGCTAAATAGCCTTGAAACGGGCTTCTCTCATGAATACAAACGAATAGACAATGAGTTGGGGAAATTAGGGGAAATATGAAACCCTAAATCCGTAATCTTGTAATCACCATCCTCTTGACTGAATCCAACCACACAACTTCAAATCAAAGAAAAAGATATTATGAATAAACAATGGAGAACAACATTGTGTACTGGAGATGTGGAGATGTGGCTAAAATTAGAACTTCATGGAAAGATTCAAACCAATCAAGGAGATTCCATGGGTGTCACCGATTTGGGATAAGTATCTCAAATTTGTTTTATCAGTGGTTTACATTGATGAATCGAGAGTTCTTTGGGTTTATGAATGGCTTTTTTTTAAAAAAAAAAAAATTGGTGTAAATTGTAAACCCGATTGAGTATGCAATAGTGATTGTGTTTTTTTCAAGTGGTATGATCCACCGATGTGCAGGAGGGTAGCAATGGTTATTTCGGGTTTGTTGAGAAAAATCATTAGGTTGGAAGAAGAGAACAAGAGGGTTTGCTAATGAAATTCAAAGGAACAGGGTATGCTACATGCATGTGGGTGGTTTTAGTTTTAGTAGAGATTGTTTATTTTGCTTCATGGCTGGGTAAAAATGGTGATGTGAACCCAAACAAGATGTTCTGGAACTAGGAATGTAGAGATGTTGTAGTATGGGAAATGTTGTTGGAAGTTAGTGATGTGAGCATGGTTATTGTTCAATCTAAGTACCATTCTTAATTTGGTTTGTGTAATGTTTTTTTTTTCCTGTGATTGCACATGTATTTAGCGAGAAATTTCTAAAACTGTATTTGTTTTCAAAATTGTTCTTTTTTTTTGCCGATTGAAAAAATGAATTTAAAGGGAGAGGGGAACTCGCATTCACCGAATGCGAGCTCAATCATTATTTTTTACAGGTCAAATAAAAAATAATAATAATAATAATAATTTTGACCTCGCATTAAAATAAAATAATAATAATAATAATAATAATTTTGACCTCGCATTTTCATTATTTTTTAAAATAAAAAAAAATAATAATAATAATTTTGACCTCGCATTAAAATAAAATAATAATAATAATAATAATAATTTTGACCTCGCATTTAGCAAATGCGAGGTCTAAAACTATTTGTTTTCAAAATAGTTGTATGACCTCGCATTTAGCAAATAGTTGTATGACCTCGCATTTGCTAAATGCGAGGTCAAAATTTTTTTTTTAATTTTAAAAATTTGACTTTGTATTGTGCGAAGGGAAATTTTGCACTATTACAAAAATAGAAAAATGTTTGATATTTTTGTTAATTAAAGAAGGATTTGACTGTAAGATAAAATCACTTAAATACTAAATCGTAAACATTTATTTAATACAATATCTAGGAATACTAAACCATTATCTTTAAACCATAAACTATAACATCTACCGAAATAGTACACGAATGAAATGTGTAAACCCGGCAAATTTATTCGCAGAATTTTAAATTCAAATTCTAAGTCAAACAAATCTCAGATGCGTACTAATGATCTCAATGGTTTATTGACTTTTCATGCTTCGGGCTAACTGCTCAAACAGTGAATAATGTGGTTCTCACTTTCTCTCCCTTCCCCTCACATTTCATTCGTGTACTATTTCGTTAATGTTAAAGTTTATGGTTTAAAAATAATGGCTTAGTATTCCTAAATATCGTAATAAATAAATGTTTACGATTTAGTATTTAAGTGATTTTATCTTACAGTCAAATCCTTCTTTAATTAACAAAAATATCAAACATTTTTCTATTTTTGTAATAGTGCAAAATTTCCCTTCGCACAATACAAAGTCAAATTTTCAAAATTTAAAAAAAAAAAAAAAATTCTTATCACATTTAGCAAATGCGAGGTGATACAACTATTTTGAAAACAAATAGTTTTAGACCTCTTTTTTTTTTTTTTACTTAATCATGATTCAAGGAACTCGCATTCACCGAATGCGAGTTCCGTTCTCCCGGAAATGATTTTTCCAATCGGCATAAAAAAAGAACAATTTTGAAAATGAACACAATTTTAGAAATTTTCCTGTATTTAGCACAACAAATTAGGTAAAAAAAAAGGCTCCAACATGTTCAGGATAATATGAACCTTCAAATTAGATCTTGAAATTGAAACAAAGAACTGGAGAAAATCAAATAGGATTCATAGGGCAAAAAGTGCTGGATTTGCACATAATGTCATACAACCCATAGCATAAGTAAACTGTTATTTTCTAAGGCAAAAAGTGTGGCACAGTTACGCCAAATAGTCACAAATCCAAATTGTGCTTAATTACAACCAACCTAACTACATCCAGTAACTATAGAAACATTTGCATTTGTCTACAACAACCAAAATACACAAAAGAGAGGAACAACAAGGACATTGTGGTTCTTCAAAAACCCATGATTGAAACAAAATATGCAACAAAAGAAAGCCCCTCTTGAACTCCTTCAAAAATCCATGGAAAATACAATTTCCTTGACCGTTGATCTCTGCGGAAAAGTTGTTTGGCTCTTATATTTCTCCATGCTATTGCTTGACTGCTGGTGAATGTGGTTTTTTTTTTTTTTTTTTGTCTTGGTTGCTTGCAAAAATAACATTTTGTAATCCTTCGAACCTGCATATACGATTTAGTTAGTATAGGGGTTAATTCAATTAGTTAATTCATAATAACAAGTTGAAACACAAATTAGGTTACCTTTTCAGCACCATTATTATTAGTAACAAATGAAATTTAAGTTACAACTTCTTCTAAAATTTGGTTGTACAAAGTTCCATTGTCTTCTGTTACTGTAAAGTAAAAAGGTGACATTAAATATTTGAAGTAAATCCTGTTTTCTTTAACCTTAACAAAGCTAATTATATAAAATTATAGACTGTTCACCACCTAGTGACAGGTTTTGGTTCCCATTAAGGTCTCTAGCAAGTTGTTGGTTCCCTAGCATCCTCCATAGCATGTTTCTGGTTCACATGAATATCACTTCCTAGTTGTTGGTTACCAGTTGTAGACTGAAGGTCAGGATTGTTAACAACTGGAGGTTGTTGAGTCGCACCTATAGGTTGCTGAAACCCACCTACAAGTTGCTGGTTCTTATTCTCAGTACTTCTCTAAGTGCAAGACCAGCTAATGTGTCCAAGATTTTAGCAACGACCACACCTATTCAGGTTCCCTTGAATTCCAGCACCTTGATTTTCATCCATCTGATTTGCAGCACTATCATTGGTATGATTTTCAACATCATCAATGATCTGATGTTCAGCACTCTCAGTTATCTGATTTCCAACCATCACATTTTGGGTTCTTTTTGAGGGACAGGTTCTAATGTTATTACCTGGGACCATACAGTGTGTACAAGTCATCTCTGTAATTCCTTTTCTTGACAACCTTGTTGCACCTATTGTAACATTCCTTACTTCATTAGGCTCTCTTATTCTTGCCTTTAGGCTTAAATCTAGTCAGCTTAATCTTCTTAGGTGGAAGGAATGCTGGTACATCTATATGTGGCCACCTGATACATCCCAAGGACGTGATGGTGATCAATTGTCCACAAAGGCTAGATATAGGCTCACGGAATCCGCACTTCAAGTTCCACAAGGTCCAATTACGAGATCAAGAGCTAAGAACCTCAATAAAGCTATGTTGGGCTTAGTTGAAGTTATTGAAGATCAAGAAGAGCTCACAAACCTTTTGGAGATGAAATCCACTAAAGAGTCTAAGATGTTCTTAGTAATGGACGTCCAAGTCATTGAAGATCAAGCCTAGGATGAGAAGCTGAAGGGCCGAAATTTAGCCTCATTATTTCGGCCATGGAATAGTCTTTTATTTAGTTGTCTAGTCTTTTATTTTGAGCCCAATTGTTTTAAGTGTTAGTGTGTTTAATTGGGCTGGTTTTCAAGACGTAATTATTTGTTTTTGGGCCATGTATTTTGGCCATTAGTTAAGTGTACAAGAATTGGGTTTTTTAAAGGCCAATTCTTGTAGGCTCCAGCCCAACTAAAAAAATACATATCCCATATTGAATAATTTAGTCCTAGAATCCTCTTATACACTCTATTACTATAAATAGAGGGGTCTTGTACACAATTGGAAGAAGGAATTTTGGCTATAAAAATTTCAGTTTTTCTTTTTCCTCTCATACGAGTGAATTAGAATTTTAGATTCTCTTTAGTCTTGTCTAGACTAGGAATCTAGTTGGGGCTTCAAGATTGAGCACTTGAGGTTATAACCAACACCAGTTATTGATTTTCTGCCAATTAGGCTTTGGATCAATTCCTTGCTCATAGTTAAAAGATTGCCTTGTGGCTAATCAAGGAGGTCTATTAACAACTACTTTTCGCATCATAGTTAAAAGATTGCCTTGTGGCTAATCAAGGAGGTCTATTAACAACAACTTTTCGCTTGTGCATATAAACCCTACGTTTGTGACCGAGTTCTACATACCCTGGGCATCAACCCGTATCATCGTGAATATGGCCGCAAACTCTTTCATGAACAGAGTTAAGGCACAATACCGAAAGCTTATACACAAAGATGTGTATAAAAAACAATCTTATTCACAGCTGTGCTTTTCTTTGTGTCCTTTTGCTTTCGGAATTTTGCCTTGACTCATATCCGAAAGGTTAAGCCTAAATTTTTAAACTATATTGATCCGAGATCCTTTTGTACATTATTTCCAATCAATATGATTGGTTGCTTTGAGGATCAACTTTTGGAACCCTTTGGCTATTTTCATAGTTTTTACAAGGCTTCATAAGAGAATCTTTGAGTGAAGTGAGATTTTCAAAGAGTAAAGTGATCTCAGCATAATCTGTGATTATACACTAAAAGATGTGTATAAGAGCATTACTCCCCAAAGAGTGAAACCCTCTATTATTGATTATCACTAACCTTTTTTTTTTATTAATTTACCTCTTCTCTTTAGTTTTTGTTTTGTGACTATGGCACAGGAAAAGGACGTATCAACTAGAAGTGAACAAGGAGATGCAAGAAACTGCTATGCAATGTGTAATGGCAACAATCTTAAATAAGATGGATGAATTTGATGAGAAATTTGCCACTATGAGTCTTGAAATTGGCAACTTCGAGGCAAACCACAAGCATCTACTTCAACTACTCCAAATCGAGAGATCACACACCAAACCAATACTCAAGAAGACAAAGGAGAGTCTGATTATGATTTAGATTATGATGAATGTAACCAATTTGTCTTTTGATAGGAGGCGTGGTCCACGACAAGTTCCAAGGCATAACCCTCGATGAGAATCAAGGGAGGGGATTCACCACCCAGGAGGAGGGGACACGCAAATTGGCTTTCTCAAACCAAACATGCCCATGTTCCAAGGTAAAGCTGATCCTGAAGAATACTTGAACTGGGAACAAAAGGTAGACTTTTTGTTTGATTGTTATGACTATTCAAACGAAAAGAAATATAAATTGGCTGTATCCTGCTTTTCTGACTATGCTATGACTTGGTGGGTATCTGAAATAAAAGAACGACGTAGAATAGGTGATTACCCTATAACTCGTTGGACTAACCTCAAACCCTTCTTCGAAAGAGGTTTGTACCTGCTCATTATCACAGTATAAGAGACAGGTATTACCTTGGCTGGTTTGGGCCTTTGGCTTTGCAGGAGTATGCTCGAGAGATGGAGATGGCAATGAGCAAAGCTCACTTGTATGAAGATGAAGAGACCACCATGGAGAGATTCATCAACGGCCTCACATCTAGATGACTTGTACAAGAGTCAGGGTATGGGCCATCTGGCTTTGTATCTATGGGACAGGTACAAAGGGCAAACAAGGTCGGAAAAGACTCTTCGAGGTAAATTCAAGTCTAGCTCTACTTCCAGTTCAAATTGGAGATTTCCTCGAACTAAACCTGAACAGAGCAAGAGAATGGAGAAACTCAAGGAAAACCCCATTCCTGCAAAGCCAAAGGCCCAAACCAGCCAAGGTAATACCTCGGCCCCTAACCGCTCAAGGGACATTCAGTGTTTCAGATGTAATGGGAGAGGACTCATCCCAATGCCCGAATAAGAAAGTCTTATACACTCACCCTGATGGCAATTGGACGAGTGAAAGTGAAGACGAGATGCCACCATTCTTAGGACACATTTGATGTGTATAAAGACAGGAATACCATGAGACTGGCAGGGGCCGAGGTATTACCTTGGCTGGTTTGGGCCTTTGGCTTTGCAGGAATGGGGTTACTAAGGTACAACGTGAGAACATATTCTACACCAAATGCCATGTCCAAGGTAAGACTTGTGGTTTAATTGTTGATAATGGGAGTTGCGTGAACATAGCTTCACAATACATGGTAGATAAGCTAAATTTGCCAACGTTTAAACACCCTAGACCTTATAGACTGCAATGGTTAAATGACAATGGTGAACTAAAAGTAACTAAGCAAGTGCATGTCTCAATTAACCTAGGTAAATATAATGACAAAGTGTTGTGTGATGTCGTCCCTATGAATGCAAGTCATTTACTTTTTGGACGCCCTTGGCAATTTGATCGGAAAACACTGCATGATGGTCATACTAATTGTCTTAGATTTGAAGAGGGTGGTAAAACCATTGTGTTGCATCCTCTACCTCCCCAACAAGTCCTTCAAGAGCAAAATCAAATTAAAAAGAATGTTGATGAGCATAACAAGGCTTTGGCCGAACTTAGGTCAAAGAAAACTAATGAAAGGGAGTTTGCTAACTCTCTAAAGTTAAAGAAGTATGTAGTGTAATTTGTCTATGGTCTTGTTTGTGTATAAGGATGTTTATTTCTCTACCACGACCTAGATGATTGACCAAAATTCTAGCCAAAAGCTCTGATACCACGATGATACGGGTTGATGCCCAGGGTATGTAGAACTCCTGTCTCTCTCTTCGAGCCATAGAAGCTGTCTCTTCGATTAGTGCCTGGAGCCTTGATCTATCGTCGGTAGTTGTTAATAGACCTCCTTGATTAGCCTGATACCACAATGATTTAACTATGATGCCCAGGGTATGTAGAACCTGTCTCTTATACACATATAACCTCAAGTATAAGTGCCTACAATACTAGTACCTAAACCTGATGGTTCATGGAGGATGTGCATGGATAGCCGCGCCGTCAATAAAATCACGATAAAGTATCGCCATCCTATTCCCCGTCTTGATGATATGCTTGATCTCCAGTTACATGGATCCAACATTTACACTAAGATAGATTTAAAAAGTGGATACTGGCAGATTAGGATGAGAGAAGGTGATGAATGGAAAACTGCTTTCAAAACCAAACATGGTTTGTATGAGTGGTTAGTCATGCCGTTTGGTCTCACTAATGCACCGAGCACATTCATGAGGCTTATGAATCATGTTCTTAGAGCTTTCATTGGTAAATTTGTCGTTGTCTATTTTGATGATATTTTGATGTTCGGGGAGAAGCTCAACAAAAGGCGTTCGTCACGCTCAAAGTTAAGTTAACTGTTTACCCCTGTTATCATCACTTACTCCTGTCTCTTATACACATCTAGATGTGTATAAGATGCATCAGGCTAGGTATAATGAGCTGTATTGTTACAATAAGAAGCAACTACCATATTTTTCTGAGAAATTAAGTGGTACTTCTTTAAATTATTCCACCTATGACAAAGAACTTTATGCCTTAGTACGTGCTTTGGAAAATTGGAGTCATTATTTATACTCTAGAGAATTCATTATTCACTCTGATCATGAGTCTCTAAAGCACTTAAAGGGCCAAAACAAATTGAGTCGTAGACATGCTAGGTGGAGTGAGTTCATTGAGTCATTTCCTTATGTGGTTCAACATAAGAGTGGGAAGGATAACATTGTAGCGGATGCTTTGTCCCGTAGGTACACCTTGATCACTATAAGAGACATGCTAATTTCTTTGGATTTGAGCATATTAAATCTTTCAAGATGTTCAAGATAACGTGCTAGGAGAAGCTACTTATCGCATGTCTAAATGGGAAATTTGGAAAGTTCTATCTTCACGAAGGTTACCTTTTTATGAGACTAAGTGTGTATTCTGCTGTTCTTTACGTGAAGTTCTTGTTAGGGAATCACATGGGGAGGGTTGATGGGACATTTTGGCATCGAAAGACACTGCACACACTTCAAGAGCATTTTCATTGGCCCCACATGAAGTCGATGTTGTGAATCTGTAATAAATGCATTGCCAACATGCCAAGTCCAAATTGAAGCCGCATGGTCTTTATATGCCACTTTGCACTGCGAGTCATCAGGTACTATATTATGACACAGTAAAGGAGATCTAATCGTACAGGATCTAAGTCTGCACATGCACTTGCTTAGTTACTTTTAGTTCACCATTGTCATTTTATACCCTGCACAAAATCTGATGATGCATCTCATATAACATCTGTGTTCTTTAGGGAGATTGTGCGCTTGCATGGCATCCCACATACCATTGTTTCTGATAGGGATGTTAAATTCCTGTCACACTTTTGGCGTGTATTGTGGAATAAATTGGGTACTAAATTGTTGTTTTCTCGCTTACCATCCACAAACCCAATTTATTTGTCAATCATACGCCAACAGTGTGACCAGTCTGTTTTGAACAGGAATTTGAAAACTTGGGAAGATTGTTCTGCCAATTGTTGAATTTGCTTATAACCGTGCTATGCATTCATCCACTAAGTTTTCACCATTTGAATTAGTATATGGTTTTAATCCCACTACTCCTTTGGATTTACTGCCACTACCAGTTTCTTCTGCTGTCAATGTAGATGGACAAAAGAAGGCTGAAATGGTCAAAAAGTTGCACGAGAAGGCCCGCAAGCACATTGAGAAAGCAAATGCTAAGATAGCTGAGGTGCGAAACAAGGGTCGCAAGAAGGTCGTCTTTGAACCTGGAGATTGGGTATGGGTTCATTGGCGCAAAGAGAGATTTCCCAACAAAGAGAAAATCTAAACTAGATTCACGTGGTGATGGACCGTTCCAAGTCATGGCTCGCATTAACGACAACGCATACAAGCTAGACTTACCTGGTGACTATCAAGTTTCTGCAACTTTTAACGTCACTGATGTTATCTCCCTTTGATTTTGATATAGGTGACGATTCGTGGATTATATTTACCTAGGTTAAGATGATACATCCCAAGGACGTGATGGTGATCAATTGTCCACAAAGGTTAGATATAGGCTCACGGAATCCACACTTCAAGTTCCACAAGGTCCAATTACGAGATCAAGAGCTAAGAACCTCAATAAAGCTATGTTGGGCTTAGTTGAAGTTATTGAAGATCATGAAGAGCTCACAAACCTTTTGGAGATGAAATCCACTAAAGAGTCTAAGATGTTCTTAGTAATGGACGTCCAAGTCATTGAAGATCAAGCCTAGGATGAGAAGCTGAAGGGCCGAAATTTAGCCTCATTATTTCGGCCATGGAATAGTCTTTTTTATTTAGTCTAAGATGTTCTTAGTAATGGACGTCCAAGTCATTGAAGATCAAGCCTAGGATGAGAAGCTGAAGGGCCGAAATTTAGCCTCATTATTTCGGCCATGGAATAGTCTTTTATTTAGTTGTCTAGTCTTTTATTTTGAGCCCAATTGTTTTAAGTGTTAGTGTGTTTAATTGGGCTGGTTTTCAAGACGTAATTATTTGTTTCAAAAACAAAATCTGTTAGTTAAGTGTACAAGAATTGGGTTTAAAGGCTAATGGGCTGTAGGATCCAGCCCAACTATTAAAACTAGCTATCCCACATTGAATAATTTAGTCCTAGAATCCTCCACCCTCAACTATAAATAGAGGGGTCTTGTACACAATTGGAAGAAGGAATTTTGGCTATAAAAATTTCAGTTTTTCTTTTTCCTCTCATACGAGTGAATTAGAATTTTAGATTCTCTTTAGTCTTGTCTAGACTAGGAATCTAGTTGGGGCTTCAAGATTGAGCACTTGAAGGTTATAACCAACACCAGTTATTGATTTTCTGCCAATTAGGCTTTGGATCAATTCCTTGCTCATAGTTAAAAGATTGCCTTGTGGCTAATCAAGGAGGTCTATTAACAATTACTTTTCGCATCATAGTTAAAAGATTGCCTTGTGGCTAATCAAGGAGGTCTATTAACAACAACTTTTCGCTTGTGCATATAAACCCTACGTTTGTGACCGAGTTCTACATACCCTGGGCATCAACCCGTATCACCACCCATTTGGTCCATCAACTAGGAAAATGACAGGTTCATAGGCTCTCATATACGAACTCTTGGTGCAGTAGTCATTGACAAATGGTTCTAGGTTAAGTCCCTTCCAAGCCAGGTATTGCATGGGAACAAGGAACCCTTGTTAGCTCCCATTTTCTACAACTGCATGTTCCAGCTTCTAGATCCATAACTAATTGCTCTCCATGCATGTGGGTGATCTCAAACTTTGCATCCCTCTAGTAATGCATGCTGCAACAGCACATGGAATCCTTGAACTTCTCCAGTTTCTTGGCTATCTTGGGGCAAATGTCAATGTTTTGGTTTCTCATCCATTCTCTATTAGTTTGCATGCAAATCATTAGATAAATCCTTAGCTTCTCCCACATCTCAAGAATTGGTTTCTCCCTTGCTTCCAAGACTAAGTTAAAACTCTTGCATATGTTATTCAGCAAAATTTCACACTTAGGAGAAGTTGTAAAGTGTGATCTTGTCTATTTAGCATATGTCCTTGTTTCAAGGCTATTTAGCATCAGGCCCTACTGGATTATTTATTCTACCCCTGGTCACCGAAGGTCAAAGTCTACAAAACTTATGTTTTGGGCTGCTCAGCCACTTAGGGATCAAACTGCGTGTAAATATTTAGTTTAGATATTTAGTTTAGAGACTAATCTAACTAAATTTAAAGTTGAGAGACCATTCTAATTTTAACGAAATAATTGAAAGAGAGCTAAAAAACACGAACTGTAGATTATAGTGTTACAAAGAAACTCTATACAACATAATTTAGAGAAATTTACCCCAACCCAAATTAATGTGGTCTACCCTATTCGTTGTGGCGGCAAACAAGCCCTGCAGAATCATCGAATATACTTTATACTTTTTATTTTATTTTATTTTATTTTTTATTTTGTCTTGGAATTTCATTGAAATATATGTCAAGACATTCCAACCCTCTTTCTCTTCTCTCAACATTGACTTTCTCATCCAGAAGTATCCATCCTTCTTCCCATCTTATTCAACCTTTCTCCATTGTTCAAGTTATAGTATGCGGGGTTCAAGCATAGCATGAATTTTTAAGTTTCAAGTTTAAAATTGTTTTTCGTTTTATCTTCAATTTTATTTTTTGAGCTCAGAATTAGTTTTATAAAATAAATTAGTATTATATATACATGATACTTTTGTTATATCGGTTGTTAGTGATAGCTTTTGGGAATTGATTATTTGATTTAGTCTGTCGAACAACTTAAACGATAGTACCTTTTTGTATTTTAGTATGTGTTCTATTGATTTTTATTAGTTTTGCCTTTATATTTTCATATTAATGGAGATGCAAGGTTTGATAGTCACTCATAAATAAATAGGTTTATCAATGTTGGAATTTCGCTTTCATTGCTTTCTGAATCAATTAGCTTCATTTTTTTGTTATTACTTCTAATGGTTAGTTTCATGGTTTTATACATTCAAAATTAAATTTGATAATTAGTGAAATAAATTTGAGATTTTTAAAATTAGCTTGATGAGGTATGTTTTATTATTTTGTTAATTTTCAGGCTGCCACTACTTCAAGGACTGTCATAATCACAATGACACGAGAAAAACGTTTCTAATGAAATAACTGTGGTGTATGTTACACTTAATTGAGATGGATTCACATTTCAATTTGTTCGAGAAGCAGAGAAATTCAGCCTTTGGAAAGCAAAAATGAAGGATGTGAACGAGTTGATTTGGGGTCAAATGATGGAATGTTCAAGTTCAAATTTTTTTCGATATGTAACTGTTCTCAAGGTTTGATACCTTTATTAGATCTCGAGATCTTTTTGATATACATATAGTGAGATTGAGCGAAATTTGAGTGAGTTAAATGTTAAGTCGAGTCTACTTGAAATCAAATTTAAGGTAGAAATCGATCTTCTAATAAATCACTCTAGTGTTGTTTACCTTAAATTCTACTAGCTAGCATATTACCAAAACAACATTTCAAAATGACAAAACCATTTATCAAAATCAAAATGTATAACTAAGATAAGCTTTTTCTTGAAGAAACTTATGAATAAAATCCTAAATAATTTCATTTACATTAAATTCACATACATACATATTAGACATGCTCAGGGATTAATTGGGATTATAACATCCCATTTATTTTCATTTTTTGTTTTAAATTTCTGTTTTAAAGATTCCCGTACTCATAAGTAAGCTTGTTCACTGAGAGGTCCACTAGAGATCCAAATAGAAAAGAAATTCTTAAAACCATCTGCTATCATCTAACTCTTTAGCTTGTCAATTAAGAGGTATCAAGTATATTGAAGCATGTAAAATTGTATCAAATATAAAATTGTATCTAGAAACAAAGATTTATTCAGTCAAAATCAACCATAAATAAGTGTTTATTAAAAAAGTAGATAACAAATCGTCAATTTTGTATTAAACAAGTATAAGACTCGCACATTTTCTGTCAATTTGACATTTCTAAAATATTTATTAATGTCTATTCTATTTTTTAATTGACTATTTTACCCTTCAAAATTTTCATTTTAATTCAGGATAGCAAATGAAATAAGCATGAAATTGAGGGACTGAAATGCATTTTGGAAAATTCATCCCTACCTTATTAGTATACCTCAATTCTTCATATTTTCATTTCTAGTACACAAATCATCAACTCTTGAAACTTTTCTCTCTAATCTTCTCTTCCTATCTTTCCAAATCCTAGACAAGAAACAAGTTAACCTTGAGGAATTGAAGGCTTAGAAGTGTTCTAAACTCAAGATTTCAGTGATCTAGGTAATGTAAACTAAATATTGAATTATTTTCTTAGGTTGGTTAATGATTTGTAGTTGTCCAAATCTTGTTGTTTGTTATCGATTCTTGTTGCCGAATTATTCCCCTACTTGAATAGCATTGTTTTACAGTTTGATTCAATGGTTTAACTCATGATTTGGAGGGTTTGATTGAGGGGTGTGACGTGATGTAATCTAAGTATCCCGTTCAACCATTCACTCTCAAGTAATAAAATCATCTAATTCACTTAGCCACAATGTGCACACTCGCAAGTATACAGGGTAGATCAGTAGCTATTGACAAGGGGTATCATTCGCACGAAGATAGTAATGAAAATTATTAGTATTCCAAAGACACAACCACTATCTACATGATCGATTCAAGTGAGATTAAGTTAAGGTAACAAATAAGTAAGTAAAGCAATAAATGAGCAACTAAATCAATAACCATATTAACACAAGTGATAGAAAAGGATTGGACTATGACTATGATCCTTTTACTAGGTGGGGTTCTAGTCCTGGCTAACGTTAATGGGTACAAATGAGAATTTCCTCCCAACTATGAACCAATTCTTTGGCCTGACTTACGGTTCTAGACTAATATTCTTCATGGAGTTCTTGGAATTAATCAAGAATGCTAGCATCTTGGCCTGACTACTAACCATCCTGACCAAGTAGTAAACTATGTAAGTATTAACGCTCTACACATGTATGTTGTGTTAATCTTACAAATATGGTTCAAAGGAGGATCCTTCCCTCTCACCAATCACCCCAAATCATTTACTACCTCAAATATCTACCATTAATTAGTCTACACACTTAGAATCACCCACACATGTGTAAAGTTCTCATTTTCATAACCCAATCACTTATTAGTTTAGCAACACAGGTTTAAAGTAACAAAAAACAAAGAAATGTCAAGGCTAAGAACATCATCATCATAAGTACATTAGTCATGATAGCAAGAATGGTAAATGAGCATAAAAAGAAGAGATATTTATATGTGATGAAAGGTAATAAAATGATCAAAAATAATAATGAAGAAAGTTCTTAGCTTGCATTAATTAAAGAGAGCAATTTCTAACATTAAATGTGCTAAAAATAAGAAGAGTAAATGCTAGTTCTACTTGGTATATAAAATGATAAATTATGGACTGAACAATGATGATTGGAATTATTTATTGTGATTGATTTTGGTTATTAGATACTCATGGTCCCATTATGTGACGTGACAACAAGTGTGCATCAACAACCAAATTTTATAGTTAAACTATTAGGAGTATTATATTATATATAATGAATCATTTATTCGGTATAAAATAAAATAAAGAGTAAAAAACATTATCTTGCTTATTTCATGAGACTTCAAAACCATCTCAATTGAATAAAGAGATGGTATCTATGAAACTTTATTAAGATAGAATAGAAGGCTTGGCCACCTAGAGAATGGAATTGTGAAAACAACAAAGAAAAATAACAAATATACAAAATTTGAGAGTGAAACGAAAAAGGGTTAGACCATATTATCTATTTGTTTAAAAAATTAAGGACTTGTGGAGCTAATACTTAACAAATCCCGAACAAACTCTTAGAATATCTAATATGTAATACCTCCTTCCACCTAAGAAAGAAACAAAACATTAAGTATGGAAATTCTGGGGGGGAACAAATTTATATTTAGCACCAAATACTTTTGGAATTAGCACTACTTGTACAATTTTTTAGGGCAATTTCAACAACCTTGGGTGGGATGCTACTACCCCTGCCTCCTAGTCATCCGCCCTTGATCTATTCTAAATGTTTATGCACATGAGCCAACATACTTAGTTGTTGCAAAGAATCACAAATTTGCAAGTCTTTTTTTGCCATCAATGAAGCTCATGGGAATATATGACTTTTTATCTTCTTTTTGAGTTAGTTATATGGACCATGGCACCCTTCCTCCAAAATTTTCCCTTGTTCCTAAACACTTGAATAGTACTTAAAATATAGTCATGCAAAAAACAATGCATTGGCTAGGATTGGTAATATCTGTATGAAGAAAAAAATGAAAAAAAAAAAAAAACCCACCATAATTTCAGTCTCGAACCTTGAGAATGAAGAGAGTTTCCATACACTTCTCTGTTTTATATTGTACATTGCTCTGGGGATGATGATCTTATCCACTCAAATATAAGGAAAGATTGCTCTAGGAAAATAGCTTTCTCCAAGTAGATTGGTCTTTAATCTCGTGACCTTGTAATGAACACAGAGAAGCCAGTCACCTAGAGTATTCTCCCTTTTTTTTGGTAGTTAAGGCCCAGTACCTCTTTGTTTTAGCTTCAAGAATACAATTTTCATAAAGCAAGAGTTCAAGCCCAAATATAAAATCAACAAGACCTTAAATAAAGATTACAGATAGTTTTACTCGTACAATTTAGATTGAATTTGAAACAAGCCATCGAGTTTCATATAATGCTGTTAGTTATGCTTTTGATCTTCATTAACTTATTTGTCTTTTTTGGTTTTATGGTTTGTGATCAGATTGGATGTAAATTTTACGTTCCCTCATCCCAATTTAATTATCACTTATGGGGTGGATATGCTTTGTTAGATAATTCAATTTTATGGAATGTATACTTATGTTAAGTTGTAGTTAGTGTTTAATAATGGTAAATTAGAATATGATATGATAAAGTAATGACATTTTCAGAAAGATGACATTAGTATTGCAATGTCTCAAAATAGAAAATGTGACAATATAAATGGACAAAAAGAATGGTAAATTATGTTTAAAATTTTCTTATATAGTTTTTACTATGCTTTTAGCTTTAGCAATGATCGAGTATTTTGATTGATTTTATAAGTAGTTTCTTTATGGATACTAGCTTGTTATAGTTTTATGATTCTCTTCCATTTTATTATATTTAAAGTATGATCACATCCATCTATTGCAGACAACTTTTATTAATTCATTTGTGGTAGATCCTAAGGAATTATTAGATAGTGAAGCTGATAATATAATTAAGGAACACTATTTCAATGTAGCTTCAATATTTGATGAGACTTCTATTTCTTTAACGACTGTTCATCAAAATCTTTGTCTAAGGTTCTTCCCTTCTTGAACACAAATCAGAAACCATCTATTGTTGTTTTTATACCTAAAACACCGAAAGCAGAGTCCACTATGATCCTGATTGGTCTTGAAGGTTTATTTGATATTGTTGCATTTAACGTGTCATTTGATAATTTAATAAATTATATGAGTTGTAATCATATCCTTCATTACCATTAAATATGAACGACAGAGCTGGTGGTGGCAAGACATAATGCCATTTGATGAATTGCTAGAAAAGTGAAATACAACAACTTAAAATGATCAATCCCTGAAGAATGCCAATTTGAAGCTCTCATACCAGTTTTATTTTGGGTTGCAAATCCATACCAATATATACGAATGAATACACTTGTTTTAGTTCTTGAAATCCATGGGAAAGAGAAACCCTCACATTTTCTTGGACTAATTCCTACAAACCCATTATTATTGTCATTGATGTTACCATGTACATCAAGTTCTATTGGACAAGAATATTCTCCATTAGTGCAGATCCTTAGGGTCCCACAACCTATTGGGGTATCTCAATCATCCAACATTCTTATAAGGAGACACATGGATGATTTTTTTTCCACTCTAAACTATTATATAAATGACCGTCATAATGAAGTATTAAATGATCCATATAGGGGAGCTAAATGCTGTTGAAAACAATCCCTATGTCCTTTGGCTTTGCAGAAGATGTATTATGAAGAGTAAGTGTACCACTTACACTTCCGATGACATAACTTGCTTCCTTTTCTTTACCCAAGTAATCCACTTTGAATCACTATTTAAACCTATAAATAGTCCAAGCATAGTCAAAACTAAGCCTTATTTACTCAAAACCATCTCCAAATTATGCTACAATTAAGCCCCAAGAAGAGCCATAAGAAAACGAGTGAAAAAAAAAAGCCCAAGGAGGATGCCTCAGGTGGTTGTCTTTCACATTTCCTAGCCTGTCCATTATTCATCATGAGAATACTTTAGTGGTTGGGATAGATCCCAGAGCAAATTGCCTACTAAGCCCTAAACTGTCAAAAATCAATTTCCATTTTCCCTCTCAATTAATACAAATTTCTCCAGCATACAACCCTTAAACTCATGCCCTAGACCAAGTTTAGTAGTTCCAATCATTCAAAGAGGCTAAAGGATTCATGCACTACATAATTTATCCAATCCAAACTCAATTTCACATAGTTACCTTTCAAAATTCTTAATTATCGTCTAATCTCTTACATGCAAAACCAATTCCCTTTTCTGCCAACATTAGCTCGAAGATATTGTCAATGCCTTGATTGTGACTCCTATGATAATGCCAAGCTCCTCATGGCCTATCTTTCTTTCCCCTTCTTTCTTTAGTTGGTCAAGAGCTTCCCTTTTTCATTCTTCGTTGAGTGTGTCAGGATGAAGAATGGGCCAAGAATGAAGAAATAGGAAGTTTGATATGGTAGTGGTCATCAATTGATTTATTTAGAGGGTGAGCAGTAGTTGCAGTATGAGGAATGAAATGAAACTTTTTGTCGAGTCTAAAGAGATACAAGCATCTAGTTATAAATAAAAACACCTAAATCAACTAACTTTAAAAATAAAATAAAATAAAAAATTTAACTTTAACTAAATGACAAATGTCAAATATATGGTGTCAAATAGTAGCTAGCAGAAGTAGGGATTGTTTCTATGATGAATGTGTTCAAATATTGATTATTTGGTTGGAGTGCTAATTGAATGGTTTGATTAAGAAAGGATTTTAACTAAACTGGATTTAAAACTAAGAAATAATTAAAAAGGGGTTAGAATTTATGCTAGACAATTTCTCGGATTTTGGTTAATTATGTTAATCAAGTGATCTTAGGTGCCAAATTAGAGGTTGATTCCCAATTGAAACCTAATCCCAATCCCTCGGCAATTAAATCTATCAATTTATTTAACCTAAGTATAGATCCCTCCTTCCAATTAAGCTAACCAAACTTGAATAACTACTCATGAGGAATTCTAACAACCGACTAGGTGAATTAGTCCACCAAGATCTAATTCTAACCCTAATCTAATAGTAATCTAGGTCTATAATGGAGATTAAATTACCACATCCCTTCAATTAACCCTAATTAACTAAACAAGTAGCTAATTTCCTTAATAAATACTTGAGCCCATTAATATTGTCTAATTAGTCCATTTTACTACTTAATCAACTCATAAACTCTACCCATTAGAAATTGGTTTCACACAACTCTAAATCATAACTAATTAATGCATAATAAACAATAAGTAAGAAAAAAAAAAAAAAGCATGAGAAAACAATTAGATTAACTAAACATGAATTCTAGAAGACTAGTATAAGAAGTAAAGACATTTCAGTTAGAAGGATGAAAGCATTGATTGAATACTTTGAAAACTTGAATGATTGTTAAAATGAAAGCAAATCAAGTACAAAATATAAAGAAGTTTGACAATGTTTAGGAACATATTACACAGCATAGAAGAAAACTCTTCCCAGTTTAGGAAAGTTGAAGAAGAACTAAAATTCCTCGCCAAGTGGGAAGGGGAAAAGAAGAATAAAAACAAGGGTGGTGGAGGCTCATTTCACTCCCAAAAAATATTTTTATAGTAGATGTAGGGGTTAGGGTGAAAGAACACAATTGCCCTTCAAAAAGGGCTTAAAATAGCCTAAAAATGCGCTTCCCGAATGACCCTCACCCAACTCACCTATGGCGAGATACCTTCTAGAAAAGCTCGTATATGGCGAGCTCCTAAGCCTTGGAAGCTCACCCAAACGGCTTTACGTAGCTTCATCGTCTTGCCTCCAAAATTCCCGTCCGCTGTTCAACCTTTAATTGATGTGCTATTTTCCTCTACCGAACCCTATCACATAAGAGAATATTATTTGCTATAATAAATACTTAAAGTAACTTCAATACATTTAAACAAAATTCTCACAAAAGAGAACCAAAAAAAAAAAAGACAAACAATGATGAATGAAAACCAAACTTCCAATGGATAAGATTTTATTAGGTTAAAGACAATACACGAATTTTAAACATAAGAACCTAATTAAATATGATAATTAACATCTAAACAATTACTAAAATAGTTAGTAAACGTATACTAGCACATTCTAACACATAAACGTAAAAATACACAAAAATACATACTAAAGCACTAAGAATACTCGAAACTAGTAACAAAACCGTTAAATTTAGGTTACGTATAACTCTAGTTTCCTAGAGTTATCACATCCCCAAACATAAAGTTTTGCTCGTTTCGAGAAAAATAAGGATAAGAAATTAGCAACAAAAATGACTAACACAAAACACGTACCACCACCAATAAAATTGAAATATTGAACTCTAGTGCAATAATCAAAAGTCAAAATGGGGTGTTAACTCAACAAATTCATCATTTTTATCTATTCCTCCATTTACAAAAGTGTACACTAGTTTTGGTTGCAAACATTACTTTGACTAATGAAGTGTTCATGAAATGTCAATTCAAATGCAAGTTGATCTAGTAGCAAACAAGTCAAGTTTCTCCAAAATTGCTTCAAGTATAGAAAGATTACTAAGACTTGTTTTGAGAAGCACAAGTCAATGCAAATGAATACACAAGGATATTTGTTGGCACTGGAAAGTTTAACAAAGACATCAACCGAAGCAATACTTTACCCCCGACTCTCTAATATCTATTAGCCTAGATTAAGGATCATGTAAGACTTTTTCAAGATTGCAATATGGGCTAGGGTAATAGTAGGATAAATTTGGATATAAGTGACTCAAATTACCTTAGTCATTTCAATACAAACTCTTAGACTACTATCACATATACAAAGTCCCAAAAACCAATATTTCTTAACCAATAAACACTTGAAAGGTAAAAAGACAATTTTTATTGAACAAGAACACATTCAATACTTATAATTGAACAAGAACATAATACTTGCAATTATTTTCTTTTCTTTTTTTTCATTTTTTTCATTCTTTTTAATTTTCTTTCATTTGCTTTTCTTTGCAACAATAACAATAACAAAAAAAAAATTATAAAAAGGAGAAATATAAACAACATTGAACTCTTGACTTCTTTCCCCAACATACAACAAAAAATCTTCATGAACAATCATAAGACCAATAAATCACTATACTGTAGAACTCAAAGAGATTAACAATGACTAAAGTAATGGGTTTGAAAGAGAATATATAAGAAAAGTGAATCGGCTAAATTATATGGTTGACAAAGAAATTAGGCTATAAAACTCAATGGGTAGACTAGGGATATATCAATACAAGGTAGGCTTTTTGCTCAAATGGTACAAGTAATGCCTATATGATTTCTAAAATATGTCTATTTGGCTAAAACGGGGAATTCACACTACCCCAATTAATGTAAGAAACCAAGCCTTAACAAAATCTACAAAATATCCCAAAATGCAAGTTCATACAACATGACCAAATGATGACTTAAGTCATTTCTTTCTCTTCTCAAAATCAATTGAATTTGGCATTGGAAAAATATTTACGAATAAAGAAATTGGCAGCTTGAAGTCAAAACTAGTTGAGAAAAACATTTTCATGAAGTAGTTGAAAAATTGTTGAGTTTCAAGGGTTAAATCTCATTTTTCATATGAAGTGTAGCCTATGTTTTACAACTAATTTCAACTTTCACAAACAACAAGAAAAATACCATTCCCAATGAACAAGACAATAGACACTACCACACTTTTTACATTATTCAATGATGAGTACAACTCATCCTACCACTTACCAATTCACTAAAAACAAAAATAGTGCTAGAAGCATATAACACATAGACTAGATAAACATGATAGTGAATGAATGACTTTCAAGTATGGATAATCAAAAAGCTCTTGCAGGTAATGTACAACTTGCTCCAAGTGAATGTGAATACAATCAAATATATAATTTCAACTCAAATGCTGGATTTCATTTCTAGTCATTTCAATCACATTCAAAATACAATAAAAAATTGACCGATTAAGTGAGCAAATCTAACTAACTCCTACAAGTGCAATATCTAACTACTTCAAAACCATAATTCAAGGAATATATTTTCTTTCTTTCAATCGACATAACAAATCCAACTGAAAATCATCGGGACTTCATGGGGTTCAACTAAACAAAGGAAAACTATGTAAAGCAACAATAACTAGGGGGTAACAGAGTTTAACATAACGAAAGTCATATATGCCCAATTCATATTCCCAACTTAGTGTTTGCAACAATTAGCATTAAAGGATATCAATCAACTAAGAAAATAGTAATATTAGACAAAGCATCCATAAAAATCTATCAAATCAATCAAATACTCAATGAAACAATGTATCAAAAACTAGCAATCACCACAACAAGAGAACAAAAATCTAGTCGAAGTTCGCATGGATATCGCAATACATCCACTATTCACAACCATTCACATAATCCAATCATCATTATTATTAACTAACCAAATTTATCCAAGCACAACCAAAAGTTAATTCACAATACCAAAGAATAAACTAAACTAACACAAGGCTATAGGCCTTTATGATAAATTACCAAGTTCTTAAACTAAAGTATGTAAACTAAATAAAGCATAATAAAAGAAAATGTGAAGAAAATACTCCCCTAGTAACATTGAGGAGGCTTCCTAAGGGTGTTGTAGTTCTTAGTGAATTTGTTTCAATTGCTAGCACAGTTGAAGTTTCCAAGGACTTGTGAAACTTTGGCATAAGCATATGTCCTTTCCTCCTCTATTCCCTATAAATGGTATCCTTCTTCTCCTTCACTTTGAGCCAGTTCTTTATCAACAAACACTCGATAGAGCAGTTCTTTGTAGACAGTGGTTGTGAAATTGGGCATTCTTCTGGTTCATCTTTATTTCACATGTTCCATGACTCTACCATCTCACATTGGTCATCATAATGTCCGTTCCCCTTATTTAGTTTGAAGAAGTGTTGAAGTCCCTTGCTCTTCACCACCTATTGTTCTTTGGAGCTCAGCAAATTGGTCTTGTAGTCTCTACAAGGATTTGATTTGATTCTCCATGAAAGTCTTTTTGTAAGGAAGCAAGCATCATCATCCGTTCCAATCTTGCCTCATTATCTTCTTCATCTTCTTGGGTTGGTGCATTTTCCCACAGTGTAAAGTGACCATGTTATTGTGAAGTTTGCTTTGAAGAATTCTTCATAGTTGGTTTGAGCATACTCATAATCTACCAACTCAAATGGCACCCATGGTAATAACCCCCCAAATTTGCATTCGTTCATCAATGTAGGTGAATATAGGTTGATTTTACCACACTCTTCTTTTGTGTTTGATGGGTTCATGGGACTCTCTTGAGTTGTTTCCACCACCTTTTAAATTATTTCATTTAATTGAGTTTGAAGGCATTATAGATGACTATTTGATTGCTCCATGATGGTTATCATCATTGTCTTTAGCCATACCTTCTCATCTCCTCCAATTGGTGGTGGTTGAGTGTAATCACAACCATAGCATTAATATGCAGGCTCTATAGGTGTAGGAAAAAAAGTAAAGATAATTTTGATAGGTTGAAAAAGAATTTGGATGGATAGACCATTCCATTTGATAATCATAAGGGTAGAAAAAGCAATTACAAGCAACGTACTCATTGGTCATGACCACTAACTCCACAAGAATGATAATATCCTCGGCATGAATCATTCCAATTCATCTTGGCATGTTCTTGGAAAACAAACATTAAAAATAATAAAAACAAGTAAAAGAACTAAAACAATAAAAATAAGAAAAAAAATAGAAAAGTTTAGATTGCTAACTAGTCTAAATCATTCATCAAGTGAAAATCATTTTGAATTTTTTCAAAGTAAGATAAGTAAACTACCAAAGTGAAAATCTTTTTGGATTTTAAAATATGGGACTCAACTATGCAAAAATGAAAAATCTTTGTGGGTTTTCAAATAGGTGAAACAACTAAATAAGTGAAAAAGTTCAAACTAGTATTCTAACCAAATTATATCAACATTGACAACCATTCTATCGATTATTTGGATGGAATGCTATTTGAAGGGTTTGATTACGAATGGATTTTAACTAAACAACTAGATTTAAAACAAAGAAATTATTAAAAGGGTTTAGAATTTATGCTAGCCAATTTTTTAGATTTTGGTTAATTTTGTCAATTAAGTGATATTAGGTGCCTAATTTGAGGTTGATTCCCAATTGTAACCTAATTTCAATCCCTTGGCAATTAAGTCTATCAGTTTAATTAACTTAAGTGTCATTCCTCTTACTAGTTAAGCTAACCTAACAACTGACTAGGTGAATTAGTCTACCAAGATCTAATTCTAACCATGGTCCAAAACTAATCTAGGTCTATAATAGAGGTTAAATTTCCATATCCTCTCAATCAAGGAAGTAGAGAATTTCCCTAATCAACCCTTAAGTCCATTAATATTGTCTAATTAGTCTATTTTACCACCTAATCAACTCATTATCCTCTAACCGTTAGAAATTGGCTTTACAAAACACTAAACCATAACTAATTAATGCATAATAAGAAACAAGAAAGAAAATAAAAGTATGAGAAATCAATTAGATTAGCTGTTCCTTGACTAAACATGAATTTTAGAAGACTAGTACAAAAAGTAAAGAAATTTAAAGCTACAAGGATGAAAGACTTGAATGAATACTTTGAAAACTTGAATGAGCTTTAAAATGAAAGCAAATCAAGTACAAAATATTGGAGAATCTTACAAAGTTGAGAAACACATTACACACCATTGAAGAAAACTAGTTTGGGAAAGTTGAAGAAGAACTAAAATTCCTCCTCATGTGGAGAAGAGAAAGAAGAAAAACAAGGATTGTGAGGCTCATTTCAGCCCCAAAAGGATGTTTTTAGAGTACGGTTAGGAGTTGGGGTAAAAGGACACAATTGCCCATGAAAAGGGGCTCAAAATAGCCAAAAAAATGCACTTCCTGGATGACCTTCACCAACTCACGTACAGAGAGATTCCTTCTGGAAGAGTTCCCCCACAGTGAGCTCCTAAGCCTTGGAAGCTTACCCACGGTGCGTTGTCAAGACAGCTTTGCGTAGTTTCGTTGTTTGCCTCTAAACATTCCCGTTCGACGTTTGATTGATGCGCCACTTTCTTATATCGAACCCTAACACATAGGATAACATTATGAACTGTAATAAAACTTAAAATAAATTCTAAACATTTAAAAAAATTCTCACAAAAGAGACAAAAAATGGAACACGAACGAGAACTTAACTCTCAATGGAAATAGGTTATAGACAAGACACAAATTCTAAACACAAGAACCAAACAACATATGATAATTAATGCCTAAATTAAGTACTAAAAGATTTAGTAGACATATGTTAGCACATTCTAACACATTAAAGTAAAAATACACAAAAAAAAAAAAACTAAAGCATTAAGAAAGCTCGAAACTAATAACAAAACTATTAAATTTAGGGTACATATAACTCTAGTTTCCTAGAGTTATCATCAGTTGTATATCTCTATTTTTTTCTTCATTTTGATGGCCAATTGATACACACCAAAATTGCAATGAACACTTTCAACTTTGGTTAGTCACCATTGACCCAAAAACTATGTCATTTCCATCTACATCATGCAAGATCAACTTTCCCTAGGGAAAAACTTTATAACTCTATTCTCATGAATTTGTTGCTTTCTGTTTGCACACTAAACTACCTTAACTTTTTAATTTGTAATTGGATTATTCAAACTTGCAATGTATAAGATGATGCAATCATCTAGCATCCACTAGCTCTCCTTGGATGAGTAAGGAATGAAGCAAAGTCCACGACAGAATTTACCTTTACTATTTTTAGGTGAAATAATTCTGTCAAAGAAATGTCACCTATGTAAGATGTAAATTGATATTGTTCCTTTAAGATTTGGGGACTTGTAATGATACTGGAAAATCAGGAAGCCCTGATAGCATTGGTAGAGTTGATACTAGGTTGATATTAAAGTGAATGATGATGAGAAAAAGGTACTAAACATATTTGATCGACAACTTAACCATATTTTTTCTGTTAGAGTAGCTCTTAACAAATTTTATACTACAATATGAATTGTAGATTGCTAATTTTGTAACCATATTTTTGCAATTATAGTAACTCTAACGAATTTTATACTGCAATATGAATTTCAGATTGCTAATGTAACTTTGGCCTTGTTCTCAATTGCTTATGAAAAGGTATAAGTTGTTTCTTTAATGAAAAAAACACTTTTAGAAAAGAAAGTGTAGAGTTGCTTTTGAAAACAGTATCTAGCTTTTCTAAACATGAAAAGTAAAGTTAGTTATTTTAGTTTTTGGTAACAAATTCATTTTAAAACATCATTTTTCAATTTAAAAAAAGCTATAAGTAGTTTTCACTAAAATGTTGAGAACAATTTCGTATACTACTAGAAAAATTAATCTTTATGACTTGCATTATTTTAAACATCACAAATATAACCTTGTTGTGACGTCTTGTCCGAAATGAACAAGGTGGTGTAATCTTCGATTTTGCACAATTTTTGATATTCAGACTAACAGGAAGGCAAAAATGATGGCCCTGCTTTATGGTCTGCAGGCATGTCATGCCAGAGGTATTTCAAACCTTGTCCTCGAAATTGTTTGTCAAAGGCTTCATCAGATGCTCATGGGACAGATTTCTCCAACATGGAGTTTAGATGTGCTACTTTGGAAAATGGGTTCTTTGCTGCTTGAACTCAACGGTTTCATTAATCACATAAATTGCGAGGCTAATTGCGTAGCAGACATCTTGGCAAAAATAGGAAGCTGAACATATTGTAATTTGCTTTTTGATAATTCTTGAATTCCTAGTGCTATAATAGGACACCTAAAATTAGATGCTGCTAAAATGCCCTCAATTAAAATAGTAAAAGTTAATATTACATATCGTTATTGTACTTTCCAATAGGAGGTTTTTATCTAATCCCCCTCCTTGTAAGTTTCTCACTATTTAATAAATTGGTGACAGACCAATCCACCAAGTACTGGTTGTTTTTGTAAACAAGAAAAAAAAAACATTTTGTGACATACACTAAACTACAACTCACAGAAATAAACAATTCCAAATCACAAATGATTTGCGTGACTTTCAAACATTGTGATTTAATATTCACAAAGGGGCCACAAAACTATTTGTGATTCATGTATTAATGTTTATGATTTGAATTAATATTCACAAATAATCAATTTTCTTGTAGTGTTTTACTTAATTTTGGTTTTTGTTCATGCAAAATTAAGAAAGATAATGAAGTGAACATCTATTGATGGATATGGTATTCTTCCTCAATTCTTTCATTTATAATATGTCCTCAAATAGTTGAGCCAAATTTGTTGTGGAACATGTCATGGAACTTCCCAGGCAAGAAAATGATCTCCTTATACATGCATTGTAAGAGACCAAATCAACTTCTTGTGTCACAAAAGTCTTCTCGTTTACAAACCTGTCCATGGGAATAATTAATTTGGACATTTACAGTCACAAACAAAATTCTATCTTCTTGCGTTTTCCACATTAGATAATTCTATTTTTCAGACTAAATACATTTTGCCTCCTGTAAATAGGGGTTAGTAAAAATTATCCCTTTTCTTTGTTCTATATACACATGTATTAGTGTTTATGATATGATTTAATATTCGCAAATAATCAATTTTCTTGTAGTGTTTTACTTAATTTTGGTTTTTGTTCATGCAAAATTAAGAAATATAATGAAGTGAACATGTATTGATCGATATGGTATTCTTCCTCAATTCTTTCATTTATATTATGTTGTCTAGTAGTTGAACCAAATTTGCCATGGAACATGTCATGGAACTTCCCAGGCAAGAAAATGATCTCTTTGTACATGCCTTCTAAGAGACCAAATCAACCTCTTGTGTCACGAAAGTCTTCTCGTTTACAAACCTGTCCATGGGAATAATTAATTTGGACATTTACAGTCACAAATAAGATTCTATCTTCTTGCATTTTTCACACTAGATAATTCTATTTTTTTGGACTAATTACATTTTGCCTCCTGTAAATAGGGTTCAGTAAAAATTATCCCTTTCTTTGTTCTATATACACATGGCTCCTCAAGGCTTATTGGTTAGAAGATGATTTAGTTAATTTTCCTATCCAAGGAATTATTGAAATATCATAATCGTTGCTGACTCTTTTAACTCCACTTTGCCACTTAGCGGTGGTTACTTTTTTTGTCCTATATTATGACATAAAAACCTTTTTACCTTCAATATTAAGTTAATGAATTACCTAAAAAAAGTAATAAGTGCGGGAATTTATTTCTAATTTTATTTTATTTTCTTTTTGTTCTTGTTCTTATCAATTTTGGCATGCATCATCACATAATTGTTCTATTATTATTTAAAATAAACTACTTTATTTATTTACCACATGCTTTATTTTTATTTGTATCTTATATTACTATGATTGATTCATCACTCTTTTTTAAAATTGTATTTGATTGACTTGGTACTTCAAATCTGATCAATATGTATTCTAGTTTTTAGTCAATCATCACTATCATCATCATCATAACAATATGTGCTCTCCATAATCTTAATTGTTGATCTACTCACTATTCATGCTCTCTAGAAAAGTCTCTGTGTAAAGAAAACATTTGTAACCTGAAAACATTATGAAAAATAGTTTATTTTTTCTATCAATTCTTAAAACAATACTTATTCAAAAAGAAATTCACAACTATCAACAACTATCATTAATCACTTTTACTATAAAGTAGTGGAGGTGAAAGTAGTGGCATGACAAAAGTACAAGAAACAGGAAAAAGAAAAAAAAAATCATGCACTAAATAAAGAAGGTAAAATTCTTTTTCTAATAATTTTCTATCAGAAATTAACCATAGTTAGTTTTGGAGACTGTTATAAATTAGTTAGTGTTTCAAAGTGCCACTCACTTGTAATTTTTGGGTGGCAAGAATAATTAAATAATCAAGGGTAATTATGATATTTCACTATTTCTTTGGACGAAAGCTTAATGGAATCATCCAACTATCAAGACTTATGAGAATTGTAATGTAAAATGAACAAAGAAGGCAATTAAAGGTAAAAATCTTTTTCTAATAATTTTATATCAAAATTGGCCACAGTTAGTTTTGGATTTGGAGACTGCTATAAATAAATCAGTGTTTCAAAGTGCCACTCACCTTTAATTTCTAGGTTGCAAGAATAATTAAAATAATGGAGGTTAATTATGAAATTTCACAATTTCTTTGGACTTAATGGAATCATCCAACTATCAAGGCTTATGGGAATTGTAATGTAAAATGAAGAAATAAGGCAATTTGCATCTGGCCTTATTTATAAGGGCAAAGTGTAATAAAGCCTTTCTTTTTTTCTTTCCAGTGAATCATTTCCATTTCATTGAATTAAATTAAACTAGAAAAATCTAATGAATAAGGAGACAACTATTAAATTTTATTTTTTTTTAGAAACATCACCTAGCTTATAATATGCTTGGATTCCTTATGGGAAATTAAATCAAATAATAATTTGGTTAATATTTTACTTTGCCGATATTGAAAATTTTTAAACCTAAGATATATAATTGTTCCATGATATATGTGTAAAATTAATATCTAAAATTTAACAATAATTAAGTAACATGCATCAATATCAGGTGGTGTATAAAATTTTCCGTAGAGATAGTGTATGAGATGTCAATGATTGTGCTAAAAAGTAAGCAATTGTCTATCCTGGAAAAGCATAAACACATTTTCCAATTGGCTCTATTTGGACTGTAATTATTATCCAAATAATATTTTGAAGCCATTTTTTTAACACGTTTTCGACCAACTTTTAACATGTATCATATCTCAAAAAATTGCTATATTAATTATTCAAAATAATATAATAATATTCTAAATAATGGCTATCTAAATAGAGATCATGAGTCTTGATTTGAACTCCTACTCCAATTCCATCATCACTAAGAAAGGATTTTGAGCACCAACAAGAAAAGTTATAAAGGCTCTTTAATAATTTAACCTGCCCTTTTATAGTTTATAGATGAGATGAAAATTCTCAACTTGCAGGGCATCAATTCACATTTTTTTTTTCTTAGGCACATGTAGTAGTGAAAATTATGATGAAAATAGTATAAACATCCATGATTCATATTTTATTTTTACTTCACCCAAGTGCTTTTAAAAGTCATATGAGGCAAACATATTAATTATTTGATATTTTGAGTAAATAAAATTAGCACGTTCATTAATTATTTGATATTTTATGTAAATAAAAATTGAACCAAAAATCAAATTAAAATATTGTTTCTTGTTAGGAGAGCCAAACTAAAACTTTATCATTTTGAGGGACCAAATTAAACTTTTTGGTTGCTTTGAAAGGCCAAAATAAAATTAATTCTTTAAATTTTGGTAGAGGAATTGGTTAATGCCACTAAGATTTTCCTCCATTATGTATATTTGTTCTTCTATTGTATATAATAAAAAAAAATCCAAGGACGACTAACTTTTCTAAGGCAACTATCATGTAGCATGTTGCTCAACAATACTATAACACGAAATGCCCCTGTAGAACTAGGACAACCAAAAAAAAAAGTAAAGGATGGACAAGCACTATAGAATGAATGATAGTCTTCAAGCATTTTAGAGTTTATGAAATTACCTTCATTCATCTAATAGAGGATAGCGTTTTAGAATCTAAAATTACCTTCATTAGTCTAAATGGAGGATTAAGATTTGTCTACTAATTTAATCAATGAAAAAGGTAAAAGTAGTGGCATTGGTAAAGAATACATGCTAATTTTATGTGCAGATTGTCTCCTTAGCAGGTACAACTTAAAAGAATCTCAAGGTATGATTAACTACGGTGATTGATCCAAATATCATCAAAGCAATAACAAACTAATGAAACTAAAATAAGAAGTTTTATTCCTTTTGCAAGTAGCTTTCATACGACAAGAATAATGATTCAACTTTTTTCCTTCAATGCATGAATAATCAAATAATAATTGCTTTATCAAAATTACAATTTCAATATTTCTTTCACTTGGCTAAAACTTTTGCATGCATGGTCATTTTGGTTGTCTTTTGAAAGTTCTTTAAGGCCTAAATTTTTTTACTTTCATATACAAATGGAAGGCAAAAGAAAGGAAGCCGATGACATACTGGTGGCAATGGTGATAGTGGAGCAAGTACTTACAATGTTAACAATCTAAGTGTTGGTCGACTGTCAATGAGAGGAAGAGCAAGATCATTTCCACCTCCTTTCTTGATGAAGACATTCGAGATAGTTGAAGATCCAAAAACCAACTCCATCATATCATGGAGTTCTAACAATACAAGTTTCATAATTTGGGACCAAGTGAGGTTCACTACAAAGCTTCTTCCTAAGCACTTTAGGCATAACAATTTCTCAAGCTTTGTTTACCAGCTTAATAACTACGTGAGTACTTCCTCTTCCTTGATCAACTGTAGTTAAGTTGAGGCTGTTGAAAACTAATAATCAACTAAACTAAAAGTAGCTTTCTCATCATGTTATTTCATTTTTTTTTTCAATAAACACTTGTACCATCTAACTGGCAAAGTTGTAATAGTGAGTCATTTCATAATTTTAATTCCTATCTAATGGTTTCAACATTATCATGCTGGAGCATTAATTTACATGTTAACTTCAACAACAATTTTATTCATTATTTTTCAAGGTGGAATTTTCTTTTTTCTTTAAAAAGTTCAAATAGTCTTTGGCTTTTGCAAAAAATTGTGTGACATGTCCATTCTTTGTAAATGTTGTAGGGATTTAAAAAGATTAGCTGGGAGAAATCTGAATACGAAAACCCATGGTTTCAAGCAGGAAAGAGGCATTTGCTGGAGAATATTAAACGAAGGAACCAGTTATTTGAATATGAAACCATGACCAAGCAGCCTTCCTATGGATCATCAGATGATTTGATGAAGGATATATTGGAGGAACAAATAGAAAAACTAATGATTGAGCAACATGGCTTGAAAGTGGAAGTTCAGAATCTTAATCAACAACAAAAGGAAATGCAGATTAACTTCAGCCGAATCAAAGATAGCATAAAAGTTGTTGAAATAAAAAAAAAAGAAATGGCCAGTCAACTACTTGTCGAACATTTTATCCAGAAGTTAAGAGAGAAAAGAGAAATAAGTAGAAATGAGACCAATGAGATTAAAATAAGAAGCAAAAAATAGATAATTTTGGAAGGAAGGAAATCTCATTGGTGCTAATGGATAAGAGGGATAGCTTTGGTGGGCACAAGGACCAAGTACAAGATGAGCTAATAAAAATCCAACGAGAAAGACAAACTTTATCCTCGCTCAATAATTTTGGCTGTTCAAATCAAAAAGAAAACACCACTAGAACTTCAAAACATGCTGAGAATTGTGACTTCTGGAAGAATATGATGGAGGATGTTTCAGAGTGTGAAAATGAAAAAATAGAGCATTATCCAAAAGTCATGTGAAATTGGAGGACCTAATTGCATCAAATACTCTCATGGAAGAAAGATGTTTAGATAAAAAGGATCTTGCTAGGTATGTGGAAGAAGAGGTTGATATCAAATTATGCACCTAGTATATATTGTATAATATTTTTCTTCACTTACCATTATTATGATCTGTTCATGTTTTATCACAATCTAATCTACATCTTTGGAATTTTTCCCTTGTTTGACAACTAAAATGCAAAGAATACAGGATGTAGATGGACGTATAAATGGAATCTATCATCAAAATAGGTTTGGCAAGAAAAATGAAAGGGTAATTTTCATCTTTACTTTTATTTAAGAATGCCTATTACATTCCACATTTTACTTCTTCTTCTATCAATCATATTAGTTTTGATGTAATTTAAAGATTAAGTACAAAAACTGTGAAATCTCATCATCTTCTGTTTCTATTGACTCATACAGTTTATTCTATGTTATAATTCATTTCATGATCAAGTTTAGATTTTGGTGTCTAAAATTTGTCTACCTAGAATTCTTAGTTCTTATTGTAATAATAATTCAGATGATCTTGAGATTGGAAAAGCTTGTCCAAACAGTAATTAAATCTCTACCAAGAACTTAAGCACGTATGATTTTCTTGAAGATTGAAATCTTGTTTTGCTAAGTAATACGAGAATAACATTATACATACATACATAATATACATATACATATACACACACGCACACAGACACATAATCTTCATCTAATATATATATATATGCATACACACACACAGACACACACACACACACACACACACATATATATATATATGTATGTGTGTGTGTGTGTGTGTGTGTGTATATATATATAGAGAGAGAGAGACACACACACACGCACACACAAAAATACCAATCTATAATACTACCTCAATATCATCACAAACAACCTAAATATTTGTTGGGGGTGAAAATGGATTATATTGATGAAATTGTTTTGTAGTGACAAAAATTTTGTAAATTGGCTAATGTAAAAATGACATTTAGATGAAGAATACAAGATTGCCTAAGGTACATCAAGCTTATAATAAACTTAGCAAACGAATGAAAGATATAAGAATTTTCTTATATTAGAATGTGGTGTAACCTAAATTGAAGAACTGTTGGTTGGACTATGCAAGGAGCAAGTTTAAATTAAAATTCTTAACTCTAATTTATTGCTGCTACATGAAATATAGAATTCTAGAAATATGAAAAAGTGAAAAAGACTTTCTCAATCCTATTTGAAGACTATTTTCTAATCGTTGGATGGAATATCACTATATAATATGATAGGATGCAAGTGATCGATAGGAGTGATAGGAATTAAAATGTATCATAGTCTAATACTAAGAGTCAAGCTGAATTTAGAGGAACATAAATGAAGAATATCAATATAGTGTTACAACATTATCAACAAGAAATTGATGAAGCCAAAAGACAAGGAGAATGCTCACTACATCTTCTAAAAATGAAGGTTTGCAAATTTGGCTGGAATATTTTTTGAGTAAGATACATTTCTAGCTGGAATACTTCTCCGCTAAGATACATTTCTAGCAGACAAATTCATATTTTTAATATAAATTAGTTTCAAAAGTAAAAGATAATTAGTATGAAGATGGATGGAAGTTTTCACATTTTACTTTTTTAAGTAGAATCCACGAAAATAATAATTATATTTTTTACTACTTACACAATAGTCATATTCTTAGGGAACTTATCTGATGATATAAAATAACTAATGCAAAAAATTTCATGTTCTTATAACCCTAGATGCATATGAGTGATCAAAAGATGACAGACATCTAAGTGATAATTGCATTTTACTTATTGGGTCATGTTGAAAGGAAAATAATTCTTAAAGAAATATTAGAAGGCATTAGCAGAATGGATAAATATGAATATTTTGAGCGCATGGAAGCATAAAAATAAAGAAATGGAAAAGTGTGGATACATGTAGCGTTATTAGGTAGTCATATTTATCTACACCAGTTAGAATATATTTTATTATGCACAAAACAGGAAAAAATTGCAATCAATTTGACACCAATCCATCGTGTTCCTTTATGTGGTAACCTAAACATAGAATGACATCTGAGACATTTTCCTTTCTCATTATTATTTCATATAGCCAATATTAATCCTTAAGCAAAGCTATGTATGAGCTTATACCTTCAAGTTGTTTAAGTAAGGCTTTTATCAAGAATTCTATAGAGCATCATCAACAAAACATATATGTCACTTATATGTGTTACAGATGAAAAATGAAATTCTTTTAGACAAGCACAAACTTAAGATAAATCTTTGTGAGATGTGTTAATTCAAAATTTATTACCAGTATAAAAGTACAATACTACAAGAGGCTAAGATTGCAAATTAAAGAATTTTAATTGTCATTGCAAGATTGCAAGCAATAATAAAGATATATTGTTATTTGTACAATGCAAGTACAATACAAGCTATAATATACCGTTATTTGTATACTATACTATCCCTTTTGACACACCACAAGTATATGGAATCAATTGGTAGTATAGGACAAAGAAGGATCATTCTCGGGAGAACTTTCACTTATAATTTACCGAATACTTAAGACTAATCACTATATAGATAAGTAATAAAGATAATTTTTTGGGTTCTAAAATAAGGAAAACAAATAAAAGATTAATTAAACCAAACTAATAGAAAAGAGAATTAACTAGTAAGCACTTTAAAGAAGGCGAAGTTTCAGAGTTGGAAAAGAAGAATACTTAGCAGGCTAGGTGATTGATTACCTAATTTCTAAGTTTCACTCAAATTAAATAGCTGGTGGGTCCAATCTCACCAATTAGGTAATTACCAATTAAACTTAACCCCAATCCCTTGTAAATTAAGTGTTTCAATCTATCCAATTCCAAGCGTGGATCCCTCCTAACACTTAGTTAGGGTAAACTTGATTATCAAAGTATGGAATTGTTTAACAACCAATTATGTAAAAGTGAACCAGTTAAATATACAAATCCACCCAACCCAACACTAGTCTATGTCTCTAAATGGGGATAATTTCCCATTTCCTTCACTTAACCTAACAGTCAAATATGTGGCTAAATTACCTTATTACCCATTAAGTCCACTAGTATTGCCCAAAGTTTAAAATTTTCAATTCAAGTGTTACCCATTGGAAATTAGCATAACAAACACCTAACCAATATCAAATAGGTGTTGTGAATGTAGAGCATATTGTATCATGCCAGAGAAAATTTGGCTAACTAACAAATATCTATCTGCCCCAAGGAAATAATAATGATGACTTCAACATTTTGCCCACGTGCTTTTGTCTCCTCTGTTTCTTCTCTGACTCGACTTCTATTCTTCCTTCCCTTCTTTACTTGACTCAACCACATCCTAATACTCTTCCCCTATGCACTGCCCTACCCCACTTCTCAATTGCTCCCACTCATTACTCTTTTTGAATTCTAACACAATGCTTTCTAAAACTAAACAAGCCAACAACAAAGGGAAACACATATTCCCCATTCATATTGGAAATTTTTCATGGCTTTGAGATGATAAATAGTGGACCATTTAGTGGTAGGAATTCTGCGTTTTTGGAGCCATATAATATTAATAGATTTTTACGTTATTGTGTGGTGGGTCTTGTATTATTCTGCCTCCTTGGTCACGGATCATAAAAGGGTTACTAAATGTTCAATTTTTCTATGCAATTTTAAGGATCTCATCTAGATTTAATACAATTTTATTGTGGGTTCATATTTTTGGAGGCTTTTCCAAGCTAGGTTTTTTTTTTTTTTTTTTGTTGGTGAATAATTCATGAGACTAAGATTAATGTTTGGAATATAAATTTGGGATAGGGTTGATTATGGTTGCAAGGAGATTATCTTTTTCCTGTTTGTTCGGGGTTTAAGGATTGGTTACTTCTGCGGATACTAGAAATCGGATGAATCATAATTTTAGTACTTGCTGGTTGTTGAATGTTTTCAAGAGTGCATTGATCATGGGAAGTAAATATAAAACCAATTTAGGAGACAAGGTGCGAGTAGGTTTTAGAGTTGATGGGTGAGGGTAGTTTTACCATTTAATAGAATTTGCTCTGACATGATATAACTTGTAAATTGAAACAATGGCAAAATTGTAACAAAAAGGTTCATTGTAGCTAACACAATAGGTTTTTCCATAAAAGAGTAAAATGGAGTAGAAAAGAGTAAAATGGAGTAGAAAAGAGTAATACCTAGTGAATATAGCAATACAATATCAAATCAACCAAAAATGCTAAGAACAATACTGTAAATACACAATATACAAAAGAAATCATCAAATTACAAAATAATAATAATAATAATAATAACATTAGGATTTCAAAAATAAAGTGTTTAGTTATCTATTCAAACAAGGTACACAAATTACTAATGGATACAGGTTCTTTAACCTTCCAAATTGTCATTTTTTTTTATTCTAGATCACAAAGTTATTTCTTTCAGTTTGCCTCTTTTACCCTACTAGGTATTGGTATATATCTCGATTTCATTTTATCACTATCGGTTGACAAGGTCAAGAATAGAAAAGTCTTACAATGTGCCTTTGGTAGAGCAAAAAGTAGTACAACTATAATAGTCTTCTTGCAATAAAAACTAAGATAGGATTTGAGGACTAGACTAATTTTAGCTAAGAATTTAAGAACAAGGTTTGAAATGACAAAAGACCAAAAGGAATATAGAGATATTACTCCCTATTCCCAACTAGGCCATTCCTCATAACCCTTAGTGTTCTTGTTGAGTGTGTACAAAGTGTATGAGTAAAAAAGCCATCACAAGCAATTTTACTCTTGGAATTTCGCACCATGGTCCAAGTTCTAGATTTGCCTTGATGTTCAACTCTCAATCCGCAGTACAAGTTTTTGCCTCTTAGATTTTTATGCCACTGTCATGATTCCTTAATCAACCTTTTAATTTTTCACTTTGCTCCCCTAAGCTTTTGCACCTTATCTACCACCTCCTTTGCACTAATTGGCTTCCATTTCAACCTACAAAAATATTACAATATCATAAATCCTAGTCATTCAAGAACAACACAAAAATAATACTATAAGCATTAAAATTAACCAAACACAAAAAAGACACAAAAATGCATAAAATTACATAGAAATCCTAAAAATAGGAACAAAAATAGCAAAACACCATGATTTTAATTAGTAAAATAATTCTATGTAATATATTTATCACAAGACAACAATATTATCTTGATGTCTCGTAAACAACACATTCTAGTCATTTTATGCATGATACATATGAATTCATGTGCCAAGAAAAAATGATACTAGTGTGACTGATTTCTAATGTGATTACATTTGTTTTGAAAAGTTCTCTAGTAGCTCATTAATATAAATGGAGACCATCAATGGCAAAATAAAGAGAAGTAAATAAAGTGATATAAAAAATAAAGGCAAAGAATAAAACAACAGGTAAAAATATACTACATGTTCACCTTGGTCTTAATAGTACTGATGGTAAAACTAGTACTATTGTTTCAAATTTAAACTTTCTTTTGACGGCTACAAATATTTAAATCCCAAAATGAGATTTCTAAGTTAACTTCAATGTCCAATTTATCCTCTATAACTTTACTTATAGCAAACAAATGGTCACTCGGTAAAATCACTTTATAAGCATTATACTGCTTGCTTCATTGTCCTATCTTGTCTGAAGTATTCAATAGATTATCTTCTTCATTAATTTCAATTATATCAATTAACCTATCTTTCTCAGCCTTTCTCATATAAAGATCGAGAAAATTTACATAATTCTTCCTTCTTTTCAAACATGTGATCTCTATAATAACAATTCCAAAGCTATAAACATATGTCATATCTATGATAAATGAACATTACCATTTGGCACCAAATAACCAAGAGTTCCCTAATTACAGTTACTAAATGATTATAATCTTAAGAAATTAACTTGGACAAGCCAAAATCTAAAATTTTTGCACATAAATTTGCCTCAAATAGGATCTTCTGAGGTTTGATGTGAAACGTCAAATATTTTTTATTAGATTTTTTTGGGTTAAATTAATTGCACATGGAAAGCAATTAATCATAATGTCTTGAGAATTTATTTAATTTAAGAATCAACCTTAAATGGAAAATGCGCAAAATATGAAATTTATAAATAAAGGAAAACAAAATGATTGGGTAAACTAACTAAACCATAACCTAATAGGATTTAGCTTTACCTTAGTTATTTCCCTATAAATACTCATTTGACCCATCAAACCCTAATAATATCAAAAAAATAATGGAAAAGTGGAAAGAAGAAGAAGATTCTAGTGAGAAGAAGAAGAAGAAAATAAGAAATAAAGGGATGACAAAGAGAAAAGAAAGAAAAGAAGAAGAAAAAGAGTAAATTTGTAGTCTACATAGATCATTACCCAGGTAAACTTATTCTTCTTTAAAAGAATTGACTTTTTTATTTGTAGAATCATTCATCATTGCGCATTAGCATGTAATTTTGTGAGTTGTATATTATGGAAAATATCTATAATACATGAAGTATATGATACGAATATGTTGTTGTGAATTTTTTGTGCTTGTATGCTTAATATCGGAGACATGCATCAAGAAATATGGGTACCCATAGATAAGGCCATATCATACAACACAAAATGATGTTGTAAAACGCTATAAATTTATGATAAAAAATTGGACTGGTGTGTTGTTTATTCTAAATAAAACTAGAATCCTAGAGAATCATAGAATTCATTCTAGGCATTTTCTATTAAACAGTAGAGATGTGAGACATTGACTAAAGATCAGTCGTAAAAATTTGAATATTCTCTTCGTCTTTGTGATTTTCTCATAGTTTTTGTTGCAATTCTTAGTATAGTTTCTTTATAACAATTGTGACCTTTGAATCTAGTTTCTGATTGTAGAAATCATGTGGTTCTATAACTTGTATAATTTAAGCTATGTTAAAAAACTCAAGTTACTTTAGTTTTTGTAAATTTGTTCTGTTGTGAAACACAATACTCTAGCTAAACAAGTTAAGTAAGTTGATGCATATTTTGTACATATTAGAGAAAAAATAAGAGACTGATTTCTAATATAGAAGATTTGTAGAAAATGAATTTATTTTCTTACAATATAAAGAACGTAGTTTTACGTTTTTTATATTATAAATATAGTAATTTTCGCAAACTCTACCTAATATGAAAATCTAGATTTCAGCTATGAATTTATGCAATTTGTACGGTCGAATTAGCCTGACTTAAAGAATAAATTTTAGGATGACTCATTCATGAAACTTTAGTGGTCCAGATTTATTTTCTAGTAGTATAAATGATTTAGTATATATTTCAAGATATGGCAATTTTACCACACTGTCAAATTGAAAAATCATTTTAAGCATTGGTACTTGTACGTTTATAACTTATTTATTCAACTCTTTTAACTTAATTAAAGAAACCTAGTTTTTGGAAGTTACTATGTATGTTGATGGACACTATTAATTGGTATCTTTAATTGGCTAGCTTAATACCGCATTTGTTATTGAATCAGTTATGTTACCTTATGTGTTGTGATATCCTAGTATGTTAAAGAATAGTTAGAATGTGAATTAGGATGAAATTTAAACATGTTGATTGGATCTTAGTAAACCATGTAGGAAAAGGGAGCATGGCGTATTGGTAATGCATTGTGTATTATAAATTGAGAAATTGAGGTTTATGTTTAAGGGGATAAAGAGATAAAAGAATGATAGCTCAAAGTAAGTGCTTTATATTCCTTTCTACTATTTTTTTTTACTAAATTTAGAAATGATTATATGTATAAAGTAGTACTTGTCTATTTTATAAATGGTTTGACAACGTGTATTTCTGATATTCATTCATATATGTAAACATAAGTGACACCTTGGATGTGAAAATGGCATGAATTTTATGTAGGAATGTGACTGTGATCTACAAGTTTATGCTTATTGGGTAATATTGGTTAATCCTGTGAGAACTAGTTCTCATCTCTATTCTATTTTGTTATATCTACCAGCTTAAATGCTATTATATTGTGTCCCTGTCTAATAGGTTCAAAATAGTTAGTTCTGGATCAAGTATGTCGATAGACCCTTGTGACCACTAAGTTATCTGTTAAAAAAATTATTTCGTGCATGTGTAATGATATATTATGCCTCTATTTATGTTACCATTTAAACTGTCACTTGTTCTAAGCCATTTATATGTAAATAATTAGTATTATTTTTTTATGTACGTGATCTTATGAATTGTATGTATGGGTATTTACGTAATATGCTCAATGCAATACAAAGGGATTTGAATTGCTTACTTAACATTTGCTTACTCCCTCATATGCAATTATAACCATTTTGCAGTTTACGAGGAACAATGTCACAGTAATTGTGGATGATGGATATGGTTACTAGGTTGAAGGCGATTATGCCTGGGAACCAGTCTCTAGGGATGGTGATTAATAGTTCCATTTTCATAGACTTTGTGGCCTTCATAATCATGAATAGACTTATAGTTCACTTAGTATTTTAGTTTTAATAGACATATATGTTATAGGATTTATTTGGATTACCAACTATTCTAATTGTATTTGAATGATATGTATTTATGAATATTTAAGAATGTTTGATGGTTCATTTATACTTTTGCCTTCCATGCCGAGGTATATTCCAAGGCGCGACATGTCATAGTCCAAGATTTAGGGCGTGACATTTGATGTTTAGGTGGACTATTTTGTATGCATTCTTTACAAAGGTAAGCTAGTTCTTTTACAATACTATAGATGATATTTCCTTCTCAAGAGCTAATCAAGAGTTGGTTGAACATGATCCTTACATAAAATCCATTTGTTAAGTGATCTATTGCTCATAAATTTGTAGTGTAAAAGACTTTGATGTTTTCAGCACAAAATCTAACAAATATTACAAGATTGATATGATGAATGATTCTAATTTTTTGGACCTCTCCCAAAATTCCTTCTTCCCTTGACCTAAACTGTTGAGAAGCATCATATTTCTCTCAATTATGAAAATCCTTCATAAACTGAGCCAAATACTAAGAGACATAGCTTTTTCCTAAAATTTGTGTTGCCACTTGTTACTCTTGAAAAGAAAACCTAATAGGCAGTCCAAATTTCCTAATTAAGTGTTGTGTTTTTCCTCAATATTTCATTTCTTTTGGTCAGAATTCAAAAGTTAAGATTCGTGACTGACAAACTGAAAATTCCTATGATTAATCTAGCTCTAATCCCTTTTGTTTGGATAATGAAGAATGCCCTGATGTATTTGACATATTATTACAATTTTGATAAATGCAAAAGATTGAAGTATTTCTTTTCTTTCCATCACTTTAATTATTAGTGAAAGATTGAGAGTAGGGTAAGAAGTTGTTTCCTTTTGAAAAGTTACTAAAATGGTAAAAAGAATAACTTTGTATGAGTAGTCTATAATACATAATCATATATAGCTTTCAGTATTGGTCCCCTTCAAGACTACAACTTTAGAATCAACATAATTGTAGTATATACATTTGTAAGATGTAGTGGTCCATTAGAATTGGACCATCACATTTTTTTGGATTGATCTCTATGCCTTATCGTTGTTTTGATTCTTACTTCTTTTAGAGCCTCATAGGTTAGAAAAGCATCCATTTGAGCATAGCCCAAATGCTCACTAAGAGTTTGATAATCATATTTAAGAAATTTGCCAAGAAGATATTTGATTATATAATATTCATTTTGGTCTTGTGGCGAGTTAAGTTTTTTCTCTCAAAAAGTGATTAATTGGTCCATTTTCTACACTATGAACTCTGAAATGACCATCATAATAATATATGGTATATACCTCATGTTGGATAGTTTTTAGAAACATCACATCTTGTTTGTTTGGCTTAGTTGAAGATACAACCAAGAAATAGTATTATTTACTACATTAACATGACCGGTACTACTTAAACCATCTCCATGAATTTCAAAACCTACCAACAAGAAATTACAACGGCATTGTAGTCAAACTAAAATTAACAAGTACTAAAGAAAGCAAATTGTTATCCACAGTAACAACTCGCCATTTTCCCAAAATCAAGTTTCCCATAAATCAGTGTTTGCAAATCTCATTTCCTAACTTTGCTCACCGACTTCATCTTCCATTGGATAAGTAATTGGCTGCTTTCCCTTTACTTGTTCATCAGCCACATAATTTGCCCTCTACTCTTTGATGAATTTATGTATTGGTTCTGGAAACTCCATCTGCGAACCCCATCCCCTTCCTTGAGCCCCTTTATCTCCCCTTACAGCGTGCTTTCCTCTCACCGTAAATGTAGTGTCGATTTTGCGAGGGTTTTGGGTGAGAAATTTGTATTTTATGGTAGAAGAGTAATTGGTGTTTTGTATGTCAAAAACGACAAATTAGTTGTTAATTGTAGGATGTAATAATTTATTTGGGGTAAAATCTTTGAGGGGAAGGGGGTTTAAGGAATAAAGGCTTAGAGTTTTGAAGAAGAAGGGGCATTGTAGCAAATGTGAACTTTGATCTACTTAAATTTAAGATGTTAATTAAGTTTGACTAGTTGAGCGTAATTAATATTCCGAACTCACAATCTAAATACTAAACATACTCTTTGTCCAAGTTCCAAATGTTGATAGAAAATTATGAATGTGTTTGACTAGCCGAACACGTACCAGAAACTGAAAAGGTGTTGTATAATTTTTTAGTTTGTTCAATTTCTGTTAAGTAATTACTTACTAAATATTTAGTATAATATAATGAATAGAACATGAATAATTTAAATAATAGATAACATGAATAATGAAGTACAAAACATGAATTGGGTGAAATATTATTTGTTAAGTAATGGGCAAATAATATTTGCTAACCAAACATAAATTCCTGTTGACCGAATAATATTTGCTAAACAATGGTCATTATTGCATGACTAATTATATTTTGTACCTTTCAACTTATATTTGATTCTCATTTTACATTCTAAACTTTTGTGTTGGAAATTTTGCATCATGAACTATCAAATTTGTCCCATTTCAGTCATTTTTTAATGCCGACTCAAAAATTAATAGATTTTTGCATGTGAACAACAAAATTAATAGGATGTACAACAATATTTTTGCATGCAAAAATAAAAATTTCGTTAACTTTTTTTATGGTGTTAAAAAAAGAGTTAAAGTAAAAAATATTTGAAAGTTGAGGGTGTAAAGTGTCCAAAAATTAAATTCAAAAGATAAAATAAAAATTAAATATAAATTAAGGAGTATAAAAAGAAATTAATCCTACACAATCCAAACAGGGCCATTGCGTCTACGTCTAGAGAGGAGATTGGAGCATGGTTGAGACAAAGTTTGACTAAAAAGGGTAATTTTGTCATCAAAATTAAATAGCGCTGTCAAGAAAATTTTATATAAATTAGACTATTTCTCTATATTTATTCAATTCACAAAATAAATTTATTTTTAATTAAATAAAATAATGTAAATAAGTATGAATTAAAAATTTATTTTTGTATAATATATCGAATTTCTGTAAAAACTTTCAATAGGTAGCGCGTTGAAAATCCTTTTTTTCTTTTAATGAAGACCTGTCAGATAGATCTCAATTACTTTCGGTCTCTACTCAGAAGACAAAACTCTAGTCCTAAAAACACACGCACAAACACACACTGATTGGGTGTGAAAGCTGCAAGCTAAAGCAATGGATGCCTTGAGAAAGCAAGCCAGCAAGCTCAGAGAACAAGTTGCCAAACAACAGCAGGTCCCTTAATTTTATCCTATTTATCCATTTTCCCTTTAGAGAAACAAACAATTTATGGGTTTGCTTGTAAGTTCGCATATTTAATCTAAAAGGGGTTTGTTTCCAATTTCAAGAACATGAGCACTGTGATTTGCCTTCTATATGCTGAATTTATAGCCCTTTTAAGAGTTGTTGCAATAATGGGGTTTGCCATTTTTTTACTCTAATATTATTTAAAGAGAACGGAAAATAATTGAAATTTTCAGGCTGTAATCAAGCAATTCAGTGGGAGTGGTTATGAGAGTTCAGAAGTGATGGTTATTGATGAACTGGAGATGCAAAGGCATCACCAATTGGAGAAATTGTACAGGTCCACTCGCGCCGGAAGGGTAATAATCTATTTTGACGTCATGTTCCTTTTGCCCCATTAATCTCAATTTGATGCCAGACTGCCAGTTAGTTATTGGAATCAAAATTTCTGAGTTTGAAACTTAAATGTTGACATTGGGCATTGCTTTCTTTCACGCTTTTCATGGTGACTGGATGCTATTTTTATAGGTTTGAGGGTTTCTGGTTCAATGTAGATCATTTGAATTTTATGCTGTTATGTGGGATAGTTGATTGATTCTAGACCGTTGGCTCAGACGTTACTTCTTAAATGGCTTAGTTAATTGCTGGATTTTTATTGAGCATTCATATTGTCTTGTTGTCTGTATTTATTTAATTAATTATTTTTTTATTAATTGCTCGATTTTTTTGGTTGTCTGGATTTGTTTGCTATGCCTCTACTTAAGCACTTTCTATCACAGGTTTCATACCTAGATGTCACCAACTAACTGCCAATTCCATACTTCATAATCATTGAGCTGTTTGCTTCGTTCAATGAAATTAATTATAAGACTTATTATTTGTCCAAGACAGGTAGTGGAATTTATATTTTGTCATTTGATGCCTGCTTTTTGTATCAAGTACTGTGGTAAATCTAAACTAGGTAGTTGCCTCCCTGATCTGCCTATGACCACAGACACATAAATTTGATGGGCATATTTAGTTAAATTGTGAACAGTGAATTCTAAAATGAGCAGAATTTAGTTTATGTGACTCGACATAATATGATAAATAAACTGTGATGAGCGATTGTTGTTTCAATTATGGATTTCTGCTGGTCAGAACTATTGTCTCAGTTGTAACTGTGGTATACACCTAGATTACATCTTTAAAGATTTTTTTTTTTTTTTGTGTTAAAATTTGTATTGCTTTGTGTGTAGATGGAATTTAATTTTGGATTTTTTAACTGCAATTTACCTTTATTTAAATGGTTTGCCTAACAGAAAATCTCATGCAATATGTATAACACCAATCACTTGCTATCTCTTGATAATACAGTGAATTAGCACTAATTTTATATACCTCATTCCTAAGTTGACAATTTAATTCTCTATCCATGTTGGTAGCAAATTAATACAACAAACCAAGCCTTATTCTCACTAAGTAGGGTCGGCTGCATGAATTATGCTACGCCATTGCATTCTGTCATGAACCATATCCTCCTTAATTCTTAGATGGGCTATATATTTCTTACAAGTTACCCGGCAAGTGTTTTTCGATCTTCCCCTACACCTCTTATGTTGACTACTCTCTCCAAACTATACTTGGCTCTTGACAGGTGCTTCTACTGGACGTCTTAGCACATGACCTAGCCACCTTAAGTGTGTTTCTTTCATCTTCTCACCAATAGGTGCTACTCCAATTTTATCACGAATATGCTCATTGTGTATTTTGTCCATCCTAGTGTACCCACACATCCATCTTAACATTTGCATTTCTGCTGCTCTCATATTTTGCTCATGTATGTAATTCATTGCTCAACATTCAGACCTGTAAAGCATCGCTGGCCTAATGGTCGTTCTCTAAAATTTACCCTTAAAGTCTTAAAGGAATTTTGTAGTCGCATAATATTCCCGATGCCATTCTCCATTTGGTCCAACCTGCATGCATCAATGTGTTACATCTCGATCTATGCTATCATTACTCTGAAGATCTGAACCTAAATACTTAGTAGTGAATTACTGATTCAGGTAAATCTTTTCATGAGGACCATGAGCAGATATACAGAAAGTAATTGGGTTATAAGCAGCTGCATTCTAAGTGGCGTGCTTGTGTGTGTTTTGAGATATCTTATTTGATCAATGTGTTTGACAGTTTCTGAGCATTTGTAACCATTCTTCAATTCCTATAATATCTAGCTTGGTGATGTAGCCGACAAGAAAGTTTAAAATTATATATTTTTTTGAGTTTTCTCAGGCTTCCATTGGGAATCCAATGAATATCAAAGACTGTTTTGAAGCTGGAACATATTAGATGTGTAGTTTATTTGAGTTTAGGTTCTTAGAGTAATTTGGTCTTTTACATTACCGCAGGATTGTTTTAGTTGTTGAGTCTTATTTAGTTCTTTTAATATATTAGGAGTTTATTTAGAATTCCTGTAGTTATAGGAATAGTCTTAGAAGTTGTTTGTTTGTCTATTTAGAATAATAGTAGGAATTCTATTCCCAATAGAATTCTGGATTTTGCTAGTTTACAACTCTTATGAATAGCCTTGTTACTCTATTATTTTAGAGAGAGATTGATGGATTAAAGAATTTAGTTATTTGTTTGTTTGGGAATATTTTGTTCTTCTCCTTTGTTTCTCCTCTAATTTCTCCAGAAACTACTGTTCACAGCCCCAAAACAGCCCAGGAACCCCTTAGTTTCCGCTTGCGCTTGTAGACTTGATAACCCAATCTTCTGCTACATCAGTTTGATACCAAAGCCAAACTTTTCCTTCTTTCTTGGCCATATTTTTCTTCTTCATCTACAAATATGGTTTCCTACATCGAATTCCTTCAAATCATGACGTTTCTTCCATCTTTTGATGGGTCAAGTCATCCTAAAATATTCTGTAGATGGATTGCTTCTCTTGATATTTTTTACTACAATAATTACATAGATCACTATTACAAAATTCTAATTGCCAAGACGAAATTGGATGGAATAGCTTGTATGTGGTGGCGTACGGTCGAATGTGGTATACTCCAACACCAAAGATATACCTCTAGTTGGGCTGAGATAAAAGAGCTACTCTTAGAAGAGTATTTGCCTTTTTATCGTCATCAAAATCAGGAGTTTTATGTGTCATTGGGCAGAAAACAGCACGTCAATGGCAGGTTTTGTTGAATCAAACCAGATCATGGTGCCAGAGAGCATACAAAGCAAGAGTCTGGTTCACCATCCTCTTGTAGAAGCTGAGATTTCTAAGAACATACTACTTATTCTGGATCACCATTAAGTAGTTTGGTGGTTCTTGAAAATTCAGATTTGGCTATTGGATTTGATGAGACTGTTGAGGAACCTAAGGTGGATGCAGAAGAGACTTGCCTAGTGGAAGAAGTTAAAGAACCTAAACCTGTAGAAGCCATTATTGTTTCAGCCAAGAAGATCCAGGAAATAACTATGGAAAAGGCCGTGGCAGCTTCAAAGTTGGAGCAGGTTCAAGACACAATTGACTTTGTCCTCGGAAAGCCGTACAATGTTCAGACTATGAAGTCCCAAATTTTTTTTTTTATTACCTCATATGCAGGAAGAGAAAATCGGTTTTGGAAGTGCTTGTGTGTTTATCTCATGGACAGAAAATTGTTGGCCTTCGATTTCTTTATCCTTCAATTGTTTAAAACTCGAGATCGAGTTTTTTTGAACTGGGGGAGAATGATGCAGCTGACAAGAAATTTAAAATTATAGATTTTTATGAGTTTCCTCAAGCTTCCATCAGGATTCCAATGAAGATCAAAGACTGTTTTGAAGTTGGAACATATTAGATGTCTTGTTTATTTTGGAATTAGGTTCTAGGGGTAATTTGGTCTTTTATATTGTCGCAGGAATTTTTTTGTAGTTGAGTCTTATTTAGTTCTCTTAATATATTAGGAGTTTATTTGGAGTTGTTATGGGAATAGTCTTAGAAGTTGTTTTCTTGTCCATTTAGAATAGGCGGTAGGAATTCTATTCCCAATAGAATTCTGAATTTTAGCTAGTTTTACAGCTCTTATAAATAGCCTTGTGTTAGATTGATAGATTAAAGAATTTAGTTATTTGTTTGTTTATTTTGTTCTTCTCCTTTGTTTCCCCTCCAATTTCTCCAGAAATTACTGTTTACAGCCCCGAAACAATCCCAAAAACACCCTTATTCTTTCACTCGCACTTGTAGACAAGATACCCAATCTTGTGCTACATCACTTGGTTTCTCTTTGTTGAAGTCTAAACTTGTCGTATTATATTGGTTTTGATTAATGCTGCACGTTTATCCATGCAGGATTTTCAGAGAGAAATTGTTAAAGCAGCCGAAACATTTACCGCCTTAGGGTATAAGCATATAGAAGCAGGTTTAAATTTGAGCTGATCTGAAATTCTCTTATGTTATATGTACACAGGACTTGTGTTCAAAAACTGCGGTTTCAAAGTTTTTATTTGAAACTGGTCCTTGGTCTTCTTCCTGATGGTCCATTTGTGCAATTAGACTTATCTAATTTCTTTGTTTTAAAATTTTTTTAGGCACTAAATTATCTGAAGATTGTTGCAAATATGGTGTTGAGAATGTTCATGATGAAATCCTAGCGAAGGCTGCCTCTATTTATGGTGATGCTCGTAAACTCAACATGTTGAAAAAGAGCAGGAAGACCTGAACAGGGTGTTGTTTTCAGAGGTTGGTTGTCTACGTCACTCTATGAAAATTTCTATGGTAGACAAACAAATTGCATAATGTTACATAAAGAATAGCTGAAGATGCATGAGTATTTCTATTTAACGCTGTGTTAAGCTACACTTCACATTGTTGACAATCTTCTGTCAATCAAGGTAACTCCTGCACTTTTCTTTTTATATTTAGTTGAGAATATGCTTATATTGTCACGCCCCGCTCCCGGGTCCTGTGACAGCCGTGCCCTCACCGTTTCCCGAGGACACCAAGCTCATAGTAACTTCCAATCCTTGATCAAAACCCTTAATCGAATCTATGATTATAATCTGCAACAATATTAATTTTGTGGGGTGAACGACAAGTCACTCAACAAGTAGCTAACACCACCTTCGCTGGACCAAACAAGTTATATACATATATATTTTACAAAGTTTTAACACAGTCATACGAAAGTTTTTCACAAAAAAAATTTATTCGACATCAAAGCAAATTTTATTTCACATAATCGCAAATGTTTCTTTTCAAAACCAAAATGTACATACTTTTATAACAAGTGGCATTACATCAAAGATTTGCATAACAGATTTCACAGATATCAAAAATTTCAAAATCGGAATCTCAGACTCAAAATCCATAATCGGAGTTCAAAATTCATATCATGGTTCATTATAGGCTCATAAAACAAACACGCTATCATCGGCTTACTGAGTACTCAGCCTAGTGCTAAGAGACCCCACTAGAAAAGGTTGCTAAGGGGTATCGTGAAAACTATCTTAACTAGAGTTCGGAGGCCAAATGTTATCTTATCTGGCTGTTCAAAAAGTGCAGAACTATAGTTCTTACCGACTATTCATGATTATTTTAAGAGCCTTGGTCTATTGTTATTTACCGAGCAAATATTCCATGCACATATGCATGCGAAATAATCATACAAAATTCAAAATAATGTCACTTATATAAATTCATAAGTGGTTTAAAACAATTAAAGTATTCATGTATGGTCCAAATTTAATGACAAATTATATGTTGCCAAAAATAATATTTAGACAAAATATTTTCGAAAGTACAAAGGAGTAGTAACCACCTACCTCAACGTAGCCAACATAACCGTAGTAAAATCTAATATCCTATACAAAAGTTTGTCACATAATACTTAAATTCAAATATAAAATAACCATATTTGTATATAGACTATCATGCCATTTACAAATTATTTAAAACCCAAAATATTCTAAATAGTAGTATTATATCAAACTCCATTAATTTTCAGAAATATTATTTTCGAACGTAATACTAAATCTATTCATTTACTATACCGTAAAATATTTATCATATTTACTCTTGTATAAATATTATTATAAAAGTACTATACTTCTCTATTTTCAACATATTTAATCATGTTCATATTATAAATATATCTAAAAGTATAACATTCAAAATATATAACTTGTACTAATAGTATAAAAGTAACTTTAATATGCTATTACAAAAATAGCCATCTAATAATCTTTAAATTGTTTATATCAAAAGTATTTAAGTTTTCAATACATAATTTAAATAGTCAGAAGCTTAGGGACTTAATATTGCAAATGCCCTAAACTAAGCACATGTCAGAAACCTTGCTTTCTTCCGTATTCTCGAGACCAAACTCTTTCTCTCTCTCTCTTATTATTATTATTAAGACAGGTGCTTTTCTATTTCTTCCTTTCCTTTATCCCATCTCCTGTCAGTCCCAAAAACCATCGCATCCAAGTGCTACCAATTCAGCAGCACCCGGACAACAACAACCTGTAGCGGAGCAGCCTACAACAGTTTTTTTTTCCTTCCGAAAATCTTAATTTTAATTATACAAAATAATTTTCAAAAATAAATTCTTATACTCGAAATAAATCTCAACTTCATAAAAAAATATTAAACTTGTCAAAATCAGTCAATCGAATTATAATAATTAACAAAAAACATAATTGTAGGCATGATATTCTATAATATACGAATAACCTAAATAATGAAATGGAATTATCAGAAAACTTAGGTTGTGAAATTATACCGTATCCGATATGTGACGAGATGCTAATGTGTACAAAAACCCTCCCTCCAAAGCTCCCAAAATGTCGGCCAAGTAAATAATGATATAACCCTACAAAATCCCCTATATATACATATTTTAACTCCCAAAAGTTTCCAAACTTTAACTCCATAAGTTTCCTAATTATCCCTTGAATCCTACTATTAATGGGTTACTTAAGTTGGCTGAAAATTTAGCCTAAAATTAATTACGAAAATTAACAAATAATTAGCAAAAGATTTCTACTTAAAGTGAGAAACGTTTCTAGACACAAAGTTAGTCCAATTCAAATAACACAAGACAAATAGGAAGACCCAGATTAATAAGAATTAAGTCTTCTCATATGAACACATCACATAACAAATTTTTATCCACTAATGACAAGTAGTTCAAATTCAAATAAAATTTGTAGTATATTAGATGACTGATAAGAGAATTATCAAATACTAATACTTTTTTTTTTTTTTGGAAAAAAAATACGGGGGTTTACATTCTACCCTCTTTACAAAAAATTTCGTGCTCAAAACTTGCACACCTTGATCAAAGGGAACATGTTTCTCGTCCACATATCTTTTTCATGTTTCCCTATCGCTTCTCCCACGTTTTGACTGATGCAATGAAACTTTACATGTGAAATCGATCTCCTTTGAAACATTTTTTTTTTTTTGCATTTTATTATCTTTAGTGGTGACCCTTTTATAAGAATTACTTCTAATGTCCAATGATTAAGACTTGATTACATAACTTGAATTAGGTACGTATTTCTATATTTGCAATACTTGAAATATATTATGGGATGTCAAAACTAAATTAATACATTTGTTTTCCAATCCATTCCTGTATCTTGAATAGCCCTACCTATCAAGAGTTTAAACCAAATAACTTTTACCTTTTTCTAATTTCTTTGTCACCAAGTTGAATTTAGAAATTAAGTTTTCTCTGACTCAATTTTTAATATGGGGAGAATCTACTCTTGCATCCATATAAAGTTTAAAATGGAGTCATTTCGATACCACTTGGTAACTTTATTAATGATAATAGTCTATCATAATTTCCTCCAAAATCTAATGCATAAACTCGTAACATATGTTCAGTGTTTAGATGGTCTTCTTGGATTGATTGTCCATTTGAGGATGATTGGTATTACGTCCCAAGTCCATTCTCATAACCTTTTAATACCAAAACCAAAACAAGAAGTAAAATGACGGTCTCGATCCAATATTATGCTCACGGTAGTCCATGCAACTTCACAATTTACCCACATATACTCCACTAATGGTTATCTCATTATGCATAGATATTAAAATGTGTTGATTTAATCTAGTGATCCACCACTATCCAAATAGTACCTCCTTCGTAATTTCATGCTTCAAACTTATTGTTAGGTACCAATAGTATCCCATATATCAATAATCTATCATTTCACCTTACACTAAAATTGGACATATTGTCCTTCTCATAGTTCCTTGATCTTTACAAGTTTCCTATCTCCTCCTTAAGTGAACAAATATTTAAGTGTATTACGATCATTAAATATGTCCAAATCAGTCAAACACTACAGTCGTCAATTTCGAGTCATGTGCAAGTTAATTGTTCTCACAAAATTCTAGTTGCCTTTATGGTTAAACCATTACCTCATTGCTTGCTTCAACACACACCATCTAATCCAGTCTCAACTCATCTTTAGATTTACAAACCCTCAAGTCCCAAATGATAGGGTTAAAATAGATAATGTTATCAACTCTTCTTTTGAATGTTAAAAATCCTTTCCTCATCTCAAATATCACACCAATTATACCTTCTCTTATGCCAACCTTTCTCATGCTGTTACAATAGGTAAAACCCTTTAATGAACTTTTGACAGTAACTAGCTCGTCTAAAAGGTTTCTTACCTTGATAACGCTTGTAGACCTTGGACAGTCGACTTTATGCTAAATTTTTTGAATCCACTAATAAACGCCTTATATAAAATCACGTCTTATAAAAATTACCCTTATATAAACCTATCTTCATTTAAAATACCAAATATTTCTCTTAAATGTTTCTCATGAGGTTCCTTAGAAAATAAATCAAAATTTTATCAATAAACACTATCATAAATCTGTCTAGTTGAGACCTAAAACTAAACCTTGAATATTATACGAGCATTGGTCAAACTAAATGATATCAATCATTTTTTTTTAATCCAAGATATTCTAAGTAATTCTTCCATAATCACTTCCAGACATTCCTTAACCATACGATCATTAAGTTTCCCTCATTCCATTAGTTGTCTACCATAGAAGTTAAGTATCCTTAATAACCTCTTTTTTTTTTAAAAACAAAAAAAAAAAAACTTTATTGCTTGTACTGTCCTCGTCAATATTCCTTGAGCTGTTTTTCTTTTACTCTTATTACCTTGATAAGTCAATGCTATCCATTCAGAAAAGATTACACACTTAATTCTACAGCACACCTTAACAGTTGCCATGTTTAGCTAACCAGTTCATTCCTAAATATAGTCTCGAAATAACTTATATCAATCAGGACCAATTTAACCGTAGATTCTTTTCCATATATTTTCACAACCACAAACAAACAAACGAAGGCTTAATCCTATTAAGTAGGGTTGGCTGCATGAATTTTGCTACGCCATTGCGCTCTATCATGGATCATATCCTCCTCCATTCCTAGATGGGCTATATCTTTCTTACAAGTTACCCACCAAGTATTTTTCGGTCTTTCCCTACCCTTCCTATGTTGACTACTCTCTCTACAATCTATTCGCCTGACAGTCGCTTCTACTAGTCGTTTTAACATATGACCTAACCACCTTAAGTATGTTTCTATCATCTTCTCATCAATAGATGCTACTCCAATCTTATCACGAATATGCTTATTGGGTATCTTGTCCATCCTACTATATCCACACATCCATCTTAACATTTACATTTCTGCTACTGTCATCTTTTGCTCATGTGTGTAATTCACTGCCCATAGCACACTCAAACCCATAAAGCATCGCTGGCCTAATTGCCGTTTTATAGAATTTTATCCTTAAGTCGTAAAGAAATTTTGCGGTCGCGTAATATTTTCGATGTCATTCTTCATTTAGTCCAATCCACTTGTGTCCGATGTGTAACATCTCGATCTATACCACCATCACTCTGAAGAACTGATCCTAAATACTTAAAATTTTATAGGTATCTCTTGATCTCCGATACTAACCCCTAATCCATTTGCACCCTTGCTAAACTTAAATTCCATATATTTTGTTTTTGATCGACTAATTCTAAACCCTTTTGCCTCAAGTGTCTCTTTCCAAACTTTGAGTTTAGCATTAACCCCATCTTTTGTTTCATCTACTAACACAATGTCATCTGCAAATAACATACACCATGGTATTTCCTCCTGTGTGTGCTTTGTAAGTTCATCTATATCCAATGCAAATAGATAAGGATTGAGAGATGAACCTTGGTGTAAAGCTATATTTATAGGGAACTTCTCTTGTCAATCTTCCTGGTGTTCTCACACTTGTAACTATATCCCTATACATCTCTTTTATTGATTCTATATATGCTACTTTAATTCCTCTTTTTTTCTAAAATTCTCCACATAACTTCTCTAGGGATTCTATCATATGCCTTTTCAAAATCAATAAAAATCAAATGTAAATCCTTTTCCTTATCTCGGTAAGTCTCCTTAAGAGATGATGGCTTCGGTAATCGATCTCCCTAGCATGAAACCAAACTGATTATTTGACACTTTAATCTCGTTTCTTAACCTTCTTTCTATCACCCTCTTCCAAAGTTTCATCGTATGGCTCATTAATTTAATACCTCTATAATTCACACCATTTTGTATGTCCCTTTTATTTTTGAATATGGGTATGAGAGTACTCTTCTTCCATTGGTCAGTTATCTTTCTATTCTTCAATATTTATTGAAAAGATTGGTAAGCCAACTTATACCCTTCTTTCCTAAGCATTTCCATACCTCAATTGGAATATTGAAATCATCGAGGCCAACTGTTTTTCCTTTCTTCATCTTCTTCAAAGCCTCTTCCACCTCTGATTCTTGAATCCTTCGATAATACATTACGTTTCTATACTCCTCAGACTTAGCTAACTCTCCTAAAATGATATCTTCTCCATTGTCTTCATTGAATAGATGATGGAAGTATCTCTCCCGCCTTTCCTTAATTTCCTTATCTCTTACTAGCACCTTATTACTTTCATCTTTGATGTACTTGACTTGGGTTAAGTCCTTCGTTCTATGGGCTCTTGCTTTAGCAATTTTATAAATATCTCGCTTCCCCTCTTTAGACTCTAATTTTTGGTAAAAATCTTCAAAAGCCCTATCCCTCGCTTCACTTACAACTTTTTTTGCCTCCTTTTTAGCAAGCTTATATTTCTCAATATTTTTGTCACTTCTACAACTATATAGAGCCTTATAGTTAGCCTTATTAACTTTGATTTTATCTTGTACACCTTCATCCCACCAGCAAGATTCCTTGTTCATGACGGGGGCATAATCTCTTGGCTCTCCAAGTATCTTTTTAGTCACTGTTCTTACTTTAGTTGCCATGTCATTCCATATAGTGTCAGATTCTCCTTGTAAGTCCCAAATACTTTGCCTCAACAAATCTTTCTTAAAAATTTCATCTTTTTCTTTCTTTAAATTCCTTCACTTAATTCTAGGTGATCTACGTACGTTCCTTTCGCCTAATGTGATGTTTAAGCCTCAAGTCCACCATCAAAAGCCTATGTTGTGAGGTTAAACTTTCTCTAGGTACGATTTTACAATCTCTACAAACCCTTCTATCTCTCTTTCTTTTGAGGAGAAAGTCAATCTGTGACTTTGTTGAACCACTTTCAAAGGTAACTAAATGTTCCTCCCTCTTCTTGAAAAAAATATTGATAATGCAAAGGTCGAATGCCATTCCAAACTCCAAGATGGATTTTCCTTCTTTATTTCTTCCCCATAACCATATCCACCATGCACTTCTTCATAATCTTCATTATCTCTTCCCACATGTCCATTTAGATCACCTCTTATAAAAATTTGCTTACCTTTGGGACACTACCTATCATCTCATCTAAATCCTCCCAAAATTTAGCCTTAATGGACTCATCTAAACCTACTTGAGACGCATAGACACTAAAGATATTAATAGTTTCACATCCTAAAATCAGTTTAAGGGACATAAACCTATCTCCTCTCCTAGTCACCTGCACTACATCATCCTTCATCTACCCATCTATTATAATACCTACCCCATTTCTAGTCCTGTTTACTCTTCTGTACCAAAGTTTAAATCCTGAATTATCTAGTAGTTTAGCCTTTTCTCCTACCCATTTTGTCTCTTGTAAACACAAAATATTAATTCTTCTCCTAATCATTGTATTTATCACCTCCATTGATTTACCAGTAAGAGTTCCAATATTCCAAGTTCTTATTCTAATCCTATTCTCCAGAACATTTTTCTTCCCTACTACCCTTCCCCTATTATGTGAGGACCCTTGTATAAGGTTTTTCACTACACCTGGACCCCCATGGAGATGTAGCGGCCCTTGCCCACTATTCGCCGCACTCAGGCAATGCGACGCGTCGCTTACGGGGAGCGCCCAGCATTAGCGCAATATCGTAGTGGATTCATCTTATAAGATTGATAAAGTTTTACGCTGGCTATCGACCTAACGCAACCCTCCTCCTTTACCTAGGTTTGGGACCGGCTATGCTAAGAAAAACTCGACACAGATGGAGTTTATTTTCACAACCATAATCACTAAATTTCATATGAGATCTCGAAATCAAGAATTCCATAGTGGCTACACATAAGATTCTTCGAACCACTCAAGTCGTACCAAAATATTCTCAAATTTTGAGTTGCGAGCTTTTATCCATTTTCCAAGGTCCTATATTTACTAACTTAATTTGAATCCTACTATGATTTCATCTTCCATAGCATATTATAGGTCATCTTAGCAGGAACAAACCTTCCTAATACCACAAACAATACTCCATAACCGACATTCCTGTTAGGGCAAGATTTAGTGGCTCCCGTAATTAGCAGCATTTATTTAAATCAAGTATCAATTTAAGGAAGTTTTTTTTTTTTTAATACAGTTTACAGATAAAACACAAGTATAGATTTTTGTTTTTATCAAAATAAGTTATGACAAATTTACGTAATCATTTTTTTTAAAATATACTATTTTCAAAATATTACATTAGTATAGAAAAATGCTTTTACAAGTAAAACAAGTTGTAACAAATAAATCATACTTTTATCATCAAAAGAAGTCAAAATAGCACATAATATATTCTAAAATGTATTCTTAATTAACAACAACGAACGTAACAAACTGAATCCTTCAAGAATACCAAAAATCAATCAAATTCCTATTATAACTACCCATCAAAATTCAAATGCTAACGAATATTATCATTTTCTCAATCTCCTTACTCTTTATTGTTCTAGAAAGTTATTTAAAAACATTAATGACATCATGTCCTTTATCCTTAATAGAGTTACCATATTGATATTTCACTATCATGTTCATCTTAATCTCAATTCTTCATTTTCTTCCCACAGAACTCTTCGAAATTCACATCTTAAATATTTGACCCAATAAAATTTAACCTAAAATAGGCTCTAACAATAGACATTTATTTCTTGAAGTTCGTCTAACCTTCTTCACATTTGTTCTTAAATTCCAAATATTTCCAATGAGTTTCTATTATCCGTAATACCTTCATCTACTTACTTTTATGAAACTAAATTCAATACAGGTACTTCAATTCACTTACCTAATTAATATCAATTTTAAAATATTCAAACTCATCAAAATGATACTTAAGCTCAATTCTAATCCTTAACAGACGCCTTATAGATTCTAAACCATAGCTCTGATACCATTCTGTCATACCCCGCTCCCGGGGGTCCCGTGAAAGCCATGCCCTCACCGTTCCCCGAGGACACCAGGCTCATAGTAACTTCCAATCTTTGATCAAAACCCTTAATCGAATCTATGATTATAACCTGGAAAAATACATAATTTTGTGGGGTGAGCGACAAGTCACTCAGCAAGTAGTTAACACCACCTTTGCTAGACCAAACAAGTTATATACATATGTATTTTACAAAGCTTTAACACAATCATATGAAAGTTTTTCAAAAAAAATTTTATTCGACATCAAAGCAAAATCTTATTTCACATAATCGCAAATGTTTCTTTTCAAAATGTCTTTTCAAAAACTAAACGTACATACTTTTATAACAAGTGGTATTACATCAAAGATTTGCATAATAGATTTCACAGATATCAAAAATTTCAAAATCAGAATCAGAATTCATAATCAGAGTTCAAAAATTTAGAATCAGAATATCAGAGTACAAATCCATAATCGGAGTGTAAAATTCATATCATGGTTCATTCGAGGCTCATAAATCAAACACACTATCATCGGCTTACTGAGTACTCAGCCCAGTGCTAAGAGACCCCACTAGAAAAGGTTGCTAAGGGGTATCGCGAAAACCATCTTAGCCATAGTTCAGAGTTTCTAACGGAGGGCGGAAGTTATCTTATCTGGCAGTTCAGAAAGTGCAGAACTATAGTTCTTACCGACTATTCATGATTATTTTAAGAGCCTTGGTCCATTATTATTTATTGAACAAATATTCCATGCACATACACTTGCGGAATAATCATACAAAATTCAAAATAATGCCACTTATATAAATTCATAGTTTAAAACAATTAAAGTATTCATGTATGGTCCAAATTTAATAACTAAAATAATATGTTGCCAAAAATAATATTTAGACAAAATATTTTCGAAATTACAAAGGGGTAGTAACCACTTACCTCAACGTAGCCAACATAACCGTAGCAAAATCCAATTAATTTCCTATACAATAGTTTGTCACATAATACTTAAATTCAAATGTAAAATAATTATATTTGTATATAGACTATCATGCCATTTACAAATTATTTAAAACCCAAAATATTCTAAATAGTATTATTATATCAAAGTCCATTAATTTTCGGAAATATTATTTTCGAACGTAAATACTAAAGCTATTCATTTACTATACCGTAAAATATTTATCATATTTATTCCTGTATAAATATTATTATAAAAGTACTATACTTCTCTATTTTCAAAATATTTAATCATGTTCATATTATAATAAAATAATTTTTCCAAATATATCTAAAAGTATAACATTCAAAATATATAACTGGTACTAATAGTATAAAAGTATTTAATAAGTTATTGCAAAAGTAGCCATCTAATAATCTTTAAATTTCTTATATCAAAAGTATTTAAGTTTTCAATACATAATTTAAATAGTCAGAAGCTTAGGGACTTATTATGCGAATGACCTAAACTAAGCACATGTCAGATACCTTTCTTTCTTCCATATTCTCGAGACCAAACTCTTTCTCTCTCTCTTATTATTATTATTTTTCCTTATTCTTTCCTTTTCTATTTCTTCTTACTTTCCTTTATCCCATCTCTTGTTAGTCCCAAATAGAGAAATTTCTTAAATTGTGCTTGTTTTGAAAATTATACTGTTCTTTTTCGATGCTGATTTGAAATGGGAGTTCCATCAGGGAGGAACTCGCATTCAGCAAATGCGAGTTCATTGAGCTCGCATTTGTTGAATGCGAGCTCTTCGAAAATAACATTGTAAAAATTTAAAAAAAAAAAAAAAAAAAATTTGACGACCTCGCATTCAGTGAATGCGAGGTCAAAGCCATTTTTCGTATGTGTCTGAGGTTTGTCCTTGTGTTGGTCATCACAGATTTGCTTGTGTTGGTCATCACAGATTTCCTTGAGGTTATGTGCGTGAGGTTTGTCCGAAGAGTAATCTAAAGCAACTTCCTGAACTTTCCCTGAATCTTTCAATGCAAAATGTTTGCCATCTAACAATTGTAGTGAATGTTCACGAATTGGTGAAGGCAAAAAGGCCCCCTACACTACTGCATGTTCGGAAGTTTTCGTATTGTCTGGCGTGGGAACACTTGAGGCCCTTTCTCTGATCATAACTGGGGAATTCGATGTCTTGTTGCCCAGTAATTGCGGGTTCACTACTAGGTCAATCAATTTTTGTAAAAAAAAAAAAAAATGGCTTTGATCTCGCATTCATTCACTGAATGCGAGGTCATCAAAAAAATTTTTATTTTTTTTTAAATTTTTATAATTTTATTTTTCGTAGAGCTCGCATTCAACAAATGCGAGCTCACGGAACTCGCATTTGTTGAATGCGAGTTCCTCTCTGCTGGATATACAATTTCAAATCTGCATCGAAAAAGAACGATTTTCAAAATAAGCACAATTGAAGAAATTTCTCGTCCCAAATACCATCGCATCCAAGTGCTACCAGTTCAAGCAGCAGCACTCGGACAACAACCTGCAACGGAGCAGCCTACAACAGTTTTTTTTTCCTTCCGAAAATCTTAATTTTAATTATACAAAATAATTTTCAATAATAAATTCTTATACTCGAAATAAATCTCAACTTTATAAAAAAAAATTAAACTTATCAAAATCAGTCAATCGAATTATAATAATTAACAAAAAACATAATTGTAGGCATGATATTCTTCATATACGAATAACATAAATAATGAAATGGAATTATCAGAAAACTTAGGTTGTTAAATTATACTGTATCCGATATGTGACGAGATAGAGTGGATAATGTGCACAAAAAATTTCTCTCCAAAGCTCCCAAAATATCGATTGTGTAAATAAGATATAGAATCTACAAAATCCTGTCTTTATACATATCTTAGACTGTGAAACGTTTCCAAACTTTAACTCCTATGAGTTACCTAATTTTCCTTTGAATCCAACTATTAATGGTTTACTTAAGTTGGCTGAAAATTTAGCCTAAAATTAATTAGGAAAATTAACAAATAATTAGCAAAAGATTTCTACTTAAAGTGAGAAACGTTTTTAGACAGAAAGTTAGTCCAATTCAAATAACACAAGACAAATAGGAAGACCCAGATTAATAAGAATTAAGTCTTCTCATGTGAACATATCACATAACAAATTTTATCCAATAATGACAAGTAGTTCAAATTTAAATAAAATTTGTAGTATATTAGATGTTATCAAATACTAATATTATTTTTATTTTTATTTTTTTGGAAAAAAAAAATACGGGGGTTTATATATAAGTTTACTTACTGGGTCAAAGTCTTGCTAGAAGTTCATGGATTAAAGGATTGTTTAAGTAAGGTGCCAAAATTCTTAAGCTGTCAGGCTAATATGGCTGTCCTAGAGAAATTGAAGCTGACACTGTCCTGAGACCGGTTCCTAAATGAAAATTTAAAATCATTTACCTGGGCATGATTGTCATTTTTGCCCTTCATTTTTGGTCTCCCCTATACCTGAATGAATTGATTATCTTATAGCCCTTTTGTCTGACTCTTACAACCATTCTTTTTCTCTCGTGGCTTGTAAGCCACTAGCTTAACTGCTTCCTTATGGAGAAGATCAGCTACACTTTTTTTCTTTCCTCTAGACAAGTATTTTGATTGCTGCTTTCATACGTCATAATGTATTAATGTAGGTTTTTTTTATTTGAATGTTCTTGATCAGTTGACTTCTGCGCAACACAGTTATTATGATGTGAAGTTTCTGTAACTAAATTTACAGTAAAATAGTAACCTTACTTTTGCTTGCAATTAAAAACATAGTGCTTGCTGGGAAACATGGCAGCAATCGCAGTTAGAAAGAATAAATTGTATAAGATAATTGTAAATAGAAACTTGGAAAGCAATGTGACAGAAAATAGAAGATGAAAATAATTCTGAAATTCTTCTTGTGTTTACAGATGATAATACACAGTATTATAGAGGAGATTACAAGAGGAAAAAATAGAAAACTAAATCATCTCTAAATCTGGAAAGTATCCTAATCAAATCCCTCAATTCAAGGGATATGAAATCCCTCAATTAAAGGGATTTCAAGCTTATTCTTCTAAGCTATTTACAGCTCACCTTACAACTCATTTACACCTTGACAGTCCCCCTCAAGCTGAGGAATGGATGTCTTCCATTCCCAGCTTGGATATAAGATCATGGAAACTCGAACTGTTCAGCCCCTTTGTTAGGACATTCAGCTAATTGAAACTTTGACGGAACATAGGACATACATACTAACCCGTCATCTAATTTTTCTTTGATGAAATGTCTATCGATTTCAATATGTTTTGTCCTATCATGTTGTACAGCATTGTGAGCAATATTGATGGCTGATTTGTTGTCACTATGGAGCTTCATAGGACCTTCCAATTTGACTCCCAGATCATCTAGAATAATTTTCAGCCACAGTAGTTCACATAATCCTTGAGCAGCGGCCCTGAATTCGGATTTTGTAGATGATCTTGCCACCACATTTTGTTTCTTGCTCTTCCATGTTACTAGATTACCTCCAAGGAAAGTACAATACCCTGTAGTTGATCTTCTATCCACTAGGGAGCCTGCATAGTCGGCATCGGTGTAACCTTCTAGAGCAAGAGTATCGCTCTTTTTGAACAAAATCCCTTTTCCCAGATTCCCTTTCAAGTAATGTAGCACTCTGTAGGCAGCTTGAAGATGAGGTTCTCTTGGATCATGCTGATAAATTGATTGATTACACTTACTGAGTAAGCTATGTCTGGCCGTGTGTGAGCGAGGTATATGAGTCTGCCAACTAATTGCTGGTATATCCTCTTATCAACAACTGGTTCTTCTTAAGCTTCTCCCAACTTATGGTTTGGATCCATTGGAGTAGAGATTGGTTTACATCCAATCTTCCCTGTTTTTATCAATAAATCAGTCACGTACTTTTGCTTAGATATGAAGATCCTTTTTGTGAAATATGCCACCTCAATACCGAGGAAGTACTTCAGTTTCCCCAGCTCCTTTATCTCAGACTCTTTTTTTAGTCTCTACTTCAATTCATACTTCTCTCTATCATCATTTCTAGTTACAACGATGTTGTCCACATAGACTAAAAGAGCAGTAACTTCTCCTGCAGCTGAATGCTTAATAAAGAGTGTGTGATCACCTTGGCTTTGTTTATACCCAGCCTCCTTCATAACTTTTGAAAATCTTCCAAACCATGCTCTAGGAGATTGTTCTTAACCCATAAAGGGCCTTTTTTAGCTTGCACACCTTATTCCCTGTATTCCCTGCAAACCCCTGTGGGATGTTCATGTAGATTTCTTGATCTAAGTCACTATGGAGAAATAGATTTTTAACATCATATTGTAGTAGTTGCCAGTTAAAATGAGCAGCCAATGATAACAAAATTCTTACAGTATTCATTTTTGCAACAGGAGCAAAAGTCTCTTGATAATCAACCCCATAAGTCTGGGTGTACCCTTTGGCCACCAATCTTGCTTTATATCTCCCAAGAGATCCATCCGCCTTGTATTTCAATGTGAAAATCCACTTGCAATCAACAATGTTCTTCCCTTTTGGTTTATCGACAATCTTTCAAGTTTTATTCTTTTCTAATGCACTCATTTCCTCTCTCATTGCATCCCTCCATTCCCTTTTTGACAATGCCTCAGAAACAGTGTTAGGAATAATGATGGTGTTTAGATTCGCAATGAACTTTTTGTGGTTAGTGATAGGTGCACGACTTAAGGGAAACATAGTGAGCTAATGGATAGAGTGGTCGTTTAGTGCATTCTCTACTACCTTTTCTAGCAACAACTGGAAGATCAAGATCATTTGTTGGTTCATTAGATGTTTCAACAATTTGTGTGTGTAAAGGTGGGTCAGGTCTTACCATGATCTCATTCCCAGAGTCTGAGTTGGATTCTTGAACTTGTGTCAGTTCTGGAACAGTCTTTCTCCTTGAATAAACTTCAGAGAACTTTGGAGAATTGTGAGTGACACTAGCGGGACGTAACTTAGAATTAGGTGACATGGGTTCGGGGGCAGAATTATGTGACTCAGACGTGATTGGTAAAGAGGACTTAGGTTCAACAATACGAGCTGGACTATGGGGAAGGTCAAGTGTTTTAAGTGGTTCAAAGGACTCACAAGTGCTATCTTCCATCATTGAGGTCTCCCCCTGAAGAGAGGACTTGGAGAAAAAAGGTGTATTTTCAGCAAATGTAACATCAGCAGAGATATCAAAAAAGTTTTCTGGATAAAGGATTGTAACATTTGTATCCCATTTGGGTTGATGAGTAACCCAGGAAGACACATTTGATGGCTTGGGGATCTAGCTTGCCTCTATGTTGACTGTGGATATGTACAATGGCAATATAGCCAAATACCCGAGGTGTGAGACCATTTGAGATTCGGAAGTGAGGGTAGAAACTATTAAGAAGCTTCATGGGGTTTTTGTTGTCTAATGCACGTGAAGGAAAGTCTATTTATCATGTATGTGGCATTAAGAACGGCTTCCCTCCAATAGGACTTAGGAACATTCCCTTGAAAGAGTAAAGCTCGTGTAGTGTTGAGTAAATGCCCATTTTTCTTTCAGCTAACCCATTTTGCTGAGGTGTATTGACACATGACGACTCGTGTATAATGGCCTGTGATTGAAATATGATGACAGAATGTGGTTGAAGTAATCTCTAGCATTGTCTGTCCTAAAGCTTTTTATTTTAACCCCAAATTGGTTTTGAACCATTGGAGAGTGGAAATTAGGTATAACCATGCTAACATCAGATTTTTGTTTAAGGAGGAAGAGCCATGTAACCCTAGTGCAATCATCAATTAAGGATACAAACCAACGAGACCCAGAAACATTTGGTATAGTAGAAGGACCCCCCATATGTCACTATGTATCAATTGAAAAGGCTGAGAACTCCTTTTATTGTTAATAGGAAAAGATACACGAGTGTGTTTTGCCAATTCACAAATATCACAATGAAACTCACCAATATCTAATCCTTGGAACAACTGAGGAAACATGTCCTTTAAAACCCTAAAAGATGGATGACCTAGGCGTAGATGATACAGCCAAATGGCATCTTTATTTAAAGAACTGAGAAAAGATATAGATACATTATTTCTAATTTTTTGAGATGATTCAAGGTGGTAAAGACCGTTCCTTTCCTTAGCAAGTCCAATCTTCCTCCCCGTGTCTTGATTCTGAAAAACACAATAAGAAGGGGAAAAAATAGCATAACATTTAAAAGATCATGAGTAAGTCTTTTAATGGAGACAAGTTTGGCTGACAATTTTGGTACATGGAGGACATTTTCAAGGATAAAAGTAGGTGTGATATGTATGTCTCCAATTCCTGCAACAGTAGCTAAAGAGCCATTGGTTACTACAATTTTTCTACCACTCAGACATGGAGTATAGGTGTGGAAAAATTGAGATGTGGGGGTCATATGGTCTGTGGCACCGGAGTCTATTATCCAAGAGTTGTCATACAGTTTGTCTAAGGCATTCATGCAAAAAGGGAATAAAGATTTACCTGAAAGAGCCAAAGAACAAGTTGCTACTCCAAAAGGCTTCTCAAGAGACCCCAGTAGGCTTCTTAGCTTCTCAATTTCTTCATTGTTGAACACCCCCCCCCCCCCCCCCGTTACTGAATTTTCCTCAGGTTTGGACTGCTCTGCCATATGTGCTTGAGACCTCTGCTGCCCCCCACGGTTTCCCCATTCTCGGCTTGGTGGCTTACCATGCAACTTCCAACACTTTTCCTTTTGTGTGCCTCAGTTTCTTGCAATGGGTGCACCAGAGATTGTCCTTGTTCTCCTTCCACTGGTTTTCTCTACCCGTGTGTTTAGGTAGATCATTTTTTCCTTTCTCTTGATGATCTATTTTTGCTACTAAGGCTTACCCATCCATGGTTTGTGGTTCCAGCATAATACTCCTTCGACTTTCTTCTGCTCAAATCAAAGAAATTGTCTCTTCTAGAGACTCTGTGTCCTCCTTGCTAAGAATTTGAATCCTAACTTGATCAAATTCAGGATTCAATCCAGCCAAAAAATCATAAACCCGGTCTTTTTCAATGAATTTCTTCAAGATTTCAGCATCATCAGGACATTTCATCTCGAAAACTACATAATGATCAAGTTCTTGCCACAGATTTTGCAGCAACTTTGCATACTCCGTGACAGATTTATCTCCTTGCTTAGTGGCTGCAGTCTTGATCTTGATTTCGTACACTTGTGCAGTATTACGAGCTTTCTAGTACGTGCGGGTGTCGAATAAAGTCCCAAATCTCTTTTGTTGTTGTCAGAAACATACATGTATCACTATTTGTGGGAGCCATGGAATCCCATAGCCAGGACATTATCATAGAATCCTCCTCATCCCATGCTTTAAACGTCGGATCATTCTTTGCCGGTCCAGTTCCAAGAAGGTGGTCAAGCCTTCCTTTGCCCTTAAGGTATGTGCGGACCACTTGGGACCATTTGAGGTAGTTCTTTCCATTGAGCCTATAGGACACCCAGATATTCTGTAAATCTCCAGTTCTCTGGACAGAATTTAATTCTTCGGATGTTGTTTCGGATTTGGTACTAATGGTTGACATGGTAAAGGAATGAAATTCACAGTGATGAAGGCTGAAATATGCAGGAGGAAAAAAACAGAAAAGAAACACGAATGTGCAGCAATGAAGGCTGAAATATGCAAGAGAAAAAAACCAGAAAAGAAACACGAATATGCAGCAATGAAGGCTGCTCGAGAAAGAAGAATAAATCTCAGTTTGATAAAAATCCCTAAAGCTCTGATACCATGACAGAAAATAAAAGATGAAAATAATTCTGAAATTCTTCTTGTATTTACAGTTGATAATACACAGTATTATATAGGAGATTACAAGAGGAAAAAATAGGAAACTAAATCATCTCTAAATCTGGAAAGTATCCTAATCAAATCCCTCAATTCAAGGGATATGAAATCCCTCAATTCAAGGGATTTCAAGCTAATTCTCCTAAGCTATTTACAGCTCACCTTACAACTCATTTACACCTTGACACAATGAATTTTATATATGACTAAAATTGAGAGATTCTTACTTCGACTCTAAATGATAAGGAAAACTGAGGGCACGATATATCTCGAAGTCAACACCTTGAAACAGCAGCACTAAAGATGTGATATTTGTAGTTTCACTGGTAACGCTTTAAAGTGTTACTCCTCAAGGCTTATTTAATTGGCGATTGAAGGTCACACCTTATTACAACTCTGACTGATTGCAAGACTAGTTCTGACATGTGATTTAGATGAGGTAACAGGTCTTTAGTCATGCCTGTTGAGAGTTCAAAAATCATAATTCCTTTGATTGCAATTAGATCTCAAGTCTCAAACTTTCTATCATGTTTGTGTCTAATTAACACAAATACACTGGCCTCTGTTCAGGTGTTATATCATGTTATTGTTGTATACACACCTCCCTTAGATACTCATGTCAACAGAAAGTTTACTTGGGGGTCCTAATTTTTAGAAATGTGATACTGAAGAAATGTTATAGAATCAATACTTTGAAGTCGAAATAGTAGTAGAAATTAGAATAAAAGTTAACAGGGGAAGGCATCTGAATTTAGAAATTATAGAAGAGCCCTCTGTGATTTTGACAAATTTCTGGGAAAGTTAACCTTTTTTTTATTCAGACAAAAAACAAAAAAAAAAGGAATTCTCCATTGGTTCAAAAATAAAATGGAATATGAAAGATTTGAATTCCAATATACAATAGATATAGCATGAATAATAAAGGAATTACAAAAAGGAAGTTTACATTCTAGTGGGTTTATGCATTTGAGCCGAGTCTCTAAAAATTTGACAAAATGCATACAAATTTGAAGGGTATGATTCTCCAAAGCTTCCAGCTTAACTCATTGAATGTTTGGGAACATAAAGATGTGCCAGGAAGGGTGCTAAAATCAAAGGTTTTGGGATCTGGCAAACACGTTAAAAGCGTCAAGTGCACACCTTGTGGGCCATATGGTAGTGATCTCGGCAAAAGAAAGGAGTGTAGTAGCATAATGAATATATTTGAACATAGATCTATATATGATTGCATATGTTCATGTTAAGGGAGACGGATCCTTACCGTAACAGTCCATAACTAGTTGTTTCTAATGTCAGAGTAATGTCATTTACATAAATACTTATTGTTCTTGGGAACATTGTGGGTTAGCGTAGTCATGGCATGAGGAATATTGTCAGGAGAATCACTAGTGGAGTCTATTCGTGTTTCTTGTTTGTTTGAGAGGAAAAGGTAAGTGAGAAGAAGAATTGATTGTGAAAGCTGAGTGCCATTACTGTTGGGTTTCTTCTCATGGGAGAAAATTGTTTAATGCTTATTGTTGGAAACTTCAAATATAGGTGTAGAACTTCTTGTTTTTCTTCTCTATTGAATGATTGCCAGTAAGTATGACAAAATTGGTTGTATAGCTTCTTCTCTATTGAATGATTGTCGGTAAGTATAACCTGTTTCTGTCTACAGGGGAAGTGGGGGAAGTAAAAAAACTGTTGCAAGTAATTGTCATTGATCGACTTGTTTTGGTATGACTCGAAAGCAGTTGATGCATAAGGCTTCATATCCTTTCTAGATGAAAGGGAATCATCCTCTCTGGGTTGTTATCTAATGCTAGACAAAATAAGTGCCACGACATTGACCATATAATTATTCCTTGTTCAATTTAAGTGCATAATGAGTTAAACTAGGACATATCAAGAAAAATTTTCAGCGTGATTATGTTTATAGGGCCTTACTCCACTTTGCACTCACTATCCCAAATTTGTGATCGATTTTCACTTTGCACCATTTACTTATTTTTGGGTCATATTGCACCCCAAACTTTCAGATTTATCCCACTTCAGTTAAATTTTTTACACTGTAACTAGAATTGACAGATGTTTGGTACGTGCATACCACACACTTTTTTCACGGGTGTATTGCACCAGCAGAAGTACTCATGACCATTCCCACTTTGGACCCCGTACCTTATGATCAATTCTCACCTTGCACCCTAAATCAATATTTTGGGCACATTGCACTTCTACCTCTTAGATCCTTCCCACTATGGTCCAATTTTTAGTAGTGCTAAGAAATTTGACGAATTTTCTGTTTTAGGTGCCTAGTGTGTACGGTTGGAACATCCGTTAACTTGGTAAGGGTGTTAAAAATTTGACTGAAATGGAATAAATTTGAGAGTTTAGGCTGCAATATGTCCAAAAAATAAGTACGTGGTGCAAAATGAGAATCGGGTACAAAGTTCAGGGATGCAAAGTTGAGGTAAGTAAGCCCTATGTTTCTATTTTATAGAGGGAACCTGGTGATTATGTTTGGATTATAACTCTACAGTTTCATTAAGCATGGCTAACTGCACTTGGGTCCATTTGGAATTAGTACATGTTTCTTTATCGGTTTACGATGTTAAAAGTCCTGGTTAATCTATCTGTTCTCCCTTTTAACCTGAATCCACTGATGACCATTTGCCCGTTCTTCTGACTTCTTGTACCATTCTTTTCTGCACTGGTGGGTTTAAGTTCGTATGCTTCCCGCTGTCATATGGAGATGAACTAATCTTCTTTTCTTTCCCTCTATGCAAATATAAGTTTAGCTGCTCACATGTTTACTACTGTTGTTTTTCTCTCTTAATGATCTTGATCAGTTAAAGTTGTACCAGTTATCAATACAAGAAATTTCTGTAGTATAATTTACAAACAGATACCAGTTATCAATGCTAGAAATTTCTGTACTACTGTTTAACAAGTTGACCCATTTGCATGCAATTTCATAGTGTAGCTATTGCTGTGACTATTTGTCTATAAATCGTGATTAAGAGATTATTTTATAATCAGGTCTTAGAACCCTTGCGGGCAATAATGACTGGTTCACCTTTGGAAGAAGCTCGTCACCTTGCCCAACGTTATAGCCGAATGAGACAAGAAGCTGAGACCCAGGTATTACAGAGCTGTGTATAACTTTTTGTCAAATTATGCATAATATATCAGTTTCTTGCTCTAGAATATGGGTATTTTAAGTTTGAATGGCTTCAAAGCAAACAGGCAGTAGAGGTTTCTAGAAGACAAGCACGAGTAAGGGAAGCTCCAATTCCCGAAAACGTCGCAAAGCTTCATGCATCTGAAGCTAAAATGCAGGAGGTCAGAGCAAACATGGCTGTACTAGGCAAAGAAGCAGCTGCAGCATTGAGTTCTGTAGAATCTCAGCAACAGAGGCTAACATTTCAGAGGCTTGTGGCAATGGTATGATTGATCTGTTACCATAAGAAGGGGATAAACTTGCAGTTTCTTTGGTGTTTACTTTTGCGGTTTTCTTCAAAGGTTGAAGGAGAAAGGACATATTACGAGAGAATAGCTGCTATTCTTAGTCAGATTGAAGCTGAGGTCAGTAATGCACTTCTTCCCAGATTAAAGAATCTTTACCAAGCAACATAATTTTGAATTTTCAGTTGATATAATTGTTATGACAACAGTTGGTATCAGAGAAGCAACGGAAAGAGGCGGCTCCTCCTGTAATTCCACCCAATCATGGACCTGAGAAAACTAAATACTTTTTGGCTGAGGTATCTACTAAATCTTACAGTCAATAAACCAGTCATATCACATTTGTCTGCCAAAATTCTTTAGTAAAGCAGGATTTGCTTTCTTGTCCCTGTCTTCTGCAGGCAAGGCAAGCTTTTGATGCTGAGACAGAGAAGGAACTGACCCTGGCAGTGGGGGATTACGTTGTTGTTCGAAAGGTTGCTTCACTTCTCAAGTCACATTTTGGTTGTAAAGGCTGTTCCCCTAAAATTTTTTAAAAATATTACATATTATGTCTATAAAATCATTTTTAATATAGAAGCCCCCCCCCCCAAAATAAATAAATAAATAAATCAATCAATCAATCTTCTGTATCGATATAGGTCCTGGGGTTCATGGCAGGTACTTTCATTTGTATGGTTTTCATAATTGCTTTTATATCACTTAGTTTTAACTGTTCAAGTTACTGAGCATAAAAAATGGAGAATGATATGGACAACAAATTTGTAATGGATGTCCCAAAATACCCTGCTATGAGTTTTTTAAGTATAAACTATTTTTCTCACCCTTCACTCCTTTCCACCACCACATTCTGTTTTCTCTAGTCAGTTGAGCAAGTGTGTTCTCCATCCCTCTCTTTCCTCCTAAAGCCCTCCTCTGTATCCAACCTCCCAAACTGTTTCTGTATCTAACCCGCCACCACTCGCCAATGATAACCTCCAACACCTAATAACTCAGACCCCTCTTAAACCCACCCCATCAAGATTCAATCAAGACCCGCTCATATCCTCACTGTAAACCAAAATCAAATTGTGAGCAACACAAAACTCCTCATCCCAGTGCCTCCTCTCGTGTCTAACAATTTTATTATTACTACTCTATATAAAGCATCAGCAGAACTCTTTGGCATAATACTTTGTATACTGAAAATACCATTACTGAATTGTAACAATTTAATAATTTCCTAATTTTATGACATATCCACTTTACCTACTAGTTTCTTTTCAGTTTCTGATTTGTAATACTCATTTTATGAATATAAGATATTTTAGTCCAAACATTTATGTTTATTGTATGCATTGAATACCATGTTTCTAAATTTCACACACGTAGATGTGCAATTTATCCCTAGTTGAGGATTCTTTCAAGCCACCTATTCCCTTCTTCTACCTCCTCCCAGAATAAAGGTTACGAAGGAATAAAATGACTTGGTTTCAAATCCGAGTGTAAGTGGGTTAGTGTATTTAATGGTCATCTTCCAGATATATAGATGGATATGGCACTAGATTGAGGATCTTGTCTAGAAGCGCGAGTAGAAGGAAAAAGGGGAATTTGGGACTGTTTCGCAGCTGTGAACAGTAACCAAGGGGGAAAATCACAGAAAAGAAGAGAATCCACAGATTCTTGAGGAAGAAGAACAAAATAACAAAAACAAATAATTAAAACTTTTCAACTCATCATTCTCTCTCTAAAATAACATAGTAACAAGATATTTGTAAAGCTGTAAATCTACCCTAAAAACAGAATCCTATTGTGATTGGGATTCCTAATTCCTATCCTAACTTAACTAAATACTTCCTAAATCAACTAGACTAATTATGAACCTAATACAAATAGAATACTACTTACGAATAAAAAAACAAAATTGCTGAAATTTCCAGCACTAAAGAAAGACTGAAATACCCCTAGATCCTAAAATTCACAATAAGACAACTCCTAAGACATCTAACACTTTTTCCAGCTTCAAAACAGTTTTTGATGTTCATTGGATTCCTCAGTGTAACGGAAGCTTGAGAGCAGTCATAAAAATCCGTAATCTTAAAAGCTTCTTTGTTGGCTGCATCAATAGATCCATCTGATTTGATTGTGTCTAGTTGTGTTATTAGTATACTTGCATATCTATCCTTGCTTTAATGTTGATGTGGATGGGGTTGACAGAAGAGGGGAAGATTGCAGAGGCTGTAAGAGAGGCTGCAAAAAGAGAAAGGAGGGGGGGGGAAGTAGGAAGGTTGGAGCTGGGGCTGCACAGGGTGAAAAGGGTTGGACGTTGCATGGGGGGCTGGTGGGGCTAGGAGACTAGGGTTGATTGGAGTGGGCAGAGGAGGGACAGTAGTTGGATTTTAGCTGGTGGTGTTCTCTTCTTTTGTCTCTTCTCTTTTTTGAAATTTTGGTTTGAGTGAAATATGATGATTGCTATAGGCATTTCGCACATCTAAGACAGGTCATTGGTATAATTATGAAAACCATAGGGGTAGTGACTGTAAGTGTCACAGACCCATAGTAGTTCTTATGGAACTATCCATAGAAAAAGGAGAACAAAGAAAGAATTTGATAAAAGATAGTTATTGAGTTGAATCTTGAGCAAAAACTAACTTTGACTTTTCAAGTTGGATTAAAACAATGGGGAGATATCCTGAAAAGTTATGTGATTGAGGATTGAATATGTATTAACTTTTTCTAAGGTATTTAAGGACCTTGATGACCCATATGAACCTTCTTGAGGGGGATTGACTTGTAATTTTGTCCAGAAAGTTACTATACCTAAGTGCTTCAATTATTGTTTATTGTCCTATGGTTTTAGAGAGATTAGTTCAATTTTGCGCATATCTTTCTCAATCATGCTGAGGTAAGCTATAAGCCTGCAGATGAAGGTGAAGAAGATTAAGATTGATTCTTTGTTGTCTGAAATCAGAACCAATCACATGGAAAACCAAAATTAGATGTAGTGAGAGCATATCCCAGAAGACCACCATATATCGTTTTGATTAGGCTAAGATTCTGCTTCCAATGGTAACTGAGCAGAAAAACAAAGCACTCTCTGCTTCTAAAGAATACAGAAGCACTACACAAATAGCTTATGTTCTCTCAGTAAGGCACTCTGGGGAAGGGGTTGAAGTCATGTAACAAGTTGATGTAGGTGTAAACCTATGCACATTGTACAATGATTGTATAATTAGAAAAAGTCTCAAGCTAAACTAAATTGATAGCATGCTTTATTTACACTAAGAATAATTTCCAAGAGATCAAGCTGAAGAATAATTTCCAATGATCAAGCTTCTAACAAATACAACTTGATAAATACTGTGTCCTTAGATGTGTAAACAGACAGGTACTTGGGGAGAGGGATATGGCAGAAGGGGGCAGGCAACACTCTTTAAAAGGACCCATAGCATATTGGGTATTAAGGGTAATGGTTTATATACATTACCTTTGTCCCAGTATACATGCTTCCATATATGTAGGGTTTCAAGCAAGGATAAGATATTAAAATGCTTTGTGAACAGAACTTTTGTTTGTTCTTCTTTTAGCTGACTGATATTGCACTTTTATGAAATTGAGCATTAACATTCACACAAAAAATTGAACTGGTTTACTCGGATAGTGGTTTTAAAGGTTCGTGATTTGTCCAGGTTAGCCCATCGGGCTGGTCAGAGGGAGAATGCAGAGGTAAAGCAGGTTGGTTTCCATCTGCATATGTGGAGACACGTCAACGAATTCCAACGGATACTGGGGCAGCTGGAGTTTTCTGAAGTGATACGCTAGTGTTTGGCTGGAAAATGGAATTCCCTTCTTGGTTTGAACAGCAATTAGTCCATCTATATTTAAGACAGTTCTACACAGATCCCATGTGATTGTTTATTCCAAGTTTTTTCTACTATTTCGATGAGACTAGCAGCTTAGCAGAATTTATATGTACTCAAAAGCATGTATTCTTCGAGTTTCTATTGTTTCTGGTGTTATATATATAATGTGCAATGTTTTCTCCTTTGCATGATAAAATGGTCTGTAGGAATTTCCTACTATTCTCTTTTTCACATTACGTTGGTCTATTTCTTAAATATAAGAGAGTACAGATATCTGTTATATTGCCTATCCCGCTTTGTTTTTTGAAGTGTTGCAACACTTGCTTTGTAGACTACACATGCATCTATAACCTCTATATGTATATATTCATGTGCATGAACTTTAGTTTTGCCTATGTTGTAGGAAAAATTTCTTATTGATGATGGTACGATCAAGGAGCTTTTGAAGTCTTCGAAGTTGGAGATATCTTTGGCAATGAAAATTTTTGCTGCTGTAATTGATTTAGTAAGAATGGTAAATCTGAAAACATGCATGGTTGTAGGTAGGATGATTAATGTTTGTTATAGGTGTACACAACTCTCCTAGCCAAAATAAAAAAGGTGCACACAACTCAAGTTAGTCAAAATTGGATTGAAAATCTAAGGTAAAGCTTTAAAATCCAATACTCTACCCAAAATACCAGAGAAAGGATGGTTTTTATGGTGGCCTTGTAGTAGTATCATGGCCGCTAACAAGCCATCATTCCAAAGAGTGCAGGGGTTATTGGGTCCGGATAATTTAGTTAAACTGAACCAAATATTTTAATTTAATATTTTAACGAAGAAATTTCTTTGAATTATTTTTTCAGTAGTTTAGAGACTGTGTTAAAGATTTGTCGTACTTATAGTGTGGCATATTTGATTATTTCGTCTGAGCTTGAACAAGTCTTTATTGAGAGTGTGTGAACTCGAGTACTTTGATTTGTTTTTTTATTTTTTATTTTATCTAAACATTTTATACTTACCTAGAAAAATAAATGAGTTAATTAGTAACAAATTTATTCAAGTTTGGTTAATATTAACAAACTAATCTGTTTTTTGTGAGTTCTTTTCGTAGCCTTGAAAATGAAGTTCCCCAATAAAGTTATTTAATAGCAAGATCCAATGGATATGCGTCAACAACTTCAACTTAAATCTATTATGGGTTTATTAAATACTATTTTTGTTAGAACAAAATGTGATGGAAAATAATAAAACATACCAGACACATTCTACTCAGAATGAGTGACTTGAAGACTTGCACTTCGTTTCATATTCCTTTCATATGGTACTATGCCACATGGAATGATCTCTTTTAACATAAACACACCAAGAAAAAAGCTCAGACACCCACTGTGCCAAAAAGGGTTTTTACTTGATAAATATTAAGCTTGTCCACGCTTATGATTATGTGCAATGGACTTGTTCCACTTTGTGCCCTTTATGGTTTTATTATATTTTTACTTTTCACCCTCAACTTTTATTTAAGAAGTACTTTTGCACCCTAGAGTTGTCAAAATATTCTGTAACACTTGAACCCCGAACATTGTTAATGACAGTGGACAAAAACATAATCACCAAGTCTGTTGGAATCTTTAAGGACAACCATTAACAAGGAAGGGTTGCCTACTGTATAGGTACATACTGTACTTTTACTTTGATTAGTAGTGTGTGAGGTGTTGATAATTTAAGATAATTTCAGAATTTTAGGGTGCAAGATTCTTCTTCAAAATAAATTTCAAGGTGCAATGTGATAACAATTAGTAGCTTTAGTTTATGAAGTATTCAAAATAAAAATTGATTGAAAAATGAGAATCAGAAGAAGCACTAGAGGTGCAAACTGCAAAGTGGAATTAGTGCAAAGTCCTAATACTTCTTGTCACAAAACCTTGCCGAAAATGTGCAACGGAACACAGCACACGCATTTGTAATGGCCTAGCACACTAAGCTAGTCAGCCAAACTCGTTTAGGATCTCACACAAGCAATAGGCAACAATGAAAACGAAAGAAAACGAAGCACACAAGCAATTATAGCCCAAAACGGCAAACCTTTGTATCACTTTCGCACAAAGCATACAACAGGAAATTTTCACAAGCACCTGGTGTGCAGCACAAAGCCAATGTCTCTCTAACGTTCTGCCTTGGTTGCTGACTACCGGGTAGTTATAAGGGGCATAGGGGACAGTTGACAAGGCCCGACCGTTGGCCACAATTAGCACAAAAAGATGGCTTGGGCTCGGGTAGTGGGTCGTTGTGGCAGCTTAGCTGTCCACCCAATCAGCTCCCACGTTTTGGGGCTGCCTGGTAACCGCTCGGGTAACCACCTGGGGCTGATCAGCTGATTTCCAGCCTCAAGCACCTGGTCCACACCTTGCACGGACCTTCCCAAAATGCCAACGTAGCCAACCGAAGCCAATGAACTCAAAATGCCATGCTCAGCCAACAAATGGTCCATGCACGTGCCACTCGTGCAACACTGCCAACGTTTCCCTGCTCATTCGTGCCCGTGGGCTGCCCAAAGCCAATGTTTGCCAACATCCATTCTGAAGCCAACACGACCATGCCTAGCACTCATAGGACATAGGAGAAGGTTCCTAAGAATGCCCACGGGTTGCTCAGCCCACCTGGTGGCCTAGCTCACCGGCCACCTAGGAAGTGGAGTGAGCATACCTTCCTTATATAAAGCTTGGAAAAAAAATCCCAAGTGACAGCAGTTGACACCAATTTATTGAAAATCAGGAGAGTTCATTCGGGCCACTCAAGACCCCATCAAAGCTGGTCCAAATGATGCCAAAACTTCCCTAAGAACTTCCAAAACACCAAGGCGTATCCTCTTCAATTCTCAGTTTGAAACCACAATTTGTCCCGATGTTTGGGGATAATAGGCTAAAGCAACTTTATTTTTCAAACCATACTTTGTCATCAAGGTCTTAAAATGTGAATTTTTGAAGTGAGAGCCCCCATCACTAATGATAGCCCGAGGCACTCCAAACCGAGAGAAGATATTATTTCTAAGGTGCCCACTTTGGCTTCATTGGTTGGGGTGGCGATTGCTTCAACCCACTTTGACACATAGTCCACCGCAACGAAAATGTACTTGTTGGAAAATGAAACCGGGAACGGTCCCATGAAATCAATTCCCCATGCATCAAATACCTCCAACTCAACAATGCCATGAAGGGGCATTTCATTTTTCCTTGAAATATTTCCCACCATTTGACATTCATCACACTTGAGCACAAATTTTCATGTGTCTGATGGCAAGGTGGGTGGGAATCCTTGAACATAGTTGGCCAATACAAACCATTTCGAAGAACCTTGAAAGCCGTTCGTCGAGCTCCATGGTGTCCACCAACCGGAGATGAATGACAATGTCTCAACACATCGGTAATTTCACATTCCGGGACACATCTCCTAAGGACTTGATCATTGCACCTTTGGAACAAATATGGCTCTTCCCAAAAGTAATGTTTAAGCTCCGCGAAGAATTTCCTTTTCTCATTGACATTTAACATCTTTGGTACTATCCTTGCTACAAGATAATTCACAATGTCCGCATACCATGGACTCACTTCCTTCACCTCAAATAATTTCTCAATTGATGGTTCTTCATTGATGGCTCTTTCTTAATGATTGATAAGGTTAGATGCTTCAATCCTTGATAAATGATCGGCTACCATGTTTTCCACACCCTTCTTGTCCATTACCTCCCAATCAAACTCCTGCAACATAAGTATCCATCTCAATAAACGTGGCTTGGAATCTTGTTTAGACTAAATAAATACTTTAATGCGGAGTGATCGGTATGAACAATTACCTTAGATCCAATCAAGTATGATCTAAACTTATCAAATGCAAAAACTATAGCAAGTAGTTCCTTCTCCGTTGTAGAATAATTAAGTTGTGCATCATTTAAGTTCCTACTTGCATAGTAAATGACATGCAACATTTTATTCACCTTTTGACATAAAACGGCACCTATCGCATAGTCACTAACATCACACATAAACTCAAATGGAAGAGACTAATTTGGTGCTATGATGACCAGTGTAATTACAAGAGCAAGTTTTAACTCATTGAATGCTTTCAAACAAGAATCATCAAAATGAAAAGGACAATATTTTTGAAGTAATAAGTACAAAGGTCTAGCGATATGTGAAAAATTCTTAATGAATCTTCTATAAAAGCCCACAGACCTAAGAAACTTCTTACTCCCTTAACATTAATTGGAGGAGGCAACTTTTCAATCACCTCCACCTTTGCCCTATCAACTTCTAATTCTTCCCCTTTGATGAAATTTTGTGACCCAAAACAATTCCTTTCGTCACTATGAAATGACACTTTTCCCAATTGAGAACCAAATTAATTTCTACACACCTTTTCAACACATAGGACAAATTTGCAAGACAATTATCAAATGAGACACCAAATACACTAAAATCATCCATGAAGATCTCTATACTCTTTTCAACCATGTCATGAAAAATGAAAAACATACAACGTTGAAATGTTCTTGGTGCATTGCAAAGCCCAAAGAGCATTCTCCTATATGCAAAGGTACCAAATAGGCATGTAAAAGTTGTTTTGTCGTAGTCTTCCGGACAAATGAAAATTTGGAGATAACTGGAATAACCATCAAGGAAACAATAATATGCAAAATCGGCTAACCTCTCAAGCATTTGATCAATAAAAGGTAAAGGAAAATGATCCTTTTGGGTGACTTCATTCAACTTTCGAAAATCAATGCACATTCCCCATCTCGTAACCAATTTAGAGGGGATGAACTTATATCATTAGTTTCATTTATGATTATGGAATACCACCCTTCTTTGGAACGACTTGAGTGAGACTAACCCCTCACTTTCGTTAATAGGGTAAATAAAACCGCCTTTCAAAAGTTTGAGAACCTCATTCCTCACAACCTCTTTTAAAGTAGGATTCAATCTCCTTTGAGGTTGCATTATTGGTTTATTTCCATCATTCAACAAGATTTTATAAATGCATATGGAAGGGCTAATTCCCTTAATGTCATCAATGGACCAAGCAACGGCATCTTTATGCATTTTCAGCACCACAATCAATATTTCAAGTTGTTCACTTGTCAAAGATGCATTCACAATCACCGGTTATGTCTCATTTTTACCAAGATATGCATACATTAAGTGAGTGGGAAGAGGTTTAAACTCCAACTTGGGAGGTTCGTTGATCGGAGACCCCCCTTTACTTTTTTCTTGATTCTCCTCATCTTCCTTTTGCAATAAAGACTCATCCTCCACATGATTCACATTCCTCATATTCCTTCTTCATTATCTTGACTTAGAGCACTTGACTCTAAGACCTCTTCCTCCATTGAGAAATTCTCCATTGCATTCCTACAACAATCATCAATTAAATCATCTACCATATTTAAATTCATGACATCTTCAAAAATTGAAGGAAGCTTTAATGAACTAAAAACATTAAATGTAACAATTTCATCATTTATCCAGAATTCCAACTTCCTTTCTTGAACATCAATAAGTGCACGACCGGTAGCAAGTAAAGGTCTCCCAAGAATGATTGGCATCTCTTCATCCTCTTCTATTTCAAGCACAGTGAAATCAGCCGGAAGTTAGAGTTTATCAATCTTCACAATCACATCTTCAATGATCCCCTTTGGGAACTTTATGCTCCGGTCCGCAAGTTGCAATGAGACATTTGTTGGCTTCAATTGTCCTCCATTTAACTTTTTGAATACCGCAAAAGGCATGAGATTTATTAAATCTCCCAAATCACAAATGCTCTTCCAAATTGTACTCAACCCCTCAATCTCACAAGGTATAGAAAATGATCCGTGGTCCTTGAGCTGTGGTGGTAACCTTTTTGTAAGGAGTGCACTACAATTCTCCGTTAAACATAAGATTTCATCCCCATGCAATTTCCTTTTTGAATTGAGGACTTGTTTTATGAATTTAGCATAGGCGGACATGTTCTCAAGTGCCTTCATGAATGGAATATTGATTTCAAGCTTTTTGAAAATCTCAAGAAACTTTTTGAACTTTTTTGTCTTTTCTTCGTCCCTTAGCCTTTGAGGAAAGGGCACATTAACGTGCTTCGACTCATGATGCTTTGGATCCTTGCCTTCATTGCCTTGCAAAGTGGGCATAGTAGACTCATTCATCATTTTGTCTTGCCCATGTAAAGATTCCCCTTTTTCTTTCTCTTCATTCTCAACTCCTTTTTCTTCCATTTTTCAACAAATTTTTTCCAACCATTTCTTCCAACTCTTTACCACTTTTAAGGGTGATGGCCTTGCATTGTTCCTTGGGGGTTTGGAATGGTATCACTTGGAAGTACCCCCAAAGGTCTCTCATTATTCAACCTTGCAAATTGCCCCGATTGAATCTCCAAATTTCTTATCGATGCCTTCAAATTCTCGTAATCCCTCTTGCGTTCTTTATTTTTCCTATCCAACTCTCTTCTCAAATACTCAGCTTCTCTTTCCCAATCATCTTTATCCACATTCTCTCTTGGAGCATATTGATCATAATACATGGGTTGGGAAGAATTTGCATATTAGAAAGAAGGCCTTTGTTGTTGGCTTTGAAATGAAGGGTTAGGAAAAGATTGATATGAGTTGGGTTGGAAAATTTCGTTGATGTGGCGGTTGATAAGTTCTAGGTGAAGAACTTGAAGCTTGATTGTGATGAAGATTTTGAGGTGGGAGATTTGGTTGATAAGGAGGATTGGATTGATTGTTGTTGTTTCTCTATGAAAAATTAGGATGATTCCTCCAAGAGGGGTTATATGTGTTTCCATAAGTTCCGGACTGGGTTCCTTGGAAATGAAGGTTGATTAGACACATAATTGAGTTGCTCATTAGACCCATACGACATCTCACATTGTCCATTTGCATGACCGCCTCCACCAAAATCACATACCATGCTTGGTTGGGTTGGAGAAGAAGACATGTCATTTACACTACTTGGTTTCCCCAAGTTCTCCAACACCTTTGCAAAGTTATTCATCATACTCATGAACATGTGCCAACAGAGCATCTTGCATGTTTAAATTCAACACTTCACTATTGGCATTGACTTGATTAGCTTGGTGTTGCGTCATCGGTAAGGTCATCGGTCTATAATAATAGTGATTGTATGCATCCTATTAAGCAACTCTTGAGTTTCTTCCTCAGTCTTGTATGAGATGGACCCATCGGCGGAAGCATCCACTATGGATTTGGTCTCTTGAGTCAAACCATTATAGAAAGTTTGGATTTGAAGCCACAAAGGAATCGTGTGATGAGGATATTTCCTTAGCAACTCCTTGAACCAAGAGATAGTTCCCAAGCTTCTCCCAAGCTTTCACCAACGTCTTGCTTAAAGGAGGTGATTTCATTCCTCAATTTGCTAGTTCTTGCGGGTGGAAAATGCTTTGCCAAGAACTCTTGAACAAGTTGATTCCAAGTAGTAAATGTTCCTTGGGCGTGGGATTGTAACCATGACTTTGCCCTATCCCGACGAGAGAACAGAAACACTCTCATTCGCACACAATCCGAATGTACTCTATTAAACTTGAACTTGTCCAAAACTTCTTCAAAATTCATAAGGTATGTATAGGGATCTTCATTGGGACTACCCACCAACATGGCACGAGTTTGGAGCATTTGGATTAAGGCAGGCTTAATTTCGAAGCTGTTAGCTTGCACGGGCATCCGTGCAATACTCAAGTTTGCTCCATCAAAATTCGGCAAGGCATATTTCCTTAATGGCCTTCCATTCTCATTCATGCCATTTCTATTCCCATAACCACCACCTATCCCATTATTTCCAACAACCTCTTCTTTAAATGTTGCTTCGTTTTCCATGCTCAAATTTCTTTGATGAGCATTAGCATTTGCCATTTCAATCATTTCTTATTCTTGTTGTACTCTACTAAACCTCCGGATTTCCCTTAGGTCTCTTTCCCTTTCCTTGTCTAAGCAAATGAATGGTCCTTAATCACCTCGTACCATGCATTACAACACAACCAAGGCAAATGGTCAATTGAAATTTCAAGTCAATTCCACAAGATATCCAACAAAACTAAAAATACACAAAATTAACAACTAAATTAAACTAAAGTGCTTAATCTACACGACCCGTATAGCACTTGATATTGCCAAAAACCAAGGACAAACCCCGACAACGGTGCCAAAAACTTGTCTAGTCCTTAGGTACAGATCAATTTAAAGCAAAAAAAGTAATAAGAAACCTCACAAAATCACTACATTCTACCTCACTTCCACAAGTATATGGAGTTGGTAATAATATAGGATGAGTGGGTATCGTTCCCAAAAGGATTGTTGGAAGGCAATTACAACAAGTTTTACGGGTAATTGTATAGTTAAACAAGATCAAACAATGGATGATAAAATTACTCTACTCAAAATCATAATTCAATGCAAGTAATTAAAACCTAATTTTAAGATAGATTATCTACTAAAGCAAACAAGTGAACTAAATAATTACGAAATTGAGAAGCTACTTAATCTATTCTAGTAAAAACAAGTAAAGAAAGCACTTAATTCTAATCTAAACTAATTAAAAAAGAACTAAAATTAAAGAGCAAGTAAATTAATCCAATAAAAACACTATAAAAAGACATTTCAAAGCTAGAAATTACCAATTCTAAACTAGAAGTTGAAAGAGTTAAACTTAAAATCAAAATATTTTTGGATTTTTGGTAAAAATAAAGAAAGCCCACTAAAAATTATCTAGAACTTAATGCAAGAAATGGAGAATTCTTAACTAAAAAGCAAGAATTTAACAAAAACCCTAATTTTTCTAAGAACCCTAATTTGCAAGCAAAGAGATTTTTACTCCAATTTAAACTAGAAAGCAAGTAAAAATTATATCTACTTGAAGCTAAAGATTAACCCACTACAACTATATAATCAAAATTTAAACTTGCTAAGAAATGAAAAGTAGATCTAAGAGATAATTAAAGAGAAATTTCTATTAAAGAAGAAGCTTGAGGTTCAAGATATCCTAAACTATTCTACCACTTACTAACTATCTAATTCTGATCCCCCTTCTAATTCTCCATTACCAATTTCTAAAAGTGGCTTGAATAGTACAAGGCAAAATTAGAAACTGGTTCTTGGACTATTACAAATTTGCCCTATTACTTAACTATCAGAGAGTCGTGATCACGATCTCGATTTTCTAATATTTTATGTAATTTTCTGAGTCCAGATCGCGATATGGAGAATTCGATCACTATCTGGACTCTCTTCCCAGCAACCCCTCTTTTATTTGATAATTGCACTTTGGTCCCTCGAGCTTGTTTAATCCAGCTTCCAACTTCTAAATTTGACCTGCATAAAATTAATCATAATTAAGCAATTAAGTAAGCTAAATTTTTAATAAAAACATAACATATTTAACAAGAACAAAAATATAAATGCATATGAAAGAAATTAACTTAAATCTACAATTAATTACTCAAAATTCGGGATTTATACTATCAAAATGCTACAATTTAGAGTAGAATAACTCTAGTATACTAGAGTTATCAACCACCTACACATATTAAAAACACAAGTTTAGAAGACTAATTTCAATTATTTCTTAGCACAATTTATTGAAATTAAAAGCAAACTTTTTAAAACCAAATCTAACCCTAAACAAACCAAATCATATCAAAATAAAACCAAACACAAAATAACACCAAAAATAAGTAAATTAAGGAATGTAAAGCTTAGGTTGCCTCCCAAGAAGCACTCTTTTATAGTCACTAGCTTGACTATGGCAATGGTGATCATTTTTTAACAAAGTGGACTGTTTCCTGTCTCTCATTGATGACTCCTCCCAAGTAAAGTTTGAGTCGATGACATCATTGACTTTAAAATTGTCTTCTTTTCCTTTAATCTCCACCGCACCACGAGGAAAAAGTTGAACTACTTCAAATGGTCCATTCCATTTCGATTTGAGTTTCTCGAGAAATAGTTTGAGTCTTGAGTTGTAGAGCAATACCAAGTTGCCGGTCTTCAATTCCTTTCTCAAAATGAACTTATCATGCCATGCATTGGTCTTTTCCTTGTAGATTAAAGAATTCTTATATGCTTCCCTTCGAAATTCATTTAACTCATTCAAATAAAAAAGTCTCTTTTCACATGTCTCCTTCATATCAAAATTCAAACTCTTGATTGCCCAATATGCCTGGTGCTCGAGTTCCACTAGCAAATGACATGCTTTGCCAAAAATAATGCGGTAGGGAGACATGCCAATTAGAATTTTGAATGCCGTTCGATAAGCCTAAAGAGCGTCATCTAATTTGACTGCCCAATCCTTTCTTGCATGTTCACTATTTCTCCAAAATTCTCTTTAATTCACTATATTAGGGGCTCGACACCTCAACTTGACCCAAAGTTTGAGGGTGATGGACTAGAGCAATTTTGTACTTTATCCTATACATCAACATCACGGCTTCAAATTGAGAATTTTTGAAGTGTACTCCCCATCGCTAATAATAGTTCTAGGCACTCCAAACCAAGAAAAGATGTTCTTTTTAAGGAATTTTTGTCACCACTCTTGCATCATTGGTTGGGATGGCTATTACTTCCACCCACTTTTATACGTAATCCATCGCGACCACAATGAAGTTGTTAGAGTATGATGTTGGAAAGGGTCCCATAAAATTGATGTCCCATGCATCAAATACCTCTAACTCAAAAATACCATGGAAGGGCATCTATTGCCTCCCTGAGTTATTGCCTACCCTTTGACATTCATCACATTCAAGCACAAATTTCCTAGATTCCTTGAAAAGAGTTAGCCAATACAACCCACATTGAAGGACTTTAAAAACCATTGATTGTGCCCTATGATGACCTCCTTCAGGAGATGAACCATGACAATGTTTTCAAAATGTCATTCACTTCTTATTCCAGAACACACCTCCTCAAGACTTGATCATTGCATCTTCAAAAAAGATAAGGTTCTTGCTAGAAATAGTACATAATTTTTGCAAAGAACTCCCTCATTGATGTTAAGCATGGTTAGTACTACTCTTACAACTAAATAATTCACAATGTCCGCATACCAAGAACTTGCCTCTGTCATTTCAAGCAACTGCTCAATTGATGATTCGTCAACAATGACCTTTCTTTCTTGATTCACAAGCCTAGATGCTTCAATCCTTAATAAATGGTTCGTTATCACATTTTCAACATCATTTCTGTCCATTACTTCCCAGTCAAACTCCTACAAAATAAGTATTCATCTCAATAAGCTTGATATGATAGCTTGTTTAGAGAATAAGTACTTTAATGCAGAGTGATCGATGTGCACAATTGTCTTGGAACTAATGAGATAAGATCTAAACTTGTCTAATGTAAAAACTATAGCAAGAAATGCACTAAGTCCTTTTCCATAGTAGAATAATTAATTTGTACCTCATTCATGGTCTTCCTTGCATAATAAATGACATACAATATTTCATCTACTTTTTGACATAAAACGGCACAAATTGCATAGTCACTCGTATCACACAGAAGTTCAAGTGGAAGAGAGCACTTAGGTGCCACAATGATTGGTGCATTTATAAGGACATGTTTCAACTCATTGAATGCATGCAAACAATAATCATCAAAGTTAAAAACACAATCTTTTGGAAGTAAAGAGCATAAAGGTCTAACTATATTTGAAAAGTTTTTAATGAATCTCCTATAGAAACCCGCATGGCTATGAAAACTTCTCATACCTATAACATTAATAGATAGAGACAAGTTTTTCAATCACCTCTACCTTTGCTCTATCAACTTCTATGCTCTTTGATGAAACTTTATGACCCAAAATAATTTCTTCTTGCACCATAAAATGATATTTTCCCTAATTAAGTACCAAATTAGTCTCAACACATCTTTGTCAAAACATTAGCCAAATTTGAAAGACAATCATTAAAGATATACCAAATACAATAAAATCATCCATAAATATAATGAATTTCAATTAGAGTAAAAAGGTAGGCAAACATCTTAGCGGATAAGTGCTCAAACTCTGAGGAATTCTGTGGAAGGACCGGAGAATATGGAAGAGGAGGTTGATACTGGGCTAAATGGAATGTAGGAAAAGAGTAAAAAGGTCAATGCTGGGAACAAGTGGTGGTAGAGTATAGAGTAAAAAGGATACATGAGGGAAAGAAAGAAGAACCAGAGTTACAATCATGAATATAGCTAAAAAGAAGACTTTAGCTAATATAACAAGATTAACCAACTATGAGAAATAATTGTGTAAAAGTGTTTGCTAAGGGGTGAAGAGATGAGTGATGATGTCAACTTGGGTTAAGTAGAAAAGAGAAACAAAACTAGTAATTGAAATTTACTGACAGATGGTGTATAGTGGAGGATACAAGCCTAGAGTGGTCCCTAGAAGTTTCAATGAATTTACTGGTATGGAATTGTCAAGGAGCTGGGAACTCCTTGACAATTCCCTAGTTGATTGAGTGTTGCAAACCCCATTTTTCAAGCATCATCTTTTTGAGTGTATCTAAGAATAAAGGAAAGTGTATGGAAAAGGTAAAAATGTTTTGAAGCATGAGAACAGCCTAGTTATTGAGGCAGTCATTAAAGTTGGGAGATGACTATGATGTGGAATAAAAATGTGAAGGATATTAAAGTTCAACAAACAACTTTTACTATTGACATTGGATAATTCTCTAAAATGAGTATTATTTCTGTTGGTCCCAAAGCAACCTAAGAGGGGGGGGGTGAATTAGATTTCTAAAAATACTTTTAGAAATATTAAGATTTTCCAAATAAAAACTGATATAATCGAATCAGTGAAATAGTGAAGTAAGAAACAGAGAAAATTAATCAGCCAATACTTCCAAGCTAACAAGCTTGAAGTATCAAATCATTAAAATGCTTCACACACACTTGGTGAGCCAATAATCTTTACAAAGTAGGGATATTCTTGCTCACACTAAAATTCTTTTAGTTGAACCAAGAATCTTACTTACAACCTCACTTTCGTACAAGATTATCACTCCACTCAAAGTGGAATTGCACTCTAAACTGCACACTAATACAACAAAGCACTATAGCCAATTTGTACTAAAATTGCTCTTCTCTAAGGCTTGTATTCAATGTGTTAGATGGATTTTACAGAATATCAAACCAGTTATTTATAAGAGCAATAAATTGTGGTTGCAACTACTTCCTAACGGCTAAATAATAAATTCACAAAAAGTAGCCGTTGGGGTTTCGGACGTCCGAGATAGATGGGATGCGTCCGACACAGAGTCCGATCCTCATGCAGTTGGAGAGGAACTTCGTTCGGACGTCCGTGCGTGCATCCGTTCCATTGTCCGATAGTGGCTTCAGACAGTCATGTTCGTCCGTTTGGAGAAGCAGTAGGATTCTTCTAGATCTGCCTGTTCATTCGGAGAGGCTTGACACAGTTCGGACGGTACAGTGCGTCCGAAAATCCTGTCTCTAGCAAAACAAATAACAGACCTGCAAAAACTTGTTTACAGAGTTAAGTGTTTATGTCATCATCAAAATAAAGTTTGGAAAACATCAATTTCTATTTGTTTTAGCTTAGTTTTGTTGAAAATCTTGAGTGTTTTTTTATGTTATTTTAGGGATTTTAAGTGTTTTTGAGTAATTTAGAGTAAATTAGGGTTATTATTTAGTAATGTTATTTTTACTTTTTTTAGTCATGTATTTATGCATTTTTATAGTTTTTATAAGAATTGAGATTCAAATGGTTGATTAGCACATAAATCGAAGCAATTGAAACAAAAATTAGCAAAGGGCAGCAATGAGCTTAGCACTTCAAACTCCCAACATCACTCTGGATGTGCCTAGCAACTGTTGGGCGAGGAACTCACTAACCATGTGAGTGTTGCAGCACCCAGCCTGGGTATTGTAGTGCCCAGGTCTCGGTAGCAAATAGGACGGTTGGCAAATTTTAGGGTTTCAAGGGCTGTTTTGGGTCCGTTTTGGCCTGTTTTAAACCTAATTCAACCCTAGGCTTATTTGCCCTTGTAATACCTATAAATAGAACATTATTAGACTAAATAAATGAGAGGAGAAAAAATGGGAAAACGACAATTATCTTCTTTACATGGGAGTTTTCAGTTTAGAGCTACGGTTTACACTTTGAAGGTTAGGATTTGAAGAATTAAAGGCAATTACCTTGGATCATCACCTTGATGACTATTTATTCCTTACATTCTATTCTCTATATTAATGATGATTTTCACAACTTTTGTGGTTACAATCATGGTAGTTATGCATTAAACGTTATAGTTAGGGTTTTTAAGATATATTGGTCGCCATGGATGAATTTACTTTTCTATGATGTTTTTGATTAATTTTCATAAATGATTGAGTTATTGTTATGATTTTAATACTTCCAAGTTCCTAATCAAAATTTGGATTGATTTAGTTAGTGTGTAATCTAATAACCCTAGGAAATTAAGGTTATTCATACGTTTTGCGTACGACTTTTGCACTAGGTTCGACACTTTTAGATTTTATGTGTGTGTTTTCATGCATTTCTATTTCTATGTATTAATATATGTTTAGTGAAGTATTTTGGTATTTATTTAATATTATTTAACATATATTTATGTGTGTATGTATTTTGGATTGTGTTTCTGTTGTTTACTAGAATTCCTCTCAGAATTAGTATTCTTTGTGCGTTCTTATTTGTCTCTTGTTTACAGTTTTAGACAGTGTTTAGTTGCTATTTTAGAGTTATGTTATAGATATTAATGTATGTTTTTGTTCTAGAGTCGTGTAGGAATAAGCAGTGCATTAATCAGACGTCAAACAAAAATTACAGAGGTAAAACAGCAAATTTGTGCAAAGCTATCAAAGGCAAACTGCTGACTAGGATTGGACAAGGCAAAACCAGCATAGTCAGTGCTTGGATCAGAAGCACAAGTGCTGGCAAATGATACAAGCACAGTTAGCACTTGGGTTGAACCATGTAGGCTGCTACGTAATTTTGGTGATTTTTGGAGTTTCAAGTGTCCATTTTAGGCTCATTTTAGTGCATTTCGAGGATTATTCAGAGCCATACACTTTGTAACTCTTAGAAATTATAAATAACGGTCTTTAGGACGTAAAAAATAAGTTTTCTTTTAGCTTTTGTTCGGGGGTTGCAAGATTAGACTAGATTTTCTTTCTTTTTCAAGAAGAATTGAATGGTAAACTCATGACGCATAAATTTTATTTAATAAGCTATGGCACATAGGAGAGAGAAATCATTTAATTAAAATAGTAGCTTTCACACACACGGACACATATAACTTAGATTTGTTATTTGTCACCAAAGGTAGGGAAAGTATGAGTTTTTTATTTTTTTTAAAAAAAATAGATTTGTTATTTATCCTTTTAAAATAATCAAACAAGTTTGCAAATATATGCTTGTTAATTTTTAGTTTAAGGCTAAATTATAAGAAGGGTTAATAACACTTTGCTCATTGAATTAGGTGAGTAATTGTACTTTGCTTCACTAAACTATAGAAATATACAATTTACCCCCATTCACATTATTCATCATTTAAAAATTTTAAAATACCAAGAAAATTTAGTTAAATGATTGAAATGCCCTTAGTATTATATTTTGACTTTTCATGTATTTAATTGATTTTGATAGTTATAAAAAAATAGAAAAAATAAAATATAATAACACATTGATATCTTTGACTTTACGGAGTAAAATGTGAGAAAACGTTGAATTATATTATATCCGATATCGTAATTTGCACAGGTTAAACCAAATATTTAAAGTGTAAAATACTAAAGACATCAAAAAATCACAAAGTTTTATAAAAAAATATATATTGTCATACACTACTTTTAAAGAATTTTTTTTAATAGAAGTCCATTTGAGAATTATTTTACCATTATAGTTAAACATTTAAATTCAAAATAATATAAAATGAAATCACAAAAATTTTAAAAATTTGACCAAGAAATATATTGATAAGATTATATTGAAATATTATATAATTTATTTTTGCTTATTTTTAAATAATTATCATATCACTATCAACATTTAAATACATAAAAAATCAAAATATAGTATCAATGGTATTTTAGTTATTTAACGTGACAATCTTAATGATTTTAATATTGGTAATAGATGAAAAGTGTCAATGGGAGGCAAAGTGTATAATTTTATATTTTAGAGGGACAAAGTGTAATTACACATTTAGTTTAGTGGGGCAAAGTGTTTTAACCCTTACAAGAACCCTCTTGTAATCTGCCTAATGTTCAATTTTTCCCTTTATAGTTTCTAAATTTACAGTAGGCTCTTTGTGGTTTGAGTTTTTCTATAATGGATTTGTGCTAAACGTCATAAATACCCTTAAATTTAGTACCCACTTCTTTGTCCAAAACTCTCTCGGTCAAAAAGGAAGGATTGTGCTTTATGTTGTAATACATAACTAAAAATCCCTCATTTAGAGGTTTAAATAATTAAAATAATTCGTTAAATCAAAATTTTTGAGTCTCTTAATGGGATATTTAATGATTTTAGTTTAACTCAAAACCACAAAGGGGCCTATTCTAAATTTTCAAACTATAGGGAGTTATCTGAATAATAGTCAAACCAACAAGGAGTTTCTTGTAATTTATTTTTAATTAATGATTATGAATCAACATACTTTTGTGTAAAAGTAAGGGTTAAATGTAGTTTACACCCCTAAACTATGGAGTATTTGCACTTTGTATCCCAAAGTATCAATTTTAGCAATAATATCCTCCAATTTTTAATTTTTAGCATATTACACTGGTGAACACTATTAATGACTCATATATCCTCATAATTTTACCTAAATTTTAAAAATATTATTATTGACAAACAAATTAGGTCGCATATATAATTACACAAACCTAAAATGCACAAAATACACTACTTTGTGTTTGCATTTGTGTGTGTGTTATTTTTATTATTATAAACATTGATACATAATTAATAGAATAGTTAGATATTTTAGTATCTAATAAAAGGATCTAGTCTATTTTAGTATAAACGACCTCGATTATTGGGTTGAGTATGAACTAATAATTAAGGGTATTTTAAGAAGTTAAGTAAAATTATGAGGATATATAAGCTACTAAAAGTATTCACTAGTGCAGTGTATTAAAAATTAAAAGTTGGAGGTAATTAATTACTAAAATCAATACTTTATGGTGCGAAGTGAAAGAATCATCATAGTTTAAGGATGCAAACTGCAATTAACCCTAAAAATAATTGTACAACATAGCTAGCTGAAGCCAACTCCTCCTCTTTTCCTGCCTCTCGAGTCAACTGCTCCCCTTTTCTACCCCCTCCCTCAAACGACCGGACCAGACAGACGTCATCCCTCTTTCTCCGGCGAATCCTCGAAACAACTGCATCTTTGTCTTTGCGGTCAACGAGCTCTTGCAACCTCTACTAAAACCATCGATTGCTTCTTCAGTTCTTGTTATTATTCTCCAGCTTTCTAGGATCCACTGATTAAAAATCAACAACCCTGGTTAGTTTTTTCCTTTCCCCACTTCTAATGTTAAGTCGTAGTTTTTTTCTTTGTGTTGTAGTTGAATATTTTTGATGTAATAGTTCCGATTTTTATTGGGTGCGAATAATTTGTTGTTTTTGTTAGTTTGACTTTTGAGTATTTTTATGGGATTTCAGTTGTTGCTAACCTATAAATTTGTGCCTTTTCAGTAATTCGAATGGATATTCCCCTTTAAATTTGATTGTTGTACTATTAGGTTTGGAACTGAGGTTGGAATAGAGGTTTTGACCATGTGTGAGGTTGGAATATTACTACGGTTGAGGTCAAACTCTAGCACGAGTTCTCTATGAGCTTGGCTTCAGATAATCCTATTTTGAAACGTTTTGATGAGTTTTATTGTTTTGGGATAAAGTTCTGACATTTTTGTTGTTCTTTACCGTTTTTCTTGTGGATTGATGATTGATTCTTTGATTTTTTTTCGATTTTTTGGGAAATTGGGGTTGTCTGTATTTGTTTTGAATTTGATTATTGGATGATTGGAGGTAACGTTTTTGAGACTGAGTGCAGGTTGATGTATTTTGTTTTGCAGTTAGATACATACTTGATTGGTGACACACCTAGCATTGTTATAGATTTTACAAATCAGAAATTTTTTTCTGTCTCTAACAACTATGATAAATGAAGGGTGAACTAAAAGCAATATAAGCTTTCCATATTTCATACTTGCTTTTAACATGGTTCGCCAACTATTTTAAAATATCTGTCTAAATTAGCAAGCATGTATTTGATTTGGTATTATTAGTTGAACAGAAAGAAAGAAAGATAGAGACTTTTGTCTAAAGTACTTATTTCTTGGCATTCCTCTGTCAATTGTTGGGTATTAATCGAAACTTTGTTCTGTTTGTTGCCTTCTTTTTTTTTTGTGATCACGTGCCTTTGAATACATGAGCTACTGCAAAATATTATTTATGGTGCGTGTTTTTGGACTGATTGATTTCAATTTTTGGAATGTTATAGCTCCTGCAGTTGTTTTGGCCTTTCTGGATGGACTTCTCATCCTCAACATTTTGATGACAGTGGTTGATCTGACTTTTCGAGGAGTTTTATTTTCCTGCGGATGTTCTTGAATCCATATTTTGCTGCATATCAGAGATCCACTGCGTGAGCAATCTGACCGAAAGTATAGATCAAATGCCATCGCTAAGAATGAAAACTGGGTCAACCATTGGATTGTTCGAAAGAAAAAAAGGGTCTCCGCATATGCCCAAAATCAACCATGATATCCAAGAATTCTCTCTCTATTTCCAAAATTGTTCATGATGCAGAAGAACTTGAGACTATTACTCAACATGCTCAGGATGGTAAGTAAACAATCATACGCCACATTGTTCCAGAGACTGCCTTTTGGTGGACTCAATGTGAATAAGTCCATTATCGTTAAAGATGTTGTTCTTTTGTGACGATCTTTGAAGATACTTGTTGTTTAGCTGTTTTCTAGTCTAGAGCAAAAAATATTACTACCTTAGTTATTGTTTGGATTGTTCATTGTGGTACTTGTTTCCATATTATTGAATGAGAATGTTGATACTTCCTCTAAATTTTATGCTGTGCCAACAATATGCATCATTCCAAGAAAAAGATTGAGGTAATTATTCTGTCAAATTTGAATTTGAAGTGAAATTAATTTGTCTGAGAGTGATTATAGTATAAAGTTCAGATGTTGTGGCTGGGCTAGATGGTCAAACATGTGCTTCAATATTTTCTAACTTAGAAAATTGTCGAGGTTCATTTTTTGTAGGAGGACAATTTAATAGCAGTATGTGGGGATTTAGTATCTGAAATATCTGTTTCTTAGTTATCAAAATTTATAATGTTGTACCAGTCCTGGTTATATAATTCATATGGTATATTTTCTGCTTCTTTGAAATAAACCATTTTTCTTTGCTTTTTGAAATAAACCATTTTTCTTTGCTTCATATAAAGATGGTTAAAGAGCTCAGGATGTGATTTCTTCATTCTTCTTATAGTTTGTTCGTGTGGCGAAACGCCTGCTCATGTTACTGGAGCGAACGAGGTGGTCCATGGTGAATCATTCAATGGAGAAAAACTCCTGCTTCAAAAGCAGTATACACCTTTCATCAATTCTACATCTATCAGAGTGGTAAAAAATAATTTTTCACCAATTCATATGCTTGTTCATTGATTTTGTTGTTTATGGTTTCCGAGTTTGTTATCTATTTCTTGTTCTTGTGATATCTGTCACATGATATGAAGTGCTTTGTAATATAAATTGATGTAAAAGATGTCGCAATGTTTGATTACGAATTTCAGGTTTACTTCGTAAGGAAAATATTACCTCTTTTTCTTTGTTCTACATTTCCATTTTGTTGTTAGCTTGTATTTTCTTCAAATTTTTATGATAATGTCTTGTGCGTTATTGTTCCTTTTCCTCATTTTAGTTGGTTTACTAGTTCTGAATCTGGATGTAATTTGGTTCTGAGGTGATGGACAGTGCACGATTTTGTATGTTTGAGTGAGTATTTGAGGTTCTGTCTTTTCTTTTCTAACTGGTAACTTGAAAGGTAAAAGTGTTAATAACCATTGTAATTTTTCGAGAAACCAAAATTTAGTAGTAAACTCTGCGAAAAGTGTGCTACAGCACAGGGGCCTTCTTGGGCTTAAGCGAAGACTTCTACACACACTGTTATATGCTCACATACAATTCTTAAATATTCTACGGCAGCGTTACATGCTCATATATAATTCTTAGTTATTCCACAGAAATAAAAGAAATTAGTGAAATATCATTTTATTTTGGGGGCGGGGGTAGTCGAACCTGTTACTGAGCTTTCAGTGGAGTGTTTTTGAGGGAACAAAAGATAAGGATAAAAATGTCAGATCTTCTTTATCACTAATTATTATTATTATTATTATTATTATCAAGGGCATCTCACCATGGTTTCTTCATCGAATGGTCAAATGAAAGAAATGAAAAGAGAACAAAAGGTAAAAAATGAAAAATCAAAGATAAAAGCCCAGAAGCTAAAAGCCACAATTTTCTTGGACTTTTGTTTGCTTAGCCTGCGTTTTGTTTTGCTAGCTTGCTTCAGACAGAAAAAAAAGTGATGGGCTTGCAATGCGCATCACATTGCACTTAAGCGCTCGCTTTTAACTACTATGACTATGATTATATCTAGAGGTGTCATAATAATTTGCCTTCACAATGCTATGTCAAGTAACAAAGAGCGATTGCCGGATAATCTGTAGAGTTACTCAAAGTTGCACGCTGTTTCAACTTGAGAAGCTGATTATGTCTCCATTGTAATGTGTTTTTAACTGCAGGAGTCTACCTCGGGTACCTGCACAAGCTCAGAGACGATTTTTTCTCCTATTTTAGAGTCTATTGACAATCATAATGAATTATGCATTGACCATTATGGAGGTGAGTTGCAATACATGCTGATACATTCTTTCCTGTTAAGAGAACTGCTTCTTGAAAGAGGACTTGGTGAAAAATGAATGAGATTTGGATATGAAAAGATATAAGCTTTTGAGATGTTGCTTCTCTATATAATGTCTAAATTTTCCCTTCCATGTGAAGAGGTAACCCAAAAAAGTAACAAAATGAAAAGAAACGGAAAATATATAATGCACTTATTGCTAGCGATAAAGGCTATCAATTAATGAAGGTTTCTTTTACTTCAATATTTGCTTTGATAATATGGTTTTGAACAATATTTATTTTTCTTCTGTCGTGGCACCTGAATTTTGACTATCAAATGGACACAAAATCATCAGCTTTTGAAATTCTGTTCAATTGCTTATGCTAAAAGTCCTATGGATTTGAAACTGCAGCAGAAGATTTCACTTATCTTATTTGTTTGATATGTATATCTGGCATTTAAAAGGTCATGTTAAGTACTACTTAAAACTTCTGAACCAGTATCTTTTAAGCATGTAGATGTGAAGGATAGCCTGCATTCAGTGTTCTCATGTAATTGTAGAATTTGTAATCTTATTTATCAACATAAATTCTTAAGCTTGTTTTCCGTTATCCTTCTAGGGAACAACAGCCTCTATGTGCCACAGTTGGAGACAGAAGATAGTGATGATAGCAGTAAAGGTTCATGTGAATACCAGACCTGCAGCATATCAGATTTCTTTGTATCTGACATGATTTTTTCTGGGCAACAAGTTGAAGGCAATTCAGTGTATGATAATAGTACAGACACTAAGTTCTTTCCAGGTTACGAATGTGAAGAATCAATTGCTTCTTTTGATATCAGTGAGGAAAAGATGGTAATTCCTTATCTTAAGAGCGCTGTAGAAAGTGGTAATGTTCATGGTAACAGATCATGTGATGATACTAGCATAATTCTTCTGATTCGAGCTTATATTTTGCTATCCATCAACTGAGATCCTGCAACCAGGAATCTGATCTTACTATTTACTCAGATGTGGATCAAGCCGAGTCCTTTGATCCACACATGTTTATAAGGAATATACCAGACTTCTTGCCAGATTTTGCTTCAGATCTGCGGCCAACAACACTGCCCAAGGATAGCAAGAAAACAAAATCTGTTACTCTTGTACTTGACTTGGATGGTAAGAGAATTTCTTTAGCCCCTTGATGCGAAGAAAAGGAAAGGAAAAAAAAAAATGATCTATGTGGTTTAATTTGTCATTAATATTGGCATTTTTAGTTCCAGTTTTGATATTGTTTATGTACACATGTCAATGCCCTTACAGTTGGGTAACGTTGATTTGTATGGACAGAAACCCTAGTCCATTCAACGTTGGAACACAGTGATGATGCTGATTTCACCTTTCCAGTCTTTTTCAACCTGAAAGAACATACAGTATATGTGAAACGGAGGCCTCATCTGCAAACATTTCTGGAGAGAGTTTCTGAGATGTTTGAAATTGTAGTTTTCACAGCTAGTCAGAGCATTTATGCAAAGCAGCTTTTGGATATATTGGATCCAGATGGCAAGCTTATCTCTAGACGAGCATACCGTGAAAATCCTGCATCTTCTCTGATGGAAGTTATACTAAAGACTTAACGGTTTTAGGTGTTGATCTAGCAAAAATTGTCATAATTGATAATTCTCCTCAGGTAATTAACATTCCATTTGTTTTGCTACTTTTTGCGGTCTATATACTTTTATTCCTTGTGGAGTTCTCAAGTGATTTAAACTTTTATATAATCTATTATATGTCCTGCTTTATGGAACACATTATAAAGATACCTTTTGAGACATGTTTCGGAATGCCAAATGGTTATCTGTTGTAGTTTAAGTGTTCTATTGGCTGTAGAGCACGATCTATTTCTCTTCCTCTTTGTTTTTTAATCTTTGGGGTTTTTATGTGATGCGAACATAACTGAGATATTTCTATTCACTAAGATCTGACTTGTCGGCTAAAATTTTATTGACTTGTTTTTCTTGTCTGCATCAGTCATCTTCCAGTTTGTGAGCAACATATATGTAAATTAGTGTGGCTAGTTTAGTAACAGTGAGACGTAGACAGATGTGCTTGATCAAAAACAACTTTGTAGAATCTCAATGGTTGTTATTTATAATGCGTATTCTTTGATTTTTTACAGGTGTTCCACTTGCAAGTGAATAATGGAATTCCCATCAAGAGTTGGTTTGATGACCCATCAGACTCCGCACTAATATCACTACTTCCATTCCTTGAAACACTGGTTGACACTGATGATGTTCGGCCTATCATTGCTAAGAGATTCGGTAACAAGGAATGAGTGCTCCTTGCCCTCATTAATAATTTCTTTAACACCTCCTGTTCCCTTTCATCTCATTTTAAGCAAAACTATCCTTCATTTTTAGATGCTCATTAATCAATTCTTATTGAACATATGTACATTTTTTTTAATGCAATTGGGGTTTTTTCCCATCTTGTTTCTGTCAACTTTTTCTTCTTTATAGCTCTTTGATGACCTGGTTAGTTAAGTTGATTTGGGAGAAGGTAGTTTCAAAGAGGTTTACGTTGTTTGCCTTGTAAAGTTATGTGCTGCTTACAGATTTAAAAGGCTGTGTATAGTGGTAACATTTTTTAGATAATTTAGTGATTTTTCTCTTTGCATTTACATCTCTGTACTACAGCAACAAGTTATTTATTTAACTGTTGATTTACTCATTCACTCCATGCCTTGAAGGAAATCATTCTTGAATTTTGGGGAAGCATGCTTCAATTTACTTTTGGGACAGAATAAGTTTTGTAGGTGGTATTAATTTGCCCTATGGTTAGAATAAAGAGTTTCATCTGTCACTATTAAAACCATTAACCAAATAAGAGTAGCGATCAAGGTCAGTGGAGGATTTGAATCATTGCTCTGTAACTTACCTAAAACTGTTACAAGACTTGGCATTAGGCTGTTTTACTGAATTTTGAACCATCTATGCATTGGTATTAAAATAAATAAAAAAAAAGAAATCTATTATGAGTTTAGAGAAATAGGGGAGACTCCTGAACCTGAAGAACTTAATGCAATTATAGTTTGATTTGGGAAATTAATTATCATCTGAAATTTAAAAATGCTGTACATCATAAAATTGTAGAATTGACACAATACAGTTACTGTTTAAAAAATAAAGGCAGAAAAGAACTTGTGGAACATATTGAATATTGAACATCGCTATTGATCCTCATGTTCTTGTGAACTGGATAAAACTACTAGTGATTTATTAATTTGGATTAAGTTTCTTGTTTTACAAGTATAGATCATTAATTTTATGGAATTAGATTTATCAAGCTGTGGAGAATGAGGATAGAAAATGTAGTATTCACTTGACAACTTGTCTTGCTGTAACACTGCTTGGCAACTATGCAAACCAACTCCTCATACTCACTCAGTGACGAGGGTGGGAAAGTGGATGGCACCACTACAGAACATGGTCTTAATATGACCATTTAAAAGCCACAACATGTGGAAATTAATTAATCTATGCTATTTCAGATGTCAAAAAATGCCAATCCTAATATTTCTTGTACATGTTTACAATTTTGTGCTCTTTCTTTTGTTTCTCAAATTAATTACGTATGCTTTACATAACTGGTATCTTCATCCGCAATAAAAGAAGGGGAGAATTGTTATGCATTATCTACATTTCCGTGATTTTCAGTAACATTTGCATCTCTTCTTTTTATCTTTTTTTCCTTGATTATCTTCACAGGATTGGAGGACTTAGTCACTTGTACGAGTTCTTTGTGTTATTTATTTCATATTTTATGTACATTAATTGATCTTTCTTGTCATTTTCTGATAATTTTGTTTTATCTTCTCTTTATGACCTCATTGACTGAAGTGCCTATAGCTGAAGCTCTCGAGTAAAAAACTGAAAAGTATGGGGGAAAAATAATGTAGGTCAAAAACCCTATTTTGCATGTATAAGATTTTAAAGATAGTGTTTTGTTAGGTCTTCTTCAGCAATAAAGGGATATATTTATACTTGAATTTTGGAACGTAACAAGCACGGTTGAAGTTTCTGTCCTTAACAATAACTTCTTTGAAGATGTGAGATTATACATGAGTGGCACATTGACCCAACTGTAAGGTGTTAGGTAATCTTTTTCTTCTTTTTTAAATTTTAGTTTGTGAAGGGAAGTTAAGTCAGTGGTAAATAACAACCAATAAGTCAAGGAAAAGAAAGAGAAGAGGGATAAGGGAAGATGCATTGTAGAGTAAAAGGCATTTATAAGAAATGATAAGTACAGTTACATTAAAAGAGGACCTCATCGGTATTCTCTGTCTACAGGTAGAAATTATTTTAATGTAGGATCCATTTGGGAACTCTTATGAAGTTGTTAATATATCCCATTGAAAGAATCTCCTTGAAACAATGGATATTCTTTTAATTTCCTTGTGTCTTCCCATAAGAGACTAGGTGGTTCTTTTATGCAAAGTTTTTGCGGCATTGTGAAAGTTTAATTTATATTTTTTTGGGGGGGTGGGGATTGTTGAGGCGGTGTTGTTGGAAGTAGCATACATAGGGCTAGAGCTTCTAAGTTGCTTGATGTGTCTCATCATCAAGTTTTCCCATTTCAAGGGGACATGCATGTTTTCCCCATTTGGCCAACAAGACTGATTAGGTTCAACATATTTGGTAAATTAAGAGCAATCCAGGTTCTGGTGACAACTTCATTGCCTTTATAAACCAATCTAAGAAGGTATCATCTTCTTAGTTTGGTTAGAGGTGCTTAACAAGAGATGAGAAACATCCTTTAGCTTCGCTGCAAAACTAATACTCCTAGTCATTCTGGATATGTTTGCTATTATAAGGCTGGATATGTTTGTCTTTCAAGTATAAACTACTATGTATCTGTGAATAATTAAATTTTACTGGTTTGTCAGTTTCAGGTACAGGTGGTATTTTTCTTAGTTCATTGGTTGGATTGAGAGATTCTTGCAATCTCTATGTGCTAGTTAGTAGTCTGGGCTACATTGGGCGAGCTTCTCCAATCCCTAAGTGAGTTGTGACACGTATTTGTGGTATAATCCTTGGGGGCACAGCTAGCCTTCCTTTCGAAAGGATGCATTTCTAGAATGTTTTACAGTTTAGTGAAACGTATTGGGATGGATTTAATTCGAGTAGTGAACATGTTGAGGATACTGCTAATCATACAGGACTAGGAGATTAGGGCATCTCATTTTGGCATAACATGATGAGCTTTCCAAATTATCAACGTCAACATTTAAGTTAACATAAATTAGTTGTGCCGAGAGAGGTCAGTTGACAACTTGATGATCAATTAATTAAGACGACAAAGTGTGATACACCTATCATAAATGTTTTGCCAGGAGGTGATGCCTACTGGAGTGCCATGGATCAGAAGGCGCTTGTAATATTCTGACAACTATCCTCTGTTTATAACATTTTTCTTCACAATTTTGAATGCCTTATCTGCAGGTCATGTGAAGATACATAATGTTATGGCTACCCTTTCACATAACATTAGGTACGTAGTATTAATTTCTTCCTTGTAATTTTTGAACTTAGAGTGAACAGTTAACAAGTTTATGATATGTAGTGCTTTTTGACATTGATATTGGAGGAATATGATAATAATTTCAAAAAAACTCTTCAGATCTATGGCATGTTGATCAAATACTAACAGCAGTTATTAGCTTTCCTTCCTCTTTCGACCAATTTCTCTAGTGTACAAGTTTGATACTCAATTGTTGTTGGAAATTGACTCTCAGTTTTAGCTTTATGCCACTAATCTGTATATCAATATTGTTTTTTTTTTTAATAAAATATTTATTTGTAGTATTAGTTTAAACTCGAGTGAAATGTATGGTAACAGTGTTACTACTGTTTAAGTTGCTGCAATTCCTTATTGGGGTTCAAGTGTTAAACAGTTAACATCTATATGACATTTATTTTATTTGTTTTTGCCTTTTCCTTTGATACTGATTATATTTTATACCATGTCTTATTGACATTAAAGCATGGAAATAAGTTGTTCGTTTGCTATGGACCTCCTGCATTTATTGCCCCTTTGAGTTGCCTGCCCGAATACAAGTTGGGGCAATCGATGTCCCAAAGGGCACTCTAGTATGAGCTTTGGTTTTATTGCTGTGTGGATTGCAGGCATTAGGTGTATGAATATCTCAAATTCGTGCCTTCAGCTAACTTTAGGAAACAACAGTGTCTCGATAGATGAGAGTTTGAGTGCAAATTTTACCGGCAAGAATTCGCATCAAGAAATATCTTGTAGTGTAGTTTTCTTATCTAGGATTAGCCCTCTTAACTAACTCTTGGACGAGTGAGTTGGGCAAGGTAACCAAGAATAAGTGCTGGAGCCTTGATCAATTGAAGTAATTCCCTTGTGTCTAGATTTAGATGATTTGCTTTATGTTAGATTATTTTTTGCTTCAAAAATTTATGAGTATTAAAAGGTTTTTTTTCAATTTCTCTTAGTGTCGTATTTTTTGGGCTCATTAATGTCATTAATGGTGAGACGATTATATAGTTGGGGAATGTTAGTATAAAAGGGTAATTTAGTAATTTTATACTTTTTTTAGGGGAAGGGGGAAAGGGGGGAGTATAAGAGGCTAAATTACAAAGAACCACTTGTAGTTTAGCTAATGATTAAGTTTCCTTTCCATCCGGTTTACAAATTTATAAATTTTCATCTTGTGGTTTAGATTAAATTGCAACCATTAAATATTCCATTAAATTGTTGTAAGAAGATTGAGAATTTTTTATTTAAAGAGTTATGTCATTTAAAGTCTTTAATTAAGGTTAATTATGTGTTTTAATATAAAATACAATACCTCTCGATTGGCGGAGGGTTTATTGGGCACTGGAGGGGTACTATATTTAGTGGCATTTTTTTACTTTTTTTGGCACAAATTCATTATTTTTTAGCTTTCTATCCATCTTTTATAAAAATCCAAACTACAAAGGGAAATATATGGATATTAGCCAAATTATAAAGGGGTTTTTGTAATATACTCTTTTTGGGGTAAAATTGATACAATTTAATAATTTTTTAATTCTTATACACTGACTCAAAATGATAATTAAAATGAAACAGATGGAGTAGTAAATATTTCTTGATGAAATTTAGAAATTTTAATTTATTTATAAAGACGAAAATAGTAGTCCATTCATTATATTGTTAGTACAACTAAGCACTGTTTTCTCTTGTTAGGTACTACGATGAGATATAAGAGTATGCTAGTCTTTGCACATTATTAAAAAAAATCGATGGGAATGTTATTAATAAATATGGAAGCGAAAATTAATCAACATTCTTAGTTTTTTTTTTTTAATAAAAAAATATTAATAATAGAATTAATTATATTTACCTTTTTTCAGGTTTAACGAAATCATGGAATAAATTCTAAAGTTTGATGAGACTACAAATTTTCCCTCGAAAACCAAGCTTTCGTGACAAATACACTTGTACCGTTGATCAACTATCATTGACCTTCTAGTTGACCTCCTAACATTGAATGATGTGAGCACCAAAATATATTTTAAGACCGAAAATGTCCACCCTCCTCAAAAGGAAAAAGATGTCTACGCCAATGGGTTCTGAAATTTTTTTCTATTAAATGTCATAAGGACAAATCACCTAAATAGTCCTTCAACTGTTTCATTTAAATTGAAACGGTTTCTTCAATTTAAATTTAAATTTAAATTTAAATTTAATTAGTCTCTCAACTAAATTGTTGTATTCAAATTGGTCCCTAAATGGGTGACGTTACCCAAAATAATAGTTTTTCTTCTTAAAAAAAAAAAAAAAAAAGAGATTTTGGCCAGCGTCGTAAGGGATAGAAGTGTTAAATCACATGAACCTAATACTTTAAGTGTGAAATTATCACCAAAATAGTCTTCCACTATTTTTATTAAAACAGAACTGGTCTCTTAACTAAAATTTTAGCCAATTCAGTCTTTCAACCAAATACCATATTTTTAAATTTACCACTAATTTCACCATATATGAAAAAAATTATACAAGTATCGGATAAAAATTACCTCAAATCAAAGACAATCAAGTGTCCTACAAAGTTTTGATGTCAAATTAAAAATAAAAATCACAAAGTTTTAGTGTCAAATTAAAAATAAAATGGGATAAAATTGAAAAAAAAAAAAAATGTAAAGAACTCTTACCATTCTTCACCATCTGAGACTCATCTCCTCTCCCCCAACCACCAACCATCGTCACCCCCACCTCCACCATAGGACATCTGGGGTGGGGAAGGGGAGAGGTTGGATTGTTGAGATGTGGGGCCCTCTCATCCCGCACTGCTCCTTTCTTTCTCTCCTAGATCCTCCTCTCAACCACCTCAAATTAGTCCAACCCATCCCTACCCCTTCCATTCCCCAGACTCTCTCTACCCCAACCTCTTCTTCACCCCAAATTTTCCCCACCCTATCCCAAACTCCCTTCCATGCTTTCCCAGCTCAATCTTCCTTCTCTAGTCCCTAGTTCTGATATTTTCTTTGACACTCCCAAATGCCAATCTCTATCTTCCCTGCCTCCCATCTTCTCGATCTCTTCCCCTGCCTCTTTCATCCTCGATCTCTCCCTTTCTTGACTCCCCTTGATGCGAACAGGTGCGCAATCGACTTGATGCCACGAAACCCAACAATTCAAGATGGCACCAAAACCCCAAGGATCAACTCCAGTAAGTTGGTCACAAGAATTTGGACAGCAAACACGCAAACAAGAACAATAAAGAACACATAAGAATCAAGCAAGAATTCAACCCATTGTCTATAACGAGACAAAAACCAAACTCTTAACAAGATTTAAAGCAAGAATTGACCCGTTGCCTATATGAATCAGGCAAGAACCAAATCTATAGGTCAGTTAAAACAATAATTAACCTTAAGCGATGATTTAAATGACAAACTCTTTAATTAAAAAATTCTAAATCTTGAACTTTTTCCTCACGAAAAAGATGAATATTATTGATAAAAATCTGCTGAAATTCGTGCATATTATGAGGCCTATTTATAGGCTTAATAAAGCCCTAAAAACTAGCTTAAAAACTCCTAAAAAAGTAGTGCTAGGGTTCAGCCATAAGTGGCCCCAAGAGTTGGGCTAAATGGGCCTTATTTAGGCTAATTAATGAGCCTAAAACTAATAACTAAATCACAACTAAACTTGACTTAACCAACTTAAAATCAGCCCTAATTTACACAACACTTTAAATTATTATTGGGCTTTACATAATAAAGACCAAACTAAAACAAACTTGAAAGGAAGTTCGCCTTCTTGCACTCAAAGGATCTCCACTTGTGCTTCATTTTGAAGAATTGGACTTCATGTATTATTGAATTGAGAATAGTCCAATCCAACTTGAGAAATACACACGAATGTACTCCAATCTTGGCAAGAGTGAATCCATGCTTACTCTATCTTTCATCTCCTCATCTTGACACATATTTGGGCTATTTGGATCCATATCACCCCTCTTCCGGATCTCCCAAGGCTGCCTCTACTATTTCCCAATTTCTCCCTTTTCTTGCCTCTCTCTTCTCAATTTCCCTTCCATCACCTTTCCTTTTCCTGATCTTACACTCCGCGCCACTGATAGGATGAACTTTCAAAATGGAGCCATGGACTCACAGAGCGGATAGTCTGGTATGGGTGATATGGTGGTGGAGACAGAAGAAGATGGGTGGGGTTGGATGGGGTAGGGATAGAGGGGTTTGAAGTTGCCAGTACAGGGACTAAATTGGCCAAATTTTTAGTTGAGAGACGAATTTAGTTTTAATAAAAATTTTAGAGAACTATTTAGGTGATGAGTTCACACTTAAACTATTAACTTTGTGATTTGACTCTTCCACCCCTAGTCAATGTTGGTCAAAATTAAAGAAAAAACAAATGTTTTGGAGAGAGCTGCTATTTAGGGACCAAATTAGACACAACTATTTAATTGAGGGACTAATTAGTAAAATTTACATTGAAGGACCATTTCGATTTTAATGAAATAGTTGGAGATCGGCGATTTGCCAAGCCATAAATCAAAGTACAAAATTTCAGTTGATGAGTGGATGAGTAGATGTAGTAACATAATTTAGAGTATATGTTCATGGGTCCAAGCAGTATATTCACTATTGAGCCGTAAGAGATTAGTAGTACCCCAAAACAAATTGTAAAGTCCATCTCGGTTGAAAAAATATAGAAAGCAAAACTTAACTTATTGAGCCATAAGAATTTAGTTGTTCCCCAAAACAAATTATGAGGTTCATCACAGTTGAAAAAAATATAGAAAGCAAAAAAGTTTTGCTAGATATTTGTCTAGCCCTGAGGTAGAAATCAATTTAAAGCTAACAAATAATAAGAAACCTCACAAAATCACTACACTCTACCTCACTTCCACAAGTATATGGAGTTGGTAATAGTATAGGATGAGTGGGTATCGTTCCCACAAGGATTGTTGGAAGGCAATTACCAAGTTTTACGGGTAATTGTATAGTTAAACAAGATCAAACAATGGATGATAAAATTACTCTACTCAAAATCATAATTCAATGCAAGTAAATAAAACCTAATTTAAAGATAGATTATCTACTAAAGCAAACAAGTGAACTAAATAATTACGAAATTGAGAAGCTACTTAATCTATTCTAGTAAAAACAAGTAAAGAAAGCACTTAATTCTAATCTAAACTAATTAAAAAAGAACTAAAATTAAAGAGCAAGTTGAAATTAATCCAATAAAAACACTATAAAAAGACATTTCAAAGCTAGAAATTACCAATTCTAAACTAGAAGTTGAAAGAGTTAAACTTAAAATCAAAATATTTTTTGGATTTTTGGTAAAAATAAAGAAATCCCACTAAAAATTATCTAGAACTTAATGCAAGAAATGGAGAATTCTTAACTAAAAAGCAAGAATTTAACAAAAACCCTAATTTTTCTTAGAACCCTATTTTGCAACCAAAGAGATTTTTACTAATTTGTATTAGGATGCAAGTAAAAATTATATCTACTTGAAGCTAAAATTAACCCACTACAACTATCTAATCAAAATTGAAACTTGCCAAGAAATGAAAAGTAAATCTAAGAGACAATTAAAGAAAAATTTCTATTAAAGAAGAAGCTTGAGATTCAAGATATCCTAAACTATCCTAACACTCAGATGTTATCTAATTCTAATCCTACTTTCCTATTACAAATTTTAAAAGTAGCTTAAATAGTATAACATTTACACAAGGCAAAAATCAGGAGTTATTTGTTGGAAGATTACAAAATTGCCCTCATAACTTATCCCTCAACGAGTCGAGATCGCGATATGGAGATTTTAAGATCGCGATCTCGACTCTAATACATTTAGATCAATTTTTCGAGTCGAGATCACGATCTGGGATTTTGAGATCGAAATTTCAACTCACTAAACATTTAAGCGATTTTCCCGAGTCCAAATCGTGATATAGAGAATTCCAGATCGCAATCTGGACTCTCCTCCCAGCAATCCTTCTATTCTTTGATAATGGCAATTCGGTCCTTTGAGCTTTGTCCATCCCAGTTCCAACCTCTGATTTTTAACCTGCATAATATTAACACAATTAAGCAATTAATTAAGCTAAAATTTTAATAAAAACTTATCATATTTAATAGGAACAAAAATATAAACACATATGAAAGAAATTAACAGTTATAAACTTTCAATTACCTACCTAAAGTTTGGGATTTAAGCTATCAAAATGCCACAATTGATAGAGGAAAATAACTCTAGTTTACTAGAGTTATCAATATTCACTTCCACATAGCTAGTCAATTCCACCAAGATCCATTTTCTTTTCCTTTTTATGCCTTAATGGATGATTTATGACTAAAGTTCGCAAGCACACAAACATTGGTTATATGGGAAGACATTACCAATTTTACCATCGAATAGGAAAATACTTAGTTAGACTGATTTTGATCCCATTTGTAAACCCTGTAAAGTGGATGAAATCTTATAAAATGAAGAACATCAGTTGATGTAAGTAAAATTCTATAATATTCAATCATGACCACAAAGTTTATATGTGAAATCCAAAACCAGTCTACTTAAGTATTTTGTACATCGAATATGCTTTGCAAACCCTCTACCTCTTTGTAATTACTGCTACTAAAACCTTCACCACTATTACGTCTAGAATCCATTAAACCTACCATATTTTTCCTGGAGCTCTATTACACCAAGTCCTTCGCCTCCAAACACGAGGGTTTAGGCTTGAATTTCTTAGCGATTCAAGCCTCATAAAGGCCTGTGGCAAGGCGATAACGTAGAATGGAGTATAACAATTTCGGGGGCTGGTTTTCAGGGAGGGGTTGAAGATGGGCTATAGGAAGGGAAGTGAGGGTCAGGGTAGTTGTAACCAAAGGGAATGAAAGGGATTTGTGGGCATTTTAGTCAAGCAAATAGGATTTCATAGGTAATTTGATCTTTTGACCTATTCTATTAAAGGGGCCAAACAGATTTAATTTTTAATGGGTATTTGTAATTTAGCCAAATGTCAAGATTGGTTTGATAGTTTGGCCAAACCTTAGAGAAGGTAAATGTAAATAATCCTTAGTAATAATAATATCCACATTGTAAGTGATAAAAGTACATGTGTTGATAAGTTCACAATCGTGCTATATTTTGTGTGTCATTTACCACGTTTTTATGTGTTGTAAGCAAGATTTGAGTTCTTATTGAGATTAATTTGATTATTCTTAGTTTTTTTAGGGTTATCAAAGTGAAAAAGAGCTGAAAAGATGGAAAAGATGAAAGAAAATGCCAAGGGCAGAACATGCACGAGTATGAAGCCATTTTGGATGCCATTTCGTATTTCAAGCATAACATTCGAGTCCAAACTCCAAATGATATTATTTTAGATGATTTGGTGAATATTTCTACAACTTTCATGTTTTGAGTTTTCCATGATTCTATAGGCATCTTGTTCAAAATTACAAAGTTGGAAAATGTGTACCGGCGAGGAATGATTCTGACATAGTTTGGTAGATTGAGCATAAATTTCTTATCCAAGCTCCAATTGAGGTGATTAAAGATGTTTTGAAAAACTAGGATATAGATTAAGGCGACTTGTGTGAAAATGTGTCTTGCTAAGCCTAGAAAAAATGAAATAAAGAGCCGAGTAAAAGGTGCTATAATGCTTAGCTTTTGTATGACATTTGTGTGCTTGCATTGTAAGGTCATTTATACTTCTCTAACTTTTTTTTTTTTTTTAGTTGCAATACCACCTCGTTGGGAGATGGGGGATTTTCTGGCCCTACCTGTATATTAAACATCAACCATTACATGCATGAAAGTAAGGGCATCCTGTATGATCCAATCTCATTAACTTCTTGGAAATTCTGAGAAGTGAGAGATTGTAATATACAACGAAAGTACAAAAAAAAACCCTTATAAACTACACTCTGCAATGCTATTACATTCGCAAAATATGTGAGAAAAAAAAATATTCATTCCACTCACAGCTCCAAAAATTTGTTGCACAATCGCATCAATTCTCCAGGGAATTTGAATTTGACCATTCAAAGCTTGAACTAGAATGAGAGAATCCAAGTCTACTTCAACATTTATTAAGTCTCGCTGCTAGCACAATTTAAATCCATCAAGAAAGCTAAGAGATTTAGCTTGCAAGCTGGAACAATTACCGTAACGTTTCGAATAAGCCACAAAAGTTCACCATGTGTGTCTCGAATAAGGCCGCCTCTTGTAGAAATCCCCCCTTGACTTGAACCACAATCTAAGTTGAGTTTAACATAGTCAGGTTGAGGAGATGTCCATGTCAATGGTTTGAATTGGGTTGAGTTAACCTGCACTTGTAAGGAAACCAAGTCCATAAAAATCAAGTGTCGTGAGGCCAATCCAATTCGGTTGTAGGGAAAAGCAGATGCAATACATTTAAGAGTTAAAGTTATTTGTACAATAATTTGAGAAGAGTTATTGTGTTTCCCTTCAAACAAAGCCAAGTTACGGGCAGTCCACAAATGCCAACATACCAATGTAGGAATAATTTTACACAATTATCCCACTGCTACCCCCGAATGATAAAACCCCAACCATTTCTGACTGGTTGACATATATGGTGGAATTGTGAGTTCATGATGGAATTGCTGAGTTCATGGTAGAATTGTTGATCATACATGTCGTCAAAAAACTTCCAAACATTTCTAACTAGTTGACAATAAACAAATAGATAATCAATTACTTCTCCATGGCTAAAAAATTGCATTTGTACGCCGAGGGAGAAGATCCAATCTTGCCGAGGCAATAATCAGTAGGAAATCTATAGTTGAGCATTCACCAAAAAATAGAATTGTATCAACAGGATCCTCTTGTCCCATAACATTTCCCTTGATAAGGTAGACGATGGAAAGAATAATATTTATGTTGAAACAATGGAAAATCCCACATGTGAAGTGAGAGTCCATGCCAGTTCATCTTCCTTTGCCAAGGAAACAAATGAAATGGAACACAACCTACAGAGATAATCTCTCCTCATTAGAATAATTCAGATATAATACATCAAGATTCCAAGAATTATGCACCCAAACCTGAGCCACTAAGAAATCATGATCATAGACATGAGGTATGAGCTTATAAAGTGCTCCTTCCTTCGTCTAGTTATCATACTAGATGGAAGATTGATCCTCCTCTACCTTTTTGATGATTATAATGGTTTAAATTTATAAATCTTTTGCGTTTGTTGTTGGTAGGAAAAATTTATTACGGGATATGATCCATATTATTTGCGATAAATGTAAGTTCTTGTATTTATATTTGAGAAAGTTTATTAGATATTTATTTGGATGGACTTTTGGTGTGAGCAAAAGTGAAGCATGATTTCATGTGCTTGGTAGGTTGTGTACATGGTTGATGAGTCAATTGGGACAATCCAATTTTAGTATTGTCATTCCTATTTTGTTTTGTTTGGGCTATGTCCAGTTGATTTTGCTTGGAACTAGCAAAATTCTTTGTTGGGAAGAGTTCATAACTCAAAATTTAGTGTTATTTTTATGTCTCTTTTGTTTTTTGTTTTGGTGTGTTTAGTCCCGTTTGTTGCGTTTTTAGGGGAATAAAGTTATGTTTAGGATGTCATTGTTGATTGTGTTGTTTAATGTCATTTTTGCAGCTAAATCTATGTTTTATTAGAATATTTGTCTATTCACCTTGTTTTGTGTTTTGTACAGTTGAGACAAGGGGCAAACTAGTCAATTGACAAAAGAACATGGAGCTTTAGTGAACGAGAAGAGAAGACTTGAAGAAGTTTTGAAGAAGACCAACTATAGTCTGTGACTAGACTACATGTAAGAAATCGCTAATTGCGGCACAAACATAAGAGGTTCTACAGACTCTGGCTAATCCATGGACATCACTCTTAGTCTGCGAGTGAGCCACAGACTGGGAGAGAACAAAGCTAAACTACCCGCAAGCAACGGGTGGTCTAAGGTAGGCCTGAGCCTATTTTATTATTTTTATAAATAAGTCCCTTATGTAATGATTTAGATTGAGCGATTCTTAGATTTTATTCTCAATCTTTTGTCTAGGGTTTTAGACAACTTTTTCTCATAATCTTGGGTTTAATTATTCTTCAATTCTATAGTATAATTTTACGACTTTCAGATTGTTCAAGTTATTCATGTTCTATTGCAACATTTTTAATCACGGTAACGTGTTTATTTATTTATTTATTCTTAATTGCACTTTTTGTTTTGGTTTATCAATTTATCATGTCTACTAGCAATTTAATTTATTTGTTTTCTTTCTCTGCAATGAATTTCTAAATTTCTTAAGGTCCGGGTACGGGTGATGCAATTGTTCATGGGTTGATTTAAAGTTAAGTTCAATCACACAATTGCATTAATAGGATAATAATTAATATAAATAGACAAATCTAAGGAGTAGCTAACCATCGTTTGCGCTAGTTTGACTGAGGAATAAGACTTTTGAACCTTCGTCATAGGCTAGTGTTAATTTATTAGGCTAATTCTTTTAGACCAAGTGGCAGAATTAATTAGTTGATTTGTTGAGTATTTCTAGTCAGAAAGTAAAATTCCATGTAGATAAAGACTCAAATTGGTTAGTTAGGCAAGCGAATCTCTCGAACTCTAGTTAATTGATTTGATAGAATACATTTACCAAAGGCTTTCAATGTTGGACTGAAATATGGGAATTAAACTTGATTGATTAACTTGTGATTTGATTAAATACAGAATAATTGCTAGCCTAGAAGTCGACCCACTTTTATCATCTGCTTGCGTCCTTTGTTTTGCAGATCCAGTTATTCTCCGAATTCCAGTTATTATTTTTTTGTAATTTTAATCATAAAGTTCCAAACTCTTTGCAAATTGACGATTAGATTCTCGACACTTGTCACCAACCCTCATGGAATCAACCCTTATTCACCCTACTATATTGATAATCGTGTACTTGCAAATATTAGTGGAAGCATGGGATAGGGTAATTTAACTTCTCCAGTATGGATCAAGTTGATAGTTGGGAATTGAACTTCCACTCATTATAATTAGATTAATTAATTGAATGTATTAATCAAAACCGAGAATTGGTTAGTCAATTCCTAATCCATTGTTTACATTAATTAAAGTCTTTAATTTTAGTTTATTTAACTCTTTCTCCCGTGTTAGATTCTTTAAATAGTGTCCAAGACAAAGAACGGATACTTGTTAAATCAATCCTTGTGGGTTGATCCCTTGGTTCTGCTAAATGTACACTTGTGGTACATTATCTAGTTAATTGTAGAGTTAGGTGTTTATAAATTAATTTACAACTAGATATTTAATATTTCAAGTTTTTTGCATCGTAGTCGGGGATTGGGTCTTTGGCAATATTGTTATAATTTGGCAATAATACTATTTTGAAGTGTAAATTTTATTTTATTTGTGCTAATGTCACAGTGTGTTCTCAATATTTTGTAAAACCAAAAAGATTTTCCTTTTTCATGGTTTGTGTTCTTTTGTTTAAAAGAAAAAACCTAAAAAGTTTTTTTCTTTTTAGTCGACAGTTTAGGCTAGCTACTAGTCTAAACTCTCCCATTTTTTCTTTTTGTGTGGTTTTGTGTCAATACTTGTTTATGTGCCGGTCTTATTAGTGCATGCAAGACATGAATTGCAATCAATCATGGAAAAAATATTATCCTCATTGTGATTATAAAGACATGTCAAATGAGAATGGTTCTTATGATGTTTTGGATGCACACAGGATTAGTTATCATATATGTTAAACCAATTAGCCGCCTTAGTAGAAAAATGGATAATTTGCGTGATAATTCGTCCATTTCTTATAATGGTTTATATTGTAATTCTTATGTGTATATGTTAAATGGGAATGTGTAGGTTATCAAGTGGGATGGTCTGATCGTCAAAATTCTTTCTCAAATGACCTAAATTATCCTTATTCTTTTCCTACACCTCAAGAGCCAATGTATCAACAAATGGAATGTTGAACCCCAGTTATGTTAATCATGTTTTGATGATAACCAAATCATACTAATGGTTTGATAACAAGTGTGCAGAAAAATAGGTAGGTTCGGACGCAAATGTTCGTCCGAACAAAACAACCACAAGGCTTCATGGACGCAAATGACTGTCCGAATGACAAAGCTTCGGACGATGATAATCGTCTGACACAAAGAATTTGAAGAAAGCCTCGGACGAAGAACATCGTCCGATCATTTTCCAGAAGACTTCGCTTCGATCGGACGCATGTTCGGACGCATCCTCGGACGTCCGAACGAATACCCTCAGAGAACAGATGCAGTGTCGGACGCAGGATTTAGCAGCGGCCGTTCGAACGGTCCAACGGCTAGTTTGTTCGGACGCACTCTTGCTGCATCGGTCGTCCGAAAGGTCCAACGGCTAGTTTTCCAGTAAACAGAAAATAGCCGTTGGGAAGTTGTTGGAAGCAGATATTTGGCAACTATAAATACCCCTAGGTCTGATTTAATAAAGACAGGACTTCTACATTGATTCCAAACAATTCTTGAGCTATTTGGGAGAAATAGTGGGTACAAGTGTTGTAGTAGTGTAGGTAGTGTGAAAAGAGCTTAGAAGTGTAAAAGTTCTTCAAGTGTAAGAGTGGAGAGATAACAATTGTAACAAAGGGAGGTTGTGAGTGTAAAACTCTTGGCTCAACTAAAGGAAATTAGTGTGAGCAAGAGTGATCCTCATTTGTGTACAAGAGGTTATTGTCTCACCTACTTTGAAGAGACTTTTAGGGCTGAACTTCAAGTTGTGAACTTGGTAGTTGCCTTGTAAGAAGCTCTTTGTAGTTGCAAGCTCCAAGCTTGAGGAAGCTAGGGAGTTTGGTTTGATTCTCTTAATCTCAATATTCTTATTTGTTCTTTAAGCTTAACTTGTTGAATATTTATTGTATTCATTTGTGTTTAAGTTTTCATTTGGTGCATAAAGTTTGAATTTCTATTAAGCACATTGCTTTTAGAGATAACCTAATTCACCCCCCCTCTTAGGTTGCTTTTGGGGCCAACATGGAACACCATAGTGAATATCCATTGCTCACAATGATGAATACTACTCAAAGGAACTTCCATGACCAACCAAACACCATGGAAGCATAGGTGAAGATGCTCACATGAACAGTTACTACTCACTCTTACCTATTCAGAAAATGCAAGTTTGGAGAGAATATTATTCCTAGAGACTCTTATGACTATTATGGTTATGACTACAATCAACCACCACCAACTCAAAAAGGAGATGCTAATGTAATATTGGAAAGAAAGATGACTACCTTAATGGAGAGCCTAGAAGAATCAATTAAGCACTAGGACGAATCTATTTAAAGTGCCAAGATGAATCCATAAAAAGATTAGTAGACCAAATTTCCGAACTCGCAAGTAAGTTAGTAGGTGAAATTCAAGGGCCTCCTTCACCAATCATAGATCAAGGGGAGAATGGTCACCTTGTGGGTAATTTTGAGATGACTAGATCATGGAGCATAAGCAATGAAGATGAACCAAAGGATTGCATGCATCACACTATCACAATATAGAGGTGCCATCCAGAGTAATGATAAAGTTGGCTCGAGTAGTGAAAAATGCAGAGTATCTAGTAGAATGAGTTAGAGATATGATGAATGCATATGATGGAGTTTCACCTGTCCATGAGAACTTCGGATGTCCTGTGCTATACTGAAGCAACGACTATAACATTCTCAACAAGACTTCTTGGCTTTACTAGGAGAGTGTTTCTTTTAATTTTTCTTTTATTTGTGTTTTAGTTATTCATATGCTTTAGTATAAGAACCCAGTGGTCAATCACACGAGGATTTGGTACAAGTTACTATTGAGTACCAAGATTCTAACACAACTTCAATTTAGACAATAGATTTATGATATTTTGGTAATGAAAATCAATTTTTACAAAAAAATAAATAAACAAATTAAAATAACTAAAAATCTTGAAAGCGATTTAAAATCAAGGAATTAACACTATGACTAAAATGGGTCGAATGCAAGGCTAGCAATCATCTAAGGTTAATAAAACTGTGGGTTTACCAATTAATTGCATTACAGTTAATGGTGATTCTATTCTCATATCTCAACCCAATCCTAAAAACTTTCAGTAATTGAATCCAACCAAATTAATTAAATAGGGTTCGAGGAACCTTCTTCTAACCTACCTAATTCAATTGAATCATTAACTATTTGGATTTCAAGTTTCCTTCCGAGACACTCGGCTAATCAACTAATTAAATCTGTCAACCTGAATAGAATTAATTAGCAATTAATTAGCACTGATCTATGAAAAAGATTCAAAATCCTTATCCCCTTAGTCAAACCAACTAAAGAAAGTAGGGTAGTTACACCCTTGAATTTTCTACTTATATCAATTATTAGCCAATTACCATAACCATTAATGATTAACTCTTAATCAAATTTTCCACGAATGATTACATTACCCATACCCAAACCCTACATAATTTAGTACTTCATGATATGCGAGATCAAAAATAATTAATAGAATCGATTGTACACATGTTAAAACAATAAACAATAAAAGAAAAATATAATTTATTATTAAATTACTTGATACTATAGTTGAAAGAATTGTAATAATGTTTGAAATAAGAACATGAACAATCTTGGTTTGGAATTTAGTCCAGAGAATTGAAAAACAATTAACCTAATCTATCATTCAATATCCTAGGAGAAAACCCTATGTAAAAGTTCAGATTCACTCCTCTTGAAAAGTACAAGAATTGCCAATTTATAATTAAATATAACTTCACCGTACATTGATTGGGTCAACTTCTAACAGAAGTTGATTGGATTTCTGTTACCCACTGACAGCGAATTACATGAACTACCAACGGATGGTCTCTCCACTGCTCACGTGTTGTTCTCATATCTTTCTTGCTAGCCTTTTCTTCAACTACCCAAATGATTCTTTTACCCTTCATTCGCCTGCACATTTCATAACACCATATAAATAATTGTGTATATGCAACAAACACACACATTTAACTACAAAATGATAAAAACTAACATGATGACTAAAATTCCTAAATATTACTAATTTACCCCTATAACATGACAAATAGGACTAACTACACCAAAATTGATCAACAAAAAACAAACCAAAATAATGCTATTTCTTAACTTGTCAACTCCCCCAACTTAAATTTTGCTAGTTCCGAGCAAAATTCATTAGACAAAACTGAACTTGACAAGAGAGAATTAATATATTATGGCCAAATTGATCCAATTGACTCATCAACTTAGTCTACATCCAACCAATCACATAGAATCCTGTTCCACTTTTACACACGCCAAAATATCCATCAAAGTAAATATTATAAACGCTTCCTCAATTCTACATGCCAACTTATATTTTATCAATACGGCCATGTCGTAATAAATTTTCTATGCACAATCAATCAAAAGATGTATCATTATAACCTTCAAGAAGGTAAGAAGAATCAACGGATCTAACAGTAAGCCCACCAATATCAAGCAGTTACGAAATATTAGAGATCCATTTCAATTGCTTAACTTTATAACACAATATAACCTTTCGTAGTTCATTTATGACCAACTTTTACTGGCTCTTTATTTTATACCTTTTTCCTTAGGCATAGAAAGATGCATTTTCATGCAAGCTGCCTTTTTATTCTCATTTCTTACCATGCTTACGCACTTTATGTAAAGCAAGCCATTTGTTTTTTTTTTCTCTTTCTTTTTTCATTTTAGCTCGTTGGAGCAATTAAAGCACTAAGGAACTAGTTAGAGAACAACGGGTTATATCAACATTAATAAATCAAACAAAAGTAATGAATCCTAATAGCTCACCATGAAAAAACATGCAAATGAATAAGAGGCTAATACAAAGGTCCACGTCACATTCCATTCTTTCCTACCCAACAATTATAACAACTTAATTTGCACAACTTAAAATCACTATGGGTACCAAAATAAAATATGTGACTCCTCTGTAATATCAACAAGCCAAACGTGTAAAACCTAGAAAATATAATTAATATACACTTAGACTTCCACACACTTAAACAAAACATTGGAACATGAACCATTCAAACACATAATACTAAGTTACCATATCATTGCCAATTGGAATCAATTCTACTATTAACATGTCATTCTTATGAAACACCAACACCAACACCAACACATTTATATCACAAACAAAATACTAGACATAAAACAACTAAACATAAACAACTTACCTAACATACCACTTGCCTTCATATCACTAACACACATGACCAACTAGACAAGTGTAAACAACAATAACATCTAATAACACATAAATAGAAAAATGATACTCTCCCGATAAACTGTGCAGATTCAAAAAGAAAGTTAGTCACTTCGTCCAGTGGCTCTTGAAGGCCAGGCTTCATTTCTTCCTTTCTTATTCTCGGCCCCTTTCTTTCAACATCATCCGGAGGTCCATAGTGCTATTCTGGTGGTAGGATAGTCCTTGGCCATTGAAACATGTCAAAATTTCCTAGATAACTAAGTTGTCAAGCCAGGAAATACTTCTTCTACTGGATCTCCTTAATACATTGGCTGTGATATGCGAGGAGCTCCATTTGTGTCTCAATATTAAGGAAAAGATGGAAAACAGAACTAGAAACAGGCCTTGGAGGAGGTACATCCAGTGATCCATGTGGTCTTCCCTATTGTGCACCATCTTCTTCTTCAGCTACTCGCTCACCTCTTGCCTCAGCCTAAAAAATAAGGAATGTGGATTTATACTGCTAAACATGTGCCTAACTAACTCTGTTGTCAATTGGTGTTGTCACTTCCCATTTGCTTGTTGTCGCAACTTGCAGCCGGGCTAGCTAGAATAACTAACTCATTAAACATGGAAAGATGTGTATAAGACTTCGGCATAATGCCTAATGCTTAGTATTTTCATTCCACAAAATCTCCAATGAAATGTCCAAAATAATATCAATTCGTATCCCTCGACAATAGAAAAAATGAGGCAAGCTTTGTCAGGAGTAACATCGGTGGTGTGGGATATAGGTAAAATGCAGGTACACATTAATTGCACCCAAACTCTAGCTTCTGCATTCAAATATTTCAACCTAACCAACTTCTGTTGCTCATCATCCATATCCCAATGCCCCCAACCATCAGTCAACCATTTACACTAGTCATGGTAGTCAATTTCATGCTCAATGAATTTGGTAAACTGGTTATCGAGATTGGTTCGTAAATTGTATATGTCATTAATCACCTCTATGTGATAACTCACCGGTGTATTCTAATAACTCTAGTGAACTAGAGTGATTTAACTTCTAAATTATGGCATTTTGTTACTCAATCACTATATTTGTTACCGAATTAAGTGTTTTAATTTAGTTAGTTGCATTTTCTAGTTGTATTTGCAATTATTTCTTGTAAATATCATGAATTGATAATCAATTTTAGTTAATTCGGTTAGTTATTTAGTTAAGTGTGTTTGGAGGTTAGTGTTTGGGTAAATATTGGATTTGGTAATTCAAGTCACGAACAAGCAATAAATAAAAACTTAATAACTCTAACCAACATTCACACGCTCGCAACCATATGAGATAAGTTTGTAGATTAGTTGAGTAAGGATTGTTCCCATAAGCATTACAGAACAATTACTAGGGATAACAAACGGTTCTACTAGTTAGACAATATATCAAAAAAGGGATTTTCTACATTCTATGTGATAACTCTAGGAAACTACAGTTATATCTACTCTTAACTTGATGATTTTGCTATTAGTTTCAAGCATTTTTAATATTTTCATGTATGTTTTTGTTTATTTTACTTTAATGTGTTAGTATGTGTTTGTTTAGTGTTTTACTTCTTCTATATTTTTTAATTAGTGTATTTCATAAGGTTCTTATGTTTAGAGTTGTGTCGATATACCCTGTCTTTAACCTTAACTTCGTTGGGAGTTAGGTTTTCGTTCGTCATTACTTGTTTTTCATTTTTTTACCTATTTTTTGAGAATTTTATTTGTATAATTAGATGTTAATTTTAGTGTTTATTATAGATAATAATGTTCTACTATGTGTTAGGATTGCATTTTTCTTTTCATCATATTTTCATATCCGCTCTCAATACGGGTACCAGTGATACACACTACACACAATGACACCAATTCAGGAACCAGTGATAGGCATTACCTGCAATTTTCAGGAATTTTTTTTTTCAAGTTTTTTCAATATCCCTTTATTTCTCCATAAATGTACACCACTCACTCTTACACTTTACCACCCATACCTTCCAGCCTTATATCCCCTTAACAAATAATTGTATGAAATAAAGCTTTTAAGGGACATTTAGGTTAGAAAATAAAAGAAATTATTAAGCTCGTAAAGGTAGGCAAAATGAGTTCTAATAAAAGAAAGCAAATTGTGTTTCTCTCCATTCATTTACAAATTAAGGCTCAAACTGGGTACTAGGGATAAAATTTTCAAATAAGGGTTGGGTTGAAGGGGTCAAACGTCCAAAAAAAATGCTCTACCCTCATCTTTAAATTGAATCAAGTTTTCTATAAAATTTTTCCTCACGAACCTAATAAAGAAAGTTTCTAGGATTCAATATAATTGAATCTGCATAATTATATCTAATTGTCAAAAATAAAAATAATTTATGGCTAAGTGCTCAAGAATTCTTAAATATCATACAAGAAAAATATTAACACCAACTACGCATTAATGATGGTTTAGCTCAAAAATTATCATGCAGAAAATCAAGAGACATGCTAAGCGACTGCAAAATTCCCAAAAATTTCATAGATTTTCAGTAAATTTGAATTTTTTTTTTAAAAATCATGAAAAAGCTCTGAAATCTAACAGAAAAGCTAAAAAATTGCAACAAAAATGAGCAAACTACACCAAACAATTGCAAATCTAGATATCTCCCCACCCCACACTTAAAAAAGGGATGAGCATTGTCCTCAATGTTATAGACAATAAAAGCATAAAGGGTGGGTAAAGAAAAGCTTCTCTAGCAATGAAGAACTTTTGGTGCAGTGTATCCCGAAATAAATATCCACGAGGTGAGTTGAAACGTGTCATTAACACTAGAACAAAAACAAAATGTTAAACCCTTCTAGAAATTAAGAAAAGCAACAAAATCGAGGACTAAATTCCACAATATTCGGGAAAAAATTTAATCCCTTAATGGCATACATAACTAACATAAAAAACAAGTTAAAAAATATAAAACAACAAAAAGAATGACATCATCTTAAAAAAAAATGCAAGACAAACATCAAACATCATCAGGTTCCTCTGGGATAGCACTAGAATTCCAATGCTTAATTGACATCATAATAGATAAATCAAGGTAAGGTGCCAACTCCCGCAGAAATGTGGACAAGTCCTCCCCTCACTCACGTGGCAGCTGGCGAGTCTCCATGTTTTGATGCCAAGCATGTTGAAAATGAATGAGACCCTAAGTATCAAATCGGAGTCTCATGCGTTGTTGTTCCAACAAAACTTGCTCAAGAATCTCTTCCTGACTACACCTTAGAACTGGTTCACTACACAATGGCTGCGAAGTTGATGCCTGAGATCGGGTTAGTCTTACTGGGGCCCTCACTCCATCCAATGCAATAGGCTTACCGAGTTTAAATTTTTTCTCGGCCAGATCAATCTCGACACCTTTCAGAACACAGAATATAGTAATCCAATGCGGGAACCATAAGCCAGATTGTTTGACTACTGTTGTCTAACAAATCTGTAGGCTAATCAAGTGGCTCACATCTACCTGCCTGCCCAAAGTAATGGTATATAAAATTTTAGCTTGATCTAATGTAACATGAGTAAGATGACTAATCAGGAGAAGGAGAGCACATAAAACTTAAACCAAACCAACCAAACAGGCTGATGCATAGTAGCACTAAAATGAAGTGGAGCACTCACAGTACCATATGTCTACTCTATTTCACCCATGCAAATAAGGTTAGGTAATGAAATCCTGATGTCATTAACGTCCATGTTAATGACACAAATATTAGGCCACTCATCATTGCGAACTCGATTTACCCTCAATAGCTAATTTTCCCCCTAACATATACCTTAGCATCACTATAAAAACCAAATTATCATAAAATTGTCGCACAACTAGGAGTAGCGTGTCCTTGGGTGTAGATGTGAAATAATTCCAACCACGCATCCTAATGACATCGCGAATCTCCGGGGCTCTAGTACTAGGGATTTGTATACCCTTCTCCTTGATTGCTGCCCTCATCAAAATATTCGACTCGTACTTTTTCTAGGTAGCGGTATTGAGGAATTGCTCCAAAACATTTTTCTCCAATGGATTCCCTTGAGGTTCTTATTTCAGAGTAGCGGAAGAAGAGGCTCTGGTCATGCTTCGACTTGCCGATTGCTTACCCTTATAAAAAGTGAATTATGAGATATAAGACACCCAAATAAAACCACTACCACCCCAAACTTATTTAAATCTATATCCTCAAGCATAACTAATAATTAACCTTAGTATTCACAAGATAAAATCAAGTACGGTAATGCCCATACTAAGTTATGTACATATGTTTAATACACTCCTGAACCTTTTTAGCTACTAAAATGAATAGAGAAGAATCATATGTCCTAATTGAAGTCCTAGGAAATGAATTCATGGACAAATGCCTAGTGTTTTAAAAGTTTTCTTCATTGAGGCATTTCATCGAACACTTGGCATGCATAAACAAAGAATGAAATTTTTTCTATATAAATATCACACAATTACCTCCCAATTTGAAGAACAATTCTGTAATCAAGAACATCAACAATTAAATATTCAATCCATCACAAGTAAATGCATTCGAATAATCAACAATCAAAACTTTCTTCCAATTCAATTACAAACCCCAAAAGGAAAAACAATAGAAAATCACTGAAATCATATCTTAATAGTGTTTACACTTGAAGAAATTGATGTGAATGGAAGGGATCAATGAGTGATTTGAGGGTATAAAAAGACTTTTTGGGGGCTAGAGGGTTTGAGAGAAGAAGGAATTTATAAAGAAGGAATTTTCGTTTGAATGTTAAGAAATAAAGGCATTTGGGCTTTTAAACTGTTTCCGGCACATGCTCACGATCACTCATGCATATGCACAAGAAGCAGAATGTCAAATTCTAGCTCTACCTCTAGCGCACATGCGCAAGGTCCAAGAACGCATGTGCATGAGTCACAAAACATGCATTTTACCTTTTGGATTTTCTGCACATGCTCACAAAATGGTGTCCATGTGCACAAAATAACTCTCCTTAACTTGTAAATTCCTTTATTAAACCACTCAAACTATCAACAAGGCCTTAAAATTATGTTCTAGTCCCTTTAACTTGCAATTTAAAGATGATGTGCCCACAAATGACAAGAAAACTAAAGAAAATCAAAAGCAATCACAAAAAAATAAATTATTAAAGGACATCGGTTGTCTCTCATGCAGCACCTTTGTTTATAATCTTAGGCTCGACTTTGTGGCACTTAAGACTAGGCATTGATGAGGTGAACTATTTCCCATTCCTCGTTGATGATTCCTCCATAGTAACGCTTCACACGTGGCCATTAACATTGTAATTTCCTTGGCTTCCTTTGTGCTCTACCATGCCATACGGGAATGTCTGCATTACTTCAAATGACCCATACCATTTTGACTTCAACTTTTCAGGAAACAGTTTAAGTATCAAGCTATATAAGAAAACCATTTCCCCAATTTTGAATTCCATGCCAGATATGTGCTTGTCGTGCCATAACTTTATTTTCTCTTTATAAAACCTTACATTTTCATTGGCTTCTCTTCAAAATTCATCCAATTTGTTCAAATCTAGAAGCCTCTTATCCCCAGCCTCCGTCAAATCATAATTGAGACTTTTGATTGCCCAATATGCCTTGTGCTCGATTTCAACCTAGAGATGACAAAGCCTTAACATAAACCATTCTATAGGGAGACATACTCATTGGAGTCTTGAAGGTGGTTCTGTATATGCCCATAATGCCTCATCAAGAAGCTTTTTAGACCAGTCTTTCATTGAAAATTCACTATTTTCTCAAGAATGCGCTTCAACTCCCGAGTAGATACTTCCTTTTGTTCAGAAGTTTGCGGATAATATGCTAAGGCTATCTTGTGGGTGACTCCATATTTGGACAAGATGGACTCAAACAAGGAATTTTTAAAGTGTGTTCCTTCGTCACTTATGATAACTCACAGGACACCGAACCTTTAGAAAATCTTCTTTCTCACAAAATTCACCACCACTCTAGCATCATTGGTGGTAGCGCCACTGCTTCCATCCACTTGGACACACAATCCATTGCCACAAGGATGAATTTATTATTGTGTGACGGTAGGAAGGGGCCCATAAAATCAATATCCCAAACATCAAAGATAACACAAACTAGAATATTATTTAAAGGCATTTAATCCTTTCTGGACAAGTTATCAAAATGTTGATATGCATCACATTGCAGCACAAAGTCTCTTGCATCCCAAAATAAGGTAGGCCAGAATAGCCCACTTTGTAGGGTTATTACTGCCATCCTTTGAGAGCCATGGTGCCCTCCCATCAGTGAAGAATGACAATGGTGTAAAACATTTTGAATATCACTTTCTAGTATGCATCTTTGGATCACTTGATCCTTACACTAGCAGTAAAGATAAGGGTCATTACAAATGTAATACTTCATCTCCGAAAGGAACTTTTTCTGCTGATTGCTATCCATAATGGGTGCAATTACCTTGGATACAAGGAAATTAATGATATCTACAGACTAAGGTGCCCTCTTATCCACTCTCATTAAATGCTTCTCTGAAAAGGCTTCATTAATCGGCACCTTCTCACCAATTTTTGCTTCGGTTCCTCTAACATTGATTGGTGATCTGCCACTGTATTTTTGGCTCCCTTCTTATCGATGACCTCCCAATCGAATTCCTATAATGGTGAAATCTACCCGATTAGTCTAGATTTAGCATCATATTTAGTCAATAAGTACTTAGGATCAATTAAATGATCAGTATGATTGATCACCTTATTACCTATGAGATAGGATCTAAATTTATCAAATGAAAATACTACTGCTAGCAACTCTTTTTCAGCGGTGGAATAGTTCACTTGATCTTCATTAAGGGCACCACTAGCATACAATACAACGTGCAAAATTTTTTCTTTTTTAACATGTACTACTCCCACATAATAGTCGCTTATATCACACATTAGCTTAAAAGGTAAATTCCAATTTGGAGCGATTATGACTAGTACGGTAATCAAATCTTCTTTCAATTTATTATAAGTAGACAAACATTCATCATTAAAATCAAAAGGCACATCTTTTTGCAACAGAGTACAAAAAGGGTAAGAAATCAAAGAAAAAGTTTAAATGAAACGTCGGTAAAAACTCGGCGTGACAAAGGAAGCTCCTCACCCCCTTCATATTAGTAAGAGCTGGTAATTTTTCAATGACCTCTACTTTAAACTTATCTACTTCTATGCCCTTAAGAAAAATTCAATTCATGGCCTAACACAATCCCCTCATTTACCATGAAGTGTCACCTTTCCCAGTTTATTGCCAAGTTGGTAGAGTCACATCTTTCCAAAACACAAGCAAGGTTATCCAAACATGAATCAAAAGAATCATCAGAAACACTAAAGTCATCCATGAAAATTTCAATAAATTTTCAATCATGTCATGGACAATAGCAATCATGCATCGTTGGAACATACTAGGAGCATTGCACAACCCAAAAGGCATGCACCGATTAGTAAAAGTTCCATAAGGACAAGTAAAATAGTTTTTTCTTGATCTTCAGGGGCTATGATTATTTGCAAATACCCTGAATAACTGTCAAGAAAGCAATAAAAAGCATGTTCTAAGAGGCGCTCAAGCATTTGATCAATGAATGGCAAGGTAAAGTGACCTTCCCTGTTGGCTTTATTAAATTTCCTATAGTCAATGCACATCCACCACCCTGTAACTAATCTACAGGGAATTATCTCATTTTCCTCATTCAACACTACCTAGCCATATTCCTCCTTTTCTTTGGCACTTCTTGGGTCGGCCTTACCCATTCACTATCACTGATTGGATAAATGATACCAGCATCTCATAATTTCAAAACCTCCTTCTTAACTACCTCTTTCAAAGTAGGATTTAACCTTATTTGAGTTTGTATAGCTGGTTTATAATTACCATTAAGGATATTTTATGCATGAAAATAAAAGGGTTTATTCCTTTATTGCCCTCAATGCTCCATGCAATTTCCCCACGATACTTTTACAAAACAAAATCAATTTTCCAAATTCAATGTCAAAAAGACAGGCACTAACAATGAAAGGATATGTATTATTTTCTTCTATAAAAACATATTTAAGATGAGAATGAAGTGCTTTGAGCTCAACATTGGAGGATTCATTGGTCGGATACCCCATTTACCTTTACTCTCACATTACACTCTTCTGTATCTCTCTCCAACTCCTCGTCTTCAATGCTTTCTTGTTTGCTAGGCTCTATCTCACCATCATGGGGATCCGATGTCTTCCATGTCTATGGTGTCTTCTTCCACAGATTTCTAACAAAAATCAACAACCAATTCATCAATAATATCGACACTCATTGTATCACCATATTTAGTAGGAAATTTAAAAGAATAAAAAATATTAAATGAAACAATGTCATTATTGACTCTAAATTGTAGATTTTGGGTTTGTACATTTATAATTGCTAGTCTGGTGGCCAAGAAAGGTCTTCCTAAAAGTAACAGGGTCACCACATCTTCCTCTATGTCGAGCACTATGAAATCTACCCGTAAGAATAGTTTTCCCACTTTGAAAAAAGGATCCTCAACCACTCCTATCGGTCGTCTTACACTTTTGTCGGCCAATTGAAGAGTGATATTTGTGGGTTTTAGTCCTTCTCCATTTAACTTCTTATAAGTAGAATAAGGCATAAGGTTGATTGAGGCACCCCAAATCACAAAGGCCTCTTTAAAACGTCACCCTTCCAATCTCGCATAGAATAGAAAATGAGCTAGGATCATTACCTGAGTTTAGGAGGAAGATTCTTTTGGATAATGCACTGTATCTTTCATTTAGACACAATATCTCATCTCCCATTGGCTTTCTCTTGCATGACAAAATCTGTTATACAAACTTAGCATAGCTGGGCATGTTTTCAATAGTTTCAATGAAAGGAATATTAATGTCAATCTTTTAAAAATTTCCTAAAATCTCTTGAATTTCTTCACCTTCTCATTCTCTTTCATTCTTTGAGGAAAAGGAAAACTTACCTGTTTACCCATTGCAGCTAAGAGATCCTTGATCTCACCTTGTCAGTTAAGAGCTCTGGTAGGTTCTTGTTTGTAATCCTTGCTCTTGGAGGATTCTTCCTTACCCTTTTCCCTACTCTTCTCCACAATTCTTGTATCATCATCTACAGCTCTCCTTGATTCCACAACTTTTCAACCCTGAAAGTAACTGCTGGAACATGCTCTCTCCTATGAGTGTTATCCCTTGGTTGGGTATGGTGTCACTTGGCAATGCCCCACTACCGGTCTCTCATTATTTTGCCAAGCTAATTGTACCAATTGAAGTTCCAAGTTCCTTGTTGAAGCTAACAAATTCTCATACTCCCTACTCCCTCCGCAAAGCGTCCAATTCCCTTCTTAAATTATCTTCGTTGGATTGATCACAGGTTACATCTAAAGGATAATTTGGATTTTGAGGTAGGGATGTTAGTGGTGGTGGTTGGTATGAGTTATTTTGTTGATGCAAAAATTTTTGGACATTTGTTTGGTGCGGTGGTTGATATGGTCTATAGGATTAAGCTTGGTTAGCAAAATTTTGTTGTTATTGATTGCAAAGATGGATATTGAACATTGTTCTGATTACTCCAAGAAAATTTTTGATGGCTATGCCAAGATGGGTTATAGGTATTACCATAGGAATTAGGCTAATTTCTTGACCTTGAATTTTGATTTGAAATAAATTGAACGTGCTTACCTTGCGTCATAGGTGCTTCACAAAGACCATTCTGATGATTTCTTCCATAATATAGACGCAGAAGTCACAATTTAAAATCCCTTGAGGTGTTGAATCACCGAACTCTTTCTTGTGTTTTCTAGGCTTTGTCATATTTGTCATCATGTTAAACATCATACCCTACTGAGCTAAGAAAGCATCATTGAATTTAATCATGCCTCCTTGTTGGGCATTGACTGGATGCAATTGTTGTTGTGGTTGTTGCCCAACTGAAGAAGTGATGGTGCCATGATAGTAGTGAATTGATGCCATTATTTCAAATAGTTCTTATGCTTCTTCAAGAGTTTTAAGAGGAAAATTGCCTCCTATGCATGCATCAATAATCAATCTCATCTTTAGAAACAATTCATTGTAGAATGTTTGTACTTGTAGCCACAATGGAATGGCATGATTTGGACACTTCCTAAGTAACTCCTTGAAGCGCTCCCTTTCTTCGCTTAAGCTTTGCCCAGTGATTTGTCTGAATGAAGTAATGTTATTGCAGAGGTTTGTGGTCCTCGATGGTGGAAAGTATTTGGCTAAAATATTCTTGAGCCAATTGATTCCATATAGTTGAAGTACCTTGTTCGAAAGATTGTAACCAAGCCTTTGCCTTATCTCTCAACGAAAATGGAAAGGCTCTCAATCTAATACAATCAGGATGCACTCCATTGTATTTGAATGTGCTAATAACTTCCTCAAAATTTACCAAATGTGCATAGGGATCCTCGTTTGCCCCACCTCCAAACATAGCATGGGTTTGGAGCATTTGAATCAAGGAAGGCTTAATTTCAAAATTGTTATCTTGTACGAGCATTCAGGCAATGCTGGAATTTCCCCCCACAAAATTTGGTATCACATAATCCCTAAGAAGTCGAGTATTAGTATCTCCTCTATTGCCATTATTACCCGCTACCTCATCTTGTTCCCCAACATTGCGGTTCAGATGCTTCATTGTACTCTCTACTTGGCTTGATTCTTGTTGTTTCCTGCGGTTTCTAGTTATAGTTCATTCTTCCAATTCACTAAGATGTAGTAGTTGTTTGGAGAGAACAAATTTTTTCCATAAACTACAAGAAAGTGGCCAAAGTTCAAATATCAAAGCAAGATCAAAAAGAAAAATTAAAAATAGAAAGCAATTGTAATTATTTAAAAGAAAATAAAACAGCTAATGTTGTAAGGCTCTCTAAACCTAATATTGTTCCTAAGAATAATCTCCGGCAACAGCACCAAAAACTTGTTCGGGTAAATATTGGATTAGATAATTAAATTCACAAACAAGCAATAAACGAAAACCGTAATAATTGTAACAAACATTCACATACTCACAAGGATACGGGGAATGTTTGTAGATTGGGTGAGTAAGGATCGTTCCCACGAGGATTGCAAAACAATTGCTAGGGTTCACAAACCTTTCAACTAGTTAGACAATTTATTAAAAAAAGGATTTTTCTACTTACTATGTCTACTGAATTGAAATTAATCTAATTTGTACAAAGATTGAAACGTAGGAAAATGATTAATTCTATCCAAAATTGAATTAACGAGATGGGACCAATAATTAATAAACTAAATATTGCAACTTCAACACTCTAATTCAACGGAATAAAATTAAAACTAAAAATTGTAACTATGAATGAACAAAAACTAAGAATGGAAATAATTAAAAGCAGCTGAAACCAGTGGAATTAAATGGAATTAAATTGAAAAAGAAATAAGCAAACTCAGCAGTCTAGCCGGAACAGAAGTTGATGAAGCTTGAAATCTTTATGAGAAATTATAACCCTAACAAATGACTTCTAATGCTATCTAATGATCTGTCTACTCTAATGATCTAATGTCTAAATCTCTCTAGAATGGTGTATTAATAAGGCAAATTAGGGTTAAATCCCTTCTACAATGATAGAAATGATAAACCCCCTGAAAAGGATTCCAACCGAACGAAAAAGGCTGCTAAAATAACAAATTTTGCTGGAGTACACTGTGTCGTGCTATGTTTGCACACAAATGCTAGCGCATGTGTGCATTTAACAGAAACGAACATCTCGCCTCTAGAAGTTGCACACATGCACAAGTTTTGGTCGCACATATTCAGGATTTCCATAATGGTTGCACTAAAGTCCACCTCAATTTTGACCTTGATGCTGATAGAAATTGGAAAACCTCAAAACATGATAGTTGTATTTGTCTCTCTTAGCTTTCCAACGCATCTTCAGTTAACTCGACCAGATCTTGGACAAGAATGTTATGCACAAAATACTAAACAGTGTCCAAATTCTTTCCTCGCTGGTGTACATTTTCCATCCTTGTGATTTTTCTCAAACCTTTTGATTCTTTTCTACTTTTTATTTCATTCCAAACCTATACAAACTAAAAATAAAATGATTAAGTTGATAATTAATCAAAATATTGCTTGCATCTCATGAAAACACAGTCAATGATACATAAAATATAATACATTTATGAACTTATCAGTTAGGAATCGAAATATGGAAGTCAAGATTACCAAAGTTCGAGGGACAAAGTGAAATTAATGAATAATTGAACACTGAGCTAAAATAGGCTCACGATTATCACAACATGGGAAAATGATGTAACGATAATGAGGCAGAGATTCAATTAGTAATTTTCATCTCGATGTCATGACACCAAATATCCAAGTTACGACATCGAGGCATGTTTGGCTTATGATTGTATGGCATATTTGTAATTTTGGCTTTAAGATTTTTATTTCTTGACTTGTAAAACATTTAACATATATAGTAGGCAATAGTTAGTGAGAGTACACATAGAAGGTAGTGTAGTGTGTAATTTTTAGATTAGAGTAACATGACTTTCAATTTTTCTTTAGTTTTAATAAAAGTTCTCTTTTAATTTCTCTTTAGATCATGTTTTTAATTCATTGCAAGTTTAAATTTTTATTAGATAGTCTTAGTGGGTTAATCTTTAGCTACAAGTAGTTATCATTTTTACTTTTTTGTTAGTTAAATTTCTTCAAATTATAGTTACTTTCATTTCGAGTTTTCTTAGAGTAATCAGGGTTCTTGATAATTTAGTGTTTTCTAGCTAAATACTATCGTATCTTAGCTCTAGTTTCTAGTTAATTTCTTGCATACATTCTTTCATCAATCCAAAAATATTTAGTTTAAACTTAGTTTTATTTGCAAATTGCATTATGTCTAAATGTTGGCCCAAAAGCAACCTAGAGGGGGAGAATAGGTTGTCTTTAAAAACAAGCCTTTCGATGTGCTTAATGAAAATGTTAACTATATGCACCAAATAAACACTTAAGCACGAATAATCGCAAGTAAAGATTCAACAATTGAATCTTCAAAAAACAAATTAAAAGATTGAGATTAAGAAATGCAAACCAAACTCCCAAACTTCTCAAGCTTGGAGTTCATCTACTAGTAGTGGCTCTTCAAAAAATGTGAGGTAATAACCTTCTTGTACACAAAGTAGGATAACCCTTTGCACCAACTAAGTCCCTCTAGTTGAGACAAAAGGTTTTACACTAGAACATCACTTTTTTACACTTGTTATCCTCCACTCTTACTCTTGAAGATCACTCACTAGTATCATCCATTCTTGATCGCACTAATTCCCTCTAGTTGAGCCAAGAGATCTACACTACCCAAACCAATACAACCCACAATATTTTAGTCTATTTCTTCCCAAATAGCTCTCACAAGTGTTTTTATTGAATTTAGTAGTTATTCATATCCTTTAGAAGTTCTTGGGTTATTTGTAGATGAAAAATGTTCTGAATTTTAAGCTGAACGGTAAAAAAACTAGCTGTTACAAACTAGACATTAAGAGTTCGGACGATGGTTTGGACGTCTGATCATGCATCCTACAACTTTATGAACAGTGTTTCGGACTATCATATGCGTCCTACATATTGACAAAAACTTCTTCATTTTGAGCTTTTTTTTTTTCAGACGGTCTTCAACGTCTGATCCTTTGTCAGTGGCTTTTGGATTTCTATTTCGGATGGTCATATGCATCCTACAGCTTCTTGTTTGGACGGTCATATGTGTCCTATCCATCAACTTATGGTTCAGACGGTCATGTGAGTCCTACATCTTCTGTGGGTTCAGATGGTCATGTGCATCCTATAGCTTTTGTTTCGGACTGTCATATGCGTCCTATAGCTTTTGGCACATAGAAAAATCTGTACACTTGTTCTTAAGTCATTAGTATGATTTGGTCATCATCAAAATATTATTAGGGTTCAACAATCTCCCCCTTTTTGATGATGACAAATCAATTGGACAAGTTAAACAAAAGTAAGAACAACAATTACAAAAACAATCACAAGAAGTCCAATCTTTCTCCCTCTTTTGGCATCATCAAAACATTATAGTACAAAGCAATTTATTCACAAACTACCTAGGAGCTACACAAAAAAAAAAAATAAAACACATACAGGCTCTCCCTTAATTAAGGCAATACTACTTTATCAAATATCTCCCATTAAACTATGCATTTAATTTAAGTGAGTACATGGAAAAATCAAGTTGAAAACATTTCTTCCCTAAGGAATATATGCATAGGATTAATATCAAGGCATTTGAATGATCCCCCTTTCTTTTGCAAGTCAAGCGAGTGACTCAATTTAGACAAAATTGGAGGTACTCAAAATCATAAAAAAAAATAAAATTGAAGTTAAATACATTCCTGTCACACAATTGATTAGCATACAAGAGATTATGTTTCACATATGCAATTAAGAGCATATTCTTGAAAAGAATTTTAAAATGTTACCCATCTATGTCATCTTAGCTCATATGGTTTGAACACCCTTCATTGATTACCCATCTTGAATCCCTTGGTGCTCTCCAAGCATACTTACATACAAAGTTAAGCAACAACTTTTGGTACCCAAGCTTTCATAGGTCCACTTGAGTTAGTGAATTCACTTAATATCCACATAGATTTCATTATGAATTTTTCATTTCTTTTAGCATAACAATATTTCTTCACATGACCAAGTTGATGACAATAATAGCACATAATATTCTTATTGCCATACAAAAAAGATTTAGCTTTGATAAAGCACAAAACACCATTTCTAAAGGTTGATAAAATTCTTGTTGATAAGCATGATTGCTATTCATTTTCCTGTCAACAACCTTTTGTTTTTCTCTTTGCAAGAAAGAGCTGAGACCATCTATTCTTTTTCACAATAATAATTGTTCTTCCATAATTTTTTCATAAAACTTTGTATTTTCATCGAACTTTCTTTTCAAATCAGTTCCATTTTTGTTCAAAGAACAATTTTCTTTTGTCAACATATTATTTTTATGCACAAACTTTGAGTTAGCATTCAGTAAAGCATTAATCATAATTTTTAGCTCTCTGTTCCTAGCATGTGATTCTTTGAAACATTCATGCATTTTTAAATAAATGATTCAACATCATCATCATCATTATCATCACAAGAATCATAACTAGAGGATACCTTATTATCTCCAAAGGCCATGAAAGTCGTTTGGGTCACCTCATGTTCTTTCTTCATCTTCTCCATCCAAATTTTAATCATCCTACGTGATTTGGAAATTATTGAAGTGGGGTTTTCTTGAGCTTGTTTGGCCTTTCTTTTGATATTGTTGGAGTTGCTTGCTAACTGGTCCCAAAGCTAACCTAAGAGGGGGTTAATTAGGGTTTTAAAAATTATGCTTTCACAAAGCAGTGAGTTTTATAGAATCAAATGCAGAGATAATCAATTCAATAAAACAGTAAGGTAAAGAGAGAAAAATTGAACAAACAATACTTCCAAGCTAGCAAGCTTGAAGTATCAATTTTCTTGAATGCTTCACACACTTGGTGAGCCAATAATTTTTACAAAGTTGGGAAGTTCTTGCTCACACTAAAACTCTTTTAGTTGAGCCAAGAATCTTACTTACAACCACACTCTTGTACAAAATTATTTCTCCAGTCAAAGTTGAATTTGCACTCACAACTTCACACTAATACAACAAAGCTCTATAGTCAATTTGCACTCAAATTACTAATTCCTTAGGCTTGTATTCAATGTATTAGATGATTTTTTCAGGTTCTTAAAGCCTCTATTTATAATAGCAATAAATAGAGCTTTCAACTACTTCCTAACGAAGACATTGGCTAAGTAATAAATGCACAAAAAATAGCCGTTGGGGGTTCGGAAGTCCGAGGCGGATTGAATGCGTCCGAGGAAGCGTCCGATCTGCTTTCAGTTTATTGAGATGCTTCGTTCGGACGTCCGTGCATGCGTCCGGTCAGCGTCCGACAGAGGTTTCGGACGGTCCTGAGCGTCCGAAGAAAAGGCAGAGAATTCCATCTCTTATCTGCCTAGATGTGTATAAGAGACGATGCAATGCGTCCGAGGTGTTTTTGACCCAGTTCGGACGGTCCTGTGCGTCCGAAAGATATGTTCCTGCAAAAGCTTGTTTTTCACAGTTAAGTGTTTATGTCATCATCAAAATAAGGTTTGGAAAACATCAATCTCCCCCTTTTTGATGATGACAAACCTCAATTGGATATGACTACTTGATTTGCAATATCTCATAATTATCAACAATCACATCAAGGCATATCAAGGCATATCACAGCATGTCAATAACATATCAAGGCATTTCACAGCATATCAATAACTACTCCCACCTTTTGACATCAATCAAAAAATACTCCCCCTTAGATCATGCAATTAATCATATCAAAGCATTAATCAAAAGAAAAGACTCCCCCTTAGATTATGCAGGTAAGGTGATAGAATTTGAAATAATTCATTAAAAATTCAATAGTGCAAAACCAAATACAAGACCAATTATACAGAGTAGCTGAAAGCAAATGATAAATTTTGACTAATTAGATCATGTCGTTTTTTGGAGTCTTTAGGAAAGATTGATATTATACACTCAAATCACTACTGAACCTACACGCGAAGAAAGTATTTGAATTTTGCACTATTGAATTGCAAATGAATTATGACAATCTGTCTCTTGTACCTTACTTGAGTGCATCTAGGATGTGAGGAGTTCACAAATATGTGAAAGAGATGGTTCAGAGCTAGATGGTGCAGATGTAGATGGTGCAGATGTGAGTGGAGGAGGTTGAGGAGTGGGATCATCTCAATAGCAAACTCTGATGTGGAGGCATGGGATTGAGATTTGGCAATATCAAAGGCTGCCTTAGTCAGCCATTGATCATTAAAAAACCTAAGACCTTTTCTTTCAATGTATGATTTATTAAAATATGGAGGATACTGTTTATTTCCTGTGAACGGAACATTGAGGGAATCAAAAATTTTTGTAAGAAATTTTCCAAAAGGAATATTTCTTCGAGTATCGGTTAGAAAAAGTTCCCATAGGGAACAAAAAAGATACCCGAAGTCTAGAGAAATGCCCTTGAAGACACAGAAAAATAAGTACAGTTGCATTTTTCCGGGCTCGGTGCGATGCCCGTCAGTCGGCAACAAAAGATTGGTTACAAGGGTATACATAATATATAAGAGACAGGCAAGCATACCGTTTTGTATTCCGAAGTAAGTTTATTATGACACCTAATTTGGCTCAAACTTCGTCGATATCAAACTGAGTATCCTCAGCGGGCCATTTATCCAAGGAAAAGAAGTCGGAAAAATCAGAGGGGTCGGAGATTTCACATTCAAAAATAGTGTGAATTATATTTGACGGAATCTCAATATTAGTGTTATTACCGAGTTTACAATAGAAGGTGCGAATAGTAGGACCTTTCCGAAGATTGGCCGTGAATTGAAGCACCATATCGTGATAAACAGGTAAATCTAGACTAAATGACCCCAATTTTGTTTTTCAAAACAGGATTTTATAATAGGAAGATTATACTCGTCGAAAAGACTACTCGAAGCAGGACGTTGAACTATAATGGATTTGCTTAAAAGAGAAGTGTACCGCTCCGATGCCTTGGAGACATCGATAAATTTGGACAGAGTCGGAGTGGTGGAAACTTGAGGAGTTGCTGATGATTCTCCTCGAACAGGAGCTTTTCCTTTGTTTTTTCTACCGCGAATCGCCGAAGAGGAACCGCCACGTGATTTCACCATTGTTTGTGGAAGAAAAGAAAGTAAAAAAAATTGAGAATTTGTGAGATTTTGGGGAATTTGTATGGTGAAATGGAGAAATGAGATGTGATTTAGGGGCTAAGGATTATGGGTAGGATGATTTTTTAGTCAATTTCGGAAGTGAGAGTGTGAATTTTGATTTGGTAGGGAAGGGGAAAAATTTCGCCAGAGGGTTTTCGGTGGGGGAGGTAAGTCCGAAAAGGGGAATTTGGATGGTTTTAATGGAACAGGGGTACCGTTCGGACGGCCGAACGTTTGGCCTGCGTCCGACAGAGCGTCCGAAAGCTGAAGAACGGACGACCGAAAATGAGCTAGTGCGTCCGAGGTTTCTTTCGGACGAGCTAGTGCGTCCGGAAGATCTTTCCAGAGAGTTTAAAGAAAAATGGACTATCGTTCGGACGGATATGATCGTCCGAGAAGGAACACCTGCTTTCGGACAATCCAGAGCGTCCGAAAGAAAAGTTGTTCGGACGAATGAGTGCGTCCGAACAATGAACTTATGCACAATTTTTCTGTAAAATCCCTAAGCATTTTCTGAGCAATTCAAAACGATCTAGAGCTAAGGGTTTTGTAAAAATATCAGCCAATTGGTCTGAAGTAGGCACATAATCAACATGAATTTCCTTTTTACAAACGAGATCTCTAATGAAATGATGCTTGACATCAATGTGTTTGGTTCTAGAGTGCAAAACAGGATTTTTTGTGAGATTAATTGCACTAGTGTTGTCACATAATATAGGAACACAATCAAAGATACACATCAAGATGTGTATAAAGTATGTTTCATCCAAAGAAGTTGAGCACAACAATTTCGAAGCAATGTATTCGGCTTCACAAATGTAGAAAGAGAAATGGAATTTTGTTTTTTGCGATTTAAACCAAGACACAAGACAATTTCCCAGAAAATAACACATTCCACTGGTACTTTTTCTATCAATTTTACACCCAACAAAGTCAGCATCAGAATAGCTAATTAGATCAAATGTAGAGGATTTTGGATACCACAAACCAAAGTCTCGAAGTTCATCTTTTAGTGTTGATAAAAATTCTTTTAATCGCAATCAAATGTGATTCTTTAGGACAAGATTGAAATCTAGCACATAAACACACAGCAAACATGATGTCCGGTCTACTAGCGATTAAGTATGTAAACTCCCGATCATACCTCTATAGTGTTTTTCATCAACACTATTACCTTCTTCGTCTTTATCAAGTTTGGTTGAAGTACACATTGGTGTACCAACTTGTTTGCAATCTTCCATACCAAATCGTTTGAGCAGCTCCTTTGTGTACTTGATTTGTGTAATAAATGTTCCTTCCTTGGTTTGATGAATTTGTAGTCCGAGGAAAAATTGCAACTTGCCCATCATGCTCATCTTGTCAAACTCTTCTTGCATTAGTTGTGAAAAATCCTTGCACAAACTTTCATTAGTTGCTCCAAAAATAATATCATCAACATAAATTTGAACAATTAGCAATCCTTTTAAATCTGTTTTTGTAAAAAGTGTGGTGTCAACAATACCTCTTTTGAAACCATTTTCTAACAAGAATCCACTTAATCTTTCATACCAAGCTCTTGGAGCTTGTTTCAAACCATATAAAGCTTTGGAAAGTTTGAAAACATAATTTGGAAGATTCTTATTTTCAAATCCCGGAGGTTGTTCGACAAAAATTTCTTGGTCAATAAAACCATTTAAAAAAAGCACTTTTGACATCCATTTGAAATAATTTTAAGTTATTGAAACATGCAAATGCAAGAAACATGCGGATGGATTCTAATCTCCATCCAAGAGACAGGTTTCATCAAAGTCAATGCCTTCTTCTTGAGCATAACCTTTTGCAACAAGTCTAGCTTTGTTTCTTATGATCTCACCTTTGTCATTGAGACAGGGGTAAATAATTTGTTTCTAAACACCCATTTAGTATCAATAACGGGATGAGAAGAAGGTCTTTCAACTAAGGTCCATACATTATTTTTCTCAAATTGATTAAGTTCATCTTGCATGGCAATAACCCATGATTCATCACTCAATGCAACATCTATATGTTTGGGTTCAATGTGAGAAAGTAATGCACAATTATTATTCAAAGGTTTATGAGAGCGAGTAGTTACCCCATCGGATAGATCACCTATAATTAAATCTTGAGGAAGATTAGAGACGAATCTCCAAGCTTTCGGAAGATCGTTTTGAGCATCCTCATTCTTTTCATCATCAACTTGATGGTTGTTGATATCAACGCTTGATGTGCCCTCTTGATGATTTTTGTGAATATCGAGAATCGAGCTCCTTTAGAATACAGTGTCTTCATCTTCACACAAATTCTTTGAGATAACATCATTAGATTCATCAAATGTAACATGCACAACTTCTTCAATTAAAAGCGTTCTTCTATTGTAAACTCGGTATGCTTTCTTGTCACTAGAATATCCTAGAAAAATTCCTTCATCCGATTTTTTGTCAAATTTTCCAAGGTTCTCTTTGATTTTTAAAATAAAGCATTTGCAACCAAAAACTTTGAAATAGCTCACAACGGGTTTTTTACAAAAAATGAGTTCATAAGGAGTTTTATTTAAAGAAGATCATAATCGTAGATCGATTCATGACATAGCAAGCCATGTTAACCGCTTCGGCCCAAAAGTATTGTGGTAGGTCACATTCACTAATCATAGTTCTAGCCGTTTCTTGAAGAGTCCTATTTTTTCTTTCAACAACACCATTTTGTTGAGGAACTCTAACAACCGAGAACTCATGAAAGATACCGTTGTGATCACAAAAGTCGGGAAAACCCCCAAATTTAAACTCGGCACCATTGTCGCTCCTCAAACGAACAATTTTTGTATCCAATAAATTTTGAATTTTGGAAAACAATTTTACAAATTTTTCAAATGCTTCGTTTTTGTGAACAAGAAATAATACCCAAGTGAACCTAGAATAGTCATCTACGATAACAAACGCATATTTGCATCCACCTAGACTAGCATATTGAGTGGGTCCAAATAAGTCCAAATGCAACAATTCTAAAGGTTTATGAGTAGATACAAAATTCTTAGGTTTAAAGGAAACTTTAACTTGTTTACCAAATTGACAAGCATCACAAATTTTATTTTTCAGAAATTTCAGTTTTGGCAAGCCTCTTACCAAATCCTTTTTGGCTAATTTTTCAATCAAATCCATATTAAAATGACAAAGTCTTCTATGCCAAAGCCAAGGATCATCTATAGAAGCGGTAAGACATTTTACATTACTATTGCTAATTTTATCAAGATGAATCACATGAACATCATTATGCCTAGTGCCTTTGAATAAAACAACATGATTTTTATCAAGGATAAGACATTCATGCTTGGTAAAGAAAACATATAAATTTCTGTCACAAAGTTGACTAACACTTAATAAATTATATTTGTTCAAATTATCAACAAGAAGTACATTCTTAATCAAGGTTTCACCATTTTTACCTACATCACCAATTCCGATTGATTTTGCTTTGTTGTCATCTCCAAAGGTGACTTTTCCACTGTTTTTGGATGTAAGGTTTGTGAAGAGAGAAGCATCACCCGTCATGTGCCTTGAACATCCACTATCTATGAACCATTTTGCATTGTTGGCGATGTTAAGTACCTACACAATAAATCAATTGATAATTTTTGGTACCCATATCTTGTTGGGTCCATTTGCGTTAGTGAGATTTCTTGCTATCCATGCAACTTTCATCCCAAGTTTTTCATTCTTCTTAACATAACACATATTCTTAGTATGTCCATGTTGTTGGCAATATCTACAAAAAATACTTTTATTACCATGTAAAGAAGATTTTGGTTTTACAATGCACAAGTCATCCCTTCGAAACATGACAAAATTTTTGTTGATTGCTACATTTCTATTTCTTTTCATATCAACAACATTACCTCTTTCTTTCTAGCTAAGAGAGCATTCAAATCATCCATTCTTTTCTTCAAGGAGGCTTGTTCTTCCTTGACCTTTGATCTCTCATGCATTCTTTTCTTCAAATCACAATTTTCTTGTGATAGCCTATTGTTTTCATTCACAAGTTTAGAGTTAGCATTCAATAAGGCATTTGACTTTTTAACTAACTCCTTATTTCTAGCATAAGATTCTTTTAAGCTATCATGCAATTTTAAAATGAAAGCTTCAAGATCATCTTCATCATTTTCATCATTAGTGTCGTAGTTAGAATTTACCTCATTATCTCCAATAGCCATAAAGGCCATTTGTGCCGACTCCATTTCTTCTTCAACTTCTCCTTCGGAGTTGCAATCGTCCCACGTAATTTGAAAGTTGTTGAATCTTGGTTTTCTTCCTTCCTTCTTTTTCTTGGAGGGACACTCATTTGCAAAATGCCTGAGTTGACCGCACTCAAAGCATTTATCATTTTGTTTCTTAATTTCAGAGTCTTGACTTTCCTTTGAAATTATTTGTATTTGCAGCTCCTTCTCTTCTCATTCTTCGTTTGTTGATGTAATGTTTGAGGAATCCTTTGGTGATGAGTGCAAGATCTCCTTCATCAAGATCCTCATCTTCTAGATTGATGGAGCTGTTCTCTTCTTCCTCTTGAGAGGTCTTTAGAGCAATGCTTCTTTTTGGCCTTGCTTCTTCATCATCCACAACCTTGGCCTTTAGCTTGAGTTCATAAGAGGTAAGAGAATTGATTAGTGATTCAATAGGCATTAAATTTAAATTCTTAGCTTCCTCTATTGCAATTGTTTTGGCATCCCATTCTTTGGATAGAGCATTCAGGATTTTTCTGTTTTTCTCACCCAATGAGTACTCCTTACTCAAGGCTTCAAGATCTTTTATAATGTCATTGAACCTGCAGTACATTTTATCTATGTTCTCATGTGGTTCCATCTTGAAGGACTCATACTTGGCAACAAGTAGAGATTTCTTTTGCATGTTGCAACCCTTCACGCGAGTTGATTCATTCATCCAAGGCATTATATAGCACATTCATGGCTTTTGCATTTAACGTCAAATTCGCCTTGTCTTGTGGGGTGAGCTCATTCCTCGTCTTTTCTCTTCTTCTATTTGTTTGATCATCAATGATAGATGCTTCAAAAGGACCTTCATTGACAACATACCACAACTCAATGTCAATAGATTGCAGAAATATTTTCATTCTATCTCTCCAACTAATAAAATTTGCCCCATTAAACATGGGAGGCCTAGTAATAGATTGGCCTTCAAAAAACAGAGCATTGTTGGTTGCCATAGTTCTTTTCTCAATAGCAGTTTAAGCAATATTGTGAGACTAAGCTCTGATACCAATTGTTGGTCCCAAAGCAACCTAAGAGGGGGGGTGAATTAGGGTTTTAAAAATTATGCTTTCACAAAGCAGTGAGTTTTATAGAATCAAATGCAGAGATAATCAATTCAATAAAACAGTAAGGTAAAGAGAGAAAAGTTTAAATTTGGGGGTTTCCAAGCTAGCAAGCTTGAAGTATCAATTTTCTTGAATGCTTCACACACTTGGTGAGCCAATAATTTTTACAAAGTTGGGAAGTTCTTGCTCACACTAAAACTCTTTTAGTTGAGCCAAGAATCTTACTTACAACCACACTCTTGTACAAAATTATTTCTCCAGTCAAAGTTGAATTTGCACTCACAACTTCACACTAATACAACAAAGCTCTATAGTCAATTTGCACTCAAATTACTAATTCCTTAGGCTTGTATTCAATGTATTAGATGATTTTTTCAGGTTCTTTTGAGCCTCTATTTATAATAGCAATAAATAGAGCTTTCAACTACTTCCTAACGACTAAGTAATAAATGCACAAAAAATAGCCGTTGGGGGTTCGGACGTCCGAGGCGGATTGAATGCGTCCGAGGAAGCGTCCGATCACTATATACTTTCAGTTTATTGAGATGCTTCGTTCGGACGTCCGTGCATGCGTCCGGTCCTGCGTCCGACAGAGGTTTCGGGACGGTCTGGCGTCGAAGAAACATCGCCAACAATGCAAAATGGTTCATAGATAGTGGATGTTCAAGGCCTGTCTCTTATACCCAGTTCTCGGTCCTGTGCGTCTGAAAGATATGTTCCTGCAAAAGCTTGTTTTTCACAGTTAAGTGTTTATGTCATCATCAAAATAAGGTTTGGAAAACATCACTTGCAACTCCCCATCTCTCCTTCTTTTGCTTATGTAGTGCTTCAAGAATCCTTTGGTGATGAGTGCGAGGTCACCTTCATCAAACTCTTCATCCTCTAAATTAAGGGAGGTATTTTCATCTTTCTCTTGAGAAGCCTTCAAGCTATGCTTCTCTTGATCCTTGCATCTTCATCATCTTGGACCTTGAATTTATGCTTCAACTTATAAGAAGCGAGAGAGCTAATCAAGGATTCAATGATAGGCATAGAAATGAATTTTTTTGCTTCCTCTATAGCAATAGATTTAACTTCCCATTCTTTTGGCAAGGCATTTAATATTTTTCTATTCTCTTCAACCAAAGAATAATCTTCACCTAAGACTTCCAAATCCTTGATAATATTTTGAACATACAATACATCTTACCAATATTCTGATCAGGTTACATTTTAAAAGATACATATTTGGCCACAAGCAAAGACCTCTTTTGTTCTCTCACATCATCACTACCTTCATAGATTTCTTTCAATTTATCCCAAACTTCCTTAGATGATTTCCAATCCTTTACTCTTGTAGACTCATTAGTATCTGAGGCATTATACAATATATTCGTGGCTCTAGCATTCAAAGTTAAATTTTCTCAATCTTGTGCATTTAACTCATATCTAGTGTTAGGTCTTAACCTATGTGTATTTGCATCAAGAATATTAACCTCAAAATTACCTTCATCAACAATTTACCACAAATCAATATCAATAGATTGCAAATGAATAAAGTTTTTCATTCTTTCTTTCCACTTCATAAAATTAATCCCATTAAACATGGGAGGTCTAGTAATGGAATGCCCCTCTAAAAATAATGCATTATTGGTTTCCATGATCTTTATTCTAAGATGATTAAACCAACGCAAGAAGAGACCAAGCTGTGATACCAATTGTTGGCGCAAAAGCAACTTAAGAGGGGGGCGAATTAGGTTGTCTTTAAAAAAAAACCTTTTGATGTGCTTAATGAAAATGTAAACTATATGCACCAAATAAACACTTAAGCACAAATAATCACAAGTAAAGATTCAACAAATGAATCTTAAAAAAACAAATAAACAGATTGATATTAAGAAATGCAAACCAAACTCCCAAACTTCTCAAGCTTGAAGTACATATACTAGTAGTGTCTCTTCAAAGATGGTGAGGCAATAACCTTCTTGTACACAAAGTAGGATCACCCTTTGCAACAACTAAGTCCCTCTAGTTGAGCCAAAGGGTTTTACACCAGAACCTCACACTTTTGTACACTTGTTATCACTCCATTCTTATGTTGAAGATCACTCACTAGTCTACTCTTACTCACACTAATTCCCTCTAGTTGAGCCAAGAGAGCTACACTATCCAAACTAATAAAACCCACAATATTTTAGCTTATTTGTTCCCAAATAGCTCTCAGAAGTATTTTTATTGAATGTAGTAGTTATTCGAATCATTTGGATGTACTTGGGCTATATATAGATGAAAAATGTGCTGAAATTTAATCATTAACGGTCAAAAAATAAGCTGTTAAAAATAGGTCGTTAAGAGTTCTGACGGTTCGAACGTCTGATCTTGCGTCCTACCACTTTATGAACAGTGTTTCGTATGGTCATGTGTGTCCTACAGCTTGATAGAAACTTCTTCATTTTGAACTTCTTTTTTCAGATACTTTAGTGTCTGATCCTTAGTCAGTGGCTTTTGGATTTGTCTTTTAGACGGTCATATACGTCCTATACCTTCTTGTTCAGACGGCCATATGTGTCATGATATCCTACAGCTTCTGGTTCGGATGGTCATGTGCGTCCTACATCTTCTAATTCAGACTGTCATATGCACCATATCCTTCAACTTATCTACATGGCATCAGCTTAAGGCCCTTAGCCATTGTCACAACTTATCAATTAGATCAACTAAAAAAACCATAGGTATCAACAAAGTATTTCATTGAAGAAATCTCAAAATAATAACAACCATGGTTCACTAAAAGGAGTATACTTAGCATCACCTTAAGGCCATTAGCCAATCTAATCAAACCATCTAAAAATAATTAACTAAAAACTAGAATCTAAAAACAATATGACTAAAGTATAATACTAAAAAAAATTGAAATAACTAAATATGGTGTCAAAGTCTGATGAATCTCAAAAAGTAAAGATGTTCTCCCATAGATCATTCTCAATCTTGTTCTGGCATGATGTTAGGTGTTTCTTCTTCTTTATCTCCACCTCCTTGCTGGCTTTCCTCAAATTCTTCATCCTGAGCTCCTCCGATCTCAGGATCTCTCTATGCTATTGATCTCCTTGATGGGCATACATAGGTTGTATGTAGTGTTGACATCTAGGCAGACCATAATGCCATGCAGGTAGGCGTGGTCGCCAACTCCATGTGCTCATTGTTGTGACCTTTAGTGTCTCACCGATGAGTATCATGTTGTTGTGTAACGCTAACTAATCGAAGGTCAGTACCCCCGAAGCTCATTTCTTTCCTCTTCAGTTATCGGTGCATTGCAAGGATATCCTGGTGACAAGGGATCAAAAAGGGACTCGAGGCTGGCATAGGGATATGACCAACTCCCTGATGATGTCGAGCATGCTCTCTCACCGTCTTATAAACATAATCTCTATTGATTCTACCTCAAGGATGGGTCATTGACTCTCTAGGATCTATAGAAACACCTACAATAGTGGAAAGATGAGTAATCAAACTAGGAGCATAAAAGATAGGTTGTCCAATCCGTCCACTCTATAAAAAACCATCTCTAATCAAACTCCCTACGTTTAGGGGTATTAACCCTGCCATGATTGCATAGGCTAGTAGCACCATGTCCCTTGGAATGAAACTCACTGAGTTAGAGCCCCAAATTCTATAGCTGATAAAATAAATCACAATTTTGCCACAAGGGATAATCCATGCCTAGGAAATTTCAATTCAACAAATTTTGTGGCATCAAGATTCCAAGCCACATCAACTTCACAAAGAAAATTTTTAATCGCTCCCATGTCCTTATTCTTATATGCACAAATTCCATGTATTGGGTAGATATAACATGTGTATTCCTCCAAAGTAAGCATTAATAAATCCGAGCTAAGTTAACTAATACACCCCTTACCCTAACCTTCCTATCATCTAAGTCACACATGTTACAACGTAACTCTTTCACTAATTTTGTGTACCCAGGATTAACTACAGAATCAAATGCTTCCCCATGCCTTGCTTTAATATGATTTTCTATTATTTTGTGTACCTCGGATTAACACTACATAATCAAATCCTTCCCAATGCCTTGCTTTAATCTAATTTTCTATTATTTTGTGTACCCAGGATTAACTACAGAATCAAATCCTTCCCAATGCCTTGCTTTAATCTAATTTTCTATCTCATTCCCAACTCCCTCATAACTCCTCATAATCCTCCCAATGCATGGATAAGTCAAATCCTCTCTCTCTTATGACCTCAAGTTTGTCATTATTAGTGAACAGTGTTACTTGAATGTTAGGGTTGCACCTCTTGCTCATCACCCCACTAGGCTTAGCCATCTCAACATCTCGGCTAGTTACTTCCCTCGCCTTTCTTTTTCTCGAGGTTTTCCTCTACCCCTTGTCCGAGCCCTCATTTTACTACCATATACACCCCTTGTCATTTTTTATCTTTAGCAACTCAACTAACTACCCAACAAGAGTAAAATAGAAATTCACCACAATCATCCCCAAAAAAATATTCAATTGAACAAATTACATACCAACAAAATCAACTTCCCAATTAAACATAAACTTCCACTAAAATTATGCAACAATTCAACTTTTATGTAATTACTAATGCAAAAAATTTTCCCAATTTGCAACATAATGTGGCCAAAAGTTCAAAATTAATTCACAAAAAACCATTCAATACCATATTCATGGGCATAAGGACATAGAAGTTGGAAGATTTTACCCATTTTAGCCAAAATTTTCCTCCAAAAATTGCAAAATTTCGCCCCCTTAGACGCTTCAAATTCCTCCAAAAATTGTCTTCTTGATCCTGGAGTAGAAGTTGGGGTGATGGATGATGGGGAATTATGGTGTTTTTGGGTAAACATCGGATAGAAAGAGAGAATTTTGGTAGGGACGTAAGATTTTTTGGTTAGGGTTAGTGATTAAGAAGGAATGGGGAAGAAGAAGAAGAAGGCTTTTAAATTTTGCTTCTAGTCATTTTGATGTGATGACATCGTTATTCTCGATGTCATGACATCACCTAATCTATTAACCTATTCGCACCTCTATGTCGCAACATCGAGAAAATTGATGTCCCGACATGGACCTGTCATGTGACCCTCTTACGTGCCTCGATATCACAATATGAAGGATTTGATATCATGACATTGACTTGGGGTAATTTTTTTAGAACTTCCAGAAGTTTGCATTTGGTGTCACGACCTCAAAATTGATGTCATGACATCAAATTGATAGAACCATTTCTTAACCTGTACCCAGTAGATGTCGCGAGGATTTGATGTCGTGACATCAATCCATTCTTCTCCAAGGTATATTTCCAATTTGAAGCCAATTTTTCTCCAATCTTCACCATGTTCTACCAAGTCCATTCATCACCTATAAACATCAAAATAGCACAATTAAAAGAGCATTTCCACCCATATTCTATCATTATTTACTCATGTAAACAGAAAACATCTTCATCAAAAATCTTAACCAAATCCCTACCAAATTACTCAAAACACGATTTAACTAAAACTCACACCAAAAGAAAATAAAAACAATTAATTCAAGATTTGGGTTGCTTACCAAGAAGCGTTCTTCTATAGTCACTAGCTTGACTATGGACATCATGAATGCTCATTCTTGCACAAATTGGACGATTTCTCGTCCTTCTTCAAAAATTCCTCCCAAGTAGGGTTTGAGCCGGTGACCATTGTGTTCAGTGAAATGTTGTTAGGATTTTGAAAACAATGAACAAGTAATAAAAAAAAACCTTAATTATCCTAATCAACTCCAACACACTTGCAAGTATATTAGTTGAGTTTGTATATACGATGAATAAGGATTGTTCCCACGAGAACTATCGGAACAAGTATTAGGTTCACAAGCCTATTTACTTGTTAGATGAAATAATCAAGAGCTTTTTGACTAAATCTAAACTAAATTTAATCAAAAGAAATTAAAATAAAGACAAGAATGTAAAATATTATTCCTCCGAAAAGCAATTAAATATAATTGACTAAAAACTTAAATCAATCTACTCTACTTGCAAGAATTTAATAAAGAACAAGAATTTAATTTAATCTACTCTATAGAAGCGATTAAAAATGATGAAATAAAGCCCTAACTATTCGATTTTGCAACTAGGGAAGCAATTAAGAATTTAAATGCAATAAGACAAGAATGATAATTAAAGAAGAAGAACCCAATGAAAATAAAAATTGAATTGCATAAAGATAAATAAAACTCAGTAATTGCAGTGAAAACCAATGTTGTTGATCGTTAAATCTTGAATTCTTGACAAGAGAACAAAATTCTAGCTTGAACACTTGAGAAAACCTACCCTACGTCTAAATTATTGTTCTAACTATTGAAAACTAAAAACCAACGATGTCTAGTGGTGGATTCTTGTTTTCTCCCCTTCTCTTGGTGTATTTATAGATAAAATTAGGGTTTTGGGGCTCTAGAACGATAAGTAGACGAATTTCCCCGTAAACGGGCCCACGGGAAAATGTTTCTTACAATATAAGCAAGCCCATGAAACTTGCCTGATGACGCACGTCTGGACACGGCATAAATATCGTACCCAGAAATGAAGATTTGAGCTACTAGACATCGCGCATGGGCTCTACAAATTGGTCGCGGACCTGGGCCCGACTTCTAGTAAGGGGACTTCTATTTCTTTTTCTATTTTGATCCTGATGTTGTTGGAATCCCACAAAACCTCAAAGCATGAACATTGTATATCTTTGTCTTAGCTTTCTAATGCATCCAAAATCATTTCAATCGGAGATCGTATAAAAAATTTATGCGATTTCTGCCAAACTACATCTGTATTTCTCCTTGTTGGTGCACGTAAATTCCAATTTTGTGATCAATTTTAACTCTTTCTTCACTCAAACCCTACAAAATTCAAAAAAATCCATTTTAGCCTATAATTACTCAATTCTTGCTTATACATTACTAAAAATGACGTAAACGATATATAAAATATACGATATTTACGACCTTATCAACTACCCCACACTTAGTTTTTCATTGTCCTCGAGCAAAACATAGAAATAAATTACAAACATACTCAACACATCTCATCAATTATCCACATGAATAACTAAGAACCAAACCATCATAAGGAAAATAGTCAAATGATTAACATAATAAATCCCCATATATGAATTCCAGTGCAGGTCTATGCATAGCCATACAAAAATAACTTTTAAGATACTCAGATCAAATCATGCAAACCCTTTAAATTTTTCTAAACACTCCATAGCTTACTCTTCTTACATTTCTCCACTGATGTAGACAACTAACTCGACTTAAATTAGGTAGGATTTTTAGCTTGTAACGTAAGGCTAGGGTCTTGGCAAACAAAAAAGGGAAAAAGGATAAACAAATAAGAAAAAGAGCTTTAAATTTCAACCCTACTCGCATACACTTTGTAAAAATATCTTCCCCTCTTTTTTTCTTTGAATCAGAATGCTACTTCATTTTCCATCTTTTGTTTTTTTGATTTCCCAAAACGGGTACCAGTGGTAGGCACTACCCAAAAATATATCTACACAAGTACCAGTGATAGGCACTACCTAAAAAAAATATCTACGCATGCCAGTTATAAGCACTACCTGCTAACACTCCAATGCAGATGCCAGTGATGAGCACCACAGCTGCAATGGTCAACACATTTCTCTTCTTTTTTTAATACCCCTATACCTTAAATTATACACCATTCATTCTAACACTCCCATACAACTACCTTCCATCCTTATATCCCCTTAACAATTAATGTGATGTCAAAGCTCTTAAGGGACATTTAGGATAGCTCACAAAGGTAGATAAAAAATGAGTTAAAAAAATGAAGGGTGCTTCTGTCCATTCAAAACAATTAAGTCTCATTCTAGGGATAAATTTTACAATAATGATTGGCGTGAAAGACTCAAACGGTCGAAGAAATGCCTACCCTCATCTTTAAATCAGATTAGTTTATATAAAATTTCGCTTTGAAATTGTAATAAAGTAAGTGCCTGGAATGCAATATAAGTAAATCTAAACAATTATCTCTTAGTGCCAAAAAGCTACAACATTGTATGACTATTAGTGCTCAAAAATTAGAAATCATGCTAGGAACATATTAACACCGACTACCCTATTCATGACAATTTAGCTCAGAAATTTTTCGTGTAGCAAATCAAAGAAACATGCTAAGCAATTTGTGAATAAAATTTTCAAAAACATGAAAAGCTCTCAAACCAAAAGCTAAGCTACAAATATGAAACCAAAAATTAAACAAAATGGACAAACAAACCACCAAACAAATAGAAATTAAAAGAACTCCCCACCCCATACTTAGAGTGTAGCATTGTCCCCAATGCAAAAATGAAGAAGAGAAAGGGGAAAAGGGAAGCTTCTCTATCAATGAAGAACGTTTGGTGCCATGTATGTTGAACTAAATACCCTTGAGTCAAAATCTAGAACATCAACCACACAAGTAGTCTGCATCAATTGGGTAAATTTGAAATGGTTCCATCCATGTTTCCATATAACTTGGGGGATCTCTTATACCCATCTTTCCTTAATCACCGCCCGCTTTGAGATGTCTTTTCACATTTCTTATGGACAGTAATAATTAGAAATTGTTTCAGCACAGTCAGTTGTTGGGATTGCTCTTGTTGTGCTTGCTGACTTCGGCCCGATTATGATGATGTTGGAGCCTTGCATTTTTTCGGATAACATCTACGCCCCATACCTACAAGAGTCACTGGTTATGATAACAAACAATCCCACACTTGTATAATTCTACAATTCCAATTAATAACCCATCCTATTCACTTAGAATTGAATCATGGGATTAGTTGTCATTATATATAACACATAAGTAATGGAATTATCCCAAGGGAGAATAGTCCAAAGATGAACAATCTCACTCACAAATCACGAAAGACGTCCTTGGACGAAAGTTCATACAAATATGCCAAGTGTTTTAACAAATTCACTCGTTAAGGCATTTTAACAAACACTTGACGTGCAGAATCTAATAACTCCATAATTTGAAGCAAAAGTGGTTACCTAGTACTAAACACCATGCACCACAATGAACATACAAATTTCAATTCATAAATATAATTATGCCTCAAAACTATGTATTGAGATGTTTGAATGTAAACTTGATCACATATACTCTTACTAATTATAAAATAACAAAATCACAAGGAAAAATAAATGAAAAATGTCACAAACCTATCCTTATGATCATATTATCACATTATTAAAGTAATTCTAATGATAGGGATAGAAATTCCCACATAAAATCAACCCATACAATTTATCGAACACATGTTAGGCATAAACACAATTCAACTTATTGAAAAATATTCAGGTAAAAAATCATCCCATACAACAATAAGAATCAAATTCATGCATAAGTTAAAAAAATTAAACAATTTAATATCAATTATGCATGAAAAATTGGACCTTTAATGATATGCATGTAAAAACCCAAAACGGAACAAATTTAAGAAAAGAAGAGAAAATCATACCTTACTTAATGCAAAAGTTGTGTGGAATTGAAATTTGGATGAATGTAGAATGAAGAAATCAATTGCAAAGTTGAAGTTCGGGGGTTGAAGAGGCTTTTGGGAAGAGGTTTGGGAGAGATGCCTGTAAATGGGAAGAAAAAGTTGACCCGAGATTATATTTTGTATTATAATCGGTATCCCACCTATGCACTACAAAATTACAGTGCCCAGGCATGAAATCCAATAGGGTTGAGTAACCTCACTAACAACGCACCTGGGCGCTGGAAAGGCGAGAACTCCAGTGAGTAACTGTTCATCCCCGTTCAAAATTTTTCAACTCAACTTAAAACACTCCACCTTTGACCCTAAAAACCCACTTTTCTTCTAACTGTTTTCCCACAAATTAATTTAATGCACACATAAACAACACGAAAGCAAGGAAACAAATAAGAACAAAAATTAAAAGATACATGGGTTGCCTCCCATGGAGCGTCCTTGTTTATAGTCTTAGGCTCGACTTTGGCTCATTTGATCAAATGTTGACAAGGTGGACGGTTTCCCGCCCCTCGTTAATAATGCCAACATAGTAGCGCTTCACCCATTGGCCATTACCCTTGAAATTGCCTTGATTTCCTTTGAGTTTCACCATACCATATGGGAATATCCGCACTACTTTAAACGTCCCGGACTTCGCCATATTGACTTCAACTTTCAGGGAAACAACTTGAGCCTCGAATTGTATAATAAAACCATGTTCCTGGCCTTCAAATTCTTTTCAAGAATATATTTGTCATGCTACATCTTAGCTCTCTCTTGTATAGTCGTGTATTCTCATAGGCTTCTCTTCGGAGCACATCTAACTCATTTAAATCTCACCAGCCTCCTTTAGGTCATAATTGAGAGTTTTGATCACCCAATATGCCTTGTACTCAATCTCAATCGAAAGATGACAAACTTTACCATAAATTATTCGGTAAGAAAACATCCCAATTGGGATCTTGAAGGCGGTACTATATGCCCAAAGTGCATCATCTAGATTCTTGGACCAATCCTTCCTTGACGAATTTATGGTCTTTCCAAGTATGTGCTGCAACTCCTGATTTTTAAACATCTACTTGCCCAGAAGTTTGTGGGTTGTATAGTAGGGTAACTTTGTGGGTGACTCTATATTTAGATAAGACGGATTCAAACAAGAAAATTTCTAAAATGTGATCCTCCGTCACTTATAATAGCTCGCGGAACATCAAATCGTGAGAAAATAATTTTCCTCACAAAGTTTGCCATCACCCTTGCATTGTTTGTTGGCAATACCGTGGCTTCAACCCACTTGGACACAAATCACCTCCACAAGAATGTATTTATTATTATGTGACGATGGAAAATGGCCAAAAAATCAATATCCCACACGTGAAAAATCTTGCAAACTAGTATGTTTTTTGTGTGCAAATAATATGCTGTCGAGTTGCAATGCTGTTGTAGACACCCAAAACTAACAACTCTCAATATGTAGTAGAGGTGAGTACAGGTCGTCCCACAGAGAACAGAGTTTAATCTTGTGCTAAATGGAAAAATAGGGATTTTTGAATGCTTTTAACTCAAAATAAAACAATAAAATACTAAAGAGAATTCAATGAATAAAAGTCTTGGTTTTGGTCATATCCACCATGGCAATTTCACTATTCGATCCTTGACACACAAGAGATAATTCAATTCTATATCAAGCACTAATTGAAGAATTAACCCGAACGAATACCAATTCAAAGTGGATTCTTATTTCTTTCTAAAGTTGGTTAATTTTAAACACCCGATCCAATTAACCTTAACTATTAATTTAACCCAGACACATACCAAAGATCAATTAATAGAAGCATTAATATCAACAAGAACAATAAGACAAATTTAACATAAACACACACGGTTATGCCAATTAGATGATTAATTTCCCTAAATTCAACAACACTAATCTAGTAATTATCAAATTCAGTTGCTTCATAGATTGAATTAAGCACACACGGTTAAAACAATCAGCAGTAGATTAATTCTAAAAACTTAGTATTCTGCAGCAACAACAAGTTAAAAAGAACAACCATAAAATTAATCGCAGAAAAATAATCAATACTTGAGATAAAATTGAATAAATTCAAGCACAAGAAGTCTCACAACTTTTTAGAATTAACCATGGCTTCAATTCCCTCTACCAAGAAAGACTTAGGGTTTAGGCATAAAGTGCCATGAAAGAATAAAGAAGAATTTCTACTGCTAAAAACCCTAGCCAAAAGAAAATAAAAGTGTCGATCTCCTTTTTTCTCGCCCTTCCTGGGGTATTTATATTGAGTATTTAGGGTTATAATTAAGGTCTACGGATAAGAATGTGAAATCGGGTGAAAAATAGTCCAACCGGGCGAAGAATCTATCAAACACTCAACTTCACGCGACCCTGCTGCCCTCCGTGCAGATCCGCTAGGGACATTGCGCGCATGTGCGAGCGAGTAGTGAGGTCCAGGCATGTTCCATCCTCCGTGCACATGCACAGGGACCCTACCGCACATGTGCGCCCGAGCCACTTCTGGGATTTTGCCTCTGGATGCAGCGCATGTGCGCTGGCTTCCACAACTGTGCTCCACCTTCGGCTTTGATTTTCACCTTGATGCTTGCATAATTTGAGAAAGTGTAAAACACAAAAGAAGAAGATCAATCCCTTAGATTTCCAATGCGCATCTTAAATCACCTTAATCGAAGCTCAGGATCAAAAGTTATGCTTGAAATACAAAACAGTGTGTAGAATGGCTTCACACTCGTGCATGTCCCGTACTAAGCATTTTCTTTCATCTTTTCCCATCTTTTTCAGCCCTTTATCACTTTAACCCTACAAAAACTAATGTTGGTCCCAAAGCAACCTAAGAGAAGGGGGGGTGAATTAGGTTTCTTAAAAATTTACTTTCAGAAATATTGAGATTTTTAAATTAAATGTTGATATAATAAAATCAATAGAACAGTATAGGTAAAGAGATGTGAAAAATTAAACAACCAATACTTCCAAGATAGCAAGCTTGAAGTATTCAATCATTAGAATGCTTCTCATACTTGGTGAGCCAATAATCTTTACAAAGTTGGGAAGTTCTTACTCACACTAAAAATCTTTTAGTTGAGCCAAGAATCTTACTTACAACCACACTTTCATACAAGATTATCACTCCACTCAAAGTTGAATTGCACTCACAACTGTACAGTTAGCACTAATACAACTAAGCACTATAGTCAATTTGCACTCAAATTGCTCTTTTCTAAGGCTTGTATTCAATGTATTAGATGACCTTTTCTTTGTTTCAAAGCAGCTATTTATAAGAGCAATAAATAGTGGTTGCAACTACTTCCTAACGGCTAAATAATAAATGCACAAAAACAAGCCGCTAGGGTTTCAGACGTCCGAGATATATTGGATGCGTCTGTAACAGCGTCCGATCTTCTTACACTTTGTTGAAGAGCTTCGTTCGGACATCCGTGCATGCATCCGTTCCTTCGTCCGACAGAGGCTTCGGACGGTCATGTTCGTCTGAAAGAGAAGCAGTTGGATCCCATTTCTTTCTGCCAGTTCGTTCGGACGGTGCAATGCGTCCGAGAAGTTTGGACCTAGTTCGGACGGTTCAGTGCGTCCGAAAGCTCTGTTCCTGCAAAAACTTATTTTACAGAGTTAAGTGTTTATGTCATCATCAAAATAAGGTTTGGAAAACATCAATCTCCCCCTTGTTTGATGATGACAAACCTTTATGTAAAAACAGTTGGATATGACTAATCAATTTGCAATATAGCACAATTGGATATCAATCATTTTGCATAGCACAATAGCATAGAGAAGACTACTCCCCCTTTTGACATTATCAGAAAAAGCTCTCCCTGAGAATATGCAAGTATTTGACAGAAATTTAACAAGCTTCATACATTCAACTGAAAAGTTTAAGAGTGCTAAAGTCAAGGAAATACACAACCAATCTACAGGAAGTTCTAACAACCAAAGAAATGCTGAAAACAAAATACAAATGTGAAAAGAACTAATGTGAGTCATTTCGCTTTTTGGAGCGCTTTTTAGTCTTTTGTCGTTTGGATAGAACATCTTCATCGGTGGCTTCACTATCGTCCTCCTCTCTGGAGCGACATTTCATGATGAAGTCAAACAGTGTCGTCAACATCCTCATCGTCGTCGTCATCGTCATCGGCAGATGTGTATGAGCAGCTTCCGCATTGTCTTCACGGGTATTTCCATCTTCAGGTTCATCACTGTCAGAAGATGATTCAAGTGGGTGTTGTGACTGAAGATTAGCAAATTGAACCTGAGGCGAAGCAGACATGCCAAGGCTGAGTTACTCTTGGAGAATCATTTGACGAGTTTCAAGTCACTTTAACTTTCGATTTGTGTGACGTTGAAATGAACTGACTTGAGTGCTTAAAGAGGTGAGAAGTCCACAGATATGTGAAAGAGATGGTTCAGATGTAGAGGGAGGAGGAACATGGAATGGTGAAGGTGGTTGAGGAGTAAGAGAATGGGGAATAGCAAAATCAGAGGTGGAAGCATGGGATTGTGACTGTGCAATATCAAAGGCTGCTTTAGTTAACCATTGATCGTTGAAAAACCGGAGGCCTTTGCGTTCAATGTATGATTTGTTAAAATAAGGAGGAAATTATTTATTTTCGCTGAAAGGTATGTTAAGGAAATCAAAAATTTTGGTGAGAAATTTGCCAAAATGAATGTTTCTTCGGGTATCAGTTAAGAAAGAGTTCCCATAGGGAACAAAAGAGATACCCGAAATCAAGAGGAATGCCCTTGAAAACACAAAAAAATAAGTAAAGTTGCATTTTACCGGGCTCAGTACGATGCCCGTCAGTTGGCAAATCTTTATTGGTGACAAGAGTGTACAGAATATTGAGTTCAGGAGACAGCAATATAGTTTTGGCTTCCGAGGCCTGTTTAAAATGGATGTTAAAAATAGCCCTAACTTCTTCGATGTCAAAACGAGTATCAATAGCGGGCCATTTGTCTAAGGAAAAGAAATAGGAGAAATCATTGGGGTTTGAGACTTCATGTTCAAAAATGGTGTTAATGATGTTGGATGAAATCTCAAGATTGGTGTTGTTAACACGAGAAATTAGAGTGCGAGCAGTAGGGCCTTTCCGAAGATTGGCGGTGAACTGAAGCACTATGTCATGATATACAGGTAAATCAAGATGCACAAGATGACCCCAATTTTGTTTTTCAAAACAAGATTTGACAATGGTGAAGATTATATTCATCAAATAGACTTTGAGAAGCAGGACGTTGAACGATTATAGATTTACTTAAAAGGGATGTATACCGTTCGGATGCCTTGGCATCGATGAATTTTGATAAGATTGGATCTGTGGAGACTTGGGGATTAGCTGATGATTCTCCTCGTACTGGAGCCTTCCCTTTAGTTTTTCGACCCCGATTTGCTGTAAAAGAACCTCCGCGAGATTTAACCATTGTGATGGAAGAAAAAGAAAAGAAGAAAAATTTGAAATTTTTGAAGATTGGTATAGAATTTGAGGAAATGAGATGGTGGATGGGGGAAATTAGATGTGATTTAGGTGAGAAAAGCTTTGGGTAGGATAATTTTCCAACCGATTTTGGAAGAGAGAGTAGGAATTTGGAGGGGGTGGTGAAGAGACAATTTTCGCCAGAGGGTTTTTGGGGGAGGTGGTGAGTCCAAAATGGGGAAGATGGACGGTTTTAATCAAACAGGGGGACCTTTCAGACGGCCGAACCGTTTGGTGTGCGTCCGACGAAGCGTCCGAAAGCTGAATAACGGACGACCGAAGGAAGAGCCAGTGCGTCAGATAATCTTTCGGACGATGGTGCGCGTCCGGAAGATTTCCAGAGAGTTTGGTGAAAAAAATAAATATCGTTCGGACGATTATGAGTGTCCGAGAAGTAACAGAAGCTTTCGGACGATCCAGAGCGTCCGAAAGAAAAGTTGTTCGGATGAAGGAGTGCGTCCGAACTAAGAACCTATGCCAAATTGATCTGTAAAATCCCCAAACATTTTCTGAGCGATTCAAAGTGATATAGAGCTAAGGGTTTTGTAAAAATATCAGCCAATTGATCTGAAACTAGCCGTTGGGGTTTCGGACGTCCGAGATATATTGGATGCGTCCGAAACAGCGTCCGATCTTCTTACACTCTATTGAAGAGCTTCGTTCGGACGTCCGTGCATGCGTCCGTTCCTTCGTCCGACAGAGGCTTCGGACGGTCATGTTCGTCCGAAAGAGAAGCAGTAGGGATCCCATTTCTTTCTGCCAGTTCGTTCGGACGGTGCAATGTGTCCGAGAAGTTTGGACCTAGTTCGGATAGGTTCAGTGCGTCCGAAAGCTCTGTTCCTGCAAAAACTTGTTTTACAGAGTTAAGTGTTTATGTCATCATCAAAATAAGGTTTGGAAAACATCAACTAAGAATAACCAAATTAAGCTCAATAATAATTCAAATCTTACTTACAACAGATAAAAATGTGGTAATTAACACATAAAATGTTGCACAATTATGAACTTATGAAATTACCCCACACTTAGCCTTTTGATCGTCCTCGATCAAACATAAAATTAAAACATTTAAGCTTAGAACATTCTACTCAACATATTCTTTCAAATATCCACATAAATAATCAATAATTAATCCAGCAATCAGAGTAGTCTAAGAACCCAAGAGCTCAAATTCTAATAAAAACCAAAACATGAAATTCGTGTGTATGTGTGCATAGCCATTCAAGAATTTAGACTTGCAAATATCTAGAACTAAATCATGAAAACCCTCAAAAAATTTTCTAACACCCCATAACTCACTTTTCTTACACCCCTCCACCAATCTAGACATTCTTTCAATTCAAAATTTGGTAGGAATTTTAGCTCGAATAATAGTTTAGGATATTTGTTAGCCAAAGAAGGGAAATGATATAACAAATAAGAACAAGAGCTTTATAATAATGGTGGCCACACATTAAAACAAAACTTCCGTAGACTTGCGAAATATCTTACATCCACTACCCCACACTTGAGTAACAAACACCCACGAAGAATTCCGAACAACCAAATATGCCAACCTCCCTCGGACATATATACATCACATCATCATTTTATTTTCTATGTCAGCTCACAGTATGGGTACCAGTGGTAGGCACTACCAGCAACAAATAAACACACAGGTACCAAAGATGGGCACTACCTGCAACTATTGGTACCAGTGTTAGGCACTACCTGTAAATATAAAAAACATGCAGATACCAGTGATGGGCACTACCTGCTATATTCCAACACTTCCATTTTTTTTTTCAACAATTTTTTTTTCCACTACCCTATTTTGCAACAAAAATGTGAATCACTCGCTTCCTCACAAACTTCCACCCTTATATTTCCTTAACAAATAATGTGCACCAATAAGCTCTTAAAGGGAAAACTTAGGATAAAAGAATTAAAAGAACATTAAACTCAATAACGGTAGGTAAATTGAGTTTAACTGAAAGAAGGTGAATGATATTTCTCTTCACAAGAATAAAGGCTCAAATAAGGTACTTAGAGATAAATTGTTAAAATGGTTGGCTAGAAAGGCTCAACAAACAAAAAAGGCACTACCCTCATTTTTAAACTAAATCGGGTCGTCTAAGAATTAGTTTCAAAAATATAATAAAGAAAGTTTCTGGAATGCAACATAATTGAGTCTACATAACTTTCTCTAATTATCACAAATCAACAATTAAAGTATGGCTTAGTGCTCAAAAATCTTGAAAATCATGAATGGAAAATATTAACACCATGACTAATCATTCACGCATGGTTCAACTAATGATTTATCATGCAGAAAAATGGGGAAATATGTTAAGCAAAATTTTCTGAAAATTTCAAAAAATGGACAATTCATCCACAAAAATTTCAAAACTTTTGACAAGCTCTCAGATCAAAGGAAAAGTTAAAATATTGCAGTAAAATTGAGCAAAATACACCAAACAACTTAAAAATCCAAATAACTTTCCACCCCACACTTAAAAATAAGCATTGTCCTCAATGCAAAAACAAAAGCATAACATGGGAAAAAAGGAAGCTTATCTGGATTTAATTCGTGTTTGAAGCAGTATCCGCTATAAATATCCCCTTTGTCGCGAAAGAAAGCTGGATTAACACTAAACGAAACAGAACAAAAAAAATAAATAATTCCCTTGAGACAATAAGAAAAACAAGAAAATTGTAGAAAATAATCCTACAAGAATCAAGAAAAACTTATCCCTTAAGGGAATACACAACTAAAATAAACAAAACACACGATTAACGAAAATAAACCTAAGCAATATGAAATAAACAAACTAGAATGAAACCTAAATAACGAAAATGACTAATATTGTCTAGGAAATCAACTATGACAAATAACACACAAAGAAAACGGCCCAACACATAGGGCATAAAAACTCAAGGAGCATGGGGCCCCAAATCTTGTGGAAAAAGAGGAAAGGGAGGGAATGTAGAAGGGTCCTCTCCCTACTCTCTGGCCATCTGATGAGCCTCAATGGTCTGTTGCCACGTAAACTGATATTGCATAAACGAATCAAAATGTTGGCCCATCCGCTGTTGTTTTCCCAAGATTTGATGTAGATCCTCCTTCTGTGATTGCTGCGGAGCAGGTACCGGTTTGTCATCTGAATCCTCAACTTCCTCTACTTGTGACGTAGAAGCTTGGGATCGAGTGCATTTAACCGGAGCTCGTCTACCCTCTATTGCAATCATCTAGCCTATCCTCAATTTTTCATCAGAAGGCTCAATCACCACACCACTTTCCAAACATATAATCGTCCAATTATGAGTCGTAATCAGATGGGGAAACCATAATCTTGATTGCCTACTGATAGCGGAGTAGCAAATTTGTTGACATATGAGCTGACTGACATCTATTGCTTTCCCGGTAGCAATACAATACAGCAATTTGGCCCATTCTATAGTGACACGGGTGAGATGGTTTACCGGTAGAAGGCGGTCACAAAGGAATTTAAACTAGACAAACCATGTTGGCTTAAGTTTATTTGAGTGGAAATGCCGAGCCGTCATGCAATCTACCGTTAAAGTCCAGTCCACGACTCCGTCACAAAGAACGCTTGTGATTTGTTGAAGCTCTACGTTGGCATTACGATTGTTGGGCCATTCATCGTTACAAACACGAGTGACCTTCAAAACTCTGTTGATTTCATTGGCAGAGACATCCACTTCTTTCCCCCATGCATATATCCTGGTGGAGCTATAATGATCAAAATTAGAATAAAACTCACGCACCACCAGAAGGATGGCATCTATGGGAATGAATGTGAAAAGCTGCCATCTACGATTGCGAATGGCTAGCTTGATTTTTGGCACCCCTGCCAATGGCACTTGCATGTCCCTTTCCTTAATTGCATCCCATTTTGAGATATCATTGTCATATTTCTGCTTGGCTGCCATAGTTAAAAACCATAACCCGTCACCAACTCTTGGTTGTAGAGGCCCGGATGATGAGGATTCTCCGGTACCCTTGCCTGTGGCTATTTTCTTTACTGTTCTTATACATTCCTATAAAACATAAACTTGCATCATTAGTCCCAAACAAACAATTACAACAGACCACACTTAAATAAAAGGTTATTCCCTCAAATCATAAGCCTTAGATTATACATGAAAATCCAAGCAAAATAATGCCTAAAACTAAGGCTTATATATACAATGCATGAACATTCCTATGCATGAACACTAATTATAAAGACTTCACATGGCCTGGAATTAAATTCGTGCATCAATGCCTTGTGTCTGAACATTTTTATTCATTGAGACATTTTATCGAACACATTGGCATGCATAAAGAAAGAGGAACTTTTTGTATATATTATGAACATGCAATCCATCCTCAATCAATAATCCATACAATAATCACACCAAATGTACATTTAAAATTCAATCCATATGAGATTTCATCAATCAAAGCATAAAAAGACTCAACATATTCACTGGTAGTCAATTGAAAAGCATAAGAAAAAAATTGTAGATTTAGAGAGAGAAATTGTGTACCTTGATTTGATTTTCCTTTTAAGAAGAAGAAATTTGGGTGTAAAATTGATGGAATTGGGGTGAGTTTTGGAAAACTTTAAGTGGGCGATTTGAGGGTTTGAGAGGAAGTTCAAAGAGAAAATGAATGTGAAGAAATAATAAGAATTGGAATAGTGAAGTTCCTTCATTCCCGTCGCGCGCACGTGCGGTGCTTCCTCAGCGAGGCAGTGTCTCAATGTGATACTCGGCTCCGCGCAAATGCGCTGGGATTTGAGCGCGCATGTGCGCGTGATAACTCTAGTAAACTACAATTCAATTTTCCTCTAAATTATAGCATTTTGATAGTTTAAATTTCAAAATTTGATAAGTAATTGAAAATTTTAGTTAATTTCTTTCATATGTATTTGTATTTTAGTTCTTGAATTAATTATGATAAGTTTGTGTTAAATTTTTAGTTTAATTACGTGCTTAATGGTGTTAATATTATGCAGGTTAAAAATTAATGGTTAGACGCTGGAAGAAACAAAGCTCAAGGGACTAGATTGCCAAAATGGATGAAATGAAGAATGCTGGAAGGAGAGTCGAGATCGTTGTCTCGACTGTTCCAGACCGCGATCTCAACTCTCTGAGAGTTAAGTTGTAAGGGCAATTTTGTAAACTTCTAGCCAAAAACCACTAATCTTGTCTTGTGTAATGCTGCACTATTTAAGCTAAGTAGAATTAGTAAGAGGAAGGTAGTAAATAGTTTTAGTTAGTTTTTAGATTGTTTAGGACAGCTTGAACTCCAAGTTTACTTCTCTAATAGAAATTTCTCTTTGACTTTCATCTCAGATCTTCTTTTAATTTCTTGTCAAGTTCAAATTTTGATTAGATACATTGTTATGCTTTTAATCACAAGCTTTGCGTAGATATAATTTTTATTTTCTTACACAATCACAAGTTTATAAGAGATAATTTTTATTTTCTTTCTTGTCCAATTTAGTAAGAATTACTTTACTTGCAAATTAGGGTTTCTTAGGAAAATTAGGGTTCGTGTAAATTTCTTGCATTTCTAGTTAGAAATTTCAATTTCTTGCTTTAATTCCTAGTTAATTCTTATTAGGCTTTCTTAATTTCAATCAAAAATCCAAAAATATTTAGATTTCAAGTTTAACTCTTTCCAAATTATAGCTTAGAAATGGTTGTTTTTAATACTCAAGGCTTTTCTTTTGTAGTCTTTTTAGTTGGGTGATTTTCTTGTTTTTAATTTTAGTCTTAATTTTGGTTAATTTAGGTTAGAATTAAGATTATGTTTTTATTAGAATAATTCTATCACTAAGCATCACTTGATTTTACCTAACTACACAAGCACCCATAATTCTTGGTAATTGCTATCGACAATCATTGTGGGAACGATCCCTACTTCCCTTTACTGCTAGTTGCAACCGTATACTTGTGGGATGCCATCTAGTTAGTAGTAGGATTTAGGTGTTTCATTGATTTATAACTAGGTTTGTAAAAGGCATCAAGTTTTTGGCGTCATTGCTGGGGATTGTCTTCGGTTTTTGGCAATATCAAGCGCTTTACGGGTCATGTAGATTAAGCACTTTAGATTAGTTTAATTTAGTTTTTAATTTTGTTGATCTTTATGTTTGATTTGGTTGTCTTGTGGAATTGACTTAGAATTTCAATTGACTATTTTCTTTGGTTATGTTGTGCAGGGTAAGAGGTGCTCAAGAGCCATTCATTTGCTTAGACAAGGTAAAGGAGAAAGAGCTAAGAGAACTTAGAAGATTGAGAAGGGTACAACAAGAACAAGAAAGGATTGAAATGGCAAATGTGTGTAATGCTCATCAAGGGAACGTAAACATGGAAAATGAAGAAGAAGAGGTAGCTGGAAATAATGGAATGGGTGGCTATATAAATGGAAATGGAATGAATGGGAATGGAAGGCCATTGATGTAGTATGATTTACCTAATTTTGATAGGGCAAACTCAAGCATTGCATGGATGCCCGTGCAAGCTAGCAATTTCGAAATCAAGCCCATCCTAATCCAAATGCTCCAAGCCCATGCCATGTTCGGAGGTGGACCAAATGAGGACCCCTACACACACCTCATGAATTTTGAAGAAGTCTTGGACACATTTAAGTTTAATGGAGTACACCCGAATTGTGTGCGGATGAGGGTGTTTCCTTTTTCTCTTCGTGATAGGGCAAAGTCATGGTTGCAATCCCACGCCCAAGGAACATTCACCACTTGGAATCAACTTGCTCAAGAGTTCTGGGCGAAGTACTTTCCTCTCGCAAGAACTGCTAAATTAAGGAATGAGATTACATCGTTCAAAATACAAGATGTTGGTGAAAGCCTAGGGGAAGCTTGGGAAAGATTCAAAGAGTTGCTAAGAAAATGCCCGCATCACGCCATTCTTTTGTGGCTTCAAGTCCAAATTTTTATAATGGTTTACTTCAAGAGATAAAATCCATCGTAGATGCCTCTGCCAACGGTTCTATCTCATATAAGATTTGAAAGAAGCTCAAGAGTTGTTAAATAGGATGGCATACAACCACTACCATCATGGACCGATAACTCCACCGGTGGTTCAACACCAAGCTAATCAAGCCAATGCAAGTAGTGGAGCGTTGAATGTAAACATGCAAGATGCCTTTTTAGCTCAACAAAGAATGTTCAAGAATGTGATGAATAACACGGAAAAGGCGTTGGAGAATCTTGGGAAACCTAGTAGTGTAAATGCTATGACTTCTTCTCCAACTCAACCAAGCATGACATGTCATTTTTGTGGAGGCGGCCATGCCAATGGAAATTATGAGATGCCATATGGAGCTAATGAATTCCAGCAAATCAATTATGTGGTTAATTAATCTTCATTTCCAAGGAACCAATCCGGAGCTTATGGGAACACGTACAATCCTTCTTGGAGGAATCACCCAAATTTCTCATGGAGTAACACCAACAACCAATCCAACCCTCCTTACCAACCAAATCCCCCATCTCAAAATGCCTAACACACTCAAGCCCCGAATTCTCATCTAGATCGTATCAACCGCCACATCAAAGAAATGTCCAACCCAACACCTATCAAAATTTCCCCAATCCTTCATTTCGAAACCAACAACAAAGACCTCCTTTCCATTATGAAAACTCTTCCCAACCCATGTATCATGATCTATATGCTCCTAGAGAGAATTTGGGTGAAGAAGGTTGGAGAAGAGAATTGGATAGGAAAGCGGAAGAGCATAAAAGAGATTAAGAGAATTTGAAGGCTTCGACAAGGAATTTGGAGATTCAATTTGGACAATTGGCAAGGTTGAACAATGAGAGGCCTTTAGGAGTGCTTCACTGAGTGACACCATTCCAAACCCTAAGGAGCAATGCAAGGCTATTACCCTTAGGAGTGATAAAGAATTGGAAGAAAGAGTTGGGAGAAATTCATTGAAGAATGGGGAACAAGAAGAGGTTGAGGATGAAGAAAAAGAAAAAGAGGAGTCTTCAAATGGGCAAGACAAAATGATGAATGAGTCTATTATGCCTAACTCACAAAGCAATGAAGGCAAGGATTCTAAGCATCATGAGCCAAAACATGTTAATGTGCCATTTCCTCAAAGGCTAAGGGATGAAGAGAAGGCAAAGAAATTCAAGAAATTTCTAGAGATTTTTAAAAAGCTTGAAATAAACATCCCCTAGGATAGTAAAAATTTGAGAACATGCCTATAATGCCAAATTCATTATAACAAGTCCTTACCTCAAAAATAAAATTGCATCTTCAAATTTTGTGCTTAACGGAACATTGTAGTGCACTACTTACAAAGAAGTTGCCACCAAAGCTCAAAGATCACAGTTCATTTTCTATACCTTGTGAGATTGGGGGTTTGTAATTTGGAAGAGCATTATGTGACTTGGGAGCTTCAATAAATATCATGCCTTTTGGAGTATTCAAGAAGCTAAATGGAGGTCAATTGAAGCCAACAAGTGTCTCATTGCAACTTGTGGATCGAAGCATAAAGTTTCCAAAGGGGATCACTGAAGATGTGATTGTGAAAATTGACAAACTTTACCTTCCGGCCGATTTCATTGTGCTTGAAATGGAAGAGGATGAAGAGATGCCAATCATTCTTGGGAGACCTTTCCTTGCTACACCGTGCACTTATTGATGTTCAAGAAGGGAAGTTGGAATTCCGAATAAATGATGAAATTGTTACATTTAATGTTTTTAATTCATTAAAGCTTCCTTGAATTTTTGAAGATGTCATGAATATATATGTGGTAGATGACTTAATCGATGATTGTTGTAGGAATGCAATGGAGAATTTCTTAATGGAACCACCTCTCTCTCTTGGAGTCAAATTATGCGCCAAATCAAGATGATGAATAAGGAATGAAGGATGTGAATCACTTGGAGGATGAGAACTTATTGCAAAAGGAAAATGAAGAGAATCAAGAAGAAGGTAAAAGGGGGTCTCCGACCAACGAACCCCCCAATTTGGAGCTAAAACCCCTTCCTACCCACTTAATATATGCATATCTTGGTGAAAATGAGACATACCTTGTGATTGTGAATGCATCTGTAACAAATGAGCAACTTGAAAGGTTGATTGTGGTGCTTAAAAGGAATAAAAATGCCCTTGCTTGGTCTATTGATGATATAAAGAGAATAAGCCCTTCCATATGCATGCATAAAATTTTGATGAATGAAGGGAATAAACCGGTAAGGCAACCTCAAAGGAGATTGAATTCTACTTAAAAGAGGTTGTGAGGAAAGAGGTTCTTAAGCTTTTGAAGGCCGGTATTATTTACCCTATTAGCGATAGTGAGTGGGGCTAACCCACTCAAGTCATTCCCAAAAAGGGTGGTATATACCGTAATCATAAGTCAAACCAATGAGCTACTCCCCTCTACATTGGTTACGGGTTGGCGAATGTGCATTGATTTTTGAAACTTGAATGAAGCTACCCGAAAGGATCATTTTCCCTTGCCTTTTATTGATCAAATGCTCGAGAGGTTGTCTGGTTTTGCATATTACTATTTTCTTGATGGTTATTCCGGATACCTTCAAATTGTCATTTCACCAAAAGACCAAGACAAAACAACTTTCACATGCCCATTTGGTACCTTTGCATATAGGAGAATGTCATTTGGACTTTGCAAAGCTCCCAGTACGTTTCAACGTTGTATGTTTGATATTTTTCATGACATGGTTGAAAAGGGTATAGAGATTTTCATGGATGACTTTAGTGTCTTTGGTGGCTCATTTGATGATTGTCTTGCAAATTTGTCCAATGTGTTAAAGAGGTGTGTGGAAACTAATTTAGTTCTCAATTGGGAAAAATGCCATTTCATGGTGAGAGAATGAATCATTTTGATTGGGGTCACAAGGTCTTATCCAAGGGAATAGAAGTTGATAGGGCAAAGGTGGAGGTAATTGAAAAGTTACCTCCTCCGATCAATGTTAAAGGGGTAAGAAGTTTCTTAGGTCATGCGGGTTTTTATAGAAATTCATTAGGAATTTCTCTCATATTTCTAGACCATTGTGCTCCTTACTTCAAAAAGATTGTCCATTTCAGTTTGATGATTCTTGTTTGAAAGCATTCAATGAGTTAAAACACGCTCTAGTGATTGCACCGGTTAATGTAGCACCAAATTGGTCTCTTCCCTTGAGCTCATGTGTGATGCTAATGACTATGCAATAGGTGCCGTGCTATGTCAAAAAGTGAACAAGATGTTGCATGTCATTTCTATGCTAGTAGGACCTTAAAAAGTGGGTCATATTGGCCAACTATGTTCAAGGATTCCCGGGATTTTGTGCTCAAATGTGATGAATGTCAAAGGATGGGTAATATTTCAAGGAAACATGAAATGCCCCTTCACCAATGGCATTATTGAGTTGGAGGTATTTGATGCATGGGGGATTGATTTCATGGGACCTTTTCTGGTGTCATACTCCAATAAGTACATTTTGGTTGCGGTGGACTATGTGTCGAAGTGGGTTGAAGCAATTGCTACTCCAACCAATGAGGCCAAGGTGGTTACTAAATTCCTTCGCAAGAGTATCTTTGCACGGTTTGGAGTTCCTTCGGCTATCATTAGTGACAGGGGATCACATTTCAAGAATTCTCAATTTGAGGCATTAATGAAAAAATATAGAGTGAAACACAAGGTTGCTTTAGCTTATCACCCACAAACATCGGGTCAAGTGGTGGCGTCAAACCGAGAATTGAAGAGAATCCTAGAGAAAACCGTGAATAATGCTAGGAAAGATTGGGCATTGAAGTTAGATGACACTTTGTGGGCTTATCGTATGGCATTTAAAACTCCTATCGGCATGTCTCCAAACCGTATTGTGTATGGAAAAGTGTGTCACTTGCCAGTAGAAATTCTTCTGAACATAGGGCATATTGGGCCATAAAGAACATGAATTTTGAGTTGAAGGAAGCATATGAAAAAATGATGCTTGATTTGAATGAGTTGGATGAATTCTGAAGAGAGGCATTTGAAAATTCTTTAATCTATAAGGAGAAGACAAAGGCATGGCATGATAAGCATATCCAAAGAAATGAATTTAAAGCCGGTGATTTGGTGCTCCTTTATAATTCAAGACTCAAGTTATTTCCGGGAAAGCTTAAGTCCAGATGGAGTGGTCCCTTTGAAGTGATCCAAACCTTTTCTCATGGAATGGTGGAGATAAAGGGGAAAGGGGGAGCTTTCAATGTCAATGGACATCAGCTTAAACCCTACTTTGGAGGAATTAAGAGAAGGTCCACGAGAAATCATCCGATTAACACAAGAATGGGGGTCATGCCATAGTCAAGCTAGTGACTATAAAAGAGCACTTCTTGTAGGCAACCCAAGTCTTAATTTAGTTGTTATTGTTTTCTTTTGGTGTGATTTTTCAATTGGCTTGATTTTGAGTAAATTGGTTTGAACTAGGTTAGAATTTTTCTTAAGAAAAAAAAATTAAATTAATTTTGGAGTTTTTGAGTTGAATAAATGGTGCTAAAGAATGAGTGAAAATTGTCATCCTAACTTGTGAGTTTTTCGTTTGTAGGTTACCCTTGTAAATGGAGAAAAGTGGTCAAGAGTTAAGCAAGTTTTAAGTGTGAAAATTCACTTTCTAGAAACTGAGCTTGAGACCGCGATCTCAAAATTTGAGATCGCGGTCTCAACCTCAAATTTCTGGAGGTCAGAAATGTCATTTGGTCGAGACCGCGATCTCCACAAACTTCTACAAAGGCTATTTTTACACCGAGTTGAGATCGTGGTCTCAAAACTCAGACCGCGATCTCAAATGTTCGAGACCGCGATTTCGGCATCAGGCTAGATCGCAGTCTCAAAACTGATACCGCAGTTTTAACTACCATAAACTTTTAAAAGCTTCGATCTTTTCTTTTCTCTTCACATAACTTACCCTATCTTCTTCACTCATCTGAAAGCCCTAACCCCAAATCCTCTAATTCTTCTTTTATCTTCACAAAAAAATTCCTAAACTCCACACCCACCACTAATTTCACTTTGTTTTTCTCTAGGAACATCAAAGCAACCATCTTTTTGAGGATTTTTGGAAAAAAGTTGGCTTAAATGGGGATTGACACACAAGAAATTCTTGGAAAAATTTCAATTCGAAAAAGAACGGGTAATACCCTTTCTTGGAATATTATTTGTAATTGGCAATTGTAGAATTTTGTGGATTGAATTGTGGAAAATTTGTGGTATTTAATTATTGAATTGTGGACAAATCATTGGTGCTAATTTGTTTTAGAGGAATTGTGATTTTGAATTGTCTAATTGTTGGAATTCTTGGTTTGATTTGTGAATTGAGTTGAACTAAAATATTCGGAAAATTTTTGGGTAATTTGAGATTGTGATTTTGTGGTGTTGATTCTTGAATAAAGGTTGGATTTTTTTTGGTTTTTAATTGGTGATTGAATTTCATTTGCATAAAGAAAATGACGAGAGGGGTATATGGCAGTGCTGAGAGAAGAGTTAGAATGAGCGAGAGAAGGACTAGTTCTAGAAAAAGGAAATCTGGAGAAGGTACGAGCGGAGAAGGGGGTTCGGAACAATCATTTGAGGGTGGTGAGCAAATTGAACCTCAATTCTCGAGTGATAGGGCTCAACAATTATTCAAGAATAACGAGAAGCATGAGGTGATTAAAGAGAGGAATTTTGACCTAACCATGCATTGGGTTTTAAATGAAGATGCTAGGAGAGCGATAGAATAACAAATTAGATCAAGGAATTGGGAGGGTTTTAACACTCAGGTTGACCCCGGGGCTACCTAGCTAGTCAAAGAATTTCATTGTAATTTATGTGAGTTAGAAGATGGAAAGGTGCACATACCGGCGCGTGCCGGGGGTTTGGTAGACTTTAGTGCTGATGTGATTAATGCGTATTTCAACATACCCCCCGTACCTTCTTACAGTCAGTATTTGGCATTTTTTAACAATAAAAATAAGGATATGAATGCAATCAAAGATGCCATTTGTGATAGGAGGGTAGAGTGGATTAAGAGTACTTCGTCTGCCACTGAAATAAAATTTGCTCATCAAGGACTCTCATTAGTGGCTAAATTATGGTTTTATTTCATTAGTAGCCGTATATGGGGTTCCAATGCTATGAGCTTTATCCAAAGGGAAAAGATACTCTTAGTCTATGCCATCATGACTGGGATCCCGGTGAATGTTGGTCACACAAATAGATAGGGTTTTTAGAGAGTGGTAAGTCGGAACGAACCATATTTTATGTCCCTAGTCTAATTCACCATCTTTGCACCATAACGGGTTGCCCTATTGGTCAATTGGAATCATTGACACATCTTAGAGAAATGATCGATCGGGAATATGTCTATAGAATGGTGAGAGAATATGAGAAGCACTACCAGGAGGAGCACCCTATCCAGCCATAGCCACAGCCTCCGCCACCTTCTGAGAGAACTTCAATGATTCTGATACCCCCAGGTGTAGTATTTAATGCTCTGGTAAATGAAGAAGAAAGGAATGATCTACAAGGGTACTGGTCGTACAGTCAAATGGTGATGCACAACAACTTGACTGTTATTGGAGAAGCTTTAAAGGTTACTTCATTAGGCACTTGGGTCTAGCCACCATCACCTCCGGCATGGCACTTTGGTCCACCTCGTGGACAGTACTACACACCGTCGGCGGCTACCACACATCATGAGGGATCTAGCCACGCAGGTTTGATTGGAGGGGACATGGATGATGATCATGAAGAGGCCCAACCTAGTGATGTTGAGGAGGTTCAAGACGAGATGGAATTAAGAGATGAAGCCACCATTTGTTTGAGCATGGATGAAGACCAACCCTGATCATTGGATCAATTTAATGGATGACGATAATTTTTCCTATTTTTATTGGACACCATAGCTTTTGATTACTTTATATTAATTTTGTTTTACTTTCAGTCTTTGGAATTAAAATAAAGTATTTTAGTTTTTCTTTAGTTGACTAATGGCCTTAAGCTGATGCCAAGTTGATACATTTTGATGCTTTATGGATGGAATTTCTTTTGGATTCTCAAGTTTGACATTTGGTAAAGTTTGGCTATTGTTTAATAAGAGTAGAGTGGCTAAGTGCCCTAAGCTGATGCCATCTTTGCATTAGTTGATGAGTTGCAATGAATGATGATTTTGTTTGAAGCTTGAATGGTGAGATGCATGGCACGGTTGCTCTTGACATTTTTACTCAATTTTAATTCTAGGCTTAAAAGTAGGACATAGTTTAAGTAGTTTTTGTTATTTGTGGTTATATCTTGATGTTTACTTTTGGGTGAGTGGAAGGATGATTTATTCATCAATTAGAATAAAAGAGACAAATTTAGGGGTGTTTATCTTTTTGTGTTGGAAACGGTCATTTTGTACATTCTGTTGCCACTTGATGATTAATGGATGGAAAGTTGATCAATTAGGTATTCAATGATGATACACAAATTTTGATGTTCAATGCTTTTTTGATTGAAGTATATGATTGATTCATTTCAAGAATTTTTGTGTGAGTGAGTAGTTCATTTGCAATATAAAGAATTCATAAACTTAGCATTACTATTTTTCAAAAAAAAGTGCTGAAATTTTATGAAAATTTATTTGAAATGTTGTTTCTTATCAAATCACTTATATTATGTGGTTGATGAACTATCTTTTGGAAAGAAATGAGTTAAATTAAGTAGAAGGAATTTTGGGACATTTTGTGTGTTTGCATAGGGAATGTTCTTCTAATTTGTGAATAATTAATAATCGAGAGTAATTTTTGGTACATTTCACTCCTTTTCCTTGGTTTAGGACTGAAAAAAAAATTAGGAATAAGGCGAGTACGGGATTCCGACATGTACCCATGTTGTTTCTCTGAAATAAGCCATTAGAGTAGTAATAAGGCGAGTATGGGACTCCGACATGTGCCCATGTTGTTTCTCCGAATTAAGTCATTAGGAATTGCTGTTTTTTAGTATACCAATAACTTAAGGAGTAAAAAAGAACTAAAATGTTTGGTAACTCTTTTCGAGAATGGTAATGCTTGGTGATGTGAAATCTTGTACAGTGAATGATCGTGTGTTTCTAAGTAAAACAAAATTTTAATTTTGGATTGATTCACTCATATACTTCACATATCATGTAGTGTTGAACAGTTCTTGAGAGATCACTTAATTGTTCTAAGTACATCCATTATTCATCAGGTGTCACATCAACTTTGGGGGTGTTTAAATGTTTGAATGTTAGTAGGTTTCGATTAATGTTAATCTTTGTTTTTCTCGGGACAAGCAAAACGCAAAGTTTGGGGGTATGATAACTCTAGTAAACTAGAGTTATTTTCCTCTAAATTATAGCATTTTGATAGTTTAAATTCCAAAATTGGATAAGCAATTCAAGATTTTAGTTAATTTCTTTCATATATATTTGTATTTTCATTCTTGAATTAATTGTGATAAGTTTGTGTTAAATTTTAACACCTAGTTTAATTAAGTGCTTAATGGTGTTAATATTATACAGCTTAAAAATTAATGGTTAGAAGCTGGAAGAAACAAAGCTCAAGGGACTAGATTGCAAAAATTGATGAAATGAAGAATGCTGGAAAGAGAGTCGAGAACGCGGTCTCGACTGTTGTAGACCGCGATCTCGACTCGGGAATTTGTTTTACTATATTTGAGTTGAGATCGAGGCCTCAAATGTTCCAGACCGCGATCTCAACTCGCTGAGAGTTAAGTTGTAAAGGCAATTTTGTACACTTCCAGCCAAAAATCCCTAATTTTGCCTTGTGTAACGCTGCACTATTTAAGCAAAGTAGAATTAGTAAGAGGAAGGTAGTAGATAGTTTTAGTTAGTTTTTAGATCGTTTAGGACAGCCTGAACTCCAAGTTTACTTCTCTAATAGAAATTTCTCTTTACTTTCATCTTAGATCTTCTTTTAATTTCTTGTCAAGTTCAAATCTTGATTAGATAATCGTAGTGGGTTAAAGCAATCGCAAGTTTCGCATAGATATAATTTTTATTTTCTTTCTTGTCCAATTTAGTGAGAATTACTTCACTTGCAAATTAGGGTTTCTTAGGAAAATTAGGGTTTGTGTTAATTTCTTGCATTTCTAGTTAGAATTTTCAATTTCTTGCTTTAATTCCTAGTTAATTCTTAGTGGGCTTTCTTCTTTCAATCAAAAATCCAAAAATATTTAGATTTCTAGTTTAACTATTTCCAAATTATAGTTTAGAAATGGTTGTTTTTAATACTCAAGGCTTTTCTTTTGTAGTCTTTTTAGTTGGGTGATTAGCTTGTTTTTAATTTTAGTCTTAATTTTGGTTAATTTAGGTTAGAATTACGATTATGTTTTTATTAGAATAATTCTATCACTCGTCGCTTAACTACACAAGCACCCATAATTCTTGGTAATTGCTATCGACAATCATCGTATGAACGATGCCTACTTCCCTTTACTACTAGTTGACAACTGTATACTTGCGGAATGAGCCATCAGTTGTAGGATTTAGGTGTTTCATTGATTTATAACTAAGTGTCTAAAAGGCATCAACGCGCGAGGCAGAAGACAAATTTCAAAGGGGTCTCAGCGCATATGCGTTGAGATTTTAGCGCGCATGTGCGCTGAAGGCAGTACAAAAATTAATTTTTTTTTAAGCACAAAAACATTCCTAAATCACCCTCATAATACATAAACCCCTCAAAGGTCTATTTTATCATTTTAGCCTCTTAATGCAATTGATTTCCCAATTTACAACGAAATTAAAATATGCTGTCCTTTTAAACTAAAATAAGCCAAAAATAAAATTGCAAAAATATTAAATAATGGAATAAAATTGAAATGGACATGGGTTGCCTCCCATGTAGTGCCTTTGTTTGCTGCCGTTGGCTTGACTTGATTTTCTTTCACCAATCAATCAAGTAACTCCTATGTGGAGGAGTCCAAGAATCTTCCGCTTCACTGTTTTCACAAATGATGGATTCAATCTCATTTGCTCTTGTAGGACCCGAACAAGTTGCTCTTCTTGCGAGTTGCTAAGTTCACTTGAGATTATCACCCTCTCCTTATCCTTCAAAAATATGTACTTAAGGTGAACAGGAAGGCGATCATAATCTGGAATTGTTCCCTGCATAACAGATAACTTCAATTTCACGCTAGAAAATGGTAAAGCATTAGGACTTCCATTACTTGTTTGTTGCAACAAGTCCTTGTTCTTTTCCTTGAGATGTTCTTCACGATTAGTGTTCACCCCCTGATTATCGGTATGTTCATGAATTTCCTGTATTAGAGGCTTACACACATCGATTACAGAAACAAGTTTAGTATGGTCAGATGGTTCATCATAAATGCTAAAGTTAACACTTTTATCTCCAAATTTCATACTAAGAGTGCCTTTAAGAACATCTATCTTTGTCTGAGAAGTAGCTATCCTAACAAAATAGGAGCATTGGAATCACCTTGTTCCATTTCTAGCACATAAAAATCAGTAGGGAAAACCAAATTAAACACCCACTTGAACTAACATATCCTCTACGATTCCCTTAGAATAGGCTAAAGATCTATACCAGTTTTATTCAATGGTCCAATTTTCAATGCATCATAGACAGAATATGGCATTACATTAATAGATGAACCTAAATCCAGCATGGATTTTTCAAGATATGTATTGCCTATCTTGCATGGAATAGAGAACATACCTAGGTCCTTACGCTTTTCGGGTAAGGATTTTTGAATAATAGACGAGACATTCTTTCCAACCTCTACCTTTCTAACCTTCTTCTCTTTTTTCTTTGTTTTGTGGATACATAATTCCTTCAAAAACTTAGCATAACGAGGTATTTGTTTAATAGCGTCTAATAAAGGAATATTTTCCTAGCACTTACGAAAAATCTCGTATAGTTCTTTGTCGGGATCCTCTTTCGAAAAATCTTTCAATACCTCAGGGAATAGGGGTTCGGGCTTATCTTCGGTCCACACAGGAACAACTTTATCTTTATTGCTGTTGCTTTTCTTATGATCTCTCATGGTTCAACCTATTTTTTGACTATGGTCTTCTTCTTTTCAGCCTCAAAATGTTCAGGAACTATTTTGCTTTGAACTTAAACCTCTTTACCACTCCTCAATGTAATTGCACTCACATTCTCCTTGGGGTTGATGATGGTTTGAGACGGCAACTTCCCGGAGCTCTATGCTTCTAACCTGCTAATCGCGGTAGCCATTTGTCCCATTTGATTTGCAACTGCTGAATACTGGCCTTTGTATCCGGTTGGAATTGAATCGTATTTTCAGTTAAAATATCCAGTCGTTCCTCTAAAGCTTAGCAGATTGATTATTCAGATTTACTTATTGTCTTTGAGCAAATGGTGGACTATAAGATTGGAAGTTCTGCCAATTTTGTTGAGGCTGATTTTGGGCTATGTTCCCGTATCTCAAGTTAGGATGATCCCTCCATCCAGGATTGTACGTGTTCGAGTAGGGATCATAACTTTGTCGTGGTTGCCCTGGGAATCCTACGGCTGCATTATACGATACGTGCTCTTGACCTTCATCTTGTAATGTGGGACGCATATCTATTGAGTGTCCCTCATTTGAGCATATACCACATGGTTGTGCAGTCGATGTGGTACCTGAAGCCAACTGTCGAACAAAAGAAGTCAAACTTGCCATTTGTTGTTCTAATGATGAAACATTTACCTCATTTACACGTTTGAGAGGTTGATCACGTCGTGTCCCAAACTTTTGAGAACGCACTGTCATATTCAATATAAGCTCACGAGCAGCGTCTATGGTCAAATTGTCTAACGCCCCTCCACTTGAGGCATCGACCATATTTCTTTCATTAGGCAACAACCCTTCATAAAAATATTGAATTAATAAGGAGTCACTTATCTGATGATGCGGACAGCTTGCACATAATTTCTTGAAGGGCTCCCAATACTCATACAAGGATTCTTCATTGAACTGCCTTATTTCACAAATTTCTTTGCGAATATTTGTAGTTCGAGAAGCTGGACTGTATTTTGCAAAGAATAGTATAGAAATCTATTCATCTGCTACCAAGTTGTGATACTACCCGAAGGCAAATCGAATAGCCAATCTTTTGCTTCATCCTTGAGTGAGAATGGTAATGCTTTCAACTTGAGTGAGAATGGTAATGCTTTCAACTTGATATGCTCTTCATCCTTGAATGAATACCAATTCAAAGTGGATTCTTATTTCTTTCTAAAGTTGGTTAATTTTTAACATGCGATCCAATTAACCCTAACTATTAATTTAACCCAGACACGCGCCAAAGTTCAATTAATAGAAGCATTAAAATCAACAAGAACAATTAGACTAATTAAACATAAACACACGTGGTTATGCCAATTGGATGATTAATTTCCCTAAATTCAACAACACTAATCCAGTAATTATCAAATTCAGTTGCTTCATAGATTGAATTAAGCACACGCGGTTAAAACAATGTAGCAGTAGATTAATCCTAAAAACTTAGTATTCTGCAGCAATAACAAGTTAAAAAGAACAACCATAAAATTAATAAGTGCAGAAAAATAATCAGTACTTCAAATAAAATTGAATAAATTCAAGCACAAAAAGTCTCACAACTTTGTAGAATTAATCATGGCTTCAATTCCTTCTACCAAATAAAGGGTTTAGGCACAAAGTGTCGTGAAAGAATAAAGAAGAATTTCTACTGCTAAAAACCCTAACCAAAAGAAAATAAAAGTGTCGATCTCATTTTTTCTCACCCTACTTGGGGTATTTATATTGAGTATTTAGGATTACAATTAAGGTATACAGATAAGAACGTGATATTGGGTGAAAAAGAGTCCAACCAGGCGAAGAATCTGTCAAAAACTCAACTTTACGTCACCCTGTTGCCCTCCACGCACAAGCGCTAGGGTCTTTGCGCGCATGTGCGTGCGAGGCAGTGAGGAACATGCATGTTCCATCCTCTATTCACATGCACAGGGACCCTAGTGCGCATGTGTGTGCGAGCCACTTCTGGGATTTTTCTTCTGGATGCAGCGCACATGCGCTGCACAGCTCCAGCCTGCATGTGCACTGGTTTCCTCAACTGTGCTCCACATTTGGCTTTGATTTTTACCTTGATTCTTGCTTAATTTGACAAATAGTAAAACACAAAAGTTGTATCTCTATCCCTTAGCTTTCCAATGCATCTTAAATTACCTTAATCGGAGCTCGGGATCAAAATTTATACTTGAAATACAAAATACTGTCTAGAATGGCTTCATACTCGTGCATGTCCCGTAGTAAGCATTTTCTTTCATCTTTCCCATCTTTTTCAAGAGACTTTTTCACTTTATCCCTACAAAAACTAAGAATAACCAAATTAAGCTAAATAATAACTCAAATCTACAACACATAAAAATGTGGTAATTGACACATAAAATATAGCGCAATTATGAACTTATCAGTTTTGCATTGGCATTTCATCTTTTCAGGAAAATTCCTTACACATTGACATTGATCACATTGGGTTACAAAATCTCTTGCATCACGAAACAATGTTGACCAGAACAATCAGCTTTGCAACACCCTTTGTCGCTCTCCTTAGTAAACCATGATGTCCCCCTACTTGTGAAGAGTGGCAATGAAATAAGACACTTTGCTCCTCACTCTCTGGAATGCACCGCCGCATTACTGGATCCTTACACCGACGATGGAGATATGGGTCATCGCAAATATGGTATTTCATTTTTGAAAAAATTTCTTTCTTTGATTTACATCCATGGTGGACGAAATGATTTTGGCGGCTAAGAAGTCGACAATATCCGCGTACGAAGTTGCTCTATCCTCTTTTTTATCAAATGCTCTTCCGAAAATGTCTCATTTATGGGCACTTCATCACCCTTTCTCGCCATGGGTCCCTCAAGTCATGAAAGGTGATCTACCACAATATTTTCGTCTCCTTTCTTATCCATCACCTCCCAGTTAAATTCCCGCAACAGTAAAATCCATCTCATAAGTCTAGGCTTAGCATCATTTTTGGTATTTAAAGGCTAAATGATCAATATGAAGTATCACCTTATTACCTATCAAATATTCAGGACTTAAACTTATCAAATGCAAAAACTACTACCAATAATTCCTCTTCAGTGATAGAGTAATTTATTTTGCATCATGAAGGATTCGGCTAGCATAATACACAATATGTAACACTTTTTGTTTCTTTTGACACAATGCGGCACCCATGGCATAATCGCTTGCATCACACATCAATTTGAAGGGTAAATTTCAATTTGGTGCGACTATCACGTGTGCGGTAATCAAAGCTTCTTTTAACTTATTAAATGCAGAAAACATTTATCATAAAAAATAAAAGCTACATTTTTTTACAATAAAGCACATAAAAGGAGAGAAATTCTAATAGAGAATCTTGTAGACACTTTTTTACATTCATGGGAGGTGGTAATTCTATGCCCTTAGATGAAATACGATGGTCTAAAACAATCCCCTCCCGAACCATAAAATGACACTTTTCCCAGTTAAATGCTGTTTGAAGACTCATATCTTTCAAATACACATGCAAGATCATTCAAACACAAATCAAAATACACGTGTTACCAAACACATTAACATCATCCATAAAAACTTCAATAAACTTTTCAATCATATCTGAAAGATAGCAAGCATACACCTCTGAAAGGTACTAGTAACATTGCATAAGCCAAAAGGCATGCGCCGATATGTAAATGTGTCATATGGACAAGTAAAAGTGATTTTCTCTTGATCTTCAGGGGTTATGAAAATTTGAAAATACCCTGAATAACCATCAAGAAAGCAATAATATGCTTTTCCAGATAATCTTTCAAGTATCTGATCAATGAAGGGTAAAGGAAAATGGTCTTTCCTAGTGGTTTCGTTAAGTTTTCTACAGTCTATACACATCTGCCATCCAGTCACTAATCTAGAGAGAATTAATTCATTCTTTTCATTTATGACTACAGTCATCTCCCTTTCTTTGGCACTACCTGCGTTGCGCTAACAACAAACTATCACTAATGGGATATATGAACCCGACATCTAGCAATTTTAAAACCTCCTTCTTAACCACCTCTTTTACANTAAAGTTGGATTTAACCGGCTTTGAAGTTCTCTAATAGGCTTATAGTGTTATTAAGGAATATTTTGTGCATGCAAATAGTGGGACTTTTGCCTTTTATATGCTCAATGCTCTATGTAATGGCTCCACGATGTTTCTTTAACACAAATATTAATTTACCCAATTCAGTATCAGAAAGAAAAGCATTGACAATGACTGGATATGTATCATTCTCTCCTATAAAAATATATTTCAGATGAGAAAGTAGTGGGCTAAGCTCAACCTTGTGGGGTTCGTTGGTCGAATACCCCCTTTACCTCTATCCTCTTGCTCTTATCAATTGCCCTTTCCATCTCGCCATCTATCACACTATCTTTGTTGCTATCTTACATCTCATCTTCATGGATGTTGTTCATGTCCTCAGTCTTCTCTTTCATAAATTCCCTACAAAAATCATCAACCAAATCATCAAGAATATCTATACTTATAACATCATCATATTCAACTGGAAATTTAAAAGAATCAAACATCAAGCAATATTAAAAGAAACAATGTTATAATTGATTCTAAATTTTAAGTTTCCAGCTTGGACATCAATGATGGCTTGCTTGGTGGTCAATAAAGGTCTTCATAATATGAGCAGAGTCACCACGTCTTCTTCCATGTCGAGTACGATGAAATCCGCCAATAGAAATATCTTACCAACTTTGACAATACGGCTTTCTACTACTCCGACTAGTTATCTCACACTTCTATCGGCTAATTGGAGAGTGACATTTGTGGAATGTCACCCCTCTAATTTCATATGGAGTAGAGAACGAGCCGGGGTCCTTGAGCTGAGGGGAAAATTCTTCTGAATGATGGCACTACACCCTTCGATTAAGTATAAAATTTCGTCCCCCATCAATCTCTTCTTGCTCGATAATATCTACTTCAAGAACTTAGCATAACTAGCCATATTTTCTATTGCTTCAATAAAAGGAAAGTTAATCTCAATGTTCTTAAAAATTTCCAGAAATTTCTTAAACTTTTTCCTCTTTCGTTCATTCTCTTTTCGTCTTTAGGGAAAAAGAAATACTTACCTGCTTACTTGTAGGTGCCGAATTATCTTTGGGCTTACTTTGTTGATCAATAGCTTTAGATGGTTCCTCATTGTCATCCTTGCTCTTCGATACTTCCTTTTCCTTTGCACCATTCTCCATTTCGGTCAACTCATCATCCTCTATTTTCTTTGGCTCTAGTGTTCCCACTCCTCAATGTGACCGCTTGAACATGCTCTCTCGTATTTTTATTATCCTATGGGTTGGGAATTGTAGCGCTCAGTAATGTTCCCACTAGTTGCTCATTATTTTGGCGAGCTATCTGCCCCAATTGCATCTCAAGGTTCCAAGTGGTAGCTCTGAAATTCTCATACTCCCTTTGCAATCTCTCAAAATCCCTTCTCAAATTGGCATCATTAGGTATATCCTGATTCACATATGTGAGATAATTTGGATTATGAGATGGTAGTCTTGGTGGTGAAGGGTGACATGAGTGGTTTTGACAAGGTGGATAAATTTTGGATATTCTTTTAATGTGGTGGTTGGTATGGTCTAGATGACGATGGTTGATTGAACAAATTTTGTTGAGGTGCATTTGACTAAGATGAAGGATTTTGGACATTTGCTTTATTTGTCCAAAAAAGTTGGGATGGTTCTGCCAAGACAGGTTATATGTGTTTCCATAGTTGGTGGGTTGATTTCTTGTGGTAGGATTTTGATTGGAAATGAATTGAATCTGCTTGCTGAAGCATCACAGAAGCCATTTTGGTGATTTCTCCGTAGAAATCACAATTCAAGGTCACTTGGGATGTTGAACCAATGGAGTTCACTGAGTTTCTTCCCATATTCTCTATAGCTTTTGTCAAATTTGTAATGGCATTTATCATCATATTCTGTTGAGATATGAAAGTGTCATAGCTAGGCATACCTCCTTGTTGGACATTGTCTTGATTCACGTATTGTTGTTTTCCAACTGTGGAAGTTATTGCTTCATGATAGTAATGAGTGGATGTCATTTCTTTTCCTACAACGCTTGCACTTTCTCCGGATTCTTTTAGGTGAAAGAACCTCTCATACTAGCATCAACTATCAATCTCGTCTCCGAAAATAGTCCATTATAGAAGGTTTGGACTTGCAGCCATAGAGCTATAGCATGGTGCGGGCACTTCCTGAACAGCTCCTTGAAGCTGTCCCACGCTTTATCTAAGCTCTCTCCAGTGATTTGTCTGAGTGATGTGATCTCTTTTCAGAGCTTAGCGATCCAAAGTGGTGGAAAGTGTTTAGTTAGGAACTCTTGAGTGAGCGGATCCTATGTTGTGAAAGTACCTTGTCTATAAGACTACAACACGACCTTACTCTATCACGTAAAAAAAAGGGAATGCTTTTTCTAGATACAATCAGGATGGACTCCATTGTATCGGAATTTATCAATGGCCTCCTCGAATTTGATCAAATGTTCATAAGGATCTTCATTTGGTCTTCCTCCGAACATAGAATTTGTTTGGGAGCATTTGTATCAGTACAAGGGTTTAATTTTGAAGTTGTTTGCTTGCACAAGTAGCCGAGCAATGCCAAAATTCGCCCCCCTCAAAATTAAGTATGTCATAATCTCTAAGATGTTGGGGGGGTTAACATTAGCATTAACCTAGTTGCCATTGTGATAACTCTAGTAAACTAGAGTTATTTTACTCTAAATCCTAGCATTCTGTTAGTGAGAATTTTGAATCTTGGTTAATTAATGGTATATTTTAGTTAGTTTTAAAATTATGTGTTTAGATTTTAGTTATTGTTACATATGGTTTGTTTTTATTAGAATTTTAGTTAAAGTGATTACTTACTTGGTTTAATATTATGCAAGTCTAAAATTAGAGGTTGGAAGTTGGAATGGACAAAGTACGAGGACCAAAAGGCAATTGTAGAAGAATTGAAGGATTGCTGAAAAAGGGTCCATATTGCGGTTTCAATTGTCCAAACTGCAATATGCACACGGAAATAGGCTAATATAATTTTTAGTCCATATCGCGATCACAATCTGTCCAAACCGCAATATGGACTCGCTTCCAGCACAAGTAGTAATCGTAATTTTGTAATATTCTAGTAGCCAATTCCTAATCTCAACTATTTAAGGTACTTTAGATGTGTAATAGTACACATAGTAGATAGTGTAGTTAGTAGTTTTAGATTAGCCTTGACTAGAATAGTGTTGGACCCCAATTATGATAATCATGTTTTGATGATGACCAAATCATACTAACGGCTTGTAAACAAGTGTGCAGAAGAACAAGGAGATTCGGATGATGAAGACCGTCCGAGAGAAGGGAGCTCGTACGCAAATGATTGTCGATACATACACAGAGGGCATTGGAAGTGATAAACTTATCGGACACAAATGACTGTCCGAAAGATAGAGTTTCGGACGATGGTAATCGTCCAACACAAAGAACCTGAAGCAGTCTCGGAAGAAGAATAGCGTCCGATCATATTTCCAAAAGACATTGCATCGATCGGACACAAGTTCGGACGCATCCTCGGATACGACGTCCAAACAAATACCCTCAGAGAACGGACGCAACGTCGAACATAGAGTTTAGCAGTGGCAGTCCGTAAGGTCCAACGGCTAGTTTGTTTGGATGCACACCCACTACATCGGCCATCCGAAAGATCTAACGGCTAGTTCTCTAGTAAATAGAAAATAGGATAAAATATTGTGGGTTGTATTGGTTTGAGTAGTGTAGTTCTCTTGGCTCAACTAGAGGGAATTAGTGTGAGCAAGAGTAGACTAGTGAGTGATCTTCAAGTGTAAGAGTGGAGGGATAACAAGTGTACAAAAGTGAGGTTGTATTGTAAAACACTTTGGCTCAACTAAAGAGACTTAGTTGGTGCAAGGGTAAGCCTACTTTGCCTACAAGAAGGTTATTTGCCTCACCTTCTTTGAAGAGGCACTACTAGTGGTTATACTCCAAGCTTGAGAAGTTTGGGAGTTTGGTTTGATACTCTCTATCTCAATCATCTTTATATTTGTTCTCTGAGCTTCAATTACCACCTAGAATATCTTTTATATTCATTTGTGCTTAAGTGTTTATTTGTTGCATAAAGTTTACATTTCTCATTAAACACATTAAAAGGATTGTTTTTTGAAACAACCTAATTCACCCCCCTCTTAGGTTGCTTTTTGGGCCAACAAATAGAGTAGCTTGACTCTCAAGTTTTATTTTAATACAACTCCTCTTTAATTATCCTTAGATCTAGTTTTTAAATCCTTGCAAGTTTAAATTTTGATTATTTAGTTTTAGTGGGTTAATCATTAGCCTCAAGTAGATACAATATTTACTTGCTTTCTAGTTTAAATTCGTGAAAATTTCTTTGCTTTCATTTCAAGCTTTCTTAAAGAAATTGGGGTTCTTGTTGATTTAGTGCTTTCTAGTTAAGAATTTTCAATTCCTTGCCTTAATTTTTAGTTAATTGTTGGTGGGTTTTTCTTTATTATTGTCAAAAAAATAAAAAATAAAATATTTAGATTTTTTGTTTAGCTTTTCACAATTTCTACTTTAAACGAAATGGTACTTTCTTGCTTTATAACCTCTCTTATATTCTCTTTAGTTGCGTTAACTATGCTCTTTAATTATAATCCTATTTTGGTAGAATTAAGTACTTTTATTTACTTGCTTCGATTAGAATAGATTAAATAGTTTCTCAATTTCATAGTTGGTTCCATTTAATTGCTTAAGTAGATAATTTAGTTTAAATTTAGATTTCAATTGCTTAAGTTTAATTATGGTTTTAATTAGTTTAGTTTCATCTTCTACTATTTTAATTGTTTAACTATACAAAGATTGGTAAATCTTCGTACTTTCTTGCCAAACAATCTTCGTGGGAACGATACCCACTCATCTTATACTACTACCAACTATGTATACTTACGGAAGTGAGGTAGAGTGCAGTGATTTTGTGAGGTTTTATTATTACTTGTTTGCTTTAATTTAACCTCTTCCTAAGGGCTTGTCACATTGTTACCTCCAACCTCCTCTCGTTCATTCACAGGACGGTTTGGATCCACACATCCCTGTTAGATTGTGACCTTGGTTTGAGTCTTGTCATCTGTGGTTTCTACTTATTGTCCGTTCAATTTCCAAATCAATAGGATGAAGTGGTTGATTAAAAGAATGAGTATCTACCATAAACTGCAAGAAACAAAAACCAAAGATCAAATATCAAAGAAATAATCACAAGAAAATTGAGAGAACGAGAAATAATTGTGAATAAATAACAAAAGAAATAAAAAGTCTAATCTAGTAAGACTCATTACACCTAATATTATTACCAAACAAAAATAGCCCCCAACAATGGCACCAAAAACTTGTTTGGTGAAATGTTGATTAGGTTTTCGAAAACAATTAACAAGTAATAATAAAAAACAACGGTAATTATCCTAATCAACTCCTACACACTCGTAAGTATACAAGGTGAGTTTGTATATAGGATGAGTAAGTGTCATTCCCACGAGGACTATGGGAAAAAGTATTAGGTTCACAAGCCTATTTACTAATTAGATGAAATAATCAATTCCGTAGAGTTTTTGACAAAACCTAAACTAAATTTAATCATGAGAAATTAAAATAAAGAAAAGAATGTAAAATATTATTCCTACGGAAAGAAATTAAATATAATTGACTAAAAATCTAAATCAATCTGCTCTACATGCAAGAATTTATTTAATCTACTCTACAAAAGCGATTAAACAATGAAATAAAACCCTAGCTACTCAACTATGGAAGCAATTGAGAATTTAAATGAAATAAGACAAGAACTCTAATTAAAGAACAATAACACATTGAAAATAAAAATTGAATTGTATAAAGAAAAATCAAACTCTGTAATTGCAGTGAAAACCATTGTTAATGATCTTTGAATCTTGAATTCTTGATAAGAAAATAAAATTCCATCTTGTACACTTGAGAAAATCAACCCTATGTCTAAATTATTGTTCTAACTATTGAAAACTAAAATATAACAGTGGCCGATGATGGATTCTTGTTTCATGCCCTTATCTTGGTGTATTTATAGGCAAAATTGGGGTTTTGGGACTCTGGAATGATAAGTACACGAACTCTCCCATAAATGGATCTACGGGAGTACGTTTCTTGCAAAATAAGCAAGCCTATAAAACCTGCCTGACGACACATGCCTGGGCACTGCATAAATGTCGTGCCTAGGCACGACTTCCAAAAATGAAGATTTGAGCTACTAAACATTATGCGTGGGCTCTACAAATTGGAGCGACTTCTAGTAAGGAGACCTCCATTTCTTTCATGATGGTGATCCTGATGCAGTTGTAATCTTGGAAAACACAAAACATGAAAGTTGTAGATCTTTGTCTTAGATTTCTAATGGACCCAAAATCACTTCAATCGGAGCTTCACCAAGAAAGTTATGCCATTTCTGCCAAACTGCGTCCGCATCGCTCCTTGCCGATGCATGTAAATTTCAATTTTGCAATTTTTCACCAATTTTGTGATCAATTTTAACTCTTTCTTCGGTCAAACCCTACAAAACTCAAAATAACCCATTTTTTAGCGTTCTATAATTACTCAATTCTTGCTTATACATCACTAAAAACAAGGTAAACGATACATAAAATATATGATATTTATGAGCTTATCACATTGACCTTGAACGTCCTTTATTTCCCTTTTATCTCAACCGCTCCATAAGGAAAAGTTTGAACCACTTCAAAGGGGCCACCCCACTGTGATTTGAGCTTTCCTAGAAATAGTTTGAGCCTAGAATTATAGAGCAATACCAAATCACCGGTTTTGAATTCCTTCCTTAAAATGAGTTTGTCAAGCCATGCCTTACTTCTCTCCTTATAGATCAAGGAATTTTCAAATGCTCCTCCCTGAAATTCATCCAACTCATTCAAATCAAGAAGCCTCTTTTCACATGTCTCCTTCAAATCAAAATTCAAGCTCTTGATTACTGAATATGCTCTAGATGATCAAGTTCCACTACTAAGTGACATGCTTTGCCATATACAATACGGTACGGAGAAATGCCTATGGGAATCTTGAATGCCATCCAATAATAGGCCCATAATATATCATCCAACTTAATTGTCCAATCTTTCCTTGCGCTATTCAGTATTTTCTCCAAATTTCTCTTCAATACCCGATTCGAAACCTCAACTTGACCGAAGTTTGAGAATGATAGGCTAAGGCAATTTTGTGCTTCACCTCATACTTGGTCATTAAAGCCTCAAAATGTGAATTCTTGAAGTGTGTACCCCCATTATTAATAATAATTGTAGGCACTCCAAACTGAGAGAAAATGTTCTTTCAGAGAAATACCGTGACCACTCTAGCATCATTGGTAAGGGTGGCTATTGTTTCAACCAATTTTGATACATAATCCACATCAACCAAAATGAATTTGTTGGAATATGAGGTCGAAAAAGGTCCCATAAAATCAATGCCACACGCATCAAATACTTCCAACTCCACAATACCATTGAGGGACATTTCTTGTCTTCTTGAAATATTGCCTACCCTTTGGCATTCATCACACTTGAGCACAAACTCCTTAGAATCCTCGTGAAAATATTTGGCCAATATAAGCCACATTTAAAGACTTTAAAAGCCATTCGTTGAGCTTCATGGTGACCTCCAACGGGAGATGAATGACAATGTCTAAAACTGTCGGTCACTTCACTTCCCAGAAAACATCTCCTTAGAACTTGATCATTGCATCTTCGAAATAGATACGGTTCTTCCCAAAAGTAAAATTTGAGTTCTGCAAAGAACTTCCTTTTTCATTGATATTGAGCATCTTTGGTACTATCCTTGCAACAAGATAGTTCACAGTGTCCACATACCACGGGCTTGCTTCTTTCACCTCAAGCAATTTCTCAATGGATGACTCTTCATTGATAGCTCTTTATTCATGATTGACAAGTCTAGAAGGTTCAATCCTTGATAAATGATCCACTACCACATTTTCAACACCCTTCTTATCCACTACTTCCCAATCATACTCCTACAGTAAAAGTATCCATCTCAATAAACGTGATTTGGCATCTTGTTTAGAAAATAAGTAAGGTTTAATGTGGAGTGATCGGTATGCACAATTACCTTATACCCAATCAAATATGATCTAAACTTGTCAAATGCAAAGACTAGAGCAAGTAGTTCCTTTTCTATAGTATAATAATTAAGTTGTGCTTCATTCAAGATTCTACTTGCATAGAAAATGACACGCAATATTTTATTCACCTTTTGACATAAAATTTAATGCACCTATCGCATAGTCACTAGCATCACACATAAGCCCAAATGGAAGATACCAATTTGGTGTCAAAATGATAGGTGCAATTACAAAGCGTGCTTCAACTCATTAAATGCTTTCAAACAAGAATTATCAAAGCAGAAAAGATAACCTTTTAGAAGTAAGAAGCACAAAGTTCTAGCTATAGGTGAGAAATTCCTAATGAATCTTCTCTAGAAACCCACATGACCTAAGAAAGTTTTCACCCCCTTAACATTAATGGGAGGAGGTAACTTTTCAGTCACCTCAACTTTTGCCCTATCAACTTTCATTCCTCTTGTTGATTACACCTTGTGACCTAAAACAGTTCCTTCTTTCACCATAAAATGACATTTTCCCCAATTGAGCACCAAACTAGATTCAACACACCTTTTCAACACATTAGACAAATTTACAGGACAATCATCATATGAGACACCAAATACACTACAATCATCCATGAAGATGTATATGCACTTTTCAACCATACCATGAAAAATAGCAAACATACAATGTTAAAATATGCTAGGAGCATTGCAAAGCCCAAAGGGCATTCTCCTATATGCAAAAGTACCAAACGGGCATGCCAAAGTTCTTTTATTTTGATTTTCCAGACATATGATAATTTGAAGATAACCGAAATAACCATCAAGGAAACAATAATATGCAAAACTGCAAATCTCTCAAGCATTTGATCAATAACAGTTAAAGGGAAATGATCCTTATCGGTGGTCTCATTCAATTTACGAAATTCAATACACATATGCCAACCCGTGACCAACCTAGAAGGGAGGAGTTCATTAGTTTCACTTATTATTTATGGTAATACCAACCTTCTTTGGAATGACTTGAGTAGGACTAGCATACTCGCTATCGCTAATAGGGTAAATAATATCGGCCTTCAAAAGTGTGATAACCTCCCTCCTCACAAACTCTTTTAAGGTAAGATTCAATCTCCTTTGAGGTTGCCTTATCGGTTTATTCCCTGTTGGCCCCAAAGCAACCTAACAGGGGGGTAAATTAGGTTTCTTAAAAATTATATAGCAAACTAATCACCAATAAAATCTTTTAAACTATCAAATGGATAAATAGATATAAAGATAATAAAGCTTATGAAATATAAAAGGTAAAGAGAGAAATTAAACAAACAACACTTCTAAGCTACCAAGCTTGAAGTGTTAATCCACTAGAGTGCTTCACAAAATTGGTGAGTCAATAATCTTCTAAGGTACACATAGTAAGACAATCATTTCTCACACTAATTCACTTTAGTTGAGCCAAGGATTTCACTCTTAACCTCACTTTAGTACAAAGAATAAAGATTATGACTCCACTCAATATTTTGAATTGCAGTCTAAGCTACACACTAATACAATATAGCACTATAGCCAATTTGCACTCAAATTGCTCTTTCGCAAGGCTTGTATTCAATGTATTAGATAATCCTTACAAAATAATAGAGCAGGTATTTATAGCAGCAATAAATTATGGTTGTAACTACTTCCCAACAGCTCAATAACAAATGTACAAAAACTAGCCGTTAAGGGTTTTGGACGTCCGAAATAAAGATGGTGCGTCCGACACGGCGTCCGATCTCAGTATAGTTGGTGAAGGATGTCGTTCAGACAGCCGTGCATGCGTCCATTTCATCGTTCGGACTGGGTTTCGGACGGTCTTGTTCGTCTTAAACAAGCTTTGTTCGGACAGTTGTATGCGTCCGTTGAGGAGCTTTGGATTCTTGATTCTTATCAATCGGATGAAAATATATGTCCGAGGGATATTTCCTCGGATACGCCTATGCGTCCGTTGCAGGTGCATGAAGAAGATTATTTGCTTTCTGCTTGTCCGTTCGAATGGTGAAATGCTTTCAAGTGAATCTGTACCAGACGCTCCTGTTCGTCCGAGAAAAGTAGCATAGTTCAGACGGTGTACTGTGTCCGAACAACCTGTTTCCAATAGAAAAGATAGCAAACCTGCACAGTTTGTTTTCAGAGTTTAGTGCTTTATGTCAACATCAAAATAAGGTTTGGGAAACATCAATCTTCCCTTTTTTGAAGATGACAAATAGTCATTGAATAACCAAACATATCCAACCATATATATCAAAAATCAACATATATGATTAATAGCACAACCAACAATTTTGCATATTCCTACTCCCCCCTTTTGACATCATCAAAAAAAGCTCCCCCTGAGAAAGTGCTGTAAAATAACCAACAACAACAGCATCAACATTATCAAAATTAGACCATTACATGATAATAACGTCAGCAACATCTAGTTCAATTCCAAAGCCAAAAAAAATAACAATAATTCATAATAGTAATATCAAGATACAGATTGTAAATGATTCAAGGAGGAACGGAGAATCTAAGTCGAGTAATTTTTCTTCTTAGAGCATTTTTCATCAACACTATTACCTTCTTCATCTTTATCAAGTTTGGTTGAGGTGCACATAGGTGTACCAACTTGTTTGCAATCTTCCATTCCGAATCGTTTGAGTAGCTCCTTTGTATACTTGATTTGTGTAATAAACGTCCCTTCCTTTGTTTGGTGAACTTGAAGTCCAAGGAAAAATTGTAACTCTCCCATCATACTCATTTCAAACTCTTTTTGCATCAAGTGTGAGAAATCCTTGCACAAGCTTTCATTAGTTGCTCCATCAATAATATCATCAATGTAAATTTGAACAATAAACAAACTGTTAGAATTTGTTTTGGTAAAGAGAGTGGTGTCAAAGACACCACTTTTAAATCCATTTTTAATCAAAAATCCACTTAGTCCTCTTGGAGATTGTTTCAAACCATATAAGGCTTTAGAGAGTTTGAAAACATGATTTGGAAAATTGATTTTATTTTCAAAATCGGGAGGTTGTTCAACGAAAACTTCTTGATCAATAAAACCATTTAAAAAGACACTTTTGACATCCATTTGAAATAATTTGAAATCATTAAAACATGCATATGCGAGAAACATGCGAATGGATTCTAATCTAGCAACGGGTGCAAAAGTTTCATCAAAGTCAATACTTTCTTCTTGAGCGTAACCTTTTGTAACAAGTCCAGCTTTGTTCCTTATGATTTCACCTTTATCATTTAATTTGTTTCTAAAAACCCATTTTGTTCTAATTACAGGATGAATTGATGGTCTTTCAACTAAGGTCCATACGTTATTTTTCTCAAATTGACTAAGTTCATCTTGCATGGCAATGACCCAAGATTCATCATTTAATGCATCATCTACATGTTTAGGTTTAGTGTGAGAAAGAAATGCACAATTACTATTCAAAAGTTTATGAGATCAAGTTTTTACCCCATCGGATAGATCACTTATGATCAAATCTTGAGGGTGTTCTGACTAGAGACAAATCTCTATGCTTTTGGAAGATCTTTCAGAATATCCTCGTTCTTTTCTTTTTCTTCATCTACTTTATGGTTGTTGACATCATTGCTTGATGTGATCTCTTGATGATCTTTATGGATAGTGAGCTTCTCAAGCTCCTTTTGAATACCTACATCTTCATCTTCACATATATTCTTTGAGATAACACCATTAGCTTCATCAAATGTAACATGTACAACTTCTTCAATCAAAAGAGTTCTTCTATTGTATACTCGGTATGCTTTCTTGTCCCTAGAATATCCTAGAAAAATTCCTTTATTCTATTTTTTGTGAAATTTACCAAGATTTTCTTTGATTTTTAAAATAAAACATTTACCACCAAAAACTTTAAAATAGCTCACAATGGATTTTTTTACAAAACAAGAGTTCATAAGGAGTTTTGTTTAAAATAGATCACAACAAAACTCGATTCATGACATAACAAGCCGTGTTAACAGATTCGGCCCAAAAAAATTGTGGGCTAAATCACATTCACTAATTTAGTTCTAGCGGTTTCTTGAAGTGTTCTATTTTGCCTTTCGACAACACCATTTTGTTGAGGAACTCTAATAACCAAAAATTCATGTGAAATACCGTTGTGATCACAAAATTTGGGAAAGCCTCCAAATTTAAATTTGGCACCATTGTCACTTCTTAATCGATTGATCTTCAAATTCAACAAATTTTGAATTTTAGAAAACAATTTTACAAATTTTTCAAAAGCTTCATTTTTGTGAACAAGAAATAATACCCAAGTATACCTAGAATAGTCATCCACAATCACAAAAGCATATTTACTACCACCAAGACTAGCATGTTGAGTTGGTCCAAACAAGTCTAAGTGCAATAATTCTAAAGGTTTAGAAGTAGACAGACAATTCTTTGGTTTAAAGGAAACTTTAACTTGTTTACCAAATTGGCATGCATCACAAATTTTATTTTTCAAAAACTTTAGTTTTGGCAAACCTCTTACCAATTCCTTTTTTTCGATTCTTAGCAAGTTTTTCAATTAAATCCGTATTAAAATGACAGTCTTCTATGCCAAAGCCAAGGATCATCTATGGAAGCGGTAAGACATTTTACTTTGCCATTACTAATTTTGTCAAGGTGAATAACATAAACATCATTGTGCCTAGCAGCCTTAAATAAAACAACATGATTTTTATCAAGAATAAGACATTCATGCTTTGTAAATAACACATATAAATTTTTATCACAAAGTTGAGTTACACTCAATAAATTGTAGTTCAAATTATCAACAAGAAGCACATTCTTAATTAAGGTTTCACCATTTTTACCTACATCACCAATGCCGATTGATTTTGCTTTATTGTTATCCCCAAATGTTACTTTTCCACTATTTTTGGATTTGAGGTTTGTGAAGAGAGAAGCATCACCTGTCATGCGTCTTGAAAATCCACTATCTATGAACCACTTAGCATTGTTTGTGATGTTTAGTACCTACACAAGAAATCGATTGATAACTTTTGGTACCCATATTTTCTTGGGTCCATTAGAGTTAGTGAAATTGCTATTAATCCATACGGCTTTCATTCCAAGTTTCTCATTTTTTTGACACATCACATATTCTTGACATGTCCATGTTGTTGGCAATGCTTACAAATAATATTTTTATTTCCATATAAAGAGGATTTTGATTTTACAAAACATAAGTCATCCCATCTAAATGTGACAAAATTTTTGTTGATCAATACATTTCTATTTCTTTTCAAATCAGCAACATTTTTCCTATTTCTAATCAAGAGAACATTCAAATCATCCAATATTTTCTTCAAGGAGGCTTGTTCTTCCTTGACCCTTGATTTCGCATGCATTCTTTTCTTCAAGTCACTATTGTCTTGTGGTAACCAATTATTTTCATTCACAAGTTTAGAGTTAGCATTCAACAAAGCATTTGAAGGATTTACTAACTCCTTATATCTAGCATATGATTCCTTTAAGCTATCATGCAATTTTAAAATGAAAGCTTCAAGCATCATTATCATCATTTTCATCATTAGAGTCATAGTTATAATTTACCTCATCATCTCTAATGGCCATAAAGGCCATTTATGCCGACTCAATTTCCTCTTCAACTTCTCCTTCGAAATTGCAATCATCCTATGTGATTTGAAAGTTGTTGAAGCAAAGCTTTCTTCCTTCCTTTTTCTTCTTAGAAGGACATTCATTTGCAAAGTGGCCGGGTTGACCGCATTCAAAGAACTTTTCATTTTTCTTTTTTATTTCTAGCTTGGTCTTTCCTTTGAAGTTATATGAGTTGATTGCTCTACCTCTTCTCATTCTCTGTTTGTTGATGTAGTGGTTGAGAAATCCTTTGGTGATGAGTGCAAGATCTCCTTCATCAAGATCTTCATCTTCTAGGTTGATGGAAGCATTTTCATCTTCTTCTTGAGAAGTCTTTAATGCAATACTCCTGTTTGGTCTTGCTTCTTCATCATCCACCACTTTTGCCTTTGGCTTCAATTCATAGGATGTATCAGAGAGTTAATCAGAGATTCAATAGGCATGGAATTTAAATTCTTAGCCTCCTCTATAGGGATTGTTCTGGCCTCCCATTCTTTGGATAGAGCACTCAAGATTTTTCAATTCTTTTCACCCAAAGAATACACCTTACCCAAGGCTTCAAGATCGTTAATGATGTCATTGAACCTACAATACATTTTGTCAAAATTTTCATGTGGTTCCATCTTGAAGGACTCATACTTGGCAACAAGTTAGGATTTCTTTTGCTCTCGACCATCATCGCTCCCTTCATGGATTTTCTTCAATTTATCCCAAATTTCTTTAGCGGAAATGCATTCCTTGACACGAGTTGATTCATTAGCATCCAAGGCAATACATAGCACATTCATAGATTTCGCATTTAAAGTCAAGTTTGCCTTGTCTTGTGGAGTGAGCTAATCCCTTGTCTTTTCTCTTCTTCTATTTGTATGATCATCAACGATGGTAGCTTCAAAGGGACCTTTATTTACAACATTTACAATCTACCATAGGTCAATATCAATAGACTGCAAAAATATTTTCATTCTATCTCTCTAACTAATAAAATTTTCCCCATTAAACATAGGGGGCCTAGTGATGGATTGACCCTCAAAAAATAGAACATTGTTGGTTGCCATAATAGATCTTTTTTCAAAAGTAATTTAAGCAATAGAATGAGACCAAGCTCTGATGTCGATTGTTGGCCCCAAATCAACCTAAGAGGGGGGATGAATTAGGTTTTCTTAAAATTATATAGCAAAATAATCACCAATAAAATCTTTTAAACTATCAAATGGATAAACAGATATAAAGACAATAAAGCTTATGAAATATAAAAGGTAAAGAGAGAAATTAAACAAGCAGCACTTCCAAGCTACCGAGCTTGAAGTGTTAATCCACTAGAGTGCTTCACAAAATTGGTGAGTCAATAATCTTCTAATGCACACAAAGTAGGACAATCATTTCTCACACTAATTCACTTTAGTTGAGCCAAGGATTTCACTCTTAACCTCACTTTAGTACAAGATTATCACTCCACTCAATATTTTGAATTGCAGTCTAAGCTACACACAAATACAATATAGCACTATAGCCAATTGACACTCAAATTGCTCTTTTCTAAGACTTGTGTTCAATGTATTAGATAATCCTTGCAAAACAATAGAGCAGGTATTTATAGGAGCAATAAATTGTGGTTGTAACTACTTCCCAACGGCTTAATAATAAATTCACAAAAACTAGCCCTTAAGGGTTTTGGACGTCTGAGATAAAGATGGTGAGTCCAACACATCATCCGATCTCAGTATAGCTGGTGAAAGATGTCGTTCGGACAGTCGTGCATGAGTCCGTTTCATCGTCCGAATTGGATTTCGGACGGTCTTGTTCGTCCAAAGCAAGCATTTTCGGACAGTTGTATGCATCCATTGAGAAGCTTAGGATTCTTGATGCTTATCAATAGAACGAAAATATATGTCCGAGGGATATTTCCTCGGACGCGCCTATACGTCTGTTGCAGGTGGCATGAAGAAGTTTTCTTTCTTCCTGTCCGTTCCGACGGTGAACTGCATCTGAGTGAATCTGTATCGGACACTCCTGTCATCCAAGAAAAGTTGCATAGTTCGAACGGTGTACTGCGTCCAAATAACCTGTTTCCAGAGAATCAGATAGCAGTCCTGGACTTGTTTTCAAAATTTAGTGCTTTATGTCATCATCAAAATAAGGTTTGGGAAACATCAATCTCCCCCTTTTTGATGGTGACAAACAGTCATTAAATAACCAAACATATCCAATCATGTATATCTAAAATCAACGGATACGACTAATAGCACAACCAACAATTTTGCATATCCCTACTCCCCTCTTTTGACATCATCAAAAAAGGCTTCCCCTGAGAAAGTGCACTAAAATAACCAACAATAACAACATCAACATTATCAAAATTAGACCATTACATGATAATAATGTCAGCAACATCCAGTTCAATTCCAAAGCCAAAAAAAAAAAATCATAATAGTAATATCAAGATATAGATTTTGAATGATTCAAAAAGGAACAGAGAATCTATGTAGAGTCATTTTTTCTTCTTAGAGCATTTTTTGATCTTGCACTTTTTGGTAGGTGCATCATCGCCAGTAGCTTCACTATCGTTATCACTTGCGTCGACAGTCGTTGCATGATAAAATCTGATGTATCATCAATGTCCTCGTCGTCGCCCTCATCAGCATCAGCAGCACCTTTAGCAGGGAGTTCTCCACGATCATCCTCTTCTTTAGCATTGTCATTGTCGTCACTATCAGTAGAGGAGTCAAGGGTGTACTGCGATTGAATATTTGCAAATTGAACTTGAGCTGAAGCAGACATGCCCAAGATAAATGCCTCTTGCAGGATCATCTGACGAGTTTCAAAATGTTTTAACTTGCGATTAGTGCGACAATGGAATGAGCTCACCTGAGTGCTCAAGGAACTGAGAAGGCTGCAAATGTGTGAAAATGGAAGGTTCGGAGGAAGAATGGTGAGGAATGCACTGGTGGAGGGGTTTGAGGTAGAAGGAGGGGAATGGGGAAGTGCTAGACCAGAGGTAGAGGCTTGAGTTTTTGATCATTCAATATCATAAGCAGCTTTAGTTTACCATTGATCATTAAAAAAACGTAAGCCCTTAAGCTCAATGTAGGCTTCGTCTCTAGGGATGGTATTGTTTTTTGCCGGTGAAAGGTATGTCAAGATATTCAAAAACTTTTGTGAGAAATTTGCAGAAGGGAATATTTCGGCGAGTATCAGTTAGAAATAGTTCCCACAAGGAGAAAAGGTACCCAAAATCGAGAGGAATATCTTTGAAAATGCAGTAAAATAAGTAAAGCTGAATTTTTTCAGGCTCAGTGCGATGCCCGTCAGTTGGTAACAGTAAATTTGTGACTAAAGTATATAAAATGTTCATTTCAGGAGTAAGCAAGGTAGTCTTGGCTTCTGAGTCCTGTTTGAAATTGATATTAAAAATTGCTCTGACCTCGTCAATATCAAAACTAGTGTCCTAAGCGGGCAATTTTCCAAAGAAAAGATTTAGCTGTCTCTTATAAGAAAATTCATTCGGGGATGAGACTTCACATTCAAAAATGGTATTTATGATGTTGGAAGTTTATTTCAATATTTGTGTTGTTCACACGAGAAAATAGTGGGGCTTTTTCTAAGGTTGGCTGTGAATTGGTGCACCATAGCATGATAAACATGTAAGTCAATGTGAACTGGGTGACCCCAATTTTGTTTTTCAAAACAAGATTTGACAATTGGAAGATTAAATTCATCAAAAAGACCTTGAGAAACAGGTCTTTGAACAATGATAGATTTGCTAAGGAGAGATGTATACCGTTCAGATGTCTTGGCATCTATGAATTTTGGTAGAGGTGGATTTGTTGAAGCTTGAGGATTAGCTGATGATTCCCCTTGCACTGGAGCATTCCCTTTTGATTTACGTCCACGAGTTGCTGTTGAAGAGCCTCTACGAGATCGAACCATTGTGAATTGAAAGTATATATAAAAGAAGAAAAAAGTGTGATTTTTGGGAAGTTGGTGGAGATTTGTGAAGAAATTTGATGGTAGATTGGTGAAATGGAGTGCGATAAGGGTAAAGAACAATTTGGGAATGAAGATTCATCAAACAATTTGGCAAGATAAGGAAGAGATTGTAAGAATTTTGAGGGGGAAGACTTTTCGCCAGATGAGGGTTCAGGGATTTGGGTGAGTCCGAAAGGGGAAAAGTGAATGATTTTAAATGAGTAGAGTGATCGTTCGGACGTTCAAACAATTTTTATGCGTCTGATCGTGCATCCGGAAGCTGATGAATGGACTGTCGAAACTCAAAGCTAGTGCGTCCGATATTTTCTCGGATGATGAGGAGTGTCCAGTAGGATTCTAATGGGAAAATGAAGAAAGTGAGGAGAATTCGGACGATCATAAGCGCTCGAGGTAGAGAGGAGGTTTTTGGACCAGTGACAGAGTCCCCTTTTGAGTGTTGTTCGAACGACCATGTGCGTCCAAACAAAGACTTTATGCTGATGTGAACTTTAAAATTCCCAAATGATTTCTGAGAGATTCAGAAATGATCTAAAGCCAACGGTTTAGTAAAAATGTCAACCAGTTGATCTAATGCAGACACAAATTCAACACACATTTCCTTTTTGCAAACAAGATCTCCAATAAAATGGTTCTTAACGTCAATGTGTTTAGTTCTAGAGTGCATTATTGGATTTTTTGTGAGATTAATTGCACTAGTGATGTCACACCTTATAGGCACACAATCAAAAACAACGCCAAAATCTTTTAAAGTATGTTTCATCCACAGAAGTTGGGTACAACAATTTCCAGCAGCAATGTATTCAGCTTGAGCAACAATTTCTTCAAGTCACTATTTTCCTGTGATAACCAATTATTTTCATTCACAAGTTTAGAGTTAGCATTCAATAAAGCATTTGATTTCTTTACTAACTCCTTATTTCTAGCATACGATTCCTTTAAGTTATCATGCAATTTTAAAATGAAAGCTTCAAGATCATTATCATCATTTTCATCATTAGAGTCATAGTTATAATTTACCTCATCATCTGACCAATGGCCATAAAGGCCATTTGTGCTGACTCAATTTCCTCTTCAACTTCTCTTTCGAAATTGCAATTATCCCATGTGATTTGAAAGTTGTTAAATAAATTTAGATTTCTTCCTTCCTTTTTCTTCTTAGAAGGACATTCATTTGCAAAGTGACCCGGTTGACCGCATTCAAAGCATTTTGGTTTTTTATTGCTAGCTTGGCCTTTCCTTTGAAGTTATTTGAGTTGATTGCTCCACCTCTTCTCATTCTCTGTTTGTTGATGTAGTGGTTGAGAAATCCTTTGGTAATGAGTGCAAGATCTCCTTCATCAAGATCTTCATCTTCTGGGTTGATGGAAGCATTTTCATCTTCTCCTTGAGAAGTCTTTAATGCAATGCTCCTGTTTGGTCTTGCTTCTTCATCATCCACCACTTTTGCCTTTTGCTTCAATTCATAGGATGTAAGAGAGTTAATAAGAGATTCGATAGACATGGAATTTAAATTGTTAGCCTCCTCTATAGCGATTGTTACCCTTGACCTCCCATTCTTTAGATAGTGCACTCAAGATTTTTCTATTCTTTTCACCCAAAGAATACACCTTACCCAAGGCTTTAAGATCGTTAATGATGTCATTGAACCTACAATACATTTTGTCAGTATTTTCATGTGGTTTTATCTTGAAGGACTCATACTTGGCAACAAGTTAGGATTTCTTTTGCTCTCGAGCATCATCGCTCCCTTCATGGATTTTCCTTCAATTTATCCCAAATTTCTTTAGCGGAAATGCATCCCTTGGCACGAGTTGATTCATTAGCATCCACGGCATTGTATAGTACATTCATAGCTTTCGCATTTAAAGTCAAGTTTGCCTTGCCTTGTGGAGTGAGCTCATCCCTTGTCTTTTCTCTTCTTCTATTTGTATGATCATCAACGATAGTAGCTTCCAAGTGATCTTCATTTACAACATACCATAGGTCAATATCAATAGATTGCAAAAATATTTTTATTCTATCTTTCCAACTAATAAAATTTGAAAAGCCCCATTAAATATAGGGGTCCTAGTGAAGGATTCACCCTCAAAAAATAAAGTATAGTTGGTTGTCATAATAGATCTTTTCTCGAAAGTAATTTAAGCAATAGAATGAGACCAAGATCTGATACCAATTGTTGGCCCCAAATCAACCTAAGAGGGGGGTGAATTAGGTTTATTAAAAATTATATAGAAAAATAATCACCAATAAAATCTTTTAAACTATCAAATGGATAAATAGATATAAAGACAATAGAGCTTATGAAATATAAAAGGTAAATAGAAAAATTAAACAAGCAACACACATCTAGCTACCAAAGAGCTTGACGTGTTAATCCACTAGAGTGCCTCACAAAATTGGTGAGTCAATAATCTTCTAATGTATACATAGTAGGACAATCATTTCTCACACTAATTCACTTTAGTTTGAGCCAAGGATTTCACTCTTAACCTCACTTTAGTACAAGATTATCACTCCACTCAATATTTTCAATTGCAGTCTAAGCTACACACAAATAACTGAAATCAATATAGCACTATAGCCAATTTGCACTCAAATTGCTCTTTTCTAAGGCTTGTATTCAATGTATTAGATAGTCCTTACAAAACAATAGAGCAGGTATTTATAGGAGCAATAAATTCTGGTTGCAACTACTTCCCAACGGCTCAATCATAAATTCACAAAAACTAGCCGTTAAGGGTTTTGGACGTCCGAAATAAAGATGGTGTGTCCGACATAGCGTCCGATTTCAGTATAGTTGCTGAAGGATATCGTTCGGACAGTCGTGCATGCGTCCGTTTCATCGTCCGGACTGGTTTTCTGATGGTCCTGTTCGTCCGAAGCAAGCTTTGCTTGGACAATTTATGCGTCCGTTGAGGAGCTTAGGATTCTTGATTCTTATCAATCGAACAGAATATATGTCCGAGGGATATTTCCTCGGACGCGCCTATGCGTCCGTTGCAGGTGCATGAAGAAGTTTGCTTTCTGCTTGTCCGTTCGGGAGGTGAAATGTGTCTGAGTGAATCTGTATCTTGGACGCTCCTGTTCGCTCGAGAAAGTAGCATTGTTCGGACGGTGTACTGCGTCCGAACAACCTGTTTCCTGCGAAAAAGATAGCAGACCTGCACAGCTTGTTTTCAGAGTTCGGTGCTTTATGTCATCATTAAAATAAGGTCTGGGAAACATCATTCCCTTCATTTGACATGATTTTATGCATACAAATGATAACTCTAGGAAAATAGAGTTATATATACCCTGAACTTGATAATTTTGCTCCTAGTTTCAAGCATTTTTAGTATTTTTCTGTGTTTTTATCTATTTTTCTTTCATTTGTCAGTATGTGTTTATTAAGTGCTTGATTACTTATTTAGGTGATAATTAGCATATTTTATTTGGTTTTTCCATTAAGAGTTGTGTCTTGTCTTTGACTTAATTTCATTGGGAGTTAAGTTTTCATTCGTCTTTGTTTGTCCTTCATTTTTTGGCCTATTTTGTGACAATTTTATTTATATGTTTAGGTGTTATTTTAAGTGTTTATTATAATGAGATAATAATGTTCTCCTATGTGTTAGGGTCGGAAAAAAAAATGGCACATTAATCGGAAGTCGAATGAAGATTTTGGAAGCAAAACTGTGAAGTGCTGCATTTCAGAAGTTTCAGTCCACATCGCAATCTCAAATTTGAGATCACGATCTGGAGACGGCTAGAGCAAAAGATGACTTTGTTCGGGGCTGATTTTTGCAGCACAATTATCCCACTACCCTAGCACTGTATATGCCCCTTTTAAACCTCATTTGAGGGAGAACTTAGTTAGTAGAAGTAGGGTAGATTAGAGAGTAATTTTCTTCCTTTTTCCTCCCCATTTGGGGAGGGTTTTCTTAGATTAGATTAGAGTAGGATTTCTCTTTCTCGTAATCACAATTTGGTAGCTAAAGATTGAAACTTTTTAGTGGTAAGTTCCTTGTTTATGTTAAAACTCTTTTAGTTAAACTTTAATTTCATGTTCCTTTAGTTAATTAGTTTAATTGCTTTAATCTAATTGCTTCTTTTGCTCTTGTTTTCTTAGAGTAATTGTTAGATTAGTTTATGGGGTTTTTTAAAAAATGCTTTTTTTAGTGATAATTTGTAATTTAGATTGGTTAATTAGGATAAATTAGTTTATGGGATTTTCATTTAATTGTTTTCCTTACTTGCTTTCTTAGTTTAATTGGTAGATTAGTTAATGGGTTTTCCTCAATTGTGCTTTCTTAATGTTAATTTGTAGTTTGGGTTAGTTAATTGCTTTTGAAAAATACTTTCTTTTTACATGCTTTCTTAGAATAGATTAGGGGCTTTTTCTAATTGTGCTTGCTTGGGATAATGAATAGTTTAGATTAACTAATTGCTTGCTTAATATGCTTGTCCTTCTATTGTTACCTTTATTTGCATTTAAAGATACTTCATTTTTAATTGCTTTTTTAGTGATTAATCTTTACTCTAAATTGCTTTTTGAGTTCCATTAGTTCTAGTTTTAGTTAAATCTCTTCTCTTAATCAATCGCTTCAACTTGAAATCTAACCAAGAATAACAGGTAATTATCGACCAATCCTTGTGGGAATGACCCTACTTCCCATTACTACTAGTTGAAAACCGTATACTTGTGGGATGCCACCTAGTTAGTAGTAGGATTTAGGTGTTTTATAAATTTATAACTAGGTGTGTAAAGGATCAACAAATGGAAGGGCTAATTCCCTTAATATCATCAATAGTCCCAGCAACGACATTTTTATGCATTTTAAGTACCACAATCAATCTTTCAAGTTTCTCACCAGTCAAAGATGCATACACATTTACTGGGTATGTCTCATTTTCACTAAAGTATGCATACATTAAATGAGTAGGAAGAGATTTGAGCTCCACCTTCGGGGTTTCGTTGGTCGGAGACCCCCCTTTTACCTTTTCATTTATTCTCCTTTTCTTCTTTTTGTAACAAAGCATCATTCTCTAAGTAATTCACATTCTTCATTCCATCTTCATCATTTTGGATTATGGCATTTGAATCTAACATATTGTCCTCTAATGAAGAATTCATCCAATTCATTCCTACAATAATCATCAATTAAATCATCCACTAAATTTATATTCATGACATCCTCATAAATTGAAGGAAACTTTAATGAACTAAAAACATTAAATATAACAATTTCATCATTTATCCAAAATTTCAACTTTCCTTCTTGAATATCAATGAGTGCATGGTCGGTGGCAAGGAAAGGCCTCCCCAGTATGATTGGCATCTCTTCATCCTCTTCCATGTCTAGCATAATAAAATTGGCCGGAAGATAGAGTTTGTCAATTTTAACAATTACATGCTCAATGATTCCCTTTGGAAATTGTATGCTACGATCTGCAAGTTGCAATGAGGCACTTGTCGCCTTCAATTGTCCTCTATTTAATTTCTTAAACACCGCATAAGGCATGAGGTTTGTTGAAGCTCCCAAATCACACAAAGCTTTCCCAAATTGCAAACCCAGGGTCCTTGAGTTTGGGTGGTAAATTCTTTGTGAGGAGTGCACTACAATTCTCCGTTAGTTATACATAAGATTTCATCCCCATGCAATTTCATTTTTGAGGTAATGACTTGTTTCATAAATTTAGCATAAGAGGGCATGTTGTCAAGTGCCTCCATGCCTCCATGCAATTTGTTTTTTGAACTTCTTCACCTTTCTTCATCCTTCAATCTTTGAGGTAATGGAATGTTCATTTGCTTCAGCTCTTGATAATTAGGATCCTTGCCTTCATTGCTTTGCACGTTGGTATTGTAGACTAATTCATCTTTTTACCTTGTACCATTGAAGACTCTCCTTTTTCCCTCTTTTCATCTTCAACCATTTTTTTTCTTTTCCTTTCAATGACTATCTCCCAACCCTTTCTTCCACCTCCTTACCACTTCTAAGGGTGATGACCTTACATTGCTCCTTAGGATTTGGAATAGTATCACTTGATAATGCCCTCATAGGTCTTTCATTATTTAACCTTGCTAATTGACCCAATTAAATTTTCAAATTCCTTGTTGAGGCTTTCAAATTCCCAAAGCCAAATTATGCTCTCCTATGTTCTTCCTTATCGCTTCTTTCTCTTTCTAACTCCCTCCTCAAATACTCCGCCTCTCTTTTCCAACCATCTTCACATACATTCTCCCTTGGAGCAAATTAGTCATGATATATAGATTGGGAAGAATTTGCATGTTGGAATGAAGGCCTAGGTTGTTGATTTTGAAATGGAGGGCTAGATGGAAATTGATAGGAGTTGACTTGGAAGTTTCTTTGGTATGGAGGTTGAGGAACTTAAAGCTTGGTTTTGGAAGTTTTGAGGAGGGGGGTTTAGTTGATAGGGAAGGTTGGATTGATTCTTTGTATTACTCTATGAAAGGTTGGGATGATTCCTCTGAGAAGGATTATATGTGTTTCCATCCCATATACTCCAAGCGGGTTCCTTGGAAAAGATGATTGATTAGACACATAGTTGAGTTGCTCATTGGAACCGTAAGGCATTTCACATTAGCCATTTGCATATCCGCCTCCCACAAAAATCACACACTATGGTTGGGTTGGGTTGGAGAAGAGGACATTGCATTCACACTACTCAGTTTCCCTAGGTTCTTCAACACTTTTGCAACATTGTTCATCACATTCATAAATATACTTTGTTAAGCCAATAGAGCATCTTGCATATTCAAATTCAATACTCTATTTTGCACATTGGCTTCATTGGCTTGGTGTTGAGCTACCGATGGAGTCATTGGTCCATGATAATAATGGTTGTAGGCCATCCTATTGAGCAATTCTTGACCTTTCTCCGGTGTCTTGTAGGATATGGAACCATCAACGAAGGCATCTACTATTGATTTCATCTCTTATGTCAATCCATTGTAGAAGGTTTGAATTTGAAGCCATAATGGAATCGCATGATGATGGCACTTCCTTAGCAAATCCTTAAACCACTCCCAAGACTCTCCTAACTTTCACCAACATCTTACTTAAAGGAGGTAATCTCATTCCGCAATTTGGCGGTCCTTGAAAGCGCGGAGTGTTTTGCTAAAAATTCTTGTGAAAATTTAGTTCCATGTGGTAAACGTCCCTTGGGCACATGATTTAAGCCAAGATTCTGCCCTATCCCTGGGAGAAAAAGGGAATACTCTCATTCTCACACGATCTAGGTTCATACCATTGAATTTAAAAGTGTCTAAAACCTCCTCAAAGTTCATGAGATATGTGTATGGATCTTCATTAGGACCTCCAACAAACATTGCATGAGCTTGTAGCATTTGTATCAAAGTAGGCTTAATCTCAAAATTATTTGCTTGCACGGGTATCCGTACAATGCTAGAATTTTACCCATCATAGATTGGTATAGCATATTCTCTCCACGGTCTACCATTCATATTCATACCATTCCCATTTCCATAACCACTCATTCCATGATTTCCGGCAACTTCTTCTTCATCATTCCCATTGTTCAAATTTTTATGATTTTGATTGACATTTGTCATTTCAATTCTTTCTAACTCTTGTTGCACTCTTTTATGCATTCGGATTTCCCTCAACTCTTCTTCCTTCTAGACTGACTTTCGTATCAAAGGTCCCTTATCTCTTCTTACCATGCACTATAAAAGCCCAAGCAAGTAATTAATTCAATGCCAATATAATTCAACAAGAAGAATGACCATAGAAACAAATAACCAAAAATTAATAACTAATTTAAACAAAAATGACTAATCTACACGACCCGTAAAGCGCTCAACATTGCCAAGTACCGAAGGCAATCCCCAACAACGGTGCCAAAAATTTGTCAAGCCTTTATGTAGAGGTCAAATCAAAGCAAACAAATAATAATAAAACCTCACTAAATCACTACACTCTACCTCACTTTCGCAAGTATACAGAGTTGGTAGTAGTATAGGATGAGTGGGTATCATTCCCACAGAGATTGTTGTCAAGCAATTACTAAGATTTATGGACCTTTGTATAGTTAAGCTATTCAAATTGAGAAGAAAGATCCTAATTTAATCAAAGCTATAATGCAATTAAACAAGTTAAAACCAAAATTAAACTATATCTACACTAAAGTATTTTATTAATTATAATTAAGTAACTATGAAATTAAGAAACTAATTAACCTATTCTAATGAATGCAAGTGAAAGTAAGAGCACTCGATTCTATTCTAATTGAACAAGACTACGGTTAAAGTAAAGAGCAATTGATTAACCTAACTAAAGGGAACACTAAGAAAGTTTGTAAAGTAAGAAGATGTCATTTCTAGTCTAGATTTAGTAAAGAAATATACTTAAAATCTAATACTTTTGGATTTTTTTAGAATAATGAAGAAAACCCACTAAAGATTAATGAGAAATTAAAGCAAAGAAGTGAAGACTTGCACTAAAAATACTAAATTAACAAGAACACTAATTACTCTAAGAAAACTAGAAATGGCAGCAAGGAGATTTCTAAGAATTTAAAATAGAAAGCAAGTGAAAATTATATCTACTTAAAGTTAAAAATTAACCCACTACAACTACGTAATCAAAATCTAAACTTGCAAGAAATTAAAAGCTACATCTAATTGAGAATTAAAAACTCTAACTGATTTGTAAGAAAATGAAATTTGAGAGTCAAGACTTTCTATTCTATTCTAGTCTAACTTAAACTACTAACTACACCCTAACTATATGAACTATCACATGTCTCGAGTACATTAAATAGTAGAGTACTACACAAGCCAAGATTAGGAATTGGCTGCTGGAAAATTACAAGATTGCCATTACTAGTATGTTAAAGCGTGCCTCTATATCGCGACATGGAACATTTGATGTCTCAACATGGACATTCAACTGTATATACTAATTTCCACCCCCATGTCGCGACATAGAACAAATGATGTCACGACATGGACTCTTTTTTTTAGAAAGTCTTCAATTCTTCTTCATTTGCACTTTGGCCCTTGCACTTTTTTTCATTCCAACTTCCAATCTCTAATTTAGATCTGTATAATATTAAACCAATTAAGTAATCAATTTAACTAAAATTCTAGTCAAAGCTTACCATATTTAACAATAACTAAAATATAAACACATAATACGAAAATTAGTTATAAGAGGGCTAAAATATTCAATTAATTAACCAAAATTCAGAATTTAAACTGACAAAATTCCATGATTTAGAGTAACATAACTCTAGTTTACTAGAGTTATCAATGGCTGCTATGGATGCACCTATGGTGCTGAATGACACAGCCATTGCTATGCCTATGAAGATTTGTTTGCCTATTCTTTTCTAGGATGACCAATATATTAGGTTCAGGCATCCTAAAAACAAACAACCGATGTTTCCATCCAATAATTTAGATTCATTATCAAACTCTGATTCCACCTCCAGGCTAGACTTGCCTTGTGAGATCTTAACTAATGAGTTGCATGAATTTTTGATGTGCCTGAAATTAAAAGGTTTTGGGTTAGATAACTCAAAAGCTCCAGAATGACGAATTCGGCACCCTAAGAAATATGTTGTCACTCACACCATTCTTACCAGATAGGCTGCCAGGTCCCTTAATATTTATCCCTCTATGTTTCTCAATGATTAGGTGCCTCATCTGAAATATCAGAGATTTATCTTTGGAAAATCTTCTCCCAGACACTTGAAAAAACTTATTTGTATTCACAATATCTTTTTGCTGGTTATCATATAACCTTTGTTGGATGTGCATCATTGGGAGAAATCTCATATACGACTAGGCTTTCATCTTTATATGTTGAATGTGTTGAACAAAATCTGGCTTTTTTGAAAGCCTGAGTTTAGTGTTAATGTTGAGCAGTTCATGCATGTTAAATTGCATAATAGAGGCTTGGGATGCATGGCTATGTCATTGCATCTTTTGTGTATACTAAGTGTGCTCAGGAAGAACGTACTCAACTATAGGATGGTATGATTCGGCTAACCCCTTCCATGCACAATCGTATATTTTAGGGTAGGATTTTTATGTGACTGCATCTATCTTAGAGTATTTGGGTTTGGCCGATCAAGACTTGAATGCAATAAATGATTTTAATGCAACTAGGAATCACTGTAGAGTCTCTTAGCTTTCTTTTTAGGGAGTAAATTCACATGGTAGGGCCAACGTGGTATGGAAGCATCTGGATAGGTTATTGGCTAACTCAAAGTGGTTTCAAAAGTTCTTGGGTATCTTGGTCCATCACTTGAATCAAGCATCTTCTGAACACTTTCCATTACTTCTTGAGGTCCCACTAGCGGTCTTCATCTTACAAAACCTTTTCAATTCCAACATGCTTGCATTGATGATTCATATTTCTAATCAATGGTTCGTACTGATTGGGCTCAGCAGATGGGTTCTTCTACCATGTTTGCATTTTCTTTGAAGCTCAAAAGATTAAAGGAAGCATTATGGAAGTGGAACAGAGAATTTTTTGGGGACATCTTCCGACCATTTGGATTATGGAGGACAAGGTCAAAGAGCTAGAAATTATCTATGAAGTTAGCGGTCATCCTTTGACAAAGAAAGGGTCAATGAAGTGTAGGCTAAGCTCTTTCACACTCCTAAAGTGAAGGAGGATTTTTAGTGCCAGAATTCGAGATGCAAATGGCTTAGTGAAAGGGACCTTAATCCACAAAATACTTTCATGCCACTTTGGCCAACAAGCGCTCTAGAACGGTGATTCATCGAGTGAAGAATAGTGATGAGGATTGGATTGATTCGATGGATGAGACCATGCAATGGGAAAGTCTTTTTACCAGTAACTTTTCTCCAATGAGGGGATCGAGGATGATTGCATGAATTAGTTGATTGATCTCATACCTTCTCAAGTTACATTAGATCATCAAAATGATGAGAAAATTCTAAAAATATGCATATTTTCTAAATTTGTTCTATTTGTGTGCCTATTTGAAATGGGTGTTCCGAAGGAGTGGAACTCGCATTCTCCGAATGCGAGTTCCAGAAATTTAAAAAAAAAACATTTATTTGTTCTTGACTGACCTCGCATTCAGGGAACGCGAGGTCCTATTTTTTTTTTTTTTTGTTGTTAGGGTACATTCATAATATACCTCGCGTTGAATGCGAGAAAATATACCAAAAATTCCTGTCTCTTATACACATCTAGATGTGTATTTTTTTGGTTAGGGTCTAATTTGTATATATACAGATATATATATATATATATATGTATGTATGTATGTATATATATATATATATTGTTTTTTAGAATTTAGCAAATTTGACTATGTATATTGCGAATGGAAATCGTGCACTATTACAAAAATAGAAAAAATGAATGATTTCGGAAATTTGACTATGTATATTACGAATGGAAATTGTGCACTATTAAAAAAATAGAAAAATGAAGGATTTGACTGTAAGATAAAATCATTTAAATAGTAAATCGTAAATTATAAACTATAACATTAACGAAGTTGTAGGATATTTGGAAATAGTAAACCATTATATTTAAATCATAAACTATAACAGTAACGAAATAGTACGCGAATGAAATGTGTAAACCCGTTAATTTATTAATTTATCGTATTTTTGATAAAATTTTGACAGGAACCTCCCCTATTTTACGACCATTCTCCCTGCCTACAACCAAATAAATTTAGGGCATGACATTGGCCATTAAAGTACGATTTAGGTTTTTTAATGCTGTAAATACAAAGCTCCCTTTATGGATAAAAAACCACCCGACAAGTTTGGCTAAAAAACATAAATACGAATAACATACATGAATCACACAATATTGCGATAAGTAATAACAAATGTCAATGTTCATGATGTCCAAATCACGCCGCATTGATCTCTAGGTTTAGGCACCCTTTTTGATCGACGGACATAAAATAAAGGAGTGTCTTGCTGTTGAGTATGGTGAGCAGTTTCCACCTGCGAAGGTATGCTTTGTTCGTGTTCATGTTCTTCATCTGAAACGTTTGGACCAGTATGTTCGCCTAGTCGTATATGAGATTTCTCCCAATGATGCACATCCAACAAAGGTAACGTAAACAGGAACTGGCGGAGGCCGAAGATCAAGACAAGTAGATTCGCCCACTGCATGTAATGATTGAGAAGCGAAATGGCTGATCTGTGCCCATGTGTCACTACTATCCGGAGTATCGTCCTCAATCATGTTGTCTAACGACATGTAGTACAATCTAGCCATGGAATCCATCTACCGTGAAAGTTCAAATTAGTTTTACTGAAGTAATTTGAAAAATGAAAATCTAACGTGTTGATAAGAATTATGACTTAAATACTACGAGTAAATTATAAACGTGCACCATCGCCGAGGTAGCCTTCTGCAAAAGTAGGGCGTTGACTAGGATTGGATATGTACATCACCATCCTCGCTCGGTACCATTGCATGTAATCACCCGATGCATGTGTAGTATCAATACATGTGATGCCAACCTCAACTGATCCACTTGCGTCCCAGTATCTATATATTATCGTGTGTCAACTCCCAATCGTTCGCCCGACCACGGCGGTCATCAAATGCAATGCGCTTGAATGTATGTAACTGATCTCGAAAAATAGATAAAACATGCCGAGGAGCATTGCGAAGATCAAATCCAACATCCCACCTGCAATAAAAATTAATAAATATCAAATCCAATGTTAACATATGTAATTAAACAGTTCAACAAAACATATGTACCGAGATCCATATGCTCCGTGATGCTCCTGTGCGGGCTCTAACCGGATAGGACGCAGTGTCGGCATACGCATCCCAAGCCCATAACTGTATACAAATAAATGAAGATGAAGTACTAGTAAAAAATTATATGCATATAAACCATTTAAATATACCTGTACTAATAGTACTGGACCGCAAATAGTTCTAGATGTGTATAAGAGACTCTTACATGTTTTGATAGTCTTATCTTGATCCAGACAAATACCATATGTTTGATGATATTACATTTTTTGATGAACCGAATACATTAAAAATCTATACTTTCATATAATACAATGAGTATGTAGACAACTAAATACAAAGACAAATTCTCATTATTCTCGTGAATGGCAACTCCTGCGATTCTCTTATACACATCTAGATGTGTATAAGAGACAGGTAGGTTCTTGGGGACAGCCTAATATTCCACTCGTTTCGTATGCGTCCCGCAGAACCTACCCGTACTCCCCGACGTTCAACAGACATATTGTCATCACCGTGTAACTGCCAATGAATAGGAGCCTGTCTCTTATACACATAGATTGTGGTGTATACCTACTTAACGCTGTACTGCGCTCGATATGTGCGAGTAGTGTAATGTTCCGCAATCAGGCGGGTTGGTTCATCACCCTTATGCCTGCAAACTGCCAAAGCATGCGAACATGGAAACCTATACATTTGCCATTTACCACAAGTACATGTCTGCTGTACATAATTGACAGTTTGTACATTCCCACCACGACCAGTGACACGACGAGGTGTTTTAATTCGGTACACACCAGTAGACTGATCAAAAACCATGACTGTGTGTCCTGCACCTTTTTTGTCTGCTAACAACAACCTTTTCCCCAAGTTAAATTCTTTGGCGTAATTGACGTGCGACAGTGTGCACCCGTGCACTATTATCAGCAAATACTTTTACGCACCGATGGAATGTACTATCAATTATAGCCTTTATCGGAAGTAGTCTAACTCCGCGCAACACGTTATTGTAGCTCTCAGAAGAATTTGTACCATGTATTCCCCACCTTCGATTTCCATCGTGAGCAAGGGACCACCGGTCAAGCCCAATATGTACCAGATATCTCCACGCCTCTGGATGTTGCAGCTGTATCGTATGTTGGTGCAAATTCCATTTCCGCCTCTGTAACTTGACACCAAGAGACCAACACAACTTCTTCACTTCTACATTCTTGTATTTAGTCATCAAATTACTCCGAACGTGACGCAGACAGAATCTATGATACGCAAATGGTTCCTGCCATAAAGGGGACTCACTCATAGCATGCACAATGCCCCGATGCCGGTCAGATATTATGCAAACAGTCTCCAAGTCACGTACAACATGGTGTCTCAACGCTCCATGAACCAACCCCAATTTTGGATTGTTTCCTCATCAACTATTACATAAGCAACAGGTAAAATTTGATTGTTAGCATCCAAAGCGACGGCAATAAGTAATTTACCCCGATAGTCCCCTCGTAGATGCGTGCCATCAACACATAGGACAAGTCTACACATATGGAATGCATCAATCGATGGCCGAAATGCCCAAAATATGTATTTGAAAATTTTCACATCCTCGATACTATTGGGATGATGTAGCCATTGCACCACAGTTTGGGGATTGGAGCGTAGTAGTTCTGCAACGTATTGGGGTAATCTGTTAAAAAGTAGATGCCCAAAATGGGCTAGGCAAAACGTATTGCCAATCGGTGAAATATCCGGTAACAACAACAGAAATCTTAACCGGATATTTCACCGAGACATACGTGATCTTTTACCCATTTTGTGACCTTCCACACAGTAAGAGATTCATTTCCACGTACCCGGATACTCCAATCACAATCTCCAGCTACACTCCTTCACATAACTATCACGACAAACCCTCGTCTACGAGGCCTTTCTCCATATGTTGATATTGCATGGTACTTGGGCCTTCACCTGCTATAGTGTCTCTATTATACTGCGCCCCAATAGCTTGATCAGATTGCATTGAGTTTGACATTGAAAACGAACAAGTTGGGTTGTAAAACTCAAACGACCACGGATGTTCAAAAAGATTCTGTACATTGGACTGCAACGGCTGGTTGTCCATGGTTGAATGCATGAGAGACATCATTGGCCCCATACCATACACCCCTACATTGTTGCTTACATGTACGTGCGGAATTTTCTCCGTCTTGATAAACAATTCAGCACAAAAATTTGGATCGACATCAAACAAATCAAAAATACCTTGCATACCATCATCATCTGTCAATGTAATGCCAGAGTAAACACCACGACTAACTATGTGCCTGTACACAATATTCAATTTCATCTGCTCCCTATCAACCTCCATGAATTCGTATATCTTGTCAACTAAGTCAACAAATATATATATAACTAATCCGTTGATTTATTCGAAATAGTTTCTTGCTCATCATTGCCCGGTAGGACATAGTACCGCTTTCATAGGTTATTTCTCCTCCCCAATAAGGGTTACAAACAACACAACAAATAGGCAACACTTATAACTAATACATGCCTGACAAGGGCTACGACCAATGTAATAACCCGTAAGGGTTACAAGTAATATATGCCCGACAAGTACTACAAAAAATGCAATAACATCCCACAATTTCAGTTAACAAACAACATAACCACAAATTTCACCGCAATCAACAGAAATCAAACCTACAACATATATCCCGAGACAAAGATCATTTTCTCTAAATATTAAAAAAAATATGGGATATAATCAAAGCAGCATATTATTAAACTAAAATACAAAAACATAAAAAATATAAACTACCTACACAAAATATATTTATAAAACATTTACATTAACAAAATTAATTATTTAAACAAAATTAAAAAAATATATTAATTAAAATTATTGGACTCCAGCTAAAAAAATTAAATGTACCTGAAATATTTTGGTGGTGGGTTGCGGTGGCGGTGGTTGTGTTGGTTGCGGTGGTGGTGGTGGTGTAATGGAGATGGTGATTGTTGTAGAGTCAAGGATCTAGATGTGTATAAGAGGAGGGGTTCATGAGGAGGAGGAGGATCATATATAGGACATCTAGGGTGTATTATTCAATTTTGAACCAATTAGCATAAGGGGGAATTGGGGGACTTATCTTCTTAAGGCTTGAAGCCTCGCAAAGATAAGTAGTCTTTATATCGCATTTAGAGGAATGCGAGGTCGGTCAACACTAAAATTTTTGTTTACATTTTGTTATTATTATTATTTTTAAAATTATTTGGAACTCGCATTGCGAGTTCCCCTCCTTTGGAACACAACTTTCTCAAATAGGCATACAAATAGAACACATTTCAAAAGTGGCATAAAAATAGAAATTTTTCTCAAAATGATTTAACCCATATTTCTTCCTTGAAGCAGGTTAGTAGAGGTAGTTTTTAGTATGGATATTGATAGTGCTGCGGGACCAGATGGTTACACAGGCTATTTTTATGTCAAATGTTTGTATATCATTTCTATAGATCTTTTTCGAGAAGTGTTCAAATTTTTTTGTAGGGGTTTTTTACCAAAAATTATTTCTAGTGCATCCCAAATCTGATAACCACAACTCCTTTGCAGATTTTTGACCAATTTCACTACGTAATATTACTAACAACATTTTTTCCAAAATTTGGCTAATCGATTGGAAAATCTTTTGCCTAGCTTCATTTCGTCTAAGCAATCATGCTTTGTTAAGGGACGGACCATTGCAGATAATATCCTCTTGGCTTATGAGCTTGTTGGTTCTCTAGACAAGAAGATTCGAGGTCATAATATGTTGATCAAGTTAGATATGATGAAAGCCTTTGATAGGGTTTCGTGGAGGTCTTTAGAGGCATGTTAATTAAATTTGGTTTTCTGAATCTCTTTGTGTAGTTGGTTATGAATAATTTAAGGTTTATGCTTGATGGTTCTTTTTGCACATTAATGAAGAAATCACAGGGTTTTTCAGTCATCTAGGGGGTGAAACAAAAAGATCTTATTTCCCCACTTCTTTTTATTTTGGTTTTGGAAGCTCTCTCAAGTTGCTTGAAGCATTTGGTGAATGATGGTAGAACCTCACCTTTCTCGGGTTTGCGAGGTAGCATAGGGGTTTCTCATGCCACCTATGTAGATGATGTTGTGATCTTTACTAGAGGAGATAAGATGTCATTCATAACACTTTTAGCTTTGTTGAATACTTACCAATGAGGTTCTGGGCAATGTATTAATTTTGCTAAGAGTTCTTTTATACTTCCTTGTAGGTGGTCCTTGGCTACTAAGCAATTCATTGCATGGTAAACAAGCATGTGGCTGAATGTTTTTACCTATCTTTTACCTTGTCTATCCAATTTATATGGGTCGGAAAGAAATTAACCTCTTTTCCCACTTTTTAGAGAAGGTGCAAAACAAGTTGGCAGGTTGTGTCCTGAAGCAAAAATTGCTATTACCAGGTAGCCGTTTGGTGTTAATTAAACATGTGCTCACATCCATTCCTATCCACACCTTGGCAATCTTTTCTTATGGTCCTCCCTTCTAATCACATTATTCGCCATTAATGGGTTCTACTTGCTCTTCTTATTGCCTATTTATCTTTCTAATTCTTCTCAAGGCCTTCTCAATTTCTTGATCAAGAGGCAATAAGTTGTCCTTTTGACCAACCATACACTATCGAAACAACACTCAAAACACATCAAACATACCAATGATAGATAATGAAAACAGAATTACGAATCATGCGAAACCAAATATAGAAACTGAAAATGAAAAAAAAACTAAAAACAAAGTTTGAATTAGCAACAATGCTAAGCAAATTATTATTACTAGAATGGTCAAATCCCCAGCAGCGGTGCCAAAAAGTTGTTGAGAGGATTAACTTCGCTAACTACTTCTGCAAGTATACGGAGTACGATAGTAGCTAGGACAAGAGAATCGTTCCTTATTCAAGCATTTGAGGGTAAATACTAAACATAGAAATGTGTTGCTATCTATATAAACAATAAGGAGTGATATTTGAATTTTCTAAACTAAAAAGCACTTAAGAGAAAATAACTGAATTAAAGCAACAAGTAACTAAGTAAATAACAATTAGTGCAAACAATTAGAATATCCAAATAATAAAAGGGGATTGGGATTCGGACTAGCTAATCTCATAGTTAGGTTAATTATCTTGACTAATGGATCAATGGGGTTTGATTAGGGATTACTCCCAATGGTGAACCATTCCTTTGGCCGAGCAATTGAATTCTACACCACTAATGAACCCATGAAGTTACCAAATCAATTAGGATAAATAATATCTTGGTCGGACTACTATCTAACCTAATATAGTAGTTGAATAGTCTAAATTTAGAGTGCAACTTCCATATTTTATCCTAAATTACCAATTGGATTTAAGAATTGGGTATTTTCTCAAAGCCTCCTAAGAAGCTCTAAACAACTATGATAATTGGTTATTTAATTTTCCCACCATTTCACCAATTATCTAAGTAAATCAACCATTACCACACAAGAATTAACATAATCCTTGCTCAATCCAAAACAATTTAGCTACTGATAATTGAAGAAAAATAAAAGGCAAAATAGTCACAATAATTCTATCCATAATAACAACTAGGCAATTAACAAGAAAATTAGAAACTTCTTATACTAAATTAAAGTTAAAGAGAAACGCAACACTTTAAGCTAAGAAAGACTAAAACTTGAAAAAAAAAAATTAAGGACTAGAATTAAAGCAATTAAAGTGCTAAAATTAAAACAAGAATTTAAAAGAGTATTTCTCTCTATACCTAAATTGGAAAACTTCTCTATCTAAAAATACTACATTACTAGCAAATGACGCTTGTGTTTCTCTTATTCAACTAAAATGTATAAATTTTTTTGTCCAACTTAAGCCAATATCGGTTCAAAATTCACATGGTAATAATACTTGAACCGCAGTGTGTAAATCGCACGTTGATAAATCTCAAACTGATGTTTGAGTTCTTGATCTATACATGTAATTGGCTTATTGAACCATAGTGTGTAAATCTTCTACTTTAATACTGGCACCATGGTTCGAACTCAAGGCTAATTCATCAATTCTATAGTTTTTGCAGTTCCAGATAGATGGAAGATGGAATAAAATGAAATCAAATAAGCTATAAAAACGTACATAGAAAAGATAATCATTTGGCCATCTTAACAAGTTGGTAAAGATCCTCTGCACGTGGACACTAAGGCAAGAATTAATCAAATGAGTGTGTACTTATTCGAGAACAAATAATTTAGGCCAAATTTTGATTACAACTTACTCATAAACAAAGTAATTTAGAAAGTGATTCAGCGTGATCAAGCAAAAGTCAAATCAGTGATCTTATTAGTCTTTGGTTGACCAAACGAACCACCCTATCCATTTGAATAAAAGTTCTCATAAATTCCATGCTCAATGGACAAGACATTGGTCAATAATTCACAAAAAAAATAGCGCGTCTCAAGTTTTTTTGAGTAATATTCTCTATCCTTGTTCACGAACCATTGAAAATACCCAATCCATTCAAACATAATTCTCCCTAGACTCCATTACCCAATGGCGAAGATATTGATAACCTCTTTATAAGTAAATTTGATGTGTCTTTCCCATTTAATCATGACCTATTTTTCAAAGTATAATCATCCTAATTGTATTCATTTCTCTTGTACGTCTTGTCATGAGCTATTCAAATTAGTCGATCCCTTTAAATACCCTCATTTTTGTCAGAGTATCTCTTTGAAGATAAAGCCATCACACTCAATATCAGATGGAGTCGATGGTTCAAGCAATAAATGGATTGGTCAAGAATTTTAGGGCCAAACACTAATAAGTGAATTAGTTGGATCCTCAAGTATTGTATAGTACCTATCCCAGAGGATTGCATTTTAATGTTAGCCCATAGGGCATACATATCGACTTTTAATTTTGTTTACTCACTCAGTTTATTTATTGAATTCTTTTTTCGTTTGCTTCATTTTCCCTGCATTTATCCAAAAGTTGTTAAAAAAGAGATACGAGAGAGTTTTTTTTTATTTTATAAAATTTCAATTGTATCTTACTATTGAAAAGTTTTAGAAGATTTTGAAGATCTAAAGATATTATTCGATAGTTAATGGATTCTCGCGATCCACACCAAGATGCTATCTAACCAGTTAGTTTCACAAGTATGCAAAAAAAAAAAAAAAAAAAGTCTAAGGACAAGATATTTATTGCTCTTACCGCTAAGTTGTAGCCTCAAGTTCACACTAATCCTTGTGAATAGATAATGCTCTATGAAAATTTTTAAATAAATATATTGTTTTCTATATGAGTGATATGTTTATTGTGTGTATAGCATATGTTTAGAGCATTTCTTTTCAAAAATTTTATGCATTTCTTTAGTCGTTGTTGTACAATTATATTTCATGATAGTGTGAAAATAAGAAAATAAGAATAAAAATTTTATGCATTTCTTTAGTCATTTGTTGTACAATTATATTTCATGATATTTTAAGCACATAATGTATGTAAGAAGATAAAATATAATATTCTAACATGTAAATCCTAACAAAGCCATAAATACATAGCACATAATCTTATCTATTACATTAGAATAAGACTTTTTACAAGATGAAAATTAACATACAAGAAATAACAAAATCTAGTAGCCAAGCAATCGTTATGAAGAAAAAGAAACTTGATTAGCAACAATCTAAGCTTATAAGGGTATAAATGCAAAACCTACAGAGTTCTTGGAGTCAAAAATATGATTTTAAAAGATTTAAAGGACCATAAAAAATCATTTACAAAAGTTTAGAAACTAAATTGCAATTTAAGAAATTTTTGAGGGATCAAAATGTAATTTCAGAAAATTCAAGGGCTAAACTATAATTTGAAAAGGTTTAGGGACTGAGTTATAATTTGTAAAAACGAAAGAGTCAAAGTAGTAATTTTCTGAAAAGGTATAGGGCCATATTGCAATTGGCTGTCATAGAAAGTTTAGGGATCCAATTGCAATTTACAAGAAAGTTAGCAATAATTGGGCCCAAAAATAAATTCTGACAACCCAAAACGAAATAAAATGTGGCCCCAAAATATTTCTTGGCTCTTTATTATACTCTAGCCCAAACCCACATAACCCAACATACAAACTAACCAATAAATGGCCCAAACAAAAGGCAAGCCCACTTGAGAATTCGAAAACATAAACCAACATATAAAAGGCCCAAAAATAAAACTAACCCTATTCAATTCAAAACTTCTTGGCCCAATGGAAAATGGATTAGCCCAAAACAAGAACTAACCCACCAAGCCGAACCTTTAATGTCCCATTAACACACTCGTCGAAAAAACAAATATCATGACCAATTCAAAAATAGAATTCATTAGTTAAACTTAACCCAAGGATTATATAACTTACAGACCCATTAAAAATAAATGCAACAAAACAAAGCCAATTATGAAGAAGGCCCAACATCAAAATAAAATACCTAAGTAAATTAAAATGATAGGCCCACAACCCAATCAAATCTAAATTTTTAGCAGTTCATTTGCTGTCTTTGAAATTGTTAGGGTCAAATTACAAAACTAAAGAAAGCTTAGAGGGTGAAAGTGCAAAATAGAAATTTTTTCTTCTTCTCCATCTCCAAGCAGTAACGATTTTTGCTCTCTTTTACTTTATATTTTTCTTATTTTCTAACTTTATGCATTTCTTTAGTCGTTGTTGTACAATTATATTTCTTATTTTGCTCAATCAGAATTCGATCACTTTTTTGCTTATCGGGTCATTTTATTTAATTTTGGAAAATTTGTTCATAATTACTAGTTTCTCATTGTAGTTTGTAGCATGAACTACGGTTGACTTGATTCCCAAGATGGGATACGTAGACAACTTGTTTAGAGCTTGGCCAACCTTTTTTCTTTTCAAATCGTTTTGTTCAATTCGGGAAGGTTTTTAATAGTTATTAGCTTTTTATAGTAGTTCGTGGCGTGAACTTTACTTTGACCTGATTCTCAAGGTAGGATACATAGGTAGGTAGACTAGAGTCCAGTCACTATTTTATCACTTTCATTATATTTTAGTTCATGTTATGGCTTTTATATTCTTAGTCCGGGTCTCCCGTTATTTAAAAAAAAAATTGAGTCAATCATTCAAAGATTTCCTTTTGGCTTTGTTGTGCTTAAATCTCTTTATATTTTCATTCTAAATTTCACGTTAAAGAAATGTAGGAAAGTTTGTGCTATGTATTCTTATGCAGGGGCAATAGGCCTTCAATAATCACATTCTAAGAGGTATGCCAAGTGATCAAATTCAATGGAAATACAAACACTCTATGCCAAAAGTTGGAATTCAGAGTATCAAGAGAACAAACTACTGATGAAGACTGTTGAACATCTCAAAGTTGAAATAAGAGCACAAGATGATCAAACGATTAGACAACGCAGAAATGACCAAGTCAAGACCATGAAAGTATAACATAGGCTTTATTTTGTATTTCACCTTATGTAATAGAATAGAAAGAAGAGATCGGTGGTAGTAATGGCAATGATAGAATCCTCCAGGTGTGGCAATGACTTTCTCTCATTCGTAAACTGCCTCTTTCTCACCTCAAAACCTTTCATTCACCCTAATTGGCTCAATAATTTTCCACTTTTATCTGGTATATCAATTTGTATTAGGTTTCTATCTAGTTTGGTCAAATTCGGTGTGCTACAATTTTTGTCTAGAACCTCTTCGAGCTTTTAACGAAGAAGGACAAGCTATAAACATTGAATTTTGATGAACTTTTTACTGTTAAATGCCAAATAGGGGGCAATTTATTTTTAAAAAAAATTTGCATTTTTTGAAAGCAGAATGTGATATCCCATCTGGCAAAGTCCCTACATATCCCACCCTGGGAATCAAGCAAACGTAATTCAGACTTTTAACTAGGAATACTAATGCAGGCATTGTAATGATAATTTGGGATATTATCTTCCCAACAGACAAAATAACCATTTGGGGGTCACGATACTGTATTCTTGATGGAAAGAACAACAACTAGGGATACTATCCTCTAGATGGATGTACTAGCAACAAAAGATACTATCATCTCTAATGACAATTCACTTGAATGTTCAGGTTGTTAAACTTAAATTGAAACTACTTTGAAGTTTAAATACTCAGGCTGGTGAGTTGAAATTATAACTTGAGATAATGTCCTCCCAACAGACGATTCACATGAATGCTCAGGCTGCTGAGCTAAACTTGAAATAATTGAAATTTAAATGTTTAGGCTGCTGAATAAAATTGACAAACTTCGTATACTGTCCTCCCAATAGACAATTTACATGAATGCTCGAGCTGCTGAGCTAAAATTAAAAAAACTAAAATTTAAATGTTCAGGCTACTAAATTGAAATTGACAACTTGGGTATTATCTTCCGATAGATGATTCTCAAATGTTCAAACTGCAGAACTGAAATTGAAACAATTTTGAAATTTAAATGCTCAAGTTGAAATACTAGAATTGAAATTGAAATGACATTGGAATTTAAATGCTCAGACTACTGAGTTCAAATTGAAAAATTGAAATTTAAATGTTCAGGTCTAGGCTACCGAACTAAAATTCAAACGACTTTAAAATTTAAATGCTCAAATTGAAATACTAGAATTAAAATGACTTTGAAATTTAAATACTTAGACTACTAAGATGAAATTGAAATAATTTTGAAATTTAAATTCCCAGACTGCTGGATTAAAATTGACATAACTTCGAAATTTAAATTCTCGAATTCAAATAATAGAACTTAAATGCTTGAATTGAAATACTGGAATTAAAATGACTTTCAAAATTAAAACGCCTTGGTTGTTGGACTATAATTGAAACGATTTTGAAATTAAATTGCTCATATTGAAATATTGGAATTAAAATTATTTTGAAATTTAAATAAAAATAATAATAACTAGGTATACCGTCATCGCAATAGAAAAAATAACATAAAGTTGGGCATAGAACTGGCCTTAAAAACACATTGAGAAAATAATTCCTCAGTATTACTAAATGAAGACTGATTCACACCTGGATGAACATTGAGATTTCCGAATTGAAACTGCACCCATGGAAATGAAAGGGTTTGAGATCTTGCATTGCTTGAATGATAGTCCTTATAAATTTGGTCTATTCCCTTCTTGAGTAAACATGTACAAGAATGGGGGATGCAAAAAAAATTTCTTCTTCTTCTTTCCTTCTTTTGTTTTAAAGATGGTAAAAACTGAGAGAAATTATTACAAAACATCCTAAAAATTCAAGTATGTTGTAAAAAATTGGACTACATTACTCGTGTTCCAGTATGTCCCATAGATTTATCACATAATCTCATCTTGATTAATTGAGCATAGTCTCATGAAATGCTTCAAAAAAAATTGCCCCAGTTTATCATTTATTCTCTTAAGCAACAAATATACAATGTCACAAAAAATTGCCTCAATTTTCAAATCTTGCTTCAAATTTCTTCCCATTGAAATTTTTTGACTGAAAACTCAAAATGTGATATCAGCTGCATAGGATAGATGTATAACTGTATAGCAATTCCTTGTAGTGGAATACAAGTCCATCCTACCATTTGCAAACTGCATTTTCAATCCCTTACTGAACACCTCAACTGCCAATATAAATAGAAAATGAGAAAGAAGATCCTCTTACCTCATTCCTCTAAGTGATTTAAAGAAACTAGTAGGCTTGTCATTAAAGAGCATAGAGAACTAGTTGTCCTCTACACAATAGCTATTAGGCTTATGTATTGTGCTAAAAATCCAAACTTCTGAAACACATTGTATAGAAACTTCTAAAACAACCTATCAAAAGCATTTGAAGATCATGTTACACATCTTACTTTCTTTTTTTTATAACCTCCACCATCTCTAGAGCTAGCAGGATGTTATCAAATATATTACTACATGCACAAAAGCTCCTTGTTTCTCTAAAATAAATTTTGGAAGAAAGCTTTGCAACATATTAGCCATTAGTTCAATGAAGAATTTGTTTGCAAAAGTACATAGACTAATTGGTCTAAATTCACTAAAGAAAATAGGTTTTTTCAACTTTAGGAAAAAGACAAATCAATGTACTAGTTATGGCCTTAGGAAGAATTCTCCCTTGCATAAACTCCAAGATTGCCTGTAAGAGATCTCCTGTAATGATATCCTAACATTGCCTGACAAGCACTCCATTAAATCCATCAACTCCAGAAACACTATTTGAGCTAAGCAAGAAAACAACATCTTTGAGTTCCTTCATTAAAGCATAGCAAGAAGTATTGCATTATCAGCTTCTATCAAAATCTATGGTACAAATGTATAAATTGATCTTCAAAAAGCAAACGCTAAAATAAATCTTCTGCTTCCTTCTGTAGTAAGTCTTGATCTTCAATCCATTGACCAAATAAATTTTTTAGTCTTCCAATGCACAATATGTTCCGTTTAGTTCGTAAATGTGAATGAAAATAATTGGTAATTGGTATTATGATCACCTTCCTTTATCTACTTGATGCCAACTTTCTGTTCCACATTCAAAAATGATTCCTTCTCAGTAAGTGATTTTAGTAGCCTAGCCTGCATCTTAGACAATTCAGTTCAAATCTCAATTGAAGGAGATCATTACATCAAGATCTCCTTGTTCTTAAGATCCTCCTCAGCAACTCTTAATCTTTGGAAAATATCCCCAAAATGAATCTTGTTCCAGCTATTCAAGTCAAATTTAAGCCTTTTGATCTTGGCAGAAAATTTTTGTAGAGTAGTTCTTATTGAAAACTAGTTCCAACTAACCTAAATAGATGGAAGGAGTGCATAATCTTTGGTCTAAACATTAAGAAATCTAAAAATTCTAGGACCAGTATAATTTGAATCCACCAATAATAGAAGAAGGGAAGCATGGTCAGAGCATCTCCTATTCAAATGTACTAATCCTACATTCTGGAAATTTTGCAATAGTTGTTGATTACAGTCAACTCTATCCAGTCTTTTCCATACCAACTGACCTCATCTCTTCCCACTCTAAGTGAAATTGTAAGCTAGAATTTAGAGACAGGTGCAAAGGAATGTTGATCAAAGAACATTGACAAATAAAATCATTAAAATCAAACATACCTCTAGGATCAGACTGAGATCTTCCAAGATAATCATATGTTTCCGTGATTTCATTGAAGTCCCCTGCAACAAACCAAGATAAAGATACTAAAATAGCAAACAAGTTCAAGGATTCCTAAAGCTCTTTCCTAGCTTGCACAGTACATTTAGCATAGATTACTAAAGCATTTATTGGTTTAGAAAGCCAACATGATCCATAAAGATATGAATAACCTGATTCTCCACACACATAGGCTATATTAATAAACTACTGAAACATAAAATCCAAATAGTACTGCTTGAATTACATAAAGAGTTATCAAACCCAGCTTCTGTTGAATTTCCCCAATCTTATGGGATTCCAGCATAGGCTCTATCAAAGCCAACAATTAGTGACACAACTAGCAATGTTAGCTCATTGCATCATTAATTTGTAGCAACACTGGCAACGAATAATGAGTTCATCAATGTCTAAACAACCCTTGCACAAGAAACACATTTATGACAGAAGACTTTAGCGATGAATATACATATACTCATCGCTAATTTACCAATGTATTTAGCAATGATTTTTTTTTGTAAAACATCACAAAACTTGCAATGATTTTAACATCGAATCTTCATTACCAAACATAGCGCCACATTTAGCAATGAATCTGTTTTCATTGTGGATTTAGTGACAACACCGACGGTGTCACTTTGTCGACGACTGCATTTTCCTTCCCAACTCTTTGCTAATTAGCGAGGAATTGCATTCCTCACTAACGGACATCTTTAAATATGTGTTTTTTTTTTCATTTTGTAGTGCAAAACATATATAATAAAAAATCAATTAATCATCCATGTTGTATGCCAATTGGATGTAATCTTGTCTATAAATAACAGCTTCCATACCAATGCATAAGTGAATGAAATTGGTGATTGTTTTATATCAGTGACAACTCTAGTAAATAGAGTTATTTTTCCTCTAAAAACCATACTATTTTGATAGTATTTTCCTTACTTATGTGTTTTTTTTGTGTGTTTTCCTTTAATTCGATGCTTAGTAGGGTTATTAGATGCATTAAAGAATTATCAGACTTTTAAGTGTTAGTTTTATTCTATTTTTTACTGTATTATTATTTATTAAGTTTTGGTGTGTTATATAGGTTAATTTTACAACTAAAGGACAAGCTTGAAGACCTAAGAAGTCAAGGACTAAAGTTGCAAAAAAGAGAAGACTACAAGACAAAGTTCCAGACTTCCAATGGTTTGAGGCCACGGTGTCGTCTTTCAGGAAAGAAAATTCCACATCGCGGTCCGCAAGGCAAAAATCCCTTAGTCCAAGTAACACTGGACCCCAATGTCAAACTTGAAGACACAAAATTTGGGACTACAGTCCAAAAGCCTTTTACATATAGAAAAATTGGTATGTCATAGCTACAAGAGTTTGTAAATATGACCAACTAATACACCCAAAAACACATAGTGTAGAGTGTAGTTGTTCAAATTAGAGTACTATTAAATTAGTTTGTTAATATGGCTTATAGTTCTTTATTTTTTATGTTATTTTTTGTTGCTCTAGTTTTAGCTATTATTTGCTTCATTTACTTTATTGCTTGTGATGTTTAGCATGAGTAGCTAGATATTTGTGGGGTTGGGCTAAGGAAATGTGAATTCTATGCATTTGTGGTTGATTCTAAGTGGAGAAACATGACTTGGTGAACAAATAACTAGTAATAGAAGATTTAATGGCTTTGAGAGAGAGAATGGCCCTTTCTTGTGCCATTTCAATGGGTTTTAGTACAAAATACAAGTGTTGAGTGCTATTACCTAGACTAGTTTACTTGGTTAGGAAAGTTAGTAGTCGGGCTAAGATACTAACTTTTCTAATTGATTCTTTGAACTCCATGTGTTGAATTAATAGACTAAACCACAAGCCGGGCCAAGGGATCGGTTCAAATTTGGAAGGGAATCCTTATTTGGACCTAAAGAATGGTTATCTACTAAGATAATCTTTTTAGCTTAAATCAAAAAAAACCACCTTTATAGAAGGAACATTTCCAAAGCCCGATCCCCCTTTCTCATTCTTGTTTATTAGTTCCTTATTTCTTATTTTACTTGCTTTACTCATTTAGTCCTAGTTTTAAATCACCAATCGAATCACTCGTCTAGATAGTATGAATGTCTCTCGTATCCTAGTAGTTGTCGTTAGTGATCCTCGTGGGAACAATCTCCTAACCACTAGCTACAATCTTCCATGTACACTTGCAGGCATGTGGATTATAGTCAAAGTTTTTAAGAGGTTTTATTACTTGATTGTTTGTTTTTATTATCATAACACTTAGCCCATATCAAGTTTTTAATATCGTTTTCAGGGATCGGCTTAGATGACAATATTAGGTGCTCAGCGATAGTGCTAATTTAGACATGTTTGTTTTTAGTTGTTTAATTCTTGTTTTAGTAGTAGTAGTAGTTAATATCTTATTGATACTTGACTACTGCATATAGTGCTTTATCGTTGGCAATTGACTAAATTAGATGTGTTGTTGGTTGTTTTATAGTGAATGGCTATTTAGAAAGGAGCTTGCTTCCTCTTGATTGGGAACATGAAAGAATACTATGCAAAATCCCAAAAAACAAGAGACTTCAACAAGAACAAGTGGAAGTTACAATGGAAAACAACAACAACAATGGAAGGATAGATAGAGATTTACATAATGATAATGAACAAGGCATGGGCAACAATGGTTTGGGTGAAAATGGCACTGGGAGACATGGTTTGAATGGTAATGATAGACCCTTGAGAGACTATGCTATCCCTACATTTGACAATGCAAACTCTAGCATAGCAAGGATCCCCATACAAGCAAATAATTTTCAAATCAAGTCGGTAGTCGTACAAATATTGCAAGCACATGCGAATAGACCTAATGAGGATTCTCTCACTTGCTTGAAGAGGTGTTGGATATATTCAAATTTAATGGAGTACACATGGATTGTGTTAGGATGAGTGCATTTACATTTTCATTGAGGGATAGAGCTTGCTAACTAAAGCATGATTGCAAAGTTATGTCCAAGGTACATTCACCACTTGGAATGGGTTGGCACATGAGTGGCTGAGCATTTTCCACCTTCAAAGACGGATCAACTTCGAATTAATTTATTTAAACAAGATATTGAGAAAGGGATTGGAGAAGCATTGGAGAGTTATAGGAAATACTAAGGAGGTATCATCATTATTCTATACAATTATGGATGTAAGTTCAAACTTTCTACAGTGGTCTATACCAAGAAATAAAGTCAATAGTTGATGCCTTTGCTAGTGGTTCACTCTCATTTAAAATAACATAAGAAGCCCAAAGATTGCTCAACACAATGGCATCCAAGTATTACCAACATGGGCCATTGCCACCTCCTCAACAACAACAATAGCAACAGCCTCTAAGTCAAGATGAGTACTTCACTTGGACCATTGAGATGCTCTATTGGCCAAAAATAGAACCATTACCAACATGTTGGTCAATCTTACAAGAGAATTAGAGAACATGGGGGAAGAGCAATATCAATGCTATATCAACTCCACATCCCCATACATCTCAACCCCAAATCTAACTACTTTGTGACTTTTGTTCAAGGGACCACCCAAATGGCCAATACACAAGTGAAGGGTCATCATTGAAAAATGAGCAAGTGAAGTACTTAGGGAACCAATCGTCCCAACATAGAAATTCTTCAAATGTTTATGGGAATACCTAAAAACAGACTTTCAAAACCAAGCCTCATATTCTAGACCTTATCAACCACCACATCAAAGAAACTTTCAACCCAATTTTGAACATTCCTAACCAAGCTCTTCCCATCAACATCAACCAACCTATAATTAACATAACAAACCTTAACGCTTGGTCCTCCTCCTCTAGGAAACATGGATGATGTGTACTCCCAACAAAGTGAAACCAAAAGAGAGAATATGGCATTGATAAGAGAGATAGAAGCATTGAGAAGAGATATCTAGCGAATTTGAGGAATGAAAATGCTACGACTAGAAACTAGATCAGTTGGGAAACAATTGGGCCATGTGGCTAGAGTGGTATTCGATAGATTCGCATGTTCTTTACCAAGTGATACTCTTCTCAATCCAAGATATCAAGCCCCAAGGGAATAGCATCTATCGGAAATTTCAATGCCATAATTTTAAGGAGTGGACAGGAATTGACTGTGAAAGATGTTAAGAAAAAAAGTGAAGAGAAAGTTGCCAAGCTCAATCCAGAGGTTGGAAACACTCAAATTGAAGTTGAAAAAGATGACAGGATGGAAAATTCAAAAGAATGACGGCAATAGCCCAAAGAAAATGATAACTCTACTAAACTAGAATTATTTTTCTTATAAATTATGACATTTTGTTAATTTAATCTAGATTTTTGGTGTTGAATTAAATGTTTTATTTTAATTAGTTGCATTTGTATTGCTTGTAAATATCATGAATTTTTTAATAAATTTTAGTTAATTTGGTTACTTACATAGTTAAGTGTGTTTGTAGATTAGGAATCAAAATAAGGAAGAATCAAGATTACAAAAGATCGAGGGCCAAAGTGAAATTAATAAAGAATTAAAACCTTGAACTGAAATAGGCTTAATGTCACGACATCGAGGCGGAGAATGGTTATGTAATTTTCAGATTGATGTCGCGACATCGAAATTCCACGTCTCGACATCGAGGCGCTGACAGCTTAAGTAATTATGGCAATTTTGTAATTTTTGACTAATAGATTTTTATTCTTGACTTGTAAAATACTCCAACGTATATTAGGCATTAGGGAGTGTTAGTACACATAGTAGACAGTGCAGTGAGTGTCTTTTAGAGTAGATTAGACTAGTGTAATTTAAAATTTAAGTTGATAGTTTTAAGACAAAGTTCTCTTTAATTTTTCTTTAGATCTAGTTTTCAATTCCTTGCAACCTTTAATTTTTAATAGTTAGTCTTAGTGGGTTGATCTTTAGCTTCAAGTATATATAATTTTTACTTGCTTTAATTTATATTTTCAAGCAAATCCAGTTACTTCTATGGTTCAAGCTTTCTATAAGTTTTTAGGGTTCTTGGTAATTTAGTGATTTTTAGTTAAAAAATATCAATTTCATTGCTTTAAATTCTGTTAAATTTTAGTAGGCTTTCTTTATTCTCATCAAAAATCAAAAAATATTTAGTTTCAAGTATTTTAGATAGACAAATTCTAGTTTAGAAATGGCAATTTCTTACTTTACATGCTTTCTTATTGCTTTCTTTAGTTGGTTTAGATTATTTGCTTTCTAAATCTAGTTTAAATTTAGTTAAACTAGAGTAATTTTAAATGCTTTCCTTTACTTGTCTTTACTAGATTAAAGTAGTTGATCTTCGAGCTAGTTGTTAACTTGTTCAATTTACTTGTTTTAGTTGATAGTTTGCTTTATAGTTTTCTTTAATTACATGTTTAAAATGGTGAATTTGATTAGAGTTAGCTTTACTTTTGTTATTGAATTATCTAACTATGCAAAGACCCCTAAATCCTAGTACTTGCTAATCCAACAATCTTAGTTTGCACGTGGAAACGATCCCAATTACCCTATACTATTATCTAGCACTATATACTTGCAAGCGTGAGGGGAGAAGTTAGGAATTAGCACGGTTTATTTTTACTTGTTGAATTGAAATTTTGATTCTACCTAAACTAGAGAATTGAAAAAAAATGCAAATGGGATAAATTTGAAGAATCTTTGCAGCCAAATCCATTGGTGCAAGTTCTTTTTCCACAACGGGTGATAGATCACAAGAAAAAAAGAGGAGGAAAAATTTGCCAAATTCCTTGAGATTTTCAGGATACTCAATGTTAACATCCTATTGGCCGATGCACTCACCAAAATTCCTCATTACGCCAAGTATATGAAAGAGATCTTGTCCAAGAAAAGGAGATGGAATGATGAAGAAACTATATGCCTTAGTCAGAATTGTAGTGCCATTATGCAATGTAAGTTGCCACCAAAGTTGAAGGATCTGGGAAGCTTCTCAACTCCTATCACAATTGGTGATTACAGTTTCAATAGGTCACTCAAATTTTGTGTAATTTGGGGACTAGTCTAAATCTTAATGCCTAAATCAGTGTATAACATTTTGGGAATCACCAACGAAGGCCACACAATATACTCTCCAATTGGTGAACAAGACTGAGAGGAAACCGTATGGCATAGTGGAGATATGCTAGTTCAAGTGGACAAGTTGATTTTTTCTAGTAGATTTCATGGTACTTGAAATAGAAGATGATACCAGTATTCAATTGATCCTAGGATGGCCATTCTTGTATAGTTCACATGCATTCATTAATGTCAACAAATGGAAGTTGCAACTTCAAATTGAGAATAAAATTGTTGAATTTAATGTCTATGAATCCTATGAAAATGCATTGAATGTGAATGAATGTTATCAATTAGACTCGTTCCTCATGTTGATAGGTCATATGAAAAGGCATCACAAGTTGGAGAATTCAAGTGTCCAAAGAACAAAAATAAATATAAAGACCACTCATGTGGAATGGCACACATTTTTTATGCAAGCAAATAGTAAAATTAAGAGTTCATGTGCCAAACATTGAAAATTTGAATTTGGTGATAAGTTGATGATGAGAAAGAAGGAAATGTGTTGGTACGAAATGGACAAAACTCCTTTGGTTGGACCATTCACCATTCTTGGTATTTCACCAGAAGGATACATTCAATTAGAGAATGGTGATCAAAAGTTCACAGTTACCAAGCGTAGGCTGAAGCTTTATCCTTGGAAGCCAAAGGAAGAGGAATGGTTACTTGTCCGCTAGACAGTTAAAGCTCAATCTTGTCATAATCTGGCTAATGACTATAAACAAGCACTCTTGGAAAGAAACCCAAACTTTTCTTTCTGTTTATTGATGCCTTATTTTGGTTTTCATTTTATTTAGTAAGCAATTAGCTAATTAGGTTTAATTAGTATGAATTAGGTCAACTTTGGTTAATTATATGTTTCTAAGTGTTCTTATGGAAATGAGAGTGAAAATTGTCTCTAAAATGTAGTTTTGACGTTTGTAGATGATGTCTCGACAAATTGTTGGGAGAAATTAGAGAAAACCTAAAAAAAGAAGAAAATTAGCCAAGTATGAAAGACATTTTGGGACTGCTGGTGTCAAAAACTTGAGAAGGTGATAAGCTCGTAAATATCATATATTTTATGTATCATTTACCTCATTTTTAGTGACTTATAAACAATAATTCAGTAATTATGAGCTAAAATTGTTTATTTTGAGTTTTGAAGGGTTTGAGTGAAGAAAGAGTTGAAATATATCACAAAATTGGAGGAAACTGCAAAATTGGAATTTATGTGCATCGGCAAGGAGTGATTTGGACACAGTTTGGTAGATTGAGCATAACATTCTTGTGCGAGCTCCAATTGGGGTGAATCAAGATGTTTTAGAAAATTAAGACAAAAATCTACAACTTTCATGTTTTGAGTTTTCCAAATTCGGCCTACATCATGGTCAAAATTGATGAGGAAATTGGAGCTAGGGCTACCAAGCTAGCACATGCACCACCATAATGCAGCAGGAAACATGCCTAGGCACCAACTCCAGTAGCTCTAATCTTTGGTTCTGCTAACAGCGCCTATGCCTGACAAATTTGCAGCACCCAAGCACGCATCATCGGATAGGTCTCATAAGTTTACTTATTTTGCAAGAAACATCCTCCTGTGGGACCGTTTATGAAGGAATTCATGTACTTATCATCTCGGGCCCCAAAACCCTAATGACACCTATAAATACACCAACAGAAAGGAAGGAAAAAGAATCGATCATCATCCATCATTAGTTTTTAGTTTTCAATAGTTAGAATAATAATTTAGACATAGCATAGATTTTCTCAAGTGTTCAAGCTAGAATTCTATTCTCTTCTCAAGCATTCAAGATTCGACGATCATCAACATTAATTTTTGCTACAATTACTGAGGTTGATTTATTTTTATGCAATTTAATTGTTGTTTTTATTGTGTTGTTGTTATTTAATTATTTTTCTTGCTTAATTGCATTTAAATTCTTAATTTCTTCCATAGTTTAGTAATTAGGTTATGGTTTTATTGGATTATTTTTAATTGCTTTTATAGAGTACACTAATTTAAAGTCTTGTTCTTGATTAAATTCTTGCGAGTAGATTAAATTATGTTTTTAGTCAATTATATTTAACTGCTTTCTGTAGGAATAGTATTTTTCATTCTTGTCTTTATTTTAGTTTCTCGTGATTAAATTTAGATTAACTTTAGCCAAAAACACTTAACTATTTCGTCTAACTAGTAAATAGGCTTGTAAACCTAATACTTGTTCCAACAGTCCTTGTGGGAACGATCGTTACTCATTCTATATACAAACACACCCCGTATACGTGGAGTGTGTGAGAGTTGATTAGGATAATTAAGGTTTCTTTTTATTATTATTATTTGTTCATTGTTTTCAGAAACCTAATCAACATTCGCCAAACAAGTTTTGGCATCATTGCAGAGGAATGTTTTTGTTTGGTAACAATATAAGGTGTATTAAGTCTTACTAGATTAGACTTTTTATTTCTTTTGTTATTTATTTGGTTACAATTATCCCTTATTCTCTCATTTTGTTTGGATTTGGTCGTCAATATTTGATCTTTGGATTTCTTTTCTTGTAGTTTATGGTATATACTCATTCGTCTAATCAACTACTTCATCCGATTGACTTGAAGATTGAACAGACTATAAGTAGAAACCGAAGATGACAAGACTCAAACCAAGGTGATACTCTAATGGAGAATCCAAGACCTACTGTTGATGAACGAGAGGAGGTTGTAGGCAACAATGGAAACCAGGTTAATGCTAATGCTAACCCCCGACATCTTAAAGATTATGCTATACCTAATTTCGAGGGGGCAAGTCTCTTATACATTGCTAGGCTGCATGCAAGAGAACAACATTGAAATCAAGCCTGAACTGATACAAATGATCTAAAAACATGCTATGTTTGGAGAAGGACCCAATGAAGATCCCAATGAGTACCTAATCAAGTTTGAGAAGGTTATTGATATATTCCGGTATAATGGAGTCCACCTTGATTGTACCCAGACTGTCAATGAAAGCATTCCTTTTTTTTCCTTTACGTGACAGAGCAAGGTCGTGGTTGCAGTCATATAGACAAGGTACCTTTACAAGATGAGACCAACTCGCTCAAGAGTTCCTAGCCGATCACTTTCTACCGGCTAGGACCGTTAAGCTCCGAAATGATATCACATCATTCAGACAAATCACTGGAGAGAGTTTAGGTAAAGCATGGGACCACTTCTAGGAGCTATTGAGGAAGTGCCTACACCATGCTATACCTATATGGCTACAAGTCCAAACATTCTATAATGGGCTATTCCCAGAGACAAGATTGATAGTTGAAGCTAGTGCGGGAGGTTCTTTTCCTTACAAGACTCCAGAGGAAGTGCAAGAGTTGTTGGAGAGAATGGCATCCACTTATTATTATCATGGATCAATGACTCCCGTAGTTGGACAACAACAAAAAGTGCATCAAGCTAACATCCAACAAGGAGGTATGCCTAGCTATGATACTTTCATATCTCAGAAGAACTTGATGATGAGTGACATTACAAATTTGACAAAGGTTGTAGACAATATGGGAAGAAGCTCAGTGAACTCTATTGGTTTGACATTCCAAGGGATCTTTAGTTGTGATTTCTACAGAGGAAATCACCAAAATGGCTTCTATGATACTTCAGTGATGCAAGGTGAGCAAATTCAATTTATTTCCAATCAAAATCCCATTTCAAGAAATCAACCCATCAATTATGGAAACACATATAACCCGTCTTGGCGAAACCATCCCAACTTTTCCTAGTCAAACCAAGAAAATGTCCAAAATCCATCATTTCAGTCAAATGCACCTCAACAAAATGTGTCCAATCAATCTTTGTCATCAAGACCATACTAACCAACGCATCAAAGGAATCCCCAAAATTTTCTACCTTGTCAAAACAACTCATACCAGCCTCCACCATTAAGACTACGATCTCAAAATCCAAACTATCCTGCATATGTGAATCATGATACATCTAATGATGATAATTTGAGAAGGGGTTTTGAGAGGTTACAAAGGGAGTATGAGAATTTGTGAGCTACCACAAGGAACCTTAAGATGCAATTGGGCCAGATAGCTCACCAAAACAATGACCTACCAGCAGGAACATTACCGAGCGATAGAATTCCTAACCCATGGTATAATAACAAAGGGAGAAAGCATGTTCAAGCTGTCACATTCAAGAGTGGGAAAACACTAGAGCCAAAGAAAGTGGAGGATGAGTCAAGCAAAATGGAAAATAGTGCAAAGGAAAAGGAAAACATATCAAAGAGCAAGGGCGACAATGAGGAACCATCTAAAGCTCTTGACCAACAAGGTAAGCCCGAGGATCATTCGGCACCTATAGGTAAGTAAGTAAGTATTCCTTTTTCCCAAAGACTAAAAAAGGATGAAAAAAATGAAAAAGTTTAGGAAATTTTTGGAAATTTTTAAGAAAATTGAGATTAACCTTCCTTTTATTGAAGCAATAGAAAATATGCCCAGTTATACTAAGTTCATGAAATAGGATTAGATACTATCTAGCAAGAGGAATTGATAGGGGATGAAATTTTATGCTTGAACGAAGGGTGTAGTGCCATCATTTAGAAGAATCTTCCCCTTAAGCTCAAGCACCCCGGCTGGTTCTCGATTCTATGCGAAATTGGAGAGGTGACATTCCACCGAGCTCTATGTGATTTGAGAGCTTCCATCAACCTCATGCCTTATTCCACCTTTAAGAGATTGAATAGTGGAGGATTGAAGCCGACAAACGTCACTCTACAATTAGTCGATAGAAGTGTGAGGCAACTTGTAGGAGTAGTGGAAGACCTTATTGTCAAAGTTGGTAAGGTATTTCAACCGGTGGATTTCATAGTGCTTGATATGAAAGCAGACGTGGTGACCCTACTCATATTAGAAAGACCTTTCTTGGCCACCAGGCGAACCATCATTGATGTCCAAACCGAAAACCTACAATTTAGAGTCAATGATATTGTTTCCTTTAAAGTTTTTGATTCTTTTAAATTTCTAGATGTAAATCTGAATATTATAATGTTATGAGCGTAGATATTATTGATGGTTTGGTTGATGATTTTTGTAGGGAATCCATGAAAGAGGAGAATAAAGACATGAACAACATCCATGATGAGGAGATGGAAGCTAGCAACAAAGAGAGCTTGATGGATGACGAGATGGAAAGGGCAATTGAGACGAGCAAGTTGAAGAATAAAGGTAAAGAAGGGTATTCGACCAACAAACACTCCAAGGGTGAGCTCAAACCACTGCCTTCTCATCTTAAATACATTTTTCTAGGAGATAATGATACATATGCAGTCATTTCAATGCTTCTCTTTCTAATATTCAATTGAGTAAATTAATATTTGTGTTGAAGAAACATCATGGATCCATTGCTTGGAGCATTGAACATATAAAAGGCATTAGTCCCATTGTTTGCATGCACAACATACTCATTAATGACTCCTATAAGCCTATTAGACAACCTCAAAGACGGTTAAATTCAACTTTAAAAGAGGTAGTTAACGTGAAAGAGGTTTTAAAATGCTAGATTTTAGGATCATATATACCATCAGTGATAGTGAGTGGGTTAACCCAACACAAGTAGTGCCAAAGAAGGGGGGATGACAGTAGTCATAAATGTAAAGAATGAATTAATTCCCTCTAGATTAGTGACAGGGTGGCAGATGTGTATAGACAATAGAAAACGTAACGAAGCCACTACAAAAGACCATTTTTCTTTACCCTTCATTCATCAGATGCTTGAAAGACTATCTGGACATGTATTTTATTGTTTTCCCGATGGTTATTCAGGGTATTTTCAAATTGCCATTGCCCCTGAAGCTCAAGCGAAAATAACTTTTACTTATCTATATGGCACATTTGCATATCAGTGCATGCATTTTGGCTTATGCAATGCTTCTAGTACCTTTAGAGATGTATGTTTGCTATCTTTCATCATATGATTGAAAAGTTTATTGAAGTTTTTATGGATGATTTCAGTGTTCTCGGTGATTCTTTTAATTCATGATAGCAAGAAATAATCTTGTATGTGTATTGGAAAGATGTGGTCTTCAAACTTGGTACTTAATTGGGAAAGGTGTCATTTTATGGTTTAGGAAGGGATTGTTTTAGGCCATCATATTTCATCTAAGGGCATAACGGTAGATAAAACTAAACTAGAAATCATTTAAAATTACCACCCTCACGAATGTGAAAGAAATGAGGAGTTTTCTTGGTCACGCTGGTTTTTACCACGTTTCATTAAAAAAATTTCTTTGATTTCTCGCCCTGTATGTGCTCTATTGCAAAAGAAGTGCCTTTTGCTTTGGATGATACACGTTTGTCTTCATTTAATAAGTTAAAAGAAGCTCTGATTACTGCACCTGTGATAGCTGTACCAAATTGGAATTTCCCTTTCGACTTGATGTGTGATGCAAGCGATTATGCCTTGGGTGTGACATTGTGTCAAAAGAAAGAAAAAGTCTTACATGTTGTGTATTATGCTAGCGGAATCTTAATGAAGCACAAATAAATTACTCCTACCATAAAAAAGGAATTATTGGCTGTAGTTTTTGCATTTGAGAAGTTTAGGTCGTATTTGATAGGTAATAAGGTGATAGTTCATGCTGATCATTATACCCTTAAATACATATTGACCAAAAATAATGCTAAACCTAGACTAAATAGAAAGATTTTACTATTGCAGGAATTGGCCTAGAAGGTGGTGGACAAGAAATGAGCCAAAAATACTGTGGTAGATCATCTTTCACGACTCAAGGGACCCATGGTAAGTGATAAGTTCATAATTGTGCTATATTTTATGTGTCAATTACCACGCTTTTATGTGTTGTAAGCAAGATTTGAGTTATTATTGAGCTTAATTTGTTTATTCTCAGTTTTTGTAGGGTTAAAGTGAAAAAGGGCTGAAAAAGATGGAAAAGATGAAAGAAAATGCTAAGGGCGGAACATGCACGAGTATGAAGTCATTTTGGATGGTGTTTCATATTTCAATCAAAAATTTCTTATCTGAGATTCGATTGAGGGACTTTGTGATTTAAGAGGCATTGGAAAGCCAAGGCAAAGAGCTACAACTTTTATGTTTTATACTTTTTCAAATTACTCAAGCATCAAGGTGAAAATCGAAGCCGAAGGTGGAGCACAGTTGAGGAAACCAGCGCATATGCGCTGAAGCTATGCAGCTCATGTGCGCTGTATCCAGAAGCAGATTCCCAGAAGTGGCTCGCGCGTACATCTACGCAAAAACCCCAGCGCATGTGTACGGAAGCCTGTGAGAAGGCGTGAAATGGATTTCCAACATGTTTCTTCGCCCGGACGGACTCCTTTTCAGCCGATGTCATGTCCTTATCTATAAATCCTTGCTTGTAACCCTAATACTCAATATAAATACCCCAATTAGTGAGAGAAAAAGATCGACACTTTTATTTTCTTGTTTAGCTAGGGGTTTTTAGTAGTAGAATTCTTCTTTATTCTTTCATGGCACTTTGTGCTTAAACCCTTTTCTTCGAGGGAATTGAAGCCATGGTCAATTCTACAAATAAATAAAGTTGTGAGACTTCTTGTGCTTGAATTATTCACTTTTATCTCAAGTATTGATTATTTTTCTATGATTAATTTTATGGTTCTTTTTAACTTATTATTGCTGCAGAATATTAAGTTATTGGAATTAATCTACTGATAGATTGTTTTAACCTCATGTGCTTAATTCAATCTGTGAAGCAACTAAGTTTGATAATTACTTGATTAGTGTTATTGAATTTAGGGAAATTAATCATCTAATTGGCATAACCGCGTGTGTTTATGGTTAATTAGCCTAATTTTTCTTGTTGATTTTAAATCTTCTATTAAATTGATCTTTGGCGCGTGTCTGGGTTAAATTAATAGTTAGGGTTAATTGGATCGCGTGTTGAAAATTAACTAACTTTAGAAAGAAATAAGAATCAACTTTGAATTGGTATTTGTTCGGGTTAATTCTTCAATTAGTGTTTGATATAAAATTGAATTATCTTGTGTGTCAAGGATCGACTAATGAAATTGCCATGGTGGTATATGACCAAAAAACCAAGAATTTCCTTATATCGAATTCTTTTTAGTTATTTTACTGTTTTAGTTTTTAGTTCAAAAGCATTCAAGAAAACCCCCTTTTTTCATTTAGCACGAGAATAAACTCTGTTCTCTGTGAGACGACCTGTACTCAGCAGTACTATAGTATAATTGAGAGTTGTCAATTTTGGGTGCCTACGACAGCATTGAAACTAGGCATTATTATTTCACACCAAAATTTTGTGCACGTGCGCGCGAGCCACTTCTGGGAATCTGCTTCTGGACGCAACGTACATGTGCTGCACAACTCCGGTGCATGTGCACTGGCTTCCTCAACTGTGCTCCGCCTTTGGCATCGATTTTCACCTTGATGCTTGCCTAATTTGAAAAAGTGTAAAACAAAAAAGTTGTAGCTCTTTGCCTTGGATTTCCAATTCATCTTAAATCACCTCAATTGGAGCTCAGATAAGAAAGTTATGCTTGAAATACGAAATACCATCCGAAATGACTTCATACTCGTGCATGTTCTGCCCTTAGCATTTTCTTTCATATTTTATTATGTGTCCAAGTAGATTGAAGCCACAACACTACCAAAAAACGACGCAAAGGTGGTAGCAAACTTTGTGAGCAAAAATATTTTCTCACGATTTGGTGTTCTGCAATCAATTATAAGTGACGGAGGATCACATTTCAGAAATTCCTTTTTCGAATCTGTCTTAGCTAAATATGGAGTGACCCACAAAATTGCCCTACCATACCACCTTCAACCTTTTAGGCAAGTAGAGCTTTAAAATTGGGAATTGAAGCTCATACTTGAAAAGATCATAAATTCGTCAAGGATTGGTTCAAGAAGCTAGATTATGCACTTTGGGCATATAGGACTGCCTTCAAGACCCCAATTGGGATGTCTCCCTACCGACTAGTTTATGGTAAAGCTTGTCATCTTTCAGTTGAGATTGAGCACAAGGCATACTGGGTAATCAAAACTCTCAATTATGACCTAAAGGAGGCCGATGAGACAAGGGCTTCTTGATTTAAATGAGTTAGATGAGCTCCGAAGAGAAGCCTATGAATATACACGATTATACAAGGAGAGAGCTAAGATGTGGCATGACAAACATAGTCTTGAAAAGAATTTGAAGGCCAGGGACATGGTTTTATTATACAATTTGAGGCTCAAGTTGTTTACCGATGTGTTGAAGTCAAGATGGAGAGGGTCATTTGAAGTGATACAGATATTCCCGTATGGTGCCGTGAAAATCAAAGGAAATCAAGGCAATTTCAAGGTTAATGGCCAACGAGTGAAGCGCTACTATGGTGGGATTATTAACGACAGGCGGGAAACCATTCACCTATCAACATTTGATCAAACGAGCCAAAGTCGAGCCTAAGACTGTAAACAAGGGTGCTACACGGGAGGCAAACCAAGTTTCTTTTTAATTTTTTTCTTATGTTTTTGTATGTTTTTCTTGCTTTCATGTCATTTATGTATGCATTAAATTAATTTTTAGGAAAACTATTTGATTTGAGAGAAAAGTGAGTTTTGGGGTCAAGGGAGGAGTGTTTTAAGTTATTGAGTTGAAAAAAATATTGCATTGACATGAAAATTTATCCACTGGAGTTCATGCCCATGTGCTACAAAATTGTAGCGCCCATGTACGAACTCAAAAAAATTTCTTGTACCTACTGGATTACGTGCCTAGGCACTGCATTTTTGCAGCACACAGGCATGGCACCGAGAAGGGTTATTTAACCCTTCAACTATAAACAAAGGGTTAGTTTGTTTTTCTTCCTATTCTTTTCCATTCTCTCCCAAATCTCCTCCCAAAAACCTCTTCAACCCCCAAGTCTTCAACTTTTCAATTAATTTCTCCATCCTATATTCATCCAAATTTCAATTCCACACAAATTTAACATAGATCAAGGTATGATTTTCTTTGCTTTTCTTTCTTAAATTTGTTCCTATTTAGGTTTTTTCTTGCATATCATTAACGGTCCAATTTTTCATGCTTAGTTGATCTTAATTGTTTAATTTCTTATAAATTATGCATGAATTTGATTGTTATTGTTGTGTGGAATATTTTTTATTTGAGTTTTTTTCAATAAGTTCAATTTTGTTTTTGCCCACCATGCGTTTGATAAAATGTTTGGGTTGATTTTATGTGGGAATTTCTATTCCTATCATTGGAATTACTTCAATTATGAGACAATATGATCATAAGGATGGGTTAGTGATGTTTTTCACATATTTTTCCCTATGATTTTGTTATCCTATAATTGTGATGGTATATATGATTGAGTTTAATTTCAAACATCTCAATACATGCTTTTGTGGCATGTTTATGTTTTTTGAATTGTAATTTGGATGTTCACTGTGGTGCATGGTGGTTGGTACTAAGAAATGGAACCACTTTTAATTCAAATTAAAGTATTTGTTAAATGCCTCACACATGGTTTGTTAATGTTTGCATGAACTTTCTTCCAAGGACATCTTTTGTGGTATCAGAGCTTGGTCTCATTTTATTTATATGCTTAAACTGCTTTTGCGAAAAGAACTATGATGGCAACCAACAATGCTCTATATTTTGAGGGTCAATCCATTACTAGGCTCCCTATGTTTAATGGGGCAAATTTTATTAGTTGGAGAGATAGAATGAAAATATTTTTGCAATCTATTGACATTGACTTGTGGTATGTTGTCAATGAAGGTCCTTTTGAAGCTACTATCATTGATGATCACACAAATAGAAGAAGAGAAAAGACAAAGGATGAACTCACTCCACAAGACAAGGCAAACTTGACGTTAAATGCAAAAGCCATGAATGTGCTATATAATGCATTGGATGCAAATGAATCAACTCGCGTGAAGGGATGCATTTCCGCTAAAGAAATATGGGATAAATTGAAGGAAATCCATGAAGGAGCGACGATGTTCGTGAGCAAAAGAAATCCTTACTTGTTGCCAAGTATGAGTCCTTCAAGATGGAACCACATGAAAATATTGACAAAATGTATTGTAGGTTCAATGACATCTTATTAAGGATCTTGAAGCCTTGGGTAAGGAGTATTCTTTGGGTGAAAAAAATAGAAAAATCCTAAATGCTCTATCCAAAGAATGGGATGCCAAAACAATTGCTATAGAGGAAGCCAAGAATTTAAATTCAATGCCTATTGAATCGCTAATCAATTCTCTTACATCTTATGAATTGAAGTTGAAGGCCAAAGTGGTGGATGATGAAGAAGCAAGGCCAAGAAGGAGCATTGCTCTAAAGACCTCTCAAGAAGAATATGAAAATAGCTCCATCAATCTAGAAGATGAAGATCTTGATGAAGGAGATCTTTCACTCATCACCAAAGGATTTCTTAAACATAACATCAACAAACGAAGAATGAGAAGAGGTGGACCTACAAATTCAAATAATTTCAAAGGAAAGACAAGGCTTGAAATGAAGAAGCAAAACGAAAAATGTTTTGAATGTGGTCAACTCGGACACTTTGCAAATGAGTGCCCTTCCAAGAAAAAGTAGGAAGAAAGAAGAAACCTAGATTCAATAACTTTCAAATCACATGGGATGATTGCAACTCTGAAGGAAAAGTCGAAAAAGAAATGGAGTCGGCACAAATGGCCTTTATGGCCATTGGAGATGATGAGGTAAATTCTAACTATGACTCTAATGATGAAAATGATGAAAGTGATCTTGAAGATTTCATTTTGAAATTGCATGATAGCTTAAAGGAATCATATGCTAGAAATAAGGAGTTAGTGAAGAAATCAAATGCTTTATTGAATGCTAACTCTAACTCTTGTGAATGAAAATAATAGGCTATCTCAAAAACAATTGTAGACTTTAAGAAAAGAATGCATGTGAGATCAAAGGTCAGGGAAGAACAAGCCTCCTTGAAGAAACGATTGGATGATTTGGATGTTCTCTTGACTAGAAAGAAAGAAAATGTTGTTGATTTGAAAAGAAATAGAAATGTATTAATCAACAAACATTTTATCATATTTAGAAGGGATGACTTATGCTTTGTAAAATCAAAATCATCTTTATATGGAAATAAAAAAACTATTTGTAGATATTGCCAACAACATGGACATGTTAAGAATATGTGTTATGTCAAGAAGAATGAAAAACTTGGAATGAAAGTCGCATGGATTGATAGCAATTTCACTAACTCAAATGGACCCAAGAAAATGTGGGTACCAAAAGTTATCAATTGATTTATTGTGTAGGTACTTAACATCACCAACAATGCTAAGTGGTTCATAGATAGTGGATGTTCAAGGCACATGACGGGTGATGCTTCTCTCCTCACAAATCTCATATCCAAAAACAGTGGAAAAGTCACATTTGGAGACAACAATAAAGCAAAATCAATCGGCATTGGTGATGTAGGTAAAAATGGTGAAACCTTGATTAAGAATGTGATTCTTGTTGATAATTTGAACTATAATTTATTAAGTGTAAGTCAACTTTGTGATAAAAATTTATATGTAATTTTTACCAAGTATGAATGTCTTATCCTTGATAAAAATAATGTTGTCAAATTTATTCAAGAGCACTAGGCACAATGATGTTTATGTGATTCATCTTGATAAAATTAGCAATAGCAATGTAAAATGTCTTACCGCTTCCATAGATGATCCTTGGCTTTGGCATAGAAGACTTTGTCATTTTAATAGGGAGTTGATTGAAAAACTTGCTAAAAAGGAATTGGTAAGAGGTTTGCCAAAACTAAAATTTTTGAAAAACAAAATTTGCGATGCATGCCAATTTGGTAAACAAGTCAAAGTTTCTTTTAAACCAAAGAATTTTGTGTCCACTCATAAACCTTTAGAATTGTTGCATTTAGACTTATTTGGACCTACTCAACATGCTAGTCTTGGCGGTTGCAAATATGCCTTTGTTATTGTAGATGACTATTCTAGGTACACTTGGGTATTATTTCTTCACTACTAAAAAACTATTAATTACCTGCATATTTTACTGCGGATTATAATGAAAAATCCTTGAATACCTTGGAATTGGATTTTGTTGGCAGGGAAAAATAATCCACTGGGAAATTATCCCTGTGTAAATTTCCGCAGCAAAATCCCTAGCAAATATCCCCAGCAAATTCCCCATATAATTTCTGCAGCAAATTCCCCATATAATTTCCGCAGCAAATTCCCCATAAAATTTTCGCAGCAAAATCCCCATCAAATATCCCTCAAAGACAAAATCCCCATATATTTTCCGCAAAATCCCCAAATAATTTTCACGAAAATTTTTCATTCTATCTCTCCAACTAATAAAATTTGCCCCATTAAACATAGGGAGCCTAGTAGATGTGTATAAGAGACAGGTTTATTGCTCTATTCGTTTGTGCCTTGCGCTTTGGTCCGGTGTACCATTAGCGCGGCGTGATAGTACATATAGAACCCTGTTTAAATGACAGATCTTGATTGTTTACTAAGAGAACTAGTGGTTTGTTATATACCTGTATTTTATTGTTTACTTATCCGAGCTACCATCTCGCATCATCCTCATCATCCGCATCAAGGGGTGGGGAACGCCGGTGGCGAGAGGATCCAGAAGGTACAAGACTAGTCTTACTATAGTTAGAATGCAACTCATCTTCTCATTTCTTATACACATCTGTAACATAAGAGCCGAACCTACACTCTTATACACATCCACGTGTAAAAGAATAGAGCAATAAACTTAACCGCAATGTAGATAGAACCATCAAACCATTTCTTAACTATAAAACTTTTATGATTTTACAGCAAAAATACGAATTACAAAATTCCTTCTTAGTACAAAAGATGCTACAACAAAATAAAGTTCATCAATACAAAACTTATCTAATACACTACCCCTCTCCAAACAAAAGAGAAACTTGGAAGATTATCCGCAGAGTCCTACCAGTAATGTAGAACGGAATCTGGAGAAAATCTAAAAGCTGCTAACGCGGTGGAGAGTCAAAAATGAGCACCTAATCTGAAAAATTATAAGTCACGTGGGGTGAGCATAACTAGCTCAGTGGATATCATAAAAGCTCTTCAAATGGGGCCAAGCATTTCGATAAAAAGAAAACATAAAGATAATATCATTTGTGAAAACCATAGTCATGAAGCAGTTTCTAAAATGTCTCATGCCATTTAAACGTCAATAAACCATAATCATAAGTAGTTTCTAAAGTGTATCATGCCATTTAAACGTCAGGCATGTCCAAAACATAGCCAAAAAGATCCAATCATTTCAAAACATAGTATGCTAAAGCATAGCGTAGCCAAAAAGATCCAATCATTTCAAAACATAGTATGCTAAAGCATATCGAACAAATCCAAGTTCAGTTTCAATCCGGAATATAATAAAATAGCATGAGTATCTTTTAGGCTCGAAAGTATGACTTTCAGTACTAGCCAGATCTAGTAATCTGACCACACCTACTAGTCTGACCGGGAGGTCAAGTTATCCCATCACAAGACCCCGTATCAAATAGTTCATAACATTCACAGAAGTCACCACGGCGTCCCATGGATGACTATAGAACCGGTTCTCCACAATTCAGACATTTCCAAACACATTCAAAATTATATACCTCGGTCACCTATGAGCCAAAACAGTCATAAAATGCTTTCATATCAAAAGAATTTGCAAACATATCATTTGATTAACATAAAATAGCTTGGTCCCGATTTCATATGTAATAGTTCCAAAACTTGGTAAAAGTGCAGTTCCAAACATCATACACATTTTAAAATCCATCCAAACATATTTCGAAAGTCATTAAACAAAATACAAGTGGAAGAGGGTCTATGTTACCCACAAATCCATCCAAACATATTTCGAAAGTCATTATACAAAATAAAAGTGGAAGAGGGTCTATGTTACCCACCTATAAAGCAAAAACTGCACAATGATCACTGAAAGCGATCACGCAGAGAACGTCGGTAGGTGGCGTGGTACCTAAAACAGATATAAGAGGACTCTTAGAAGAGATGTAGAAGTTAAAGAATGACTAGGGAAACGAAAACGACGCGAAACGATAGAAAACGACACCAACAGCTCTTTGGTAAAAAATGACCTTTTCACAATTTCTGACCAACTTCGACAAGCTAAAACCCCAGTCAAAACACTTAGTACACCCTCAACTTCGTACACAGCTAGATTAGGAGATAATAAGACCCTCTTTCCAGAAAAACCGAAAAACTTCGTCCCTAGGCCATAAGTAGGTTATCCTCCCTGCCAACAAAATCCAATTCCAAGGTATTCAAGGGACCTTGGTTACAACCCAACTCAAAACAACATATTCAACCAACCAACAAAACCCAATTCCAAGGTATTCAAGGGACCTTGGTTACAACCCAACTCAAAACAACATATTCAACCAACCAACAAAATCCATAAACGGAAAGATTCACCGGAGCAAAGAGCCGGGACTATATCAATAGCATTCCACAACAATCCATACCCCATAACCACTACAATTAACTCTATTACAACATTAGAGCAACAACCTATGGTTGGAATTCCTCTTTACTACCAAACTGAAATTTTTACCGATTAGCCACACGCATGATTCAAACATGCTTCCTATCCAACCCACTATCAAGGAAACACTTAAAACCATCAAAAGATCATTAAAGACCCTTCAAACATAACCAATTATCCAAATTATCCTAGTTGCGCCAAACTTCCGCTTACTTACAAAATGAAGGGAAATCAATTCCACTTGGTTTCAAGTCTCAATTCCTATCCAAACTAACCTTAAAACACTCTTAAAACATCATTATGTGCATAGACATAAGCATTCATAGCATAACATTCTAGGGCACATGTGGAAGACAAAACCCTAACTCATAATCTTAAAATTTGTAATCTAACCATGGAAAGTTGTTAAAAATCAACCCCAATCACTTCCCAACCTCCAAAACACTAAAAACAAGCCCATAACATACATAAATCAACACATATAAGGCTGCAAAGAGGGTTTTCTCAGCCATAAAGAATCCTACAAAACTTGAAATTAAAGCTTGGATCATAAAGCCCATAAGCCATAAATGCTAAAATACATAAAATCTTACCTTCCAAGTGATTTCTACTTGAAATCCAAGAATTTTTTTGGGGATAGTTCGTTTGAAATTTGCGCTTTGGTCCGGAGTACCATTAGGAAGAAATGTTACCTGTCGATTAGACACATCTTTTACGCAATATCTGTACCAAATAGTACCCCATTGACCAAATAGTCTCCAAGTTGACTATTTGACCCAAAACTAATTTTTCTTAATTTGCTACTAAATAACATTATAAATCAGCCATCAAACAACACTCACACACCACAATGCACTAATTACACTTAGTCCAACTTTTGACCCGTTTACCCGCCGGTACCGAAATCGCGTAAATCGAAAAATTTGCCGAATTGAAAAACGAATAAGTTGAAGTACTTAATGACTAAAAATAATATGAAAAACATTTTAAACCAGTTAAAATCAAAGAACAAGGCTATTAAAACACTGGGTTTCACATTTCTTGTTTCAGATAGTTGGGCTTGTAGTGAAGCTTGCTCTTTCTTCATTTCTTCCTTTTCCAATCTCTCCCTTTCCAGTTGGGCTTGTAGTTCGGCACTAAGGGAGTGGACTGTGCTCCTAATCCTCTCATCAACATCCTCAGGTAGGTCGTATGGGTGTGAAGGTCTGGACGAATAACCCTTCATGGTCCTACCTAAAGAACCAAGCCCAGAAACTCTGCCTTTCTTTTTTCCTCCCACGGCGTCATACCAAATATCCAAATCAGATGGCAGATGTTGTGAGTGTTGAGAACCATCAATCATCTCTGTTTTACCATTTCTTAGTATCCATATGTATTACCTCATAAAAGATTGTAATAAAGCCTTAATGACTTACATAAGCAGCTTGGGCCCGAGGATGAACCCAATCTCCCTCCTTCTTCTTATGGGTACGGAAATAGAAATCAGAGAATGGCGGGTTTTCACCCCTCTCAGCCTTCTGTAATTAAAAGAAATAAATATTTTCAAGTCATCAATAACAAAGGCATTGTAATATAATGAAGTATTAAAAGTACAAGAAATTAATTAGTATTACCATTTTCTTGAAATGCACTCTGTGTGGTATAGAACCGCCTAAATTAATCTTCTCCTAGTAAAAAACTTGAATATCTCATGAAATGGAATTGTTTTAAGAAAAATGTAGTGTTTGTATATCTATTAAAGGAGCGAATTATGTCGTTAGGAAAAATTAGTGTAAAAGTGTAATTTGATCACTTTTTAACTTATATTTTAGTAAAATTGAACGAATTTATTTGTTTTTTTTAATCCGTATCCACCAACTCAAAGTAGGAGTTATTTCGTAAACACAAAACGAAAAATTACTTACTTAAACGAAAGACAAATAAACTATAATAATAGTTAAACGGAAATTTTTTAAAATGATTGAAAATTTTTCTATTTAAATATTCTGTAATGACAAAAGGTTGAAACATATTTTGTTAAAATAGTTATTATTTTTAAAATATTATTTAAAAGAGTACTGTAATAATGTTTATTAAGATATATATATATATATATTAAAAAAATATATAAAATAATTATAAAATATTATTTAAAAAATAATAAGAAAAATTAATCATCCAACTTTTCGCTCAAGGGACATGTTTACTTGAGGATGTTGATGAGAGGATTAGGAGCACATAATTATTTCCCTATTTTTTAATATATATATATATATATCTTAATAAAGATTGCTGAGTTCAACAATATATTTAGTCTCTTAGAATTTAATTAGATGAACTATAGAAGTCTCTTTTGTTATTATTTAGATAATTTTCATATAATAAAGTTGGTTGTTATATTAAGGTTGACGATATATTTATGATAATGTTAATTAAAGTGCGAAGCTTGTAGGAACACGGAAATCCCTAAACAAACAAGTTTTTAATAGCTGTTAAATATTGTCATTATATGGAAATAAATTGAAAATAACATAGCAAAAATCCTCGACAATTTATGGATAACAAACAGTTGAAAAAAAAAAGTAAATAACATAACAAAAATCTATATGATAACAAACAAAATAAAAAAATAAAAATAAAATAAAAATAAAACTGCAAAAATTATAGCAAAAATCCTACAAAAATTGGGGATAAAAAAATCAAAATATTCTACATAGCAAAAATCTTATACACATCTAGATGTGTATAAATTAAAGCTTTAATTCAATAAAACTGCAAACATTATAGCAAAAATCTTAAAGAAATTAGGGATAAAAAAAAATAAAAATGACATAGCAAAAATCCTACACAATTTATTGACAACAAATAGCTGCAAAAAAAATAAAAAAAATTGAAAATAACAAAATAAACCACTCACAAAAATTATGGATAACAAGAATTAAAAAAAAATAGATAAAAGAACAAAAATTGAATGGTTATCAATCAATCACCTTGGAAATGGTTGAGGATGTGCATTCGGTTGCAGCTAGAGGATAGGGTGGCTGGACAAATCGAATCCAAGATGAACACCAAGTTCACGCGGCTTCTTCAAGAGGAAGGATGGAGCAAAATGGCTTGAGGAGAGAACGAAATGAGGAAGAAGGGATGAAATTTAGGCTTGGAAATAGTGGATGGTAGTTGGAAGAAAGGTGGAGGGTGAATGGTGGCTAGTGGTTGCAGGAAATGGAGAGGAAAAGTGATTTTTTCCCGATTAGATCTGTCCAAAATGTGCTGGGTTTCTGCACTGTAAATTGAAATTTCCTGCGGAATTTTCCGCAGGAATTTCCGCAGCAAAATTGCTGCGGAAATTTACTTTAAATTCCGCAGCAAATTGTGCGGAAAATTTATTCCGCAGCAAATGTGCTGCGGAATTAAATGTCCGCAGTACACGTGCTGTACAATTAATTTCCGTAAGAGACAGGAGCGAGCAACAATTTGCGGCGGAATTTATTTCAGTAGCAGACGTGCTGCGGATTTAGATTTCCGCAAGAGATTTGTGCTATTGTCCTTAATTTTTCCTTCGATTTTTGATGCGTAATTTTTGTAAATAATACATTCCCGCTTTATGGAGGGAATGTTATCTGCAGATTTTGATGCGGATTTTTTGATCCGTAGCAAAATTTTAATCCCAAACCTAGAAAACTAAAATTTGCAGTAAAATCCGTATATAATTCCTGGGGAAAAAATCCGCATGAAGTCATCTGCAATTTTTTTGTAGTGCTTGTTCACAAAAATGAGGCTTTTGAAAAATTTGTAAAATTGTTTTCCAAAATTCAAAATTTATTGAATTTAAAAATCATTCGTTTAACAAGTGACAATGGTGCCAAATTTAAATTTGGAGGTTTTCCCGATTTTTGTGATCACAACGGTATTTTTCATGAATTTTCGGTTGTTAGAGTTCCTCAACAAAATGGTGTTGTTGAAAGGAAAAATAGGACTCTTCAATGCACCGCTGAACTATGATTAGTGAAGGCGGTTTACCACTGTACTCTTATACACATCTAGATGTGTATAATGACAGTGAATCAAGTTTTATTAAGATCCTTTTTAAACAAAACTCCTTATGAACTCCTTTTTTGTAAAAAACCCGTTGTGAGCTATTTCAAAGTTTTTGGTTGCAAATTTTTTATTTTAAAAATCAAAAAAACCTTGGAAAATTTGACAAAAAATCGGATGAAGGAATTTTTCTAGGATATCCTAGTATTGACAAGAAAGCATACCGAGTTTACAATAGAAGAACGCTCTTGATTGAAGAAGTTGTGCATGTTATGAAACTAATGATGTTATCTCAAAGAATTTGCGCGAGGATGAAGATATAGGTATTCTGAAGGAGATCGAAAAACTCACTATTCATGAAGATCATCAAGAGATCACATCAAGCAATGATGTCAATGACCATCAAATAGATGATGAAAAAGAAAAGAACGAGGATGCTCCAAAAGATCTTCCGAAAGCTTGGAGATTCGTCTCTAGTCATCCTCAAGATTTAATCATAGGTGATCTATCCGATGGGGTAACTACTCGTTCTGATAAACCTTTGAATAGTAATTGTGCATTACTTTCTCACATTGAACCTAAACATGTAGATGTTGCTTTGAATGATGAATCTTGGGTTAATGCCATGCAAGATGAACTTAGTCAATTTGAGAAAAATAACGTATGGACCTTGGTTGAAAGACCATCTTCTCATCCCATAATTGGAACAAAATTCCAAGGGTCTTTAGAAACAAATTAAATGAAAAAGGTGAAATCATAAGAAACAAAGCTAGACTTGTTGCAAAAGGTTACGCTCAAGAAGAATGTATTGACTTTGATGAAACCTTTGCACCCGTGGCTAGATTAGAATCCATTCGCATGTTTCTCACATTTGTATGTTTCAATGATTTCAAATTATTTCAAATGGATGTCAAAAGCGCATTTTTAAATGGTTTTATCGATCAAGAAGTTTTCGTTGAACAACATCTGGGGTTTGAAAATAAAAATCTTCCAAATCATGTTTTCAAACTCTCTAAAGCTTTATATGGTTTGAAACAAGCTCCAAGAGCTTGGTATGAAAGATTAAGTGATTTCTTGGTTGAAAATGGATTTAAAAGAGGTGTAGTTGACACCATGTGTTTTACAAAAATAGATTTAATCTTTCATGTATAAGCTCTTGGAGCTTGTTTCCAAACCATATAATATATCTTAATGAAACATCTATGCAAGGACTTTTCACATTTTTAATGCAAAAAGAGTTTGAGATGAGTATGATGGGCAAGTTACAATTTTTCCTCGGACTACAAGTTCACCAAACAAAGGAAGGAACGTTTATTACATTTGAATCAAGTATACAAAGGAGCTACTCAAATGATTTGGAATGGAAGACTGCAAACAAGTTGGTACGCCTATGTGCACTTCAACCAAACTTGAAAAAGATGAAGGTGGTAATGGTGTTGATGAAAAATAATATAGAGGTATGGTCGAAAGCCTACTTTACTTAACAGCCAATAGACTAGATATTATGTTTGCTGTTTGTTTATGTGCTAGATTTCAATCATGCCCCAAAGAATTGCACTTGATAGCTATAAAAAGAATTTTTAGATATCTGAATGTTACAATGAATTTTGGTTTGTGGTATCCAAAGTCCTCTACATTTGATTTAATTAGTTATTCTGACGCTGACTTTGCTGGGTGTAAAATTGATAGAAAAAGTACCAGTGGAATGTGTCATTTCCTGGGAAATTGTCATTGTGTCTAGATTTAGCAAAAAACAAAATTCTATTTCTCTTTCAACGACTGAAGCCGAATACATTGCTGCTGGAAATTGTTGTGCTCAACTTCTTTGGATGAAACGTACTCTGAAAGATTTTGGTGTTATTTTTTATTGTGTGCCTATAAAGTGCGACAACACTAGTGCAATTAGTCTCACAAAAAATCCTGTTATGCACTCTAAAACCAAACACATTGATGTTAAGAATCATTTTATTAGAAATCTTGTGTGTAAAAAGGAAATTCGTGTTGATTTCGTGCCTACTTCAGATCAACTGGCTGATATTTTTACAAAACCCTTGGCTCTAGATCGCTTTGAATCTCTCAAAAAATTTTGGGGATTTTACAGATCAATTTGGCATAATCTCTTCGTTCGGACGCACTCGCTCGTCCGAACAACACTATCTTTCAGACGCTCTCTATCTTCTGAAAACCTCCTCTCTTCGTCGGACACTTATAATCGGCCGAACGCTATTCAATTTCTTCAATTAAATTGGATTCTCTGGAATTCTTTCGGACGCTTACCATCGTTCGAAAGAATATCAGACGCACTGGCTCTTCCATCGGCCGTCCGAACGGTCACCCTTTTCGATTAAAACTGTCCATTTTCCCCGGACTCACCCTAACCCCTGAAACCCTCTCTGGCAAAATTTTTTCTCCAACATCTCCTCCAAATTTCTTCCTTCTCTCCACAAATTGTTTGGAAAATTATCATTTCCAACATATTCATCACCATTATTGTACCTAATTTCACCCATCTACCATCTCATTTCATCAAATTCCCACCAACCTTTCCAAAAATTACATTTTTTTTCTCTCTTTCTTCCTTTCATTTGCAATGGTTAAATCCCGTGGAGGCTCTTCTACAGCAACTCGTGGACGAAAAACAAAAGGGAAAGCTCCGGTGAGTGGGGAATCATCTGCTAATCCTCAAGTCTCCTCAAATCCAATGTTACCAAAATTCATCAATGCCAAGGCATCCGAACGGTATACATCTGTTCTGAGTAAGTCTAGGTGACCCCAATGTCTATAATCGTTCAACGTCCTACTTCTCAGAGTCTTTTTTATGAATATAATCTTCCCATTGTCAAATCATGCTTTGAAAAACAAAATTGGGGTCACCTAGTGCATATTGATTTACCCGTGTATCATGACATGGTGCTTGAATTCACAGCCAATCTTCTGAAAGGCCCCACTGTTCGCACATTAATTTCTCATGTAAACAGCATCAATCTTGAGATTTCCTCCAACACCGTCAATACTATTTTTGAATGTGAAGTCTCAAATCCAAATGATTTCTCCTGTTTCTTTTCTTTAGATAAATGGCCCGCTATTGATCCTCGTTTTGACATGGATGAGGTCAGAGCTATTTTTAATATCAATTTCAAACAGGCCTCAGAAGCCAAAACCACATTGCTAACTCCTGAACTAAACATTCTGTACACTCTTGTCACAAATTTGTTGTTACCAACCGATGGGCATCGCACTGAGCCTGAAAAATGCAGCTTTACTTATTTTTTTGTGTTTTCACGAGGCATTCCTCTTGACTTTGGGTATCTCTTTTGCTCCCTGTGGGAACTTTTTCTTACTGATACCCAAAGAAACATTCATTTTGGAAAATTTCTCACCAAAGTGTGTGATTTCCTTGATGTTCCCTTCAGCGGCAACAAACAATTTCCCCCTTATTTCAACAAATCTTATTTTGAACGAAAAGGCCTCTATTTTTTCAACGATCAATGGTTAACTAAGGCAGCTTTTGATATTGAGCGTTCAAAATCCCAGGCCTCTACCTCTGGTTTGGCGATTCCGCATTCTCCTCCTCCTCAAACACCTCCACCATTCCATGATCCTCATCCATCTTCCTCTGAACCCTCACTTTTTTAAATCTGTAGCCTTCTCACTTCCTTGAGCACTCAAGTAAGTTCCTTTCAACGTCGCACTAATCGTAAGTTAAAACGACTTGAAACTCGTCAGCTGATTCTCCAAGAGGCACTTAGCCTAGGCATGTCTGCTTCAACTCAGGTCCAATTTGCCAACATTCAATCATTGAGTACAATATCCATTGACTTCTCTACCGACAGTGATGACAATGCTGAAGATGGGGATGTTCGTGAGGACGATGAAGACGACGCAAATAATCAAGGTGCTACCAATGAAGATGAAGGCGACGATGAGGATGTTGACGACACGTTCAATTTCATCATGCAACGCCGTACTGATGCAGATGAAGACAGTGAGGCTACTGATGATGATGCTCCTTCCAAACGCCAAAAGGTCAAAAAGCGCTCAAAGAAGAAAAATGACTCGAATTAGTTCCTTTAATATTCTATTTTTTAGTTTTTGGCATTTCTCTGTTTTTTTTTTTTTTTGCTTAGTTAGAATTGCTCTCAGATTTACCAATTTATGTATTACTTTGAACTAGTCCTGTTGAATATTTGGGTTTTCTCCTGTTGAATACTTGGGCTTTAATCCCTTTTTATGAATTTTTTTGCACTAGTTCTGTTGAATATTTGCACGTTCTCAGGGAAAGCTTTGTTTGATCATGTCAAAAGGGGGATATTGTAGTAATTTATATTGCCAAATGATTGGTCATCACTCATATCTGATTGATTTTACAAAATTTTTCCATAAATGTTTGTCATCATCAAAAAGAGAGAGATTGATGTTTTCCAAACCTTATTTTGATGATGACATAAGCACTTAACTATGTAAACAAGTTTTGCAGGTCTGTTACTTGTTTTGCTGGAGACAGGGTGTTTGGACGCATTGCACCGTCCGAACTATGTCAAGCTTCTCGGACGCATTCCTCCGTCCGAACCAACAGGCAGAAAGCAAGGATCTTACTGCTTCTCAACGTAAGCACACAACTGTCCAACGAAGTCTATTTCGAACGAACATGACTGTCCGAAGCACCCTTCAGACGATGGAACAGACGTCCGAACGAAGTTCTTCACCAACTGCATGGAGATCGGACGCTAAGTCGGACGCATCCTACTTATCTCAGACTTCCGAAACCCCAACGGCTACTTTTTGTGCATTTATTATTTAGATGCTGGGAAGTAGTTGCAACCACCTACCCTCATTTATCACTCCTATAAATAACTGGTTTGATATTCTGTTAAGATCATCTAATACATTGAATACAAGCCTTAAAAAAGAGCAATTTTAGTACAAATTGGCTATAGTGCTTTATTGTATTAGTGTGCAGTTTAGAGTGTAATTCAATTTTGAGTGGAGTAATAATATTGTACGAAAGTGTGGTTGTACGTAAAATTCTTAACTCAACTAAAAGAGTTTTAGTGTGAGCAAGAATTTTCATACTCTGTAAAGATTATTGGCTCACCAAGTGTGTGAACCATTCTAGTGATTTGATACTTCAAGCTTGCTAGCTTGGAAGTGTTGACTATTTAATTTTCTCTCTTTCTTACTTCACTGTTTCATTGATTCTATTATATCAACTTTTATTTGGAAAATCTTAATATTTCTTAAAGTATTTTTAGAAACCTAATTCATCCCCCCTCTTAGGTTGCTTTGGGACCAACATTTTGTAACATTGTTCATTTTTTTGACTATTCACCCTTGAATACAACTCAATTACTTATGTGTTACTTAGAATGACCGCTACTCCTATGCGCCAATTCTAAGTGAATAGGATAGATTATTAATTGAAATTGTAGAATTATGTAAGTGTGGGGTTGTTTATTATCATAACAAGTGACTCTTGTAAGTATGTAGCATACACGTAATCTGGCAAAGGGCAAGGCTCCTGTGTATCATCATCATCGGGGCCACAACAAATACCACAAGAGCAACCCCAGTAACCAGTAGCACTGGGACAATATCTGAATGCTACTAATAGAAATACAAGAATGACATCTCAAAGCGGGCGGTGATTAAAGAGAAAGCAGTATATGTACCTCCGAGGGGGGCACCAGAGATTCGCCAAGTTTTACAGTAACATGGATGGAACCACTTTATTGCTACCTGTATTGATGTTATACTCCTTGTGGTAAGAGAATTTTATTCTAATTCGCGCATTATAGTGACCAACGAGTGTACGTGGGGGGCAACATATGGACATTTCGACAAATCTAGCGATTAATTGGCTTTTGAAGCTAAACCGAGTCCGAAGAAATGAGTGGCCGAAAATTTGCGATGCCAACATGGAGTTCAACACAATTACCGGTGTCCTATGCAATAGGGAGGTACAAGGGACATTTGCAGCGGATGCAGAAGGGGCTCGACATTTTTCTTTTAGTAGGCTTAAACCTGAATAGGTAGTCTGGTTTAAATTTATATGTGCCCGACTTCTTCCTGTAGGTCATCTTTCAAATGTTACTCTAGAATGTGCTAAATTTTTTATTGTATCGCTCGTAGGAGGTCCATTGATGTTGGCCAGTTAATTCAAAATGAGATTTGCCATTCAGCGACAACCAAGCAATATAGGCTATAGCATCTGCACTTGATCACAGCTTTATGTTTAGGGGCAAGGGTGCCTATGGATCCGGTTGAGGAATAATTGAAGCCTGGGAAACCACTTGTCATTGAGGGGTTGTCAAGCCACCTACGAAAAGGACGCGCGCTCATGCTTTTACTTCTAAACTAACTAGCCAGTGGAGGTGAGCCGAGGACTCAAGAAAAAATCCTCCAACAAATTTTACAAGAGCAACAACGTATACGGCAGTAATTTGATGCCTATGTTCTATACCAACATACGTGGCAACAAACAATGGAGGCTTGGCAAATGGCTAGGGAACGTGGAGAGAGCCCATCGATGTTTCCACCTTTTCCTCAAGAGTTGGACGCCACTGTTTCCTCAGATGATGAGGATTGACCCTATTCATTTCAACCCTTAGTCTTGATTTTTCCTATTTTCCTGCATTTTAAATTATCGTACTCTTTTATGTTTTACTTCATTGCTTTGTTCTGTATAACCATAAAGGGTTAGGATTTTTATTTTAACTGGAGAACAAATTAGTTTCTTGTTTATTTGTTTTTTAATATCTTAAGGGTTTTTATGTTTTTTTTTTTTTTTTAGTGGAAGATGTTTTTTACTTCAACTCAAGGGTATTTAGTTCAACATAAATGGCACCAACATTCTTCCTTGAAACCAGAGGAGCTTTCCTTTTCCCTTTCTCTTCTTTATTTTTGCATTGGGGACAATGCCATACTCTAAGTGTGGGGTGGGGAGATTTCTTAATTTATATTTGTTTGGTGGTTTGTTTGTTCATTTTGTTCAATTTTTGCTTTCATAATTGTAGCTCAGCTTTTGATTTAATAGCTTTTCAATTTTGTAAAAGTTTTGGTTCACAAATTGCTTAGCATGTTTCTTTGATTTTCTACTTGATAATTTTTTAGCTAAGTTGTCATGAATATGGTAGTTCGGTGTTAATATTTTCCTAGCATGATTTCTAATTTTTGAGAACTAATAGACCTACAATGTTTTAGCTTTTTGGCATTAAGAGATAATTGTGTAGATTCACATATAATGCACTCTAGACACTTACTTTATTACATTTTCCAGGAAAAATTTTAGATAATTTGATTTGATTTAAAGATGAGGGTAGGCATTTCTTTGGATGTTTGAGCCTTTCAAGCCAACCCTACTATAAAATAATCTTATCGTTAGAACCCTATTTGAGCCTTAATTTGTTTTGAATGGACAAAAGAGCCATTCATTTTTTTGCTAATTCATTATTTTTTATCTACCTTTGTGAGCTATCTTAAATGTTCCTTAAGAGTTTTAATGCCACATTAATTGCCAAAGGGATATAAGGATGGAAGGTAGTTGTCTGAGAGTGTTAGAATAGATGGTGTACAGTTTAAGGTGTAAGGGTGTTAGAAAAAATTTGTGTTGACCATTGCAGGTGTTGCCCATCACTGGCACCTGCATTGGAGTGTTGCAGGTGGTGCCCATCACTTGCACCTGCATTGGAGTTTTAGCAGGTAGTGCCTATCACTGGTATTTTGGGGAAAAGAAAAAAAGAAGAAAAAGATAAAAAAAATAGAGGGGAGATATGTTTTCAAAGTGTTGGCAAGAAGGGTTGAAATTGAAAAAATAGAATTTTACTTTGCTTGTTGCACAAAATTTTTATGGGTGTTTGGTCAATTAAGTGTGGGGTTACTTCCTTTGAAGGATGGGTGTTTTGATGTTCAAAAAAAAAATTATGTTAATAAGGCGCATATTAATTTAAAGCTCTTTTTCTTATTTGTTTATCCTTTTCCTTTTCTTTGTTAGCCAAGACCCCAGCCTTACATTACAAGCTAAAAGTCCTACCTAATTTAAGTCGAGTCAGTTGTCTACATTAGTGGATAAATGTAAGAAGAGTAAGCTATGGAGTGTTTAGAAAAATTCATCGGATTTGCATGATTTGATTTGAGTTTCTTAAAAGTTATTTTTGTATGGCTATGCACACACCTACACTGGAATTCATGTATAGGGGTTTATTATCAGTTGATTATTTTTCTTATGATGGTTTGATACTTGTTTATTTATGTGGATAATTGATGAGATGTGTTGAGTAAGTTTGTGATCTATTTCTATGTTTGGCTCGAGGATGATCAAAACTAAGTGTGGGGTAGTTGATAAGCTCGTAAATATCGTATATTTTATGCATCATTTACCCCATTTTAAGTGATGTATAAGCAATAATTGAGTAATTATAAGCTAAAATAGTTTATTTTGAGTTTTGTAGGGTTAAGGTGAATAAAGAGTTGAAATTGATCACAAAATTGGAGGAAATTGCAAAATTGGAATTTACGTGCACCGGCAAGGAGTAATTTGGATACAGTTTGGTAGATTGAGCATAACTTTTTGCCCGAGCACCAATTGGGTTGATTCAAGATAATTTGGAAAACTAAGACAAAGATCTACAAATTTAATATTTTTAGTTTTTCCAAATTCGGCCTACATCATGGTCAAAATTGATGAGAAAGTTGGAGCTAGTGGTGCGAAGCGCGCCCATGCGCTACCACAATGCAGCACCTTGGCACCAACTCCAGTAGCTCCAATCTTTGGTTCTGCCAATAGCGCCCAAGTGTGACAAATTTGCAGCTTCCAAGCAAGCATCATTGGATAGGTCTCATAATTTACTTATTTTACAAGAAACATCCTCCTGTGGTCCCGTTTACGGCGAAGTTTAATTTGTGTACTTATCATCCCAAAGCCCCAACCATAATGACACCTATAAATGCACCAAGACAAAGGGAGGAAAAAGAATCGATCATCAGCCATCATTAGTTTTTAGTTTTCAATAGTTAGAATAATAATTTAGACATAGGATAGGTTTTCTCAAGTGTCCAAGCTAGAATTATGTTCTATTGTCAAGGATTCAAGATTCGACGATCATCAACATTGGTTTTGGCTGCAACTACTGGGTTTGATTTATTTTTATGCAATTTAATTTTTGTTTTCATTGTGTTCTTATTCTTTAATTATCATTCTTTTTTTATTGTATTTAAAGTCTTGTTCTTGATTAAATTCTTGCAAGTGGAGTAGATTAAATTAGGTTTTTAGTCAATTATATTTAATTGCTTTCCATAGGAATAGTATTTTACATTCTTGTCTTTATTTTGGTTTCTCGTGATTAAATTTAATTTAAGTTTAGCCAAATACCCTTGATTATTTCGTCTAACTGGTAAAAACTAGGCTTGTGAACCTAATAGTTTTCCAATAGTCCTCATAGGAACGATCCATACTCATACTATATACAAACTCACCTCATATACTTGCGAGTGTGTGGAAGTTGATTAGGATAATTAAGGTTTCCTTTTATTACTATTACTTGTTCATTATTTTCAAATATACAACCAACAATTCACCGAATAGAAGAATTTGAAACAGTAATGTCAAAGTTATGGGGCAAACCTGTTTGTTAAGACTACATTGTCAAAACTTAACATAGGAAATGACTCCGCGGTGTCTAACTTCTGAGAGCATCTGAGATTTTGAGACTGTACTGTAGAGAAACATAGAAGGAATTTGGGACTAGGTTTTCAAACTTCTATTACCCCTTTGTCTTTTGGGAGTGCAGTGCCAAAACCCAGTAAAAAAATTCTAGGACCATAATCCAAGAACATAATCATGCCAAGTAAATTTTCCTTTCAGACCACGTCATGAGTTTTACAAGAGCAAAATTTGGGACCACAGTCTGAAAAAATTTACAGCTCAAATATTATAAATACTAAACTTAGCCGATTTTCAGCTCTATTCATATTCTCAAACTTCCTAACAAAAACCCTAACCCCAATTATTTTATCTTTTGCACAATTTTCAACCTTCTTCACACCAAAATCCCAAAAAATTCATCCTCGACCACAAATTTAGCTTTCTCATTAGGAAGAGATTCTATAGGTGTAGTCAAAGTTTGATTTCAAAGTCCAAGGAGTCATTCAACCACCAATTCTCTGGAAAATTATTACAAGTTCACTCTAATGCTGTAAGTTTTCGTGATTAATTCATTTTTGAGGCTATTTCTATGATAAATTGGAGCATATTGTGAATGTTACTTGGGGTCATTTGATTGAAACATTTGGTTTTGTTGGCTTAGTTCTTAATTTCTTTAATTGGACTGTATGGTGTGATTTTGGGACTAATTTGGAATGTCAGTATGGCAGGATATAGAGGAAAAGGTAAGGCCATACTCGCACCTTTGGCACCTAAAAAGCAGAAAAACTAGGTAAAGAAAGAGTAAGCTGTCTAAAAAAAAGGCAGATATATTTGATAAGAAATTATTTGTAAGCAAGAGGGTCGAAGACTTGTTTGAATATAATACCGAACATGCCATAATTAAAGAGAGGGGTTTTGATTTATCTATGGATTGGAAGCAAAATGAGGGTTTTCGTAAAGAAATTGAAATCCAATTGAGGGAGCGTCGTTGAGGATTTTCGATGATAAAGTTAACACTAGTCTTGTAAAGGAATTTCATTGTAATCTTTATGATTTGGTTAATGTAAATGCAAGGTTAGGGATATATTAGTTGACTTTAGCGAGATGAAGATAAATGGGTACTTCAATGTTCCAGGCAATTATATGAGTGGTGGGTACTCGAGTTTGGTGGGTAATGGGGATCCTAATTATAAAAGTGCAAAAAACCATTTTTGCTATGTTGTTGTACCGTGGAAGATGAATACTAGATAGGACAAGTACTTCGGATTTCCTAGAAATGGGCTCCATCTTAAATTACTCCTCAAAAACTGGTTCCATTTTATGAGTTATCACGAATAGGGTTCAAGTACAGTCATGTTTGTTCAGAGGGATAAGGCTTGCTTAGTCTTTGCTACCATGGAAGGTTATCAATTGATTTAGCCAAGGTCATCCATTCAGATTTCTTGATGAACGGTCTATCGGAATTACCAAATTTTGTTTTACCAAGTCTAGTATCTCAACTATGTCTTAATATAGGTTGTGAGATCAATCCTGGCGAGCCCAAGACACATCCAAGATGATGCATTAACAAGAACTATGTGTATAACATGGTTCTAGAGTTTGAGAGACGTCATAGAAGAGTTGAGCAGCAAGATGGTCCATCTCAACAAGAACCCTATATCAATATGCCAGTTAGACATGTCTTCAATCCTCCCCAAACCAATAAAGAGTGGAATGAGAAGCACGACTCTTGGACTTAGAGCCAAATGATCCTATACCACAACATTGCTATTATTGGTCAAGTCCTTCAAGTGTTGATCACTCGACAATTGGATTCACCCAAGGCCATCTTCAATTTTGGTATTATGGGCCTTCATAGGGAGAACCTTTCTTCCAACCACATGATGATCAATGCAAGAAGGACAACAAAGCCAAGTTGGTGAACAAGGAACTGGGTTAGAAGAGAACTTTAAAGAGAGCCAAGTTGGTGGCAATGAGGAAGAGTGCAAGGGTGATTCAAGTGAAGAAGAAGAGAATGATAAGGATTCATGCTTGCCACTCTTGAGAAGACCCTACTCCATCTAATTATTTGCTTGCCCCAATTACCCCATTTGTTTTATCATATGATAATCCATTAGACATTTTCTTATATTTCCTAGTTTTTTATGTTTTTAATTTATTTAGTTTCTTTGGATCACTAGTACTTTTCTTTGCTTTCAATAATTAGCTAAGGCCAAGTAGTTTATTTCTTGTTAAGGATAAATAGCTAACATTCTTGTTGACGGTTAATTAATGATTGGTTGACCTTGTTTAATTGTTCTGATTGGCTATTTAGTTTGTTAATTACATATTGCTTTTGTGGGTTGTGGAAACTTATTGGCCGGTTTGGCAAGGTAACCTCTTGTCGATATATGTTCGTGTTCGGGTATAAAGTAAATCTTTGGACCAGCTTGGCAGGACTTTACTTTAGTTGGGGTTTTTGTGGTTTATATTGCTTTTATATCTCTACAAGTAGTTTTCTTTCTTGTTATTTGGGTGAGTGGTAAGATGAGTTATATCCATCATTGAATAATATGAAAAGTCTGGAATTATTTTTGCTTTTAATGTTTTTTTTCTTGGAATGGTCTTTTGTTTTTGTTGAATAATTGGTGTGGTTTTTGGAAGGAAAAGGATGATGATTTTTTACCTAAAGTGACATATAATTTTTTGTATTAGTTTGGTCACTTTGACTTTTTATGATTAAAATGGATTGAGTTCTTGTGCTAAATGCTTGTTTCAGAATACAATTATTTCAAAATTCAAAAAGTGTAGTGTTATTGGAATTCGAAAAAAACAATTTATTTGAAACATCTTTTACTCAATACTCAAAGATATCATTTATTGTTCAGTTATTCCTTTAGAAAATATTTTAAATGGTTGAAAATGAATTAGGCCATTTGTATATTTGCATTTTGGAAGTATTAGATCTATTTTATGAGAGTCTAATTCTGTATATGGTTTTGAGTGCGTTTATCCCCTTCCTTAGTTTAAGTTGTGTTTTATCAAAAATTTATCAAAAACATAGTTTGCTCCTACGAACAAGACTAGTAGAGAAATCGGCATCGGCAATGTTATGCCTTCGAAATGGCCGCTAGAGTAAAAATAAGACTAGTAGAGGATCGGTATCACTAATGTTGCACTTTTGGAGCGGACATTAGGATTGTTTTAATTGAGTCAAGTAGAAGAAATGTCTTCTAAATGAGTCTTTTTGTTGCTAGAATACCAACAAGTTGGGGTTGAGATGTTGTGTCTATCCATTATTAATATCAAATTAAACTCTCCTTACTAAAGTAAATTGCTGTGCTTCCTTGTGTGACATTTACATTTAGATAGAGTCCTAATGATCTTTTCATTTTCAAGTGGTTAGTCGGGAATTCTTGTTGACTTTTGCATCTTTTGAGTAGTGTAAAATGTGTTTTGAATAGACTACACTTCTTCGTGAAAATCTTTTTGATTGAGCAAAATACTTGGTCTTTTGAAAATTTTATTCGCAATTGAACTATATTTTTAAGAAAATGCATCAATTGAGTGACCAATTTGGACTTCAGTATCATATGTCATCGGTGGCTTTTGAGAGGGTACACTTGAATCAAAGTACATCCAATTACCTTGTCTTGTTTGTGAAATTTGTTGGTGGTGCTAAGAGAGTTGTTTTTTGTTCTTTTCTTTCTTATTTTGCCTGGAACTAGCAAAACTTTAGGTTTGGAGGTGTGATAAATCTAGTAAATAGAGTTATTTAACCTCTAATAACCATAGTATTTTCCCGATTTATGTGTTTCTTTGCATGTTTTTCTTTAATTCGATTTAACTGCTTAGTAGAGTTATTAAATGCATTAGAGCATTATTAGACTTTTAAGTGTTAGTTTAATGCTTTTTATATATATACTAGTATGGGAACACGAGTTTTGCACGTTTGAAAATACTAATTGTTTGATTTTTGTTGCTATGAATTAAAAAGTAAAGCATATTTGGAGATACTAACTGTTTGATTTTTTAGTTCAAATAATTTTTCGTTTATATGATTTATGTTTTAATGTTTAATTGAGTTAAAAAAAAAATTTGTAGTTAGTATGAGTTTAGAAAAATATTTGCTCAGATGTGATTTTTATGCATTTTCTTTAGACATAACTTTGTTGGAAATATAAGGGATTTGTTTAGTTTAATAGTTCAAACACTTTTATAAGAGCTAAATAATTGTATCATGTGAATAACACATCCTTTTAAAATAGAAATCCATTTCATCTATTGAGAATTATCAAAACATTCTACAATGAGTTCACCGGTACTCTATTTAACTTTAAAAATAGGAAAGTTTATTGAAGTATCATCAAATTGGAGCACAATATGTGATAGGAAATATATTAAAGTTTTTATATTATATCCATTATGTAAGTTTAGGAATCAAAGAGGATAGTGTAGTTTTAAAAAATATTCACAATTTATAGAGTTTATTGGAACCCTTTATTATCTTCAATTATTTAACTTCTATCTTAACAACTTTGGATTTACCAAGCGCATTAGGGTATTTGATTATTCTTCAATCCCTATACCTCTCTTGAAATCAATTTGATGAACCATTCGTGTGCAAATACTAAATAGTAATTTCTTATATAGGAAATAAAATCTATATTAAATATTATAACTTTTATTTGATAGAATAAGATCGAAAAAAATAGTAACAATAGCTATCAACTTGTATAATAATAATTCAAAAGTAATAATAAACATTTAGTATTTAGATTTATTAGACAAAATACACTTTAATTAAAATGTAATTAGCAACTGATTTAATATCTCTAATTTTTTAGTATGTCATTTATATATATTAGTTACTAATATTTAACATTAGATATTTACAGGTCCAAAGACAATAATAATAATTTTTGTAGGAAGAGATTAATTATCTTTTAAAAATTTTAGCTAATATAATTTAGGAACAAATTTTTGGTTATATGAAAAGCATTATTTAGATTAAATATGTGTTAATTATTTAATGTATGAAAAGGGAACTAAAAACAAATTAAGAATTGCAAGATAAGGATTATGCTCTTTTAAGAAAAATAAAATAGGTGTGAATCGCATTTTTCACCCCCTTTTCTACTCATCTAATCAGTTTAATAATAATCGAAAAGGTAAGTTCTACATTGTATTTGTTTTTTAGTACACCACACAGAAATCAAATTCTTTTCATATTCTACACAACAAATCTCTTTCATCATTATGAAGTCTAGGCAACAACATTAAAGACACAATAAATGGCATTGGCGTAAGGAAGGTGAAAATGTTGACTATATTTATGAAGGATAATGTTTTTGTTAATTCAAGTTTAGCGGATGACCTTGAAGCTTTTAGCCAATTTTATGTCTCATTTGTTTTTTTTTTTTTTTCTTTTTTTGTATCCAAAATTTAAAAAAAAAATTAGAATTATTCTGTCAAAAGATTCCAAAAGTTTTATAAGTGATAAGTATTACTTTTTTGTTTAAAGATAATTTCTACTATTATTTAATTTAACTCTTAATCCTAAAAAAGTTTTACTTGTATACTTCTATAATTTCTGAAATTCGTCCTTAAAATTGGATACCAAATGCAACTCTCTATTCTATACAAAAATCTTATTCTAACAGTAAAGTAATCATTAAGATTAAAAATAAATTTTAAAATTGTGTGCTTTAAAAAGGTTAACAATATTTTTTGTGTACCAGAATACAGTGTTTTTTATATGCAATTATAAATGTTAGTTAACATTTATATGCAATTAAAGAAACTAATATTTTATTAATAAATATTAAAAAAAAGGAAAATTCATTTGACAAATAAAGAAAAATAAAGAAAACAAGGTTGTTTTAATACCAAAGAATAGAAAGATGCAAAACCAGTGGAAGAAGAGTACTCTCGTACCATATTCAAAAGTAAAGGGGATATACAAAATTGCACGAATTACAGAAACATTAAGTTAATGAGCCATACGATGAAATTTTGGCAGAGAGTGATAGAAAGAAGGTTAAGAAAATGAGACTGAGGTGTCAAATAATCAGTTTGGTTTTATGCTAGGGTGACCGACTACTAAAACTATACATCTCTTAAGTAGACTTACCGAGAGATACCGAGACAAAGAAAAAGATTTACATAAGATTTTTATTCATCTTGAAAAGGTGTACGATAGAGTCCTTAGAGAAGTTATGTGGAAAGTTTTAGAAAAAAGAGGAGTTAGAGTAGCATACATAGAATCAATAAAGGAGATGTATAAGGATCATTACAATCTGTGAGAACACCAGGAGGGTAGACCAAGCTCTGATACCAATTGTTGGCCGAAAAGCAACCTAAGAGATCTAATGAATTAGGTTGCTTCAAAAAATAATATCCTGTACCTTTTCAAGTGCTTAATGAAAATGCAAACTTTGTGCAACAAATGAATACTTAAGCACAAATGATCAAAGATAAATATTTAACAATCAAAGCTTAAAGAACAAATAAAAGATTGAGATATAGAATGTCAAACCAAACTCCCAACCTTCTCAAACTTGGAGTACATCCACTAGTAGCGTCTCTTCAAACAAGGTGGGGCAATAACCTTCTTAAACACAGAGTAGGCTCATCCTTGCACCACCTAAGTTCCTCTAGTTGAGCCAAAGGGTTTTACACTACAACCACATTTTTGTACACTTGTTATCCCTCCACTCTTACACTTGAAGATAAGTCACTAGTCTACTCTTGCTCACACTAATTTCCTCTAGTTGAGCCAAGAGAACTATACTAACCAAACCAATACAACCCACAAATTTTGGCCTATTTCTCCCAAAATTGCTCTTACAAGTATTTGTATAGAATGTAGTAGTTCCATACATCATTTGGATGACCTTGGGTTATTGATTTATAGATGCAAGAAGTGCTGAAATTTGAACTCCAACGGCCAAAAAACTAGCTGTTAAAAACTAGCCGTTAAGGGTTCGGACAGTCATATGCGTTCTACAGCTTGATGAACAGTGTCTCAGACAGTCATATCCATCCTACAGCTTGATGAAAAGTATCTCGGACAGTCATATGCGTCCTACAGTTTTGACAGAAAATTTCTTCATTTTGAGCTCATTTCTTCGGACGGTCTTCAACATCCGATTCTTTTGCCTTTCGGATTCCTTGTCTCGGACGGTCTTTTTCGTCCGAATCACTTTCTTCGGAAGGTTATCTGTGTCCAAAATATGTGTTCTTCTTCAGTGTTGTCTGGTCATGTCTCGGACACTCCCTTGCATTCGAGCTCCTTTCTTTCGGACGCTCTTCATCGTTCGTAAGGTGTTGTTAAACTTTTGGTTGTTTTTCATAATTGTGTTCGGATGATCATTTTCGTCTGAACCTTCTTGTTTTTCTGCACACTTGTTTTGTTAATTCCAAGCTGTTAGTTTGATTTGCTCATTATCAAAACATGATTATCATAACTGGGGTCCAACAATCTCTCACTTTTTGATGATGACAAATCAATTGGACAATTCTAAAAACAACCAAAACATGCGAAGCACAAGAGAAGAGGTTTTGTCCATTATTTTCTCCCCCTTTTGGCATCATCAAAACATAAGAGTAAAAACAGTTTATACACACAATCTCCCCTTTAAACTATGCATGCAATTCAAGTAAGTATATAGAGGATAATTCAAGTTCAAAATATATCTTTCCTTCAAAAATATAAAATCAAGTAGAAATGAGGAAATCTATGCAAAGGATTAACATCAAGGCATTTATCACTCATTCCTTACCAAAAAGCATCATCAAAACAATAAAGCATATGTGATGCAATTTTTTGCGATGCAAATTTATTTCTAACAAATGAGCCATTTACAAATAAGAATGCTCCCCCTTTCTTTTGCAAGAAGTTACTTAATATATATAAAATTTGGGGACATAATACTCATACCCAAGCATTCTAAACAAATTCGATCACATAGTTGACTAATATTCAAGAGATCATAGTTCACATTAACACATTCTCAACAAATTAAAATGTTACCCATTTCAATGTCATCTTAGCTTATATGCATTGAACACCCTCCATTGATGATCCATCTTGAATCCCTTGGTGCTCTCCAAGCATACCTACATGCAAAGTTCAATAACAACTTTTGGTACCCAAACTTTTGGTCCAATTGGGTTAGTAACATGCTTAAGCACCCAAATAGAATTTATTCCCGACTTTTCATTTCTTTTGACATAACAATCCCTTTTTATATGTCCATGTTGATAATGATAATTGCATACAATATTTTTGTTGCCATAAAAAGAAGATTTATATTTAATAAAACACAATCATCCTTTCTATTGGGGACAAATTTTTTGTTGATATGCATAATTCTAGTTCTTTTCTTTTCAAAAATACTTTCCTTTTTCTTTTGCAAAAGTACATCAAGATATGATCTAATCTCTTCTTTAATGAAGCTTGTTCATCCTTGATCTTGGTTTTTCCAACAAATTTTTTCTTCACAGCATCATTTTCTTTTGACGAAAAATTATTTTCATGCACAAGCTTTGAGTTGGCACTCAATAAAGCATTAACTTTAATTTTTAATTCCTTGTTCCTAGCATATGAATCTTTCAAACATTTGTGCATTTTAAAAATAAATGATTCAACCTCATTATCATCATCACAAGAATCATCACAAGAATCATAACTAGAGGATACCTCAGTATTGTCGTGAGCCATAAAAGCCATTTGATCCTCCTCATATTCTTCTTCAACTTCTTCATCCAAATTGCAATCATCCCATGTAATTTGGAAATTTTTGAAGTGAGGCTTCCTTGACCCTTTCTTCTTCTTGGATGGACTTTCATTTGCAAAATGTCCCGCTTGGCCAAACTTGAAGCATCTATTATTTTGAGAAACTTTTAATGCTATGCTTCTATTGGCCCTTGCTTCTTCCTCTATCCTCATCTTGTACCTTGTATTTCAACTTCAATTCAAATGAGGTTAGGGAATTGATCAACGAATCAATAGGCATAGAATTTAAATGTTTAGACTCTTCTGTAGCAATGGATTTAGGTTCTCATTCCTTAGGTAAAGCATTCAAATTCTTTCTATTATTTTCACCCCGGGAATATTCTTTAAACATTCCAAATCCTTTATAATATCATTGAACTTACAATACATCTTGTCAATGTTGTCATGAGGTTCCATTTTGAAGAATTCATATTTAGCCACAAGAATTGACTTCTTTGGCCCTCTAATATCTTCATTTCCTTCATGGATTTCATTCAATTTGTCCCACATCTCCTTGGCTGATTTGTAACCTTCCACTTTGGAAGACTTATCTGCATCCAAAGTATTATACAAAATATTCATGACTTTAGCATTTAAAGATAAATTTATTCTATCTTGTGCATTTATCTCGTATCTAGTCTTAGTCCTTAATCTATGAGTATTTTCATGGATATCAAGAATATTAGCTTGTAAAGGACCTTCACAAACAATATACCACAAATCAATATCAATGGATTGTATGAAAATTTTCATTCTTTCCCTCCAAAAAACAAAATTAATGTCATTAAACATGGGAGGTCTAGTAATGGAATGCCCTCTAAAAACAAAGTATTGTTGGTTGCCGTAATGATCTCTACTCTAAGGTAATTAAACCAAAAGAAAGACACCAAGCTCTGATACCAATGGTTGGCCCAAAAGCAACCTAAGAGGGGGGGATGAATTAGGTTACTTCAAAAAACAAACCTTTTCAAGTGCTTAATGTAAATGAAAACTTTGTGCAACAAATGAATACTTAAGCACAAATGATCAAAGTTAAATATTTAACAATCAAAGCTTAAAGAACAAATAAAAGATTGAGATATAGAATGTCAAACCAAACTCCCAACCTTCTCAAACTTGGAGTACATCCACTAGTAGTGTCTCTTCAAACAAGGTGGGGCAATAACCTTCTTATACACAGAAGAAGGATTTTTGTAGGCTCATCCTTGCACCAACTAAGTTCCTCTAGTTGAGCCAAAGAATTTTACACTACAACCACATTTTTGTACACTTGTTATCCCTCCACTCTTACACTTGAAGATAAGTCACTAGTCTACTCTTGCTCACACTAATTCCCTCTAGTTGAGCCAAGAGAACTATACTGCCCAAACTAATACAACCCACAATATTTTTGCCTATTTCTCCCAAAATTGCTCTTACAAGTGTTTGTATTGAATGTAGTAGTTCCATTCATCATTTGGATGACCTCCGGTCATTTATAGATGAAAGATGTGCTGAAATTTGAGCTCCAACGGTCAAAAAACAAGCTGTTACAAACTAGCCGTTAAGGGTTCGGATGGTCATATGCGTTCTATAGCTTGATGAACAGTGTCTCGGAAGGTCATATAAGTCCTACAACTTTGACAGTATATTTCTTCATTTCGAGCTCATTTCTTCGGACGGTCTTCAATGCCCGATTCTTTTGTCTTTCGGATTCGCCTTGTCTCGGACTGTCTTTTGCGTCCGAAACACTTTCTTCGAACGATTATCTGTGTTTGAAAGATGTGTTCTTCTTCGGTGTTGTCTGGTCTTGTTTCGGACTCTCCCTTGCGTCCGAGCTCCTTTCTTTCGGATGTTTTTCATCGTTCGTAAGATTTTGTTCAACTTTTGGTGATTGTGTTCGGATGATCATTTTCGTCTGAACCTTCTTGTTTTTCTGCACACTTGTTTTCAAGCCGTTAGTATGATTTTCTCATCATCGAAACATGATTATCATGACTGCATTCAACATCTTGGAAATCAAAAATCTAATTTTTGGCGTGCTCCAATTTCTCAAACGCTTGATCATCCTCGTAAAGGTCTAATTCTGTGACTTAAAAATGTGATAGTGGGGTGAGCAACAAGTCACCCAGTAAGCTGCTAACACCGCTCTTGTTGGACCAAACAAGTTACATATATATATATATATATATTACAAAATTTTATCACACAGACATACAGAAGTATTTGAGCTAAAAAGTGCTTATCAAAAGTTTCACTTAACAAGCAGAAGTTTTTTTTCAAAAGCCATTTCAAAAACTGTACTTACATATATTCAGAGAAAGTGGCATTGTAATAAAGATTTACAAAATAGATTTCACGTGGATCAGAAGTTCAAAATCGAATTCAGAAACAGAATTTCATAATACAAAGCCCAGAATCAGAGTTCGAAAATTTAGAATTAGAAAAACAGAGTCAGATTCATAATCAAAGTTTCAAAATTCATATCATGATTCATTATATGCTCATAAAACAAACATGCTATCATTGGCTTACTAAACTTAGCCTAGTGCTAAGAGACCCCACTAGAAAATATTGCTAAGGGGTCTCGCAAAAACTATCTTAGCCAAAGTTTGGAGTTTGGAGGTCAGAAATTATCTTACTTGGTAGTTTAGAAATAGTGCAGAACTATAGTTCCAATCAACTATTCATGAATATTTTAATAGCCTTGGTCCCTCATTATTTATTGAACAAATAATTCAAACATGACACATGCAAAACAATCATGCGAAGTTCAAAATAATGTCACTTTCAAATTCATTATGTCAAAATAATTCAAATACCCCTGTAAGGTCCAAATTTAATAATTAAAATAACATTTTGCCAAAAATAATATTTTAGACAAAATATTTCTTTAAAAATACAAAAGGGAAGTAACAACTTACACCAACGTAGCAAAACACAAACCGTACCAAATCCATAATTTCCTATACAAAAGTTCGTCATATATTACTGAAGTTCAAATGAAAAATAGACCTACTCGTATATAGACTATCATGACATCTATTAATTATTCTAGATCGAAAATATTCTCACAAAAATATTAACTCAAAGTCGAATAATTTTAAAAAATATTATTTTCCAAATAATATTAAACCCATCCTTTACTTTATTCCAAAAATATTTATCATATGTATTCTTGCATAAGTATTACTATAGAAATATTATACTTCCTTATTTTAATCATGTCGATGTTAATGAAATAACTATTGTTCCCCAAAATTTGAAATTTAGAAATAACCTTCATATAATATATTCAAGAACATAATATTTTCAAAAATATCTTCTAACTAATTTGCATTTTCAAAACTATTTTATTTGGTTATTACAAAAGTTAGACTTTTAATATCTTGTATTTACTTGTGTCAAAAGTACCGCAATAATTATTCTAAAACTTATATTATAGACAAACTAATAAAATTTTCTACAAAAATTAACTAAGTTAATCAGAAAGAGAAAATAATATAAAATAATAGAACACGTATAGTATTTTATTTTATTTTATTTTATTTTATTCCCTCTTCTCTTTATGCTTGGAGATTCCATTCTCTTATAAACTCTTCCTTCTTATTCCTTACGCCACAGCAACCAAACAACCAAAAACCATCACCCAACTTCAGCCTATCCACCAGCCATCAAATACCTCAACCAAAACCATCTGGACCCCTCTATCATCCACCATCTACCGACTACTACTGCCATCTAACAATAGCAGCAGTAGTAGACGCCCGAAGCAATGGAAGCAGGAGCAATCCACAACAATGGCAAAAGCAGCCAGCAACAGGTTTTTTTTTTTTTCGAAAATCCTAATTTTAACTATACAAAAATAATTTTCAAAAACAAATTCTTATACATGAAACAAATCCCAACTTCTAAAAAAATAACATTGAACTTATCAAAACCAGTCAATCGAATTATAATAATTGACAAAAAACATAATCGTAGGCATGATATTTTATATACGAATAACATAAATAATGAAATGGAATTATCAGAATATTTAGGTTGTAAAGTTATACCGTATCCGATATATGACAAAGTTCTAATGAGGCTAATTTCTTAAACTGTGGAGAAAAAGAAAAAAGTTTATTAAACTGTGAAGTGAAAGCGACCTTTAGGTTGCTTTTTCCAAATGCAACATATTGTCAAATATTTAAAAAAAAAAAAAAACTGCACATTATTTTATTTTAGTTATTAGGTTAATTTGATTTTGTTATTATATTTAAGCTGTTTTAGGGATTTTTTTTTTTTTTGTGGTTTGGAATTTAGAATTTAGACTTATAGAAGAAATGAAAATAAATTAAAATATTATAAACTAAAGCAAGTAGAAAAAATATGGGAACATTTTAAAATTAAGAAATTACATTAAATATTTAAAAGTAGAGAAAATATTTTAAAATATTTCAAATTTGAATTTTTAACTGTAGTGGTAGAAAATCAAAATTAAATAAATAAAAAAATTGAAATTTAAAACTAAGGGTATTCCAATCAATTAACTAGATTTTTTTAATAGTGTTAAAGTTTTTAAATGATGAATATTGTCTAGATTTTCTTCTTCTCTTCTTTGTGTTCTAATTTTGTATTGGGATTGGTAAGAGCCAAGTAAATCATGTGGTTAAAGGTATACTTTAATAATAGTAATTTATTAATTTATTTTATTATTTAATATGTGATTTATTTCAAATGGTTTAATTTAAATTATGTATATTTCATATTGTGTAGGGTGACATAGCTAATATTTATATATTTCATGTTTCTTTTTTATATTAAAGTAGTGAAGCTTATTTTTATATTGCATGTTTGTAATAGTTTATTTTGAGAATTTAATGCATTTTTATTATTTTTAATATCCATGTTCAGTATTTTTTTAGTATAAATGATTGTTTTAGCAATTTGTATCTGGTTTAAATAAATGTTAATATTTAGACGTGATGCATGTTTATTGAATGCTTTGATAATTAGTGTTTGGATAAATAAGTGAATGATTTATACTTGTTAATATCCACATATCTATTCGGGTTTAATTAATTTTTGGGTTAAATGTAAAAACCCCTTGAACTTACACTCTAGTTGCATTGTGCCCCCCTCAACTTATTTAATAAGCACTGTACACCCTCTTTTGTGTTTTGAGACAAAATTATCCCTATTATTTTATATTTTTTTCTTCTTTTTTTTTCGTTTTATTTATTTTCTCTATCTTGTTTTTCTTTTTTTTTCATTATTATCTCTTGCTACCAAGCTAAATAATTACTTTACTTTTAATAATTAATTACTTAAAGTTCTAAATTTTTACATGTGTCTAAATAATTTAATTTATAAATTAATCATCCTTTAATGCAATAAATACAATTTAATAAATATACCTTGTTGTAATATAAACTAGAGTTACTTCCCTCTAAATTATAGTATTTTGATAGTTTAAATTCCGAAGTAGGATAAGTAATTGAGGATTTTAGTTAATTTCTTTCGTATGTATTTGTATTTTCGTTCTTGAATTAATTATGATAAGTTTTTGTTAAATTTTTAGTTTAATTAAGTGCTTAATGGTGTTAATATTATGCAGGTTAAAATTAAAGGTTGGAAGCTGGAAGGAACAAAGCTTAAGGGACCAAATTGCAAAAAATGGATGAAACGAAAAATGCTAGGAGGAGAGTCGAGATCGCGATCTCGACTGTTCCAAACCGTGATCTCGACTTGGGAAATTGTCTTACTGTATTAGCATCGAGATTGCGATCTCAAATGTTCCTTACATTGAGATCGTGATATCAACCCACTGAGAGTTAAGTTGTAAGGCAATTTTGTAAACTTTCAACCAGTAACTCCTGATTTTTTTGCCTAGTGTAATATCAAACTATTTAAGCTACTTAAAAATTAGTAAGAGTAAGTAGTAGACAGATTTAGTTAGATTTAAGATAGTTTAGGATAGCTTGAACTCCAAGTTTACTTCTTTAATAGAAATTTCTCTTTAATTTTCTCTTAGATCTTCTTTTAATTTCTTTTCAAGTTCGAATTTTGATAAGATAATCGTAGTGGGTTAATCGTAAGCTTCGCATAGATACAATTTTTATTCGCTTTCTTGTCTAATTTAGTAAGAATTTCTTTACTTGCAATTTAGGGTTTCTTGGGTAAATTAGGGTTCTTGATAATTTTGTGCATTTCTAGTTGGAATTTTCAATTTCTTGCATTAATTCCTAGTTAATTCTTAGTGGGCTTTCTTTGTTTCTATCAAAAATCCAAAAATATTTAGATTTCTAGTTTCCTAAGGCTAACTCTTTCCAATTTCTAGTTTAGAAATGGTTGCTTTCAAAGTCAAGGTGTCTCATTTGTAGCCCTTTTAATTGGGTAATTCGCTTGCTTTTAATTTTGGTCTTAATTTGGTTAATCTAGGTTAGAATTGAGTGCTTTCCTTTACTTGATTTTACTAGAATAGATTAACTAGTTTCTTAATTTCGTAATTAGTTATAAGACTTACTTACTGTTTAGTTAATCTAGCTTTAATTTAAGTTTTTATCGCTTTCATTTAATTATGGTTTTTATTAGAATATTTCTATCATCCATCGCTTGATTTCTCTTAACTACACAGGTATCCATAAATCTTGGTAATTGCCTTCCAACAATCCTCGTGGGAACGATCCCTACTTCCCTTTACAACTAGTTGACAACCGTATACTTGCGGGATGCCATCTAGTTAGTAGTAGGTTTAGGTGTTTCATTAATTTATAACTAGGTTTGTAAGGCATCAAGTTTTTGGCACTGTTGCCGGGGATTGTCTTTTAAATAACAATTTTTGGCAATATCAAGCATTTTACGGGTCGTGTAGATAAAACTCTTTAGTTTAGTTTCGTTTAGTTGTTAATTTTGTGAATTTTTATGTTTGTTGGATATCTTGTAGAATTGACTTGGAATTTCAATTAACTATTTGCCTTGGTTGTGTAGTGCATGGTAAGAGGAGTTCAAGAGCCATTCATTTGCTTAGACAAGGAAAGGGAGAAAGAGCTAAGAGAAATTCGAAGGTTGAGAAGGGTACAACAAGACAAAGAAATAATAGAAATGGCAAATGCTAATGCTCATCAAGGGAATGTGAACATGAAAAATGAAAAACAAGAGGTATTTGGAAATAATGGAATTGGTGGCTATAGGAATGAAAATAGCATGAATGGGAATGGAAGGCCATTGAGGGAGTATGCTTTACCTAATTTTGATGGGGCGAACTCAAGCATTGCACTTATGCCCGTGCAAGCCAAAAATTTCAAAATCAAACCCACCCTAATCCAAATGCTCCAAGCGCTCCTCCGAATATGGCAACCATGCCATGTTGGGAGGAGGACCAAATGAGGACCACTACACACATCTCATGAATTTTGAAGAAGTCTTGGACACATTTAAGTTTAATGAAGTACACCCGAATTGTGTGCGGATGAGGGTGTTTCCTTTTTCTCTTCGTGATAGGGTAAAGTCATGGTTGCAATCCCACGCCCAAGGAACATTCACCACTTGGAACCAACTTGCTCAAGAGTTCCTGGCGAAGTACTTCCCACCTGCAAGAACCGTTAAATTAAGGAATGAGATTACATCGTTCAAACAAGATGTTGGTGAAAGCTTAGGGGAAGCTTGGGAAAGATTCAAAGAGTTCCTAAGAAAATGCCCTCATCACGCCATTCCTTTATGGCTTCAAGTCCAAACCTTTTATAATTGTTTACTTCAAGTGACGAAATCCATCGTAGATGCCTCCGCCGAAGGCTCTATCTCATATAAGATTCCAGAAGAAGCTCAAGAATTGTTGAATAGGATGGCATACAACCACTACCATCATGGTCTAGACCGATAACTCCACCGATGGTTCAACACCAAGCTAATCAAGTCAATGTAAGTAGTGGAGCGTTGAATCTAAACATGCAAGATGCCCTTTTGGCTCAACAAAGCAGGTTCATGAGTGTGATGAACAACATGGCAAAGGTGTCGGAGAATCTAGGGAAACCTAGAAGTGTAAATGATATGACTTCTTCTCCAACTCAACCAAGCATTACATGTGATTTTTGTGGAGGCGGCCATGCTAATGGGAATTGTGAGATTCCATAAGGTGCTAATGAGCAAATCAATTATGTGGCTAACCAATCTTCATTTCCAAGGAACCAATCTGGAGCTTATGGGAACACTTACAATCCTTCTTGGAGGAATCACCCAAATTTCTCATGGAGTAACACCAACAGCCAATCCAATCCAATCCTCCTTACCAACCAAATCCCCCACCTCAAATTGCGCAACACACTCAAGCCCTGAATTCGTCATATAGACCTTATCAACCACGACATCAAAGAAATTAATGTCCAACCCAACTCATATCAAAATTTTCCCAATCCTTCATTTCAAAACCAACAACAAATACCTCCTTTCCATTATGAAAATTCTTCCCAACTCATGTATCATGATCAATATGATCCTAGAGAGAATTTGGGACAAGAAGGTTGGAAAAGAGAAGCCGAGTATTTGAGAAGAGAATTGGATAGGAAAATGGAAGAGTACAAAAGAGATTATGAGAATTTGAAGGTTTCGACAAGGAATTTGGAGATTCAATTTGGACAATTGGCAAGGTTAAACAATGAGAGACCGTTAGAAGTGCTTCCAAGTGACATCATTCCAAACCCTAAGGAGCAATGCAAGGTTATTACCCTTAGGAGTGGTCTCTTATGGACATCTAAGAGTTGGGAGAAATTCAATGAAGAATGGAGAACAAGAAGGGGTTGAGAATGAAGATAAAGAAAAAGAAGAGTCTTCAAATGGGCAAGACAAAATGATGAATGAGTCTATTATGCCCAACTCACAAAGCAAGAGACATGAAGGCAAGGATCCTAAGTGTCATGAGCCAAAACATGTTAATGTGCCATTTCCTCAAAGGCTAAGCGATGAAGAAAAGTCAAAGAAATTCAAGAAATTTCTAGAGATTTTCAAAAAGCTTGAAATCAACATCCCCTTCATGGAGGCATTTGAGAACATGCCTACCTATGCCAAATTCATGAAACAAGTCCTTACTTCAAAAAGAAAATTGCATGGAGATGAAATTTTGTGCTTAACGAATCATTGTAGTGCACTACTTAGAACGAAGTTGCCACCAAAGCTCAAAGATCCCGGTTCATTTTCTATACCTTGTGAGATTAGGGGTTTGCAATTTGGAAGAGCATTATGTGACTTGGGAGCTTCAATAAATCTCATGCCTTTTGGAGTATTCAAGAAGCTAAATTGAGGTCAATTTAAGACGACAAGTGTCTCATTGCAATTTGCAGATCGAAGCATAAAGTTTCCAAAGGGGATCATTGAAAATGTGATTGTGAAAATTGACATCTTAACTTTACCTTCCGGCCGATTTCATTGTGCTTGATATGGAAGAGGATGAAGAGATGCCAATCATTCTTGGAAGACCTTTCCTTGCTACCGGCCGTGCACTTATTGATGTTCAAGAAGGGAAGTTGGAATTCTGAATAAATGATGAAATTGTTACATTTAATGTTTTTAATTCATTAAAGCTTCCTTCAATTTTTGAAGATGTCATGAATATAAATGTGGTAGATGAATTAATTGATGATTGTTGTAGGAATGCAACGGAGAATTTTTTAATGGAGGAAGAGGTCTTGGAGTCAAATGCGACAAATCAGGTTGATGAAGAAGGAATGAAGGTTGTGAATCACTTGGAGGATGAGAACTTATTGCAAAAAGAAGATGAAGAGAATCAAGAAGAAGGTAAAGGGGGATCTCCGACCAACGAACCCCCCAATTTGGAGCTAAAACCCCTTCCTACCCACTTAATGTAGGCATATCTTGGTGAAAATGAGACATACCTGCTGATTGTGAATCGCATCTTTGACAAATGAGCAACTTGAAAGATTGATTGTGGTGCTTTAAAGGAACAAAAATGTCTTTGCTTGGTCTATTGGTGATATAAAGGGAATAAGCCCTTCCATATGCATGCATAAAATTTTGATGAATGAAGGAAATAAACCGGTAAGGCAACCTCAAAGGAGATTGAATCCTACTTATAAAGGGGTTGTGAGGAAGGACATTCTTAAGCTTTTGAAAGCCAGTATTATTTACCCTATTAGCAATAGTGAGTGGGTTAGCCCCACTCAAGTCGTTCCCAAAAAGGGTGGTATTACCGTAATCATAAGTGAAACCAATGAGCTCCTCCCCTCTAGATTGGTTACGGGTTGATTTTCGAAAGTTGAATGAATCCACCCGAAAGGATCATTTTCCCTTGCCTTTTTATTGATCAAATGCTTGAGAGGTTGGCCGGTTTTGCATATTACTATTTTTTTGATGGTTTTTCCGGATACCTTCAAAATGTCATTTCTCCAGAAGACCAAGATTCCATAAAACAACTTTCACATGCCCATTTGGTACCTTTGCATATAGGAGAATGCCCTTTGGACTTTGCAATGCTCCAAGTACATTTCAACGTTGTATGTTTGCTATTTTTCATGACATGGTTGAAAAGAGCATAGAGATTTTCATGGATGAATTTAGTTCTTTTGGTGGCTCATTTTATGATTGTCTTGCAAATTTATCCAAGATGTTAAAGAGCTGTGTGGAAACTAATTTAGTTCTCAATTGGGAAAAATGTCAATTCATGGTGAGAGAAGGAATCGTTTTGGGTCACAAGGTTTCATCAAAGGGAATAGAAGTTGATAGGGCAAAATAATCGGTAATTGAAAAGTTACCTCCTCCGATCAATGTTAAAGGGGTAAGAAGTTTCTTAGGTCATGCGGGTTTTTATAGAAGATTCATTAGGAATTTCTCTCATATTGCTAGACCATTGTGCTTGTTACTTCAAAAAGATTGTCCATTTCATTTTGATGATTCTAGTTTGAAAGCATTCAATCAATGAGTTGAAACACGCTCTTGGGATTGCACCGATTATTGTAGCACCAAATTGGTCTCTTCCTTTTGAGCTCATATGTGATACTAGTGACTATGCAATAGGTGCCGTGCTATGTCAAAAAGTGAACAAGATGTTGCATGTCATTTACTATGCTAGTAGTACCTTAAATAATGCACAAATTAATTATTCAACAACAGAGAAGGAACTACTTGCTATAGTTTTTACATTTGATAAGTTTAGATTATATTTGATTGGATCAAAGGTAATTCTTCATACCGATCACTTCACATTAAAGTATTTGTTTTCTAAGGAAGATGCCAAGCCACGTTTATTAAGATGGATACTTTTGTTGCAGGAGTTTGATTGGGAGATGGTCGACAAAAAGGGTGTGGAAAATATGGTAGCCGACCATTTGTCACGAATTGAAGCATCTAGACTTGTCAATCTTGAAGAAGGGATAATCAATGAAGAATCTCCAACTAAAAAGTTGTTTGAGGTGAAAGAGTTCGAGTCCATGGTATGCGGATATAGTAAAATATCTTGTGGCAAGGATAATACCAAAGATGCTAAACATTAATGAGAGGAGAAAACTCTTTGCGGAACTTAAACATTATTTTTGGGAAGAACCGTATTTGTTCTGAAAGTGCATTGATCAAGTCCTAAGGAGATGTGTTCCGGAATATGAAGTATCCGATATATTAAGACATTGTCATTCATCTCAGGTTGGGGAGCACCATGGAGCTCAACGGACGGCTTTCAATATCTTACAAAGTGGTTTATATTGGCCAACTATGTTCAAGGATTCCCGGGATTTTGTGCTGAAATGTGATGAATATCAAAGGGTGGGTAATATTTCAAGGAAACATGAAATGCCCCTTCATGGCATTATTGAGTTGGAGGTATTTGATGCATGGGAGATTGATTTCATGGGACCTTTTCCGGTCTCATACTCCAATAAGTACATTTTCGTTGCGGTGGACTATGTGTCGACGTGGGTTGAAGCAATTGCTAGCTCCAACCAATGAGACCAAGGTGGTTACTAAATTCCTTCGCAAGAATATCTTTTCTCGGTTTGGAGTTCCTCGGACTATCATTAGTGATGGGGGATCACATTTCAAGAATTCTCAATTTGAGGCATTAATGACAAAATATAGGGTGAAACACAAGGTTGCTTTAGCTTATCACCCACAAACATCGGGTCAAGTGGAGGTGTCAAACTGAAAATTGAAGATAATCCTAGAGAAAATAGTGAATAATGCTAGGAAAGATTCGGCATTGAAGTTAGATGATACTTTGTGGGCTTATCGTACAGCATTTAAAACTCCCATAGGCATGTCTCCGTACCGTATTGCATATGGAAAAGGGTGTTACTTGCCGGTGGAACTTGAACATAGGGCATATTGGGCCATAAAGAACTTGAATTTTGAGTTGAATGAGGCATATGAAAAAAGGATGCTTGATTTGAATGAGTTTGATGAATTCCGGAGGGAGGCATTTGAAAATTCTTTAATTTATAAGGGAGAAGATAAAGGCATGGCATGATAAGCATATCCAAAGGAAGGAATTTAAAGTTGGTGATTTGGTGCTCCTTTATAATTCAAGACTCAAGTTATTTCCAGGAAAGCTTAAGTTAAGATGGAATGGTCCCTTTGAAGTGGTCCAAACCTTTTCTCATGGAACGGTGGAGATAAAGGGGAAAGAGGGAGCTTTCAAGGTCAATGGACATCGGCTTGAACCCTACTTTGGATCGAATCATTGAAGGTGGACGAGAAATCGTCCGATTAACACAAGAATGAGGGTCATGCCATAGTCAAGTTAGTGACTATAAAAGAGTGCTTCTTGGGAGGCAACCCAAGTCTTTAATTTAGTTGTTATTGCTTTCTTTTGGTGTGATTTTTAATTGGCTTGATTTTGAGTAAATTGGTTTGAATTAGGTTAGAATTTTTGTTAAAAAAAAAAAAAAAAGAGTTGAGCTTTTGAGTTAAATAAATAGTTCTAAAGAATGAGTGAAAATTGTTATCCTAACTTGGTCGACTGAATTTTTCGTTTGTAGGTTACCTTTGCAAATGGAGAAAAGTGGTCAGAAGTTTGAGTTTGAGATCACAGTCTCAAGCTCAAACTTCTGGAGGGCAGAATGTTCATTTGGGTTGAGATCGCGGTATCAACTCCAAACTTCCGCAAAGGCTATTTTTGCACCGAGTTGAGATCGCGGTCTCAAATCTGATATCGTGATCTCAAATCTGTCAAATTCTTGATCTCAAAACTGAGACCGCTATTTTGACTGACTTAAATTTTTTTAAAAGCTTCGATCTTTGTTTATTTTCACAAATTTTCCCTGTTCTTCTTCTCTCATCCGAAAGCCCTAACCCCAACTCCTCAAATTCTTCCTTCATCTTCACCAAAAATCACTTCAAACTTATACAGCCATCACTAATTTCATTTTGTAAACCTCTAGGAACATCGAAAGCAAGCATCTTTGCAGGATTTTTAGAAGAAATTTGGCTTCAAGGGGGATTGACACTCAAGCAATTCTTGGAAAAATTTCAATCAGAATGTATAAAGAACGGGTAATATCCTTCCTTGGAATATTAGTTGTAATTGGCAATTTTTTAAGACATTTGTGGAGTTTTGTGGATTAAATTGTGGCAAATTTGTGATATTTAATTATTGAATTGTGGACAAGTAATTGGTACTAATTTGTTTTAGAAGAATTGTGATTTTGAATTGTCCAATTGTTGTAATTATTGGTTTGATTTGTGAATTGAGTTGAATTGAAATATTCGAAAAATTTTTGGAAATTTGTGATTGTGATTGTGATTTTGTGGTGTTGGTTCTTGATTGAAGGTTGGATTTTTAAATTGGTGATTGAATTCCATTTGCATAAAGAAAATGACGAGAGGGGTATATGGCAATGCTGAAAGAAGAGTTCGAATGAGAGGGAGAGGAACTAGTTCTAAAAAAAGTAAATTCGAAGAGAGTACGAGCGGAGAAGGGGGTTCGGAACAACCATTTGAAGGTGGTGAACAAATTGAACCTCAGTTATCGAGTGATAGGGTTCAACAATTATAAGAGACAGGCACAATTCAAGAATAACGAGAAGCATGAGGTGATTAGATAAAGGAATTTTGACCTATCCACGCATTGGGAAATATATGAAGATGCTAGGCGAGAGATAGAAGAACAAATTAGGTCAAGGCATTGGGAAGGTTTTAACACTCAGGTTGACCCCGGGGCTACCCAGCAAGTCAAAGAGTTTCATTGTAATTTATGTGAGTTAGAAGAGGGCAAGGTGCGCATACGGGGGGGTTTTGGTAGATTTTAGTGCTGATGTGATTAATGCGTATTTCAACATACCCCCCATACCTTCTAGTCAAATTTGGCATTTTTGAACAATAAAAATAAGGATATGAATGCAATCAAAGATGCCATTTGTGATAGAATGGTAGAGTGGATTAAGAGTACTTCTCTGCCATGTGAGTTAAAATTTGCTCGTCAAGGACTCTCATTAGTGGCTAAGTTATAGTTTTATTTTATCAGTAGCGGCATTTGGGGGTCCAATGCTGTGAGCTTTATCCAAAGGGACAAAGTACTCTTAGTCTTTATGCTGTCATGACTGGGGTCCCGGTGAATATTGGTCACCTTATTAGACATGGATTTTTAGAAAGTGGTAGGTCTGGACGACCCATATTTTATGTCCCTAGTCTAATTCACCATCTTTGCACCATGGCGGGTTGCCCAATTGGTCATTTGGAACCATTGACACATCCTAGAAGAATGATCAATCGGGAATATGTCTGTAAGATGGTGAGAGAATATGAAAAATACCACCAGGAGGAGCACCCTACCCAGTTCCAGCCACAGCCACAGCCACAGCCACCACCATCTTAGAGAAGTTCAATGATTCCAATACCCCTAGGTTTGGTATTTAACGCCCCGGTAAATGAAGAAGAAGGGAATGATCTACAAGGGTACTGGTCGTATAGTCAAATCGTGATGCACAACAACTTGACTACACATTGGAGAAGCTTTAAAGATTACTTCATTAGGTACTTGGGTCCAGCCACCATCACCTCCGGCATGGCACTTTGGTCCATCTCGTGGATAGTACTACACACCAATCTAAAGTCCGGCGGCTACCACACATCATGAGGGATCTAGATACGCGGGTGCGATTAGAGGAGACATGGATGATGATCATGAAGAGGCCCAACCTAGTGACGCTGAGGAGAGTCAAGAAGAGATGGAATGAAGAGATGAAGCCACCATTTTCTTAAGCATGGAAGAATACCAACCTCGATCACTGGATCGATTTGATGGATGATGATAATTCTCTCTGTTTTTATTGAACACCATAACTTTTGATTACTTTGGATTACTTTTGTTTTACTTTCAGTCTTTGAAATTGAAGTATTTTAGTTTTTCTTTTTAACTAGTTTGGCTAATGGCCTTAAGCTGATGCCAAGTTGATACATTTTGATGCTTATAGATGGAATTTCTTTTGGATTCTCATGTTTGACACTTGGTGAAGTTTGGTTATTGCTTAATAAAAGTAGAGTGGCTAAGGCCCCTAAACTGATACCATCTTTGCAGTAGTTGATGTGTTGAATTGAATGCTGATATTATTTGAAGCTCAATGAATGGTGAGATGCATGGCACAGTTTATCACTCTTAGCATTTCTACCCAATTTTAGTTCTTAGTTTATAGTTATATCATGATTTGAGTAGTTTTTGTTATTTTTGGGTTTGTCTTTGTGTTTAATTTTGGGTGAGTGGAAGGATGATTTATTCATCAATTAGAATAAAAGAAACAAGTTTGGGGGTGTCTATTTCTTTGTGTTGGGAATGGTTATTTTATACATATCATTGCCACTTGATGTTTAATGGATGGAAAATTGATCAATAAGGTACTCAATGATGATAAAGAGACATGTTCAATGTTTTGTGATTGAAGTATATGATTGATTCATTTCAAGAATTTTTGTGTGAGTGAGTAGTTCATTTGCAACATAAAGAATTCATAAACTTAGCATTACTATTTTTCAAAAAGAAGTGCTGAAATTTTAGGAAAAATTATTTGAAATGTTGTTTCTTATCAAATCACTTATATTATGTGGTTGATGAACTATCTTTTGGAAAGAAATGAGTTAAATGAAGTAGAGAGAATTTTGGGACATTTCGTGTGTTTGCATAGGGAATGTTCTTCTAACTTGTGAATAATTGATATTTGAGATTAATTTTGGTACATTTCACTCCTTTTCCTTGGTTTAGGGCCGAGAAAAAAATAGGAATAAGGCGAGTACCGGATTCCGACATATACCCATGTTGTTTCTTCGAAATAAGCCATTAGAGTAGTAATAAGGCGAGTAAGGGATTCCGACATGTACCCATGTTGTTTCTCCGAATTAAGCCATTAGGAATTGCATTCTAATATACCAATAAGTTAAGGAGTAAATGTTTGTAATACTTATCATTAATCTCATATTACTTATTCCTTGTTAGAGGTTTATTCCCGAAATGTGTGACAATTGCATTTAAGTTGGTTCCTAATTGAACTTCTATTTTCATGATGCCTAGTCGAGAGAGTTGATTAACTTCATAATATTTGTGATTTGAGAAGTAATGATGTTTCAAATAAAAAGAACTAGAAAACTTTTGGTAACTCTTTTTGAGAATGGTAATGCTCGGTGACGTAAAAGAGTGCTGTGAATGAATGTGTGCTTCTATGTAAAACAAAATTTCAATTTTGGATTAATTTACTCATATACTTCACATATCACATAGTGTTGAACATTTTTTGAGAGATTGCTTAATTGTTCTAAGTACATCCATGATTCATCAAGTGTCACGTCAACTTTGCAAGTGTTTATATGTTAGAATGTTAGTAGGTTTTGTTTAATGTTAATCTTTGTTTTCGCTCGGGACTAGCAAAACTCTAAGTTTGGAGGTGTGATAACTCTAGTAAACTAGAGTTATTTCCCTCTAAATTTTAGCATTTTAATAGTTTAAATTCTGAAGTTGGATAAGTAATTGAGGATTTTAGTTAATTTCTTTCATATGTATTTGAATTTTCATTCTTGGATTAATTATGATAAGTTTTTGTTAAATTTTTAGTTTAATTAAGTGCTTAATGGTGTTAATATTATTCAGTGTTAAAAATTAAAGGTTGGAAGTTGGAAGGAATAAAGCTCAAGGGACGAGATGGCAAAAAATGGATGAAATGAAGAATGATGGGAGAAGAGTCGAGATTTACATCTCGACTCAAAAAATTGTCTTACTGTATTAGATTCGAGATCACGATCTCGACTCGCTAAGAGTAAGTTGTAAGGGCAATTTTGTAAACTTTCAACCAGTAACTCCTGATTTTTTTGCCTAGTGTAATATTAGACTATTTAAGCTACTTAAAAATTAGCAAGAGTAAGTAGTAGATAGTTTTAGTTAGATTTTAGATAGTTTAGGATAGCTTGAACTCCAAGTTTACTTCTTTAATAGAAATTTCTCTTTAATTTTCTCTTAGATCTTCTTTTAATTTCTTTTCAAGTTTGAATTTTGATTAGATAATCGTAGTGGGTTAATCGCAAAATTCGCGTAGATATAATTTTTATTCGCTTTCTTGTCTACTTTAGTAAGAATTTCATTACTTGCAATTTAGGGTTAACTTATATCTTAGGTAAATTAGGGTTCTTGATAATTTTTTGCATTTCTAGTTAGAATTTTCAATTTCTTGCATTAATTCCTAGTTAATTCTTAGTGGGCTTTCTTTATTTCTATCAAAAATCCAAAAATATTTAGATTTCTAGTTTAACTCTTTCCAATTTCTAGTTTAGAAATGGTTGCTTTTAGTATTCAAGGTGTCTCGTTTGTAGTCCTTTTAATTGGGTAATTTGCTTGCTTTAATTTTAGTCTTAATTTGGTTAATCTATGTTAGAATTAAGTGCTTTCCTTTAATTGCTTTTACTAGAATAGATTAACTAGTTTCTTAATTTCGTAATTAGTTATTTTCACTTAATTACCTTTTAGTTAATCTAGATTTAATTTAGGTTTTTATCACTTTCATTTAATTATGGTTTTTATTAGAATAGTTCTATCATCCATCGCTTGATTTCACTTAACTACACAAGTATCCATAAATCTTGGTAATTGCCTTCCAAGGCATCCTTGTGGAGCGATCCTTCTACTACTAGTTGACAACGTATATACTATTATATGCCATCTAGTTAGTAGTAGGTTTAGGTGTTTTATTAATTTATAACTAGTTGTGTAAGGCATCAAGTTTTTGGCACCGTTGTCGGGGATTGTCTTCGATTTTTGGCAATATCAAGTGCTCTACGGGTCGTGTAGATTAAACTCTTTATTTAGTTTAGTTTAGTTGTTAATTTTGTGAATTTTTATGTTTGTTGGATATCTTGTGGAATTGACTTAGAATTTCAATTGACTATTTGCCTTGGTTGTGTAGTGCATGGTAAAGAGGAGTTCAAGAGCCATATATTTGCTTAGACAAGGAAAGGGAGAAAGAGTTAAGAGAAATTCGAAGGTTGAGAAGGGTACAACAAGAGCAAGAAATGATAGAAATGGCAAATGCTAGTGCTCATCAAGGGAATGTGAACATGGAAAACGAAGAAGAAGAGGTAGATGAAAATAATGGAATTGATGGCTATAGGAATGAAAATGGCATGAATCTCTTTGGGAATGGAAGGCCATTGAGGGAGTATGCTTTACCTAATTTTGATGGGGCGAACTCAAGCATTGGATAGATGCCCGTGCAAGCCAACAATTTTGAAATCTAGCCCGCCCTAATCCAAATGCTCCAAACCCATGCCATGTTCGAAGGAGGACCAAATGAGGATCCCTACACACACCTCATGAATTTTGAAGAAGTTTTCGACACATTTTTAATGGAGTACACCCGCATTGTGTGCGGATGAGGGTGTTTCCTTTTTCTCTTCGTGATAGGGCAAAGTCATGGTTACAATCCCACGCCCAAGGAACATTCACCACTCGGAACCAACTTGCTCAAGAGTTCTTGGCGAAGTACTTCCCACCCGCAAGAACTGCTAAATTAAGGAATGAGATTATGTCGTTCAAACAAGATGTTGGTGAAAGCCTAGGGGAAGCTTGGGAAAGATTCAAAGAGTTGCTAACAAAATGCCCTCATCACGCCATTCCTTTGTGGTTTAAAATCCAAACCTTTTAGGATAATTGTTTACTTCAAGAGACAAAATCAATCGTAGATGCCTCCGTCGACGGCTCTTTCTCATATAAGACTCCGGAAGAAGCTCAAGAGTTGTTGAATAGGATGGCATACAACCACTACCATCATGGACCGATAACTCCACCGGTAGTTCAACACCAAGCTAATCAAGCCAATGCAAGTAGTGGAGCAATGAACCTAAACATGCAAGATGCCCTTTTGGCTCAACAAAGCAGGTTCATGAGTGTGATGAACAACATGGCAAAGGCGTTGGAGAATCTAGGGAAACCTAGTAGTGTAAATGTTGTGACTTCTTCTCCAACTCAACCAAGCCTGACATGTGATTTTTGTGGAGACGGCCATGCCAGTAGGAATTGTGGATTTAATTTGAAATCATAATCTTTAATAACTTATCCAAACAAGTTAATTTGAAATTTACAAGGGGTTAAATTGAGAGTGTGATTTTAATGGTAAAAGGAGAGGATTTGAAATTCACCCAAATTCATGCATTTCAAATTAATACCACCAAATTTAAATCTATTAATTTCGAATACTTCAATTCAAATCCACCCATCTAAACACAACCTAACATCACTAAAAAAATCTATTTAATTGACTGAAATACCCTTAATGTTATATTTCAATTTTTTATGTATTTAATTTTAATGTTCTACCACTACAGTTAAACATTAAATTTGAAATATTTTATCTACTTTCATGCATTTTGGCTACTTTTAAATATTTTATATACTTTCTAAATTTTAAAATGTCCCCATATTTTTTATACTTACTTTATTTTGTAATATTTTCATTTTCTTCTATAATTCTAAACTCTAAATTTTAGATCATAAAAAAAAACCCTAAAACAACTTAAAGAAACAAAACAAAATCAGCCTAACAAGAAAAATAATGTAATTTTTTTAAATTAAATACATAGGGAATTTTTAAGGTTATATCGTTACTTCCTTCTCTTATACACATTAGATGTCTTCTTAAGTTGTTTTCGTGAAAGCGACCTTTAATTGTAACCTCCTTACTTTCTAAATTCAAAAAAAAAAAAAAAACTTCACAATTTAAGAAACTTTTTTATTTTCTTCACAGTTTAAGAAATTAGCCATTCTAATGCGCACTAAAACCCTCTCTCCAAAGCTCTTAAAATATCAACCAAGCAAGTAACGATATAACCTTAAAAAGTTCCCTATTTATACATATTTCAACTCCCAAAAGTTTCCGAACCTTAACTCCTATAAGTTATCTAATTTTTCTTCAAATCCTACTACTATTGGATTACTTAAGTTGGTTGAAAATTTATCCTAAAATTAATTACAAAAATTAGCAAATAATTAGTAAAAGATTTATACTTAAAAAAGAAAAACATTTTTAGGTACAAAGTTGGTCCAAATTAAATAAAACAAGACGAATAGAAAAATCTAGATTGAAAAGAATTAAGTCTTTTCATGTGAACATATCACATTATAAATTTTTATCCAACAATGACAAGTAGTTCAAATTCAAATAAAATTTGTAGTATATTAAATATTATCAAGCCTTAAACCTAATCTAAATTTTGTTATATTTTTTTAATTTCATATTATATTTAATACTTCATTTCAAAAAAATCCGTTTCGAACATTTTATATCCCCCGAGCTGATTTGAGCATGCATGAAGTAGTCAGATGACGTGGTTATTGGCAAGAACTTATTGAATCCATCGTTTGGGCTCATAATAAATAAAAAGTTGCTTCTACTACTCAGCCGAGAGCTTTTTTTACTAAAAAGGGGTTCCAAAATAAGAAAAAAAAAAAAAAAAACAAGGTAAATCGTATTTATCTTGACTATCATCTCATAGATACATATAGAATTCTGTCGAAATTATGGTCAACAAACAGTACGAGCCTCCAGGTATATCAGTCAAGGTTTTATGATTACCCTATCTAAATGGTTAACTCCATCTATAAATCTTTTGCATCAAAAGTTGAACAATTCGGTGGATTGGTACGAATTTTTGGTTAATTGGTCACATTTTATTCATGAAATGGCTTGGATTGGTATTACTCTGGATACGGTAAAATCATCTCGAGCCAAAGAAGGCAGAACAACCATAAAACGAAATTCTTTTTGTGGTTTTTATACTAATATTATTATTATTATTTTCTTTTAAAAATTACGGGAGTTCATACATACAATTTGAAATGTAAAAGATCTAGTTTTCCAAGTTTGTTAATTGTAACTGTGTTTTACATGTAACAACTCAACAACTTCTTTTTTCTCTTTTTATTCTTTTTTTTTATGGGTTTTTAGGGGATGCAAGAGATTGTGTACGAAAAGTAGTCAAGGAAATGGCCAATTTCTAGAATTTGGACTACTTTTAAAATTTATCGCATACTAAGGGTCCTTTTTTTCCACAAGTTCGCATGTGTGAGTTTCGTATTTCTAAAATGTGAAATTTGACAAGAATTGCCATTTTCAAAATGCGAAACCACTATAGTATTTTTTGTTGTCAAATTAATAATAAAAAAAAGAAGTAAAAACAGCATTTTGGAAATGCGAAAACAATATGATTGTGCATTTTCAAAATGTACGACAGCTTGAATGTAGTGCATTCTTAAAAGGGTTAATTATATGTATCTCCTTAAATTTTAGTGTCACTAACAGTTTAGTTTAACGTTATGTTATGAGCACTTTAGTCGTCTATTATTCTAATTAAAGTTTTTGACCATTTTACCCTATTCTATTCTAATCTTTATTTTTGTTTTGTTTCGTTTTTTTTTTTTTTTTTTGTTTAATGAATCAAATTTTTATAAGGATTAGACTAATTAGAATGACTTCTATAACTTGAAATTTGGCTAAATAGAAAGATGAATTCATTAGTTTAAAAATTTTGAATTAATTTTTATTTTAAAACTATTTAGGATAATCAAAGCAAAAGGAAATTTTTTTTAAAAAAAAAGGGAAAAATGGATTTTTTTTTTAGTTGTCGTTGGTAGTAGTAATTATTAGAGGAATAGAAAGCAAATACAAAAGAGTAGAATATAATGGTTAAAATGCTGACTTGACATAACATAGGGGGGTTAAATGTTCAAAACATAACGTTATGGACTAAAATGTTATTGTACAGACTAAATTTTAATGGGGTTAAAGGGTAATAAACCAAAGGATATATTTGTCTATTTAGCAAAATTTTCTGACGTCGTTAGAGTTGACCATTAGTTCAGGAATTTTAATACTCAAAAGATAACGTTAGAGATTAAAGTGTTAGTAACGATAAAGTTAAAAAAGTAAAGGGTAACACAATTGACTTTAAAGTTGTATATTGACTTCAAAGTCAATTGTGTATTTTGAAAAGGGTTAGTTACACTTTTTTTCTTCAACTTTAACGTCACTAATACTTTAATCCTTGACATTATTTTTTAAGTAGTAAAACCCCTAGACTAACATTCAACTCTAAAGTCGTCTAAAAATTTTACTAAATATCTAAATATATCCTTTGATCATTTACCTTTTATCCCTTTATCCCTTAAAATTTAGTCTCAGTTATACTTTAATCTATAATGTTATGCTTTAGATAATTAACCCCTTATGTTATAATCAACTAACCATTTTGACTAATCTATTATATTTTTTTACCCCTATTTACTCCCTAGCATTCCTTCAATAATTAATGCTACCAACGACAACAACAACAAAAATGCATTTTTTTCTTTTTCTTTAAAATTACTTTTTGTTTGATTGGCCTAAATAGTTTTACGATAAAATTAATTCAAGATTTATCTTTCTATTTAGCTAAATTTCAACTTAAAGAAATTATTCTAATTAGTCTAATCCTTGTAAACATCTGATTTGTTAGACAAATAAAACAAAAAATAAAGATTAGAATAGAATAGGGATACAATGGCTAAAAAATTTAGTTGACATACCAGAAGGACGTCTAAAGTACTTATAAGATAATGTTATGAACTAAACTATTAGTGACATTAAAATTTAAGTCACTAAAATATAATTAACTCCTTTAAAAAAGCACAATCATGCAGTGCATTTTAAAAATTTGGAATCAAATTATTTCCGCATTTCTAAAATCCGGTTTTTACTTTTTTAATTAATCTGATAACTAAAAAAATTGCTATAGTAGTTTTGTATTTTGGAAATGCGAGTTCTTATTAGGTTTCACATTTTAGAAATGTGACACATGAAAACTTATGTAAAAAAAGATGCTTGATGCACGATAAATTTTAAAAATAATTCTAATTCTAAAAATTGGTCTCGAGGAAATAATAGAAAATCACTAAGTATAGCGCCCAAAAAAATACACGTTATGCATTAATTTAGACCAATTTACACCAACACAACACGCTTTTAAACACACAATATATAGCAAGATGATAGCAAATACAGCACTTTACAGTTTCACTATTCACACTGGCACAATTACAAAACGCATCTCTTACTTATTTTCCAGGAACAAAGTTTGTGGCATATGCCCAAGCATTGTTGTTAACGGGGTCTGCAAGGTGATCAGCAAGGTTTTCCAAAGGACCCTTGCCGGTAACAATAGCTTGGACAAAGAATCCGAACATAGAGAACATGGCCAATCTACCATTCTTGATTTCCTTTACCTTGAGCTCAGCAAAAGCCTCAGGGTCATCAGCAAGGCCCAATGGGGAGATGCAATCAAAGCTACCACCGGGGTAGATTGGGTCAGTAATCTCACCGAGCGGTCCACCGGCAATACGGTAACCCTCAACGGCTCCCATCAAGATAACTTGGGAAGCCCAGATAGCCAAGATACTTTGAGCGTGGATTAAGCTTGGGTTGCCCAAGTAGTCCAGTCCACCCTCACTGAAGATTTGGGATCCGGCCTTGAACCACACGGCCTCACCGAATTTGACTCCGTTGCGGGCCAAGAGCTCGGGGAAGACGCATCCAAGAGCTCCAAGCATGGCCCATCTACAGTGGATCACCTCGAGCTCACGGTTCTTTGCAAAAGTCTCAGGATCGGCTGAAAGTCCAGCAGTGTCCCATCCGTAGTCACCGGGAAATTCACCGGTGAGGTAGCTTGATGGTGCACCAGAGAATGGACCCAAGTACTTAACACGGTCTGGACCGTACCATGGGCTGAGGGACGAGGGCTTGGTGGTTTTCCTCATTGAGATCCGTCCGTTTCCCATGAGTTGTGTCTGGGGCAGAGGGTGAGAGTTTCACTGCCTTTCCGGCAAAGGATGGGGAGGAGAGAGCCATAGTTGAGGCAGCCATTGTATGATTGAGAGGAATGGGGAGATCACTTGGTATTTGCTTTAGTAAGTTGGTTGTTGCTGGATGGCGGAGAAGTTAGCTTGGCAGTTATTTATAGGAACTTAGGCAACGGTCCTCCTTATCTTAGGATATCAGTATCTTGATTTTCATTGGCTTTCAAGATTCTGGTTTTATTTCTCTTTGACATCACTCGTCCACGTGGCAATCGATAATCAATCTACTAAGATTGTTTTCTGGTGCACATCAACCAGTAGATTTGTTACACCTGTGCCACTAGGATTACGTCAAGTCAAGCTATTGCGTGGTGAGATCCAGATTTCATATTTTTTCACCTTCATACTGATAGTGGAAGGGGTTGGATTTGGATAGTCAAGTGATATTACTTCTTCATTGTGACTTTTGAAAATCAGAACTGGAACATGTAGTGTCTAAGAGGTGAAAGGAAAATACTATTATAGATTAGGTCTTGTGCTTTACTTATAAATCTTACAATCAAAATTAAATTTTATAAATTTTTTACTTACATAAGTTAATATTATAGATTTCATTATATTTATTCTACATTACAGAATTTACAAATAGAATCATAAATCAAGTTTACTTAAATATTTTCTGAGTTTAAATACTCAAAATTTTGACAACTAGTGCTTCCCCAATGTTGTGTGGTGTGGCTGAAGTAACACTGCTGAGTCTGAAACTTTGCAATGATATAGAGGAGGGGGTGCGGAGGTTTTAAAGTTAGTTAACAACCTGAATCATGGGAGGGGGTGCGGAGGTTTAGAGTTTTACGTGACACTTTTTTATGTTAAACTTGTATGATATTATTTAAATAAGTGACATGTATTTTTAAAATAATATGTATTATTTATTTAAATGGTATTACAAGAAATGTTACGAAACCCAACTCCGGGTGACAGAGCATTTAAGCTAAAACATTTTATTTTGATTGTAAAATGAGGTTGCTTTTGATTTGAAGGTCGGCGCTCATGCAATAGATAAATTAGATAAAACCCGTACGAGGAAAAGAAATTGCATGAATTCAAATTATTCGCTTCGGTAAAAGTATACTCGAATTTAATTCGTTAATAATCAAATTAAATATAAACGGTATTAATTTTTTATTTTCGACTTAATAAATTAAAATTTTAAAATTTATATGTAAAAATCTTAAACAATTTCGATAAAAGGTCATATGATTTCGTTTCAAAAGATAAAAAAACTAAATTTGAGTTTGGTTCAATAAAAGGTCATATGTAAATGATTGTTTTAGGAAGGTCAATAATTTAGGGCTGCACATTAAACTTTAAACACTCTACTCTTAATTAATATTTACTTCAAAATCACTTAAATACCCTCTTAATATTTTAAGATACAAACTTCTCCTTTACATTTTTATTTTCCATTAAGTCATCTGAATGTTCTCTTTTGAATTAATTTCTTACTCTTTTCTCAAGGTAATAATGTGGATTTTTAAATTAATAATAAAAATTTTATTTGATAATAGTAATATTTTTTTTATTATAAACTAGGCAAAAAATTTTAAACGGTGATGTGTTTGTATAGATTTTATATTTTAATTTTCTTGATGTTTGTTAGAAACTTTAACACTTTCTATTCATATTTTAGTATATATTATGAGTTTATTTACTTTGAATTTTGATTTGGTATTTTAAATTTTTGAATATGAATACATGACTTGTTTTTATTACTCCATCCATTTCAAAATAACTGTCATTTTAAATAATTTGTTTTATGTCATATTATCTGTTACTTTAGAAAATCAAGAAATTACTAAATGATAGTTTTTCAATTTTTACCGTTAGTGTCATATTAATGAAAAGAAAATTATGTAGTTAGAATATTAATGTAAAATGGTAATTTAGTTACTTTGAACTACTTTTTGCAAAATTAATATAATTTAATAAATTTTTTAATCCCTGTGTACTAACTAATGGTGATAATTATTTTGAAATAGATGTGTATAAGTAATAAAAAATACAAATAGAGTATCAAACCAATGCCTTTCAAAATATATCCTTTTACTAATGAATTCCATATAAATCAATCTCGTAGAAATGCAAGACATTAATTAAATATATTCACGTTGAGACTTCAATTCGTGATATTTCAAGAATTCAAGAAATCTAATGGCCATAAATATAGATTCTCAGCCAACCACACAACAGAAGTGGTCCTAGTGAAAATATGACCTGTCAAACTGCATTTTTTTTTTTTTATTTTTTTTCTGTAGATTTTTCCTTCCAGCTCTTTCCATTTGGATCAGAGCTATCTTCATACCATGCAAATAGATATGTAGATTCAATTTTTGGTTTTACTTATAAATTTTATGATATGAATTAAACCTTAAACAATTTATAACATCAATTGATATAAATAAAAATTTTTAAAATTTAATTTTAACCATAAAATCTAGAGATCATTAGTGGAGGGAAGGAGCGGCCGTCCCAAGAATTTTTAGTTACACTTGGTATCTAAGATAGGCATTTTATAAGAGTTTGAAAGTAAAAAAATTAATATTGCCTTGCCTCCCCAAATTTTTTTATTTTATTTTATTATTTGGTCATTGCTCTCATTATTATTTTAGCCCATAATAAGTTCAGCTACGTTTCTTGGTCTTGTTTGTTTTCAAATCTATTTTTACACATTTTGCTCAAGTTTCAAATTTTTATTGTTAAAAGAATTTTTGTTACCCCAGGGTTGGGAGGCAAAAATAACATGGAATGAAATAGTCTTTCTAAGTAGAATATGTTTCAACTCGCAATAGGCAATGATGTTTATTCTCATTTTAAATTTGGTGACTAAAGACAGAATGAAATGAGTATTCTTTTTTTAATATTTGGTATAATGATTTTTAGATGTTAGAATGGAAAGAATATTATATTAATTTGACATATATACCCCTATTTTTAAGAAAATATAAAAACTTTTATTTTGTTTTTATTTTAATTCCTATTATTAATATTTCTATGGGTGTGAGAAACTTTAAGTATTTTGTATTAATTATACAAAATTTAAAAAATTATGTAGTAGTATTTTTTTTCATTCAAATATATATTAAATAGTAAAATTTAGTTAATTTTGTAATACTATATTTATTTAAAAACATTTATGTTCATTAAATGAGGTAATTATGCAAAAATAAATAAATAATTGACTACATTATTTATTTATTTATTTTACATGTAATTATATTTTTTCTTGTAGATATTATATTTGGATTCGAATTTCAAATAAGAGCAAATAAAATTGACATCTCACAATTTTTTCTTTCCAATTTGGAGTTGGAAGGAGCTTTCTCAAGTTTTTTTTTGAGAAACGAGGTTTCCAAAATTTAGTTAGATTGACCTTTTCTGGTGGAGTGGGCTTTTCAACTTAGAAGTGACATATCAAATAGAAAATAGAAAAGATAAGTTAAAAAAGCTTTTCATTCTAGACCATATCGTGTACTAAATGTGGGATTAGTGATTTTGATTAGGTTTGGAGAATGTCCTATTTTTTATTTATTTTTAATTAGGTTTAACTTGTATTTGAGGTTAAGTATGCTTGACCAAACATTTAATTTATTTGAGTTGAGCATGAACCCAACATAAGTATGTCAAGTTTAAACTCTAATTGAAATATTCGATCAAATTCTAATTCAAACACTTAAACATCTAGGAATTTAAACTTGAATATATTATTATTCAATTTCGACTCAAATTAATTACACCATAAAAGAATTTTACCCCCAAATTTAACTCGTGTGTTTGCCCCTACTATGAGAGAAATTCTTGTATAAATCGAATTCATGATATAGTGATATGGATCTTTTGTTCCAAAACACTTCACATCAATAAATAATGTGATATGAGTTGATGTGGAGAATTTTAAATTAAAGAGTTTATGACACTATGTAATGAATATGATCCACGTAAGAATTTCCACCGACTTTGATATACAATATATGAGAAGATATTGCATTATCCTCTAGTGCAAATGGCAATCCTTGGTTGGCTAGAAGATTAAAGGGTGAGATTTTTGTGACATGACATTCAAAAAAAAAAAAAAAAAATTGATCAAATGGAGACCAAATTTGTGGTTTAAGACGTCGCCAAATGGACTGCAATATCAAGCTCTCAAATTGTCAGCCACCAATGGAAATACAGATAATGATATTCAAGGATAAGGACCTCGGCCAAACCTCCTCATATTTATACCTCGAGTGTGCATGGCCATGAAGCACCAGCTACGAGCAGCATTATAGAACTCTTCTACCTTCAATAATTCCATTTTCACTACTAATTTCAATCATACAATGGCTGCCTCAACTATGGCTCTCTCCTCCCCATCCTTTGCCGGAAAGGCAGTGAAACTCTCACCCTCTGCCCCAGAACTCATGGGAAACGGACGGATCTCAATGAGGAAAACCACCAAGCCCTCGTCCCTCAGCCCATGGTACGATGTCCAGACCGTGTTAAGTACTTGGGCCCATTCTCTGGTGAACCCCCAAGCTACCTCACCGGTGAATTTCCCGGTGACTACGGATGGGACACTGCTGGACTTTCAGCCGATCCTGAGACTTTTGCAAAGAACCGTGAGCTCGAGGTGATCCACTGTAGATGGGCCATGCTTGGAGCTCTTGGATGCGTCTTCCCCGAGCTCTTGGCCCGCAACGGAGTCAAATTCGGTGAGGCCGTGTGGTTCAAGGCCGGATCCCAAATCTTCAGTGAGGGTGGACTGGACTACTTGGGCAACCCAAGCTGTATAAGAGCTCAAAGTATCTTGGCTATCTGGGCTTCCCAAGTTATCTTGATGGGAGCCGTTGAGGGTTACCGTATTGCCGGTGGACCGCTCGGTGAGATTACTGACCCAATCTACCCCGGTGGTAGCTTTGACCCATTGGGCCTTGCTGATGACCCTGAGGCTTTTGCTGAGCTCAAGGTAAAGGAAATCAAGAATGGTAATGGATTGGCCATGTTCTCTATGTTCGGATTCTTTGTCCAAGCTATTGTTACCGGCAAGGGTCCTTTGGAAAACCTTGCTGATCACCTTGCAGACCCCGTTAACAACAATGCTTGGGCATATGCCACAAACTTTGTTCCTGGCAAGTGAATTTTGTAGTAAGACACCAGTCTGATTGATGGATTTGTAACATTCTTGTGAATTAATGGAGAATATAAAGTGAATTTTGTGTGCTTCAATCGTCTTTTGTTCATGGAAATTTCATGCTTTTGTTTTTGTCAAAAAAAAAAAAAAAATGCAGTAATTTACACTAATCGTATGGCAAAGAGACCGGTTCAGTGATCTAAACTTGATCATCACTTGCAAATATAGATCTAGGAAAAAGCCCTGTTGCTGAGATCATCATATATAACCAGATCTGCTGGAGGGCTTCTATTTTGGAATTGAGGCAAAAAGCTTGAAAATAAGTAAATAACTAGAGGAGTTCGAGAAATATGAGCAAATTACAACTTAACACCTTTTACTTTGTTTAATATTTAAGTTACGTTTGTAAATCTACATTTCACCTCTTGTATTTTGAGTTAGATTTACAAATCTATAAACCACCCACTTATAATTTGAGTTGGAGTAAAAGTGCAAAACTAATAAATATTTTATTAAGAGATAGTTAGGTGGTTAATAATAAAATATAATTCTTGACAAAGTATTAAAATCAGTAATATTTAATTATATATTTTAATATAAAATACAAATTCATTAGATTTTAAATTTCCATCCATTTTATACAAAAGCCCAAACTACAAGAGCAAATTATATATTTATAAACCATATTGAAAAATCTCAACATTAGACTCCACAATTATTTATCCTTGTGAGGGAATCTTTCGGATAAATAATTGCAAATCTTATACAAAAAAAAATGACAGACGGTAATATAGGTGACCAGGAGGATTCCACATTCCCACTCCGTCGAAACTCCGACTCTATCATGTCAGATTCTCAGAATTACAAGATATCACTTTACTGGTTGGCCAACCAGTTTAAACCCTCCCAGATCTCTGAGAAAACAACATTGAAGACATAATGCAGTGTAGAAACATGTAAAAGGAACTAGAATCGACTGTATTAAATACTAACTCCACACTTTATCTTTAGATTTCATCTATACGTGACTGCAAATTAGTTCTGTACATTCTCAAACACAAATCCAGCAACTGGATGTCACATAAACTGGAATGTATTCCAACTACTATTTAGACGTGGTATATTTCAAATAGAATCAATTCTATACAACAAAAGAATTGTGTAGAAAAAGGAAAATTTTGACCTGCTCCAGGTCTTACTTTTGATGCGATACAGAGATAAGAAAGCAACGGATTATAGTACTTTCTACATCAGATTGCTACATCACATTGCAGGCAAGTCAAGTATGCCTTCCCTTTCAAGCAACAAATAACCAGTCCACAGCTGTTCTGGATATCAGTTGCATCAGGTCGAAGAAAAGGGTCATGCCAGTATTAAAGCTCAAGCATGATTTGCAGCCCTAGCTCTCGCCACGGACTTTTCATAAAGTTCCTCATATAGGATGGCTGATGAATCCCAGCTAAAGTCAATGTTCATAACCTTTTGAACAAGTTGTTGCCAAAGTTCACTATTGTTCTTATAGAGAGAAAATGCACGTTCCAAGGCATTGTTGAATCCCTGCAGATGACCCGAATTCAGCACAACTTTGAGAATAGCAAGAATAGTATTCCCTCAATTCTGAAATATCAGACCAGGCACATGTAGAAAGAAAGTGGTAAACACGTATCATATAAAGAGGAAAGTGGCGTGACAAACAGTTAAGTCATCTGTCATTGTCTTTTTTTTTTTTTTTTTTTTTTTTAAGAGGTGAAGAAAAAGTGTTAAGAAGCAAGTGTATACTGCCTCTTTTGCTCCATGAAGTATCAAGAAGTAGCATTACATAAAGCAAACAACCATGCAAAGGAAATGGAGAACTGGCCTTAGCGGTAAACCCATAGAGGGAAGGAAATAGAACATTAATTTTGAACTGGAGTCTATAACATCAAACAGAAAATTTAACCAAAAACAGAGTTAAGACAAGCAAACAATAAAGCAAATAAAGGAGTTTCATCTGTCTTTAATATAATCATTAAAGGAGGAGCCAAAAATAAGAATTACAACATGAAAACAGAAGAGCTGATCACTGGAAATATGTATCCCAAATTTCAAGTGTGGAATTTACAAAAGCAGGAGCTGTTAAGTAAACAAGGGAAAATTGAGAAATATAAAAACAAGGGAAAATAGAAAAATAGAACAAGTATCTTTTACTAAGTACTGTAGTCAAACCTGAAAACCAAATTACATCTGAAACTTTACCAATTACAAATCCAAATTATACTTGACATCATTCACTTTGGCAGTTGTCTTGTGTCTTATTTTGACTTGATTCACACAGTTTCTCTCTTTCTCACCTTGGTTAAGACATAGAAGCTTCAAATTGATTTCTGATAATGGAAATGGATAATCCTTTGTGTTTATGTCTAACAGAGAGAGAGAGAGAGAGAGAGAGAGAGAGAGAGAGAGAGAGAGTTTCTATCAGTGAGAGAAGATAATCTGTAATTGTGGGTAAGAAAGAGGAGATTGAGTGTAAGAGTGTGAGTAGGAGAAAGCATATGTTTGGGTTTTTGTGTCAGTGTGTATTTCAGAGAGATTTCCAAGACTTCATCAGTAACCAAAGCAGAATCATTTTACATTCAGCTTTTGCTCAGTCGACTTTCTCTGTTGAAACTGAACCTTTATCAATTAGAGTAGCTTAAAATAAATAAATAAAAGTGGAGCCAACTCAAGAAATAATTTACTGGAACTAACTGAATGCATGCAATGGTTATGGCAGATAAATCTTGTCATCAAACATGAGAAAAAGAAAAGCATGCGAAACTTTCGATTTATTGCTTAAACAAGAGAACAAGTAGACAGTTTATCCATCTCTGAAAAGGACTAACCTGCTCATTAGCAGTCAAAAACATTTCAATGTGAATCCATTTCTAAACTGTTCAGGGATGGTATAATTGTCAACATCAAAAACACTGCAAGGACATTCGAAAGCATAAGGCAATTCTCCAAGTGTTAAATAACCTACCAAATAATCACAGCTCTAAAATCATGTGCTGAATATACTCCACCTGTCATTCAAACCTCCAGTTTCCCTCACAATAGGGATGGATCCATATCTCATTGCAAGCATCTGCATATTTTAAGCCAGCATGAGAAAGGAAAAATATTTCTACTTCACCTGCCTTTATCACTGTTTTTGAGATATCAATCATGCATAATGCAGCTTTACCTGTGTAAGACCACAGGGTTCGAAGATGGAGGGGATGATAAACATGTCGGATGCTGCATATATTAAACGGGCAAGAGACTCATCATACTTCAATATTAATCGAGCATGTTCATGACTCTGAAACTGGTTGGCTATGTCTTCAAATTCCCTCTGTTTAAGAATATTAGATTCAATAGTTTGAAAACAGTCAACTCAGATGAAAAACAAAAACCTATAGAGAATAAGAAAAATAATCTTAAATTCTGATGCTGGTAATTTGCTTCAGAAATAATGATAAACTTCAGGATATTCCAATAGAAGTAGAAGCATAAGAACCTGAAGACCAACTAGATATCTGTAGTGATATATGCATAAACTTTGCACCTAGGTGCTGAACAATTGATAAGATGAAGAGGACATATAACCTTGTTCAGTAATCCTGGTGCTTGACACTTGACCGTTATGACTATAAATGTGTAACCCAAGAATGTCTGAGTTCCAAATCAAACCTTTACCCAGATACATTAACCGGGCATCATAAGAATCCAATGACTCCCAAGGTCTGTATTATGCACTACTGCTAGGAGTTAGATGCTGCAAGGTCTTTTCCTACGTCTTGTATTGGGGGACTAGTAAAGTAGTCTATGGAAGGTTGAAGTACTATCATCAACTGGATTTAAACACTTCAATCCTCCGATATAGGGTCTTTTATGTTGCTGGCCTAGTAATTATAAACCATGCAGTGAGGACTTACAGGTGGTATCAAACTGTGATAGCCATTTGAAGCATAGATTATAGAACTAACCAGTTCAAGGGAAAGTGTGACTCATGTGGTTGATTCATTGAAGCTCTTAGATAATTTAGGCCTTTGTTTTGGGGGGTAAGTTGGGCAATAGATGGTGAGTTCAATCTCAAATGGAGAGGAATAAGAAGTTTGAGGAATGGTGAAAACTGAAAGTAGTTTCAAGGTCTTTTGAGCTATCTGGTGGTTTAATGTTTATAAGCTCAAGAAAGTGATTTGGTGTGGGCTGCAAGTAGGAAAGAGGGAAATTTGTTCTAGTGACCACGCCTAGAATGCCATTGATGCCACACATAGAACTAGAATTACATCAAAGAATTCAAGATAACAATAATTTCTCTGGAAAAGTTTGATTATTATTCACTATAGAGAAGAGAAAATAAGTGGGATTTTAATTGGGAAAGACTTAGATCAGACCTGGTTTTTAGCCCCACTTGTAGACCTTGTGGTGTGGATTAAATGTTATGGAATCTATAACATAAGATCATGTAAGCAAGATTCTATAAGATTTAATCTTGACCACAGGGTCTACAGGTGGGGTCAAAGACCGGGTTTATGTAAGTTTTTTCCATTTTAATTACCCTAGCCCTACATACAGAAATTGTTACTTGCATTTTAAACAGAGACAACTCCTTTAGTAGACTTTTCATGAGAAATACAGATACTTCAAAATTAACAAGACAACCTGACTCACAAAAAGTTATGATCTAAAAATAACAGTGCATAGATCTTATCAGCTGAGAGCCACTTTTGATCTACGTCCATTTGGAAGAAGGGAAAGATGGAGATGCACTTTCTTCATTGATTTAGAGTTATCAGAGGGTCAGAAGCTGGTGTTTGTTTATTCCAATCTTCGCAGAATGCTGCCATGGAGAAGATTGAATGAAATAGATTGGTAAAAAGATTTCTTTTGTTAAATGCATTACATTATGATTTGCATATTTGCCAATGTTGAGGCATACATATTTTCCAATGAAGAATGAGACTCTTACGTGCTTTATTTGTGACATATATTCTCATTTCCCTGCATGGTTGATCAAATGATATTTTCACTAGCATTTGGAAAAATTGGCTAGTTGTGCTGCATGATACCAAGTCAACATATTTTAGGCAATGCAAGAGTCATAGAAGGTGACACATCCACTAGAAAGGGTATCAATTTTTTAAACGACACAACTCGAAATTAGCGGGTTAGGATTGAGCCTTAATGGGTTCGAGTTGTGAATGGGTCGACCTATTTACGACACGCAAATAAATGTGTCGGGTCGACCCAGAAAACTTATCGACTATAAATTTTCATTATGTATTGTGCTATAATTTACTCATTTTGGTGATTCAAGCTTGAAGCGTTGGTGGGCTAGTTCATTCTCTTTCTTATTTTGAATACATGAATTATTAATGTCGTACTAGCTAGACGGTAGGCATAAAGTAGCCATAAACAAGTTTCTCATTCGACTATTTCATATGAGCAAGTAAATAATTAGTGACTATTGCGCTTGCAAAGTAATAGTTCATTATCCAGAATAAGTACGAACATCACTGAATGGATTGGACACTCACACTTTGACTTCTATTAAAGAATAATTTAGTTAGCTACCACATACCAAATAGTAAATATGCTTTATCCATTTGCTAAAACACTAGTTATCACTTTAGAAGCTAAAAAAAACGAAAAAAATGACCAATAAAAATTTATTTTTGTTATTTATTGTACTACTATGCAATTATACAAATTTCTAGTGAAATTTAAATGGGTTAGACGAATTGAACATGACACGACACCACAATAAACGGATTCAACAGAGACGAATCGATTATTAATTGGGTAAGGTTAGGGTTAGGGTTTCTCGACCTAAACACGGTTACGACACAACATGATTACCCGTGACACGACACGATTAACAACACTATCTACTAGTATTTGGTTAGAGTAACTATATATGCAATTTACATATAGGCCCTTGTAATTTCTTACAATACAGGTTTTCAACACAAAGAAGATCATATCTTTAACAACCAAAGAACTTGCCAGTTTTTGTTAAGGAAGCAGTCAAGATTAAATGGATTAGAATGTAATTGTATAGATTTTATTCTTGTTTTGGTTGGAGGTAATCAGAGTTTCCATGCAAAAAAGCCTCAACAATTCAAGCCTTCAAGGTGTACTTTCATAACAAAAAAAAATAGTCGAATTAAATGACATCTAAGCTATCTTTAGTGTTAAAAATACAATCCCCGCCCCGCAAAAAAAAAAAAAAAAAAGAAACTGGAGAAAAAGTAATCCCCCATCCCATTTTATGTGTCACAGTAACTATTTTCTATTCATCCCAAAAAATCTGTTGGGATTTGAAAAGTCAAACACATAAATTGATTTCTATTATACCCTATCCTCATCAATTCCATAGAAAGATTCTTGAAGCAACTAATAACAATTATAATCATAGCTAAATATTTGAATTAAAGGCAAAGATGGAAACTTATATTGTCAACTAATGTGGCTCGGTCAGACTATTTGTTTTTTTAATTCTGAAAGTTTGACCAAGACACATAAAATAAAATGAAAAGTTAATTACATTTACCTCCCCTCACGTTTGACCAAACTATAGATCAAACCCTGAGGTTTGGCAAAATTACAAGTAACTCCTTATCATGGATGGTCAATAGACGGTGCTAACAGAAGTGTTAAAAAGACTTAAAACCCTTAAGCTTTATTTGAATCTAAAATACAAAAAAAAAAAAAAAAAATTTGAAAAAACAAAAAACCAAAAAAAAAAAAACAAATAAAAACACAAAAGAAAAAGGACTAATATAATCTTCATCATCTCTATTGGTAAAGCCATAGTTGCAGGTCTAATTGCTTATTTCCACCATCCTTGCCTAGTACTTTTGTCATATCCAAAACCCCAACAACAGCCACATCCATCCAAGAACCAAACCCTTAATCTGTTTGGTTCTAAGACCCGTATTCCATATTCCATCTTTACATCCAAGCCCACCACCATCCCCAAAATCTCATACTCAATTCAAACCCCTTCAACAATTATCAACAATCATTAATCTCCTACGCTGAAAGAAATAATGTCAAGGAACAGGGTAAGCAATTGAAAAAGTTTCATTGAGAGTATGGGATTGGAATCTAATTGATCATGGTCCTAGACAAGAATGAAGATATGTTATTGGTGGGTTAAGAGTAAGACAAGGAATTGAAGGGAAGATTACAGGTAAATGTAGGAGTAGAGTGGGGTTTGAATTTTCTACATTTAAAAAAAAAAAAAAAATTTATACAGCAAATTAAGGATGATTTTGTACTTGCATATTTTCATTGTTTGATTTGTTATTATTAGGAGTTCAATTTTTTTGTTTGTGATTATCCTATTTTACTATGTAATTCGATAGTGGTTATGGTTTTGGGATTAACGGATGCAAGGTGTGGTGGATGTCAGTGGAGAAGTGGGGTAAGGATAACATGGTGGAAATGAAGACAGAAAGGGGATAATATTTTTCAGAGAGAGAGAGAGAGAGGCAGTAGAATTGGTAGGGGTGGTGGAGGGCGGAATTGGCGGAGGAGCGCCATTTATTAGTTGGTGGATATGTTCGGTTTTGAAAAGGATTTAATTTAGTCTAGTGGTACATTTATCATCACAGCTGAGATTGTAAAAAGGGCATTTTGGACAGTTCACATCTGATTTTTGCTGACTTCAATGGCATGTTTAACGTTCCTTAGCAGCAGGGATGCATCGGATAAACGTTTGTGTATTCAAAGGGGAGACTATAATTTGACGAAACTTTAAGGGTTGATTCATAATTTGGCTAAACCTCATGGGAAGTAAATGTAATTAATCCTAAAATGAAAAGGGGAGAGGAGTAAATCGTTACCTGAATATGTGACACAGGGCTTGATCCAAGAAGAACGAATTGACCTCCAAGTTCCAGCGTTCGATATAATGCATGCCTAATAAGATGTACACCTTTTAGAACGAGGAACCAATCTTGTTATGCAGCCAATCTGCCCAATAATATGAACAATACCTAGTAAGTAAACCAGTTTCATTCAGGAACATGTACCCGCATGAGATACGTTGTGATCATGGAGAAACCTTTATTTCATCAAACATAACAGAAATAACACGAATATGATGGCCAACCGACCATATACAACACTCAAAGTAAAATTTTGAATTGCAAAGGTAATTCAATATTTTATTGAAGAAGATGAAGAAAGGAAAAGTAGTTGTCCTGATGATATTCCAATTGAGGTATGGAAATGCTCAGGAAAGAAAGGCATAAGTTGGCTTACCAATCTTTTCAATAAAATATTGAAGAGTAGAAAGATGTCTGACCAATGGAAGAAAAGTACTCTCATACCCATATTCAAAAATGAAGGGGATATACAAAATTGTGCGAATTACAGAGCTATTAAGTTGATGAGCCACACGATAAAATTTTGGGAGAGGGTGATAGAAAGAAGATTAAGAAACGAGACTAAGGTGTCAGATAATCAGTTTGGTTTCATGCCAAGGAGATCGACTACTGAAACCATACATCTCTTAAGGAGACTTACTGAGAGATGCCGTGATAAGGAAGAGGATTTGTGCATGATTTTATTGATCTTGAAAAGGCATACGATAGAGTCTCTAGAGAAGTTATGTGGAGAGTTTTAGAAAAAAGAGGAGTCAGAATAGTATATATAGAATCAATGAAGGAGATGTATAGGGATGTGGTTACAAGTGTGAGAACACTAGGAGGGTTAACTAGAGAGTTCCCTATAAACATAGGTTACACCAAGATTCATCTCTAAATCCTTATCTATTTGCATTGGTCATAGATGACCTTACAAAGCACATACAAGCGAAAATATCATGGTTTATGTTGTTTGCAGACGACATTGATTTAGTAGATAAAAGAAAAAATGGGGTTAATGCTAAACTCGAGATCTAGAGAGACGCACTTGAGGCAAAAAGATTTAGACTTAGTAGATCAAAAATAGACATGAACATATGGAATTTAAGTTTATCAAGAATGCACGTAGGAATAGAATAGGGGTTCGTATCGGAGATCAAGAGATACCCATAAATGAAAATTTTAAGCATTTAGGTTCAGTTCTTCAGAGTGATGGTGGTATAGATCGAGATGTTATACATCAGGTACAAGTGGGTTGGACTAAATGGAGAATGGCATTGGGAATATTATGCGTTGCAAAATTCCTTTACGACTTAAGGGTAAATTTTATAGAATGACAATTAGGTCAGCTACTTTATGGGTCTGAATGTTGGGCAGTGAATTATACACATGAGCAAAAGATGAGACTAGCAGAAATGCGAACGTTAAGATGGATGTCTGGGTACACTAGGATGGACAAGATACACAATGAGGATATTCGTGATAAGAATGGGGTAGCACCTATTGATGAGAAGATGAGAGAAACACGCTTAAGGTGGTTATCTCATGTGTTAAAACGGCTAGTAGAAGTGCTTGTCAGGCAGATAGAATTTAGAGGAGAATAGTCAACATAAGCGGGGTAGGAGAAGACCGAAAAAGACTTGGTGGGTAACTTGTAAGAAAGATATAACCCATCTAGGAATTAAGGAGGATATGGTCCATGACAAAGCGCAATGGCGTAGTAGGATTCGTGCAGCCAATCCTACTTAGCAGAATTAAGGCTTGGTTTGTTTGTTTGCAAAGGTAATTCAATATTTTGTTACATGTAATCATAGAATCCTTTTGATAAAAATAGATGTCACCTTGTTGGGTTTTTAAAGTAAAAAAAAAAAAAAAAATCCTCTTTCACAAAATGTTCCATTGTGTAGTATTTTATTTCCCTTCTTTTTATTCTTCCTCCTTTTTCTTCTTTTCTCCACTTTGTTGGGAACTAGGGATAGATAACAGCAGAGAATGAATTCTAGTTTCCAACTCCAATTGAGAATCAGTGGCATGACTTACATAAAAGAATCCCATTCAGATCATAACCATAAATTATACTCACAAAATGCAGGGAAAAAAAATCATGATGCTACTCCTGCTCAAAATTGACTATATCATTACTCAACCAATGTATTATGTAGTCAAAAGACTTATTACCCAATTTGATGCTCATTAATAAAATAAAATAAATCCGTTGAGGATGGTTAGACAATACGAAATGGACCAGAATCAAAATAATCCAATACACATTAGACAACATAGTGTAATTCATAAAATATAGGGGTGCCTCAAAGAAATGCTGTGTAAATACCAATTTCACAACGTTTGCTATTATGTACCTATTCAATAATCATGTTCATGGAAATTTATGCTCATTGACCAAATTCCCTGACATGATTTGAATAATTTCCCTAATAAAGTTATGTAAATCTGTGTGCAGTATTATTGCAAAACTATCTTTTACCATCAATGCTGATAAATTTAGTAAGAAATCAATTAAGCACCATATTACAAACCCTCAAATTTATTGATTTATTTTTTTTTCAGAAAAAAAGAAAAAATGATTATACATCAAAAGTCATAAGTAACACTGATACGTATATTTCTGATATCATGCTCAGATACATATATATACTTTACATATGTTATGCTAAGAAATCAATGTAGTACCATATTACACGCCCTAAACTTTTTGTAAAATCAATGAAGTACCATATCAAAAATCCTAATGCTGATACGTATTTCTCATATCTCAGATACGCATACATACTTTATATATACCATGCAAAGAAATACACATACCAGAAAGAACTACAGTCTCATGATCAATAATGCATAGTGACAGTATGATATCGTGCTCAGAAACACAGAGTATGTATATTTTGACTGAAAGAGGAAAAGGCTTATAGTAATTACCAGAGGCTGTCTAACATTAGCAGAATAAAGACTTAGCTTTCTTCTTAAAGCTTCTTTATTTTCTGCTTTTCCCTCGGTATCAAAGGCGGTGTACTGGACTTTCAGAAAAGTATCACTTGCTGGATTCCATGCGTCAGTATCTATTCCATTGAGAATTCCCACAAATTTTTTAGCATGAAAGTTTAGTGATAGTGTAGCATGAAGGCCTCGTCCTCCCTGAATGGAAAAACTCAAACATATCACTAATACAATTAGAAATTATAGGAAACACCTTATATGCTGTTGTGCGTGATTAATAAATTTATAAATTGAGGAAAAAATTATAGCCTAATTGGCAGCTCAATTTTGAAAAGTTACTAGCCTAAACTTTTATTAATTAAGGAAACTAAATATAAGACTAAACTAATCCAGAAGACTGACTAAAAAAAATTATAAAAGAATAGACAAGACAATCCTTAATTTATTATTCGCCCAACTCATATAAAGTATGAAACAAAAATAGTCATTCTAAACTCAGAAAATTAAGATAAATAATAATCATTCTAGCCCAATTTGCAGCTCAATTTTGAATTTGTTACCCAGCCAACCCATTATAAGCTAACCATGTGCCAAAACAATATTAAAAAGGTTACAATATGTGGGTACCTCACTCGAACACAGTCTTTTTACAAGCAGGAAACATCAATTCAAGATGATAAGGTACTTGACTATCTCCAGTAGTATGAAGACTGAATACTCGTTGAAAATACACCTCTATACTCAACGCACAAAAAAATAAATAAATAAACAATGGGAAAGAAAGAAGAATACAAAAAAAAAAAAAAAAAAAAAGATGGAAAGGGAAAACAAAATCAATGCAGCCACTTGTAAGGACTGCCAATAAAATCACCAGTAACAAGCTGAAAAGAGCAGACAACTAAGATGTTGGACAGAAGCAAAATCAATATTCATTTCACAAAAGTGTATATATTATATATTGTATCTCAAATATCAGCAGATACCCATACCTCAACAGTCCGCACCTCTTGAGCATAGGTCGGGGAAACAGTTGTTACAATGTTAGAGAACACAATTGCTCCCTGTGAACAACATCTGAGCATTTAACATGATAAAAAGGAGATCTATGTATGTAAAATCATTACCAGTATATGAAACTTAAAGTGAAATGACCAGCACAAAATAATCATAGGCACACTTGTCAGAGATAAAAGATAAAGATAACAATATCAGCTAGAGCCATACTACCTTAATGGGATTGACTTTATCATATGCAGAGTTGTCTTGCATCCTATCTGGTCTATTCAAATGGTGAACATCAAGACCACATGATGCAAGTTCCGACGCTGGTGCAGTCCCTTGATACTCAAAATTGTGGCATGTAAAACATATCCGAGCGGAATTCAGACCTTTTGGTGCATAGAGATCCCAATACAGTGGAGCCTTTGAATAGCATTAAAAACTTTTAGCCAACATGCAGTATGAGGATGAGAAGAAGTAACCCGTAAGCTATCATACAAAAAATCTACTTACCACAAAAGCTGTCTGCCAATCATGGCAATGGATTATATCTGGTTTCTTGCCAGCCTGAAGAAGTAACTCAAGTGCTGCCCTACTGAAGAATGAGAATCGCTTAAAATCATCAGGTTCTCCATAAAATTGTCCTCTCCAAAAGAAATTCCCAGGATGATGAGGCTCAATAAAATAGAACAGGAAGACCTGAGAATTTACAATCAAAGCAAACTCCTACAGTAATCCAATGAAGCACTAGATCATTTCTGTACAGGGTAACTAAACAATCTTAACCTTCAACAGTGCCAGTCCAGATCTTATTTTTGAATAACTGGCCATCAAAATATGATTCAACCACTGCATCTAAAGCCTGTATAGAATAAACCATACAATTTTTGATGAAATTCACTATATTAAGAATCATCTCCCCACCCAATCCTACATAAGCCAAACCAAGAAACAAGTTAATCAAGTCCAAGCAATGAGCTTACCTTTAAATCGCGAATAAGCTCATACTGCATGCAATCATATTTAGGAAGAACAATTTCCACAAGGTGTCCTCTCTTTTGTAATGCTTTACCAAGACCAGTCACCACATCACCCAGACCACCAACCTTCATTAGACAAGGATAATTGTATTATGTAAATTTTGTCAATATCAAAGTACTTCAGAACATGATGTTAGCTGCAGTAATATATTTCAGATACAAACTTCCCTTGCAAAATCAAATCCTCAAGGATACACGGAAACTAAATAAACTTTGTACAATAACACTACACAATATTAATATAGTAATCTCAAATTCTCAATACACACATCATTCCTTATGAGCTATGTTAAGTTAGAGAGTAAGAGAAAGACCCATTGGGAAAAACTGAGTATTTCATTATCTTATGAGAGCACCTATATATACAAAGAATATGGGTAATTCGAGGATCTCCGAGAGACTTTTTGAAAACATCTGCTAGTTGTTCATTTGAGTTGTCAAAACTAGCAGGAATACACCCAAACGAAATCTTCTCTCTGATGAAATGGCAATCAATCTCAATATGCTTGGTCCTCTAATGGAATACTGGATTATAGGTTATATGTAAGGTAGCTTGATTATCACAGATCAACTTCATCTGCCCAACCTCTTCAAACTTCAGCTCAACCATATGAGTTCACATGTTGCCAAAGCCATAGCACGATATTCAACTTTTAACGGCACTTGACCTGGCAACCACATTTTGCTTTTTACTCTTCCAGGATATTAGATTACCCCCAATGAGGACATAGTATCCTAAAGTAGAACGGGCATCTGAAGGAGAGCTTGCCCCATCAGCAGTAGAATACACAATCACTTGAGTGTGACCCTTATCTTCATATAACAATCCTTGGCCTGGTGCTCCTTTAATGTATTTGAAATTCCAAACTATAGTATCCCAATGGCTATCACATGGAGATTGTAGGCATTGACTAACTACACTCACGACAAACGAGATATCTGGCCGAGTGATAATGAGGTAGGTAAGCTTTCCAACTAGACGTTGGTATCTTCCAGGATCTGCAAGAGGCTTCTCCTGACCTGGTAAAAGCTTAACATTTGGATCCAGGAGTATTAACAGGGTCTGCAGTTTAACCAGTTTCTTCAAAAATATCCAAGGCATACTTTCTTCTTAGCCAATTTAGGGTTTGAGTCTCACCAGTCTATTGTATACAGCATACATATCATGTTAAGCCGATCTCATCATTCACGCAATTCACCCGTCCATCGATTGATCGTGCGAGTACGCATCCAGTCATTGCATAGCGCATGAAAAAAAGCGTTTATCCTGGATTACCCCTCATGCTAAGTCCTTGGCTCATTTAGATAGTATTGGTTGTCCTAATTTAAGGATAATGAGCTAGGTTTTTATATATTTTGCGGGAGGTCAAGTTGATGTCCCCTTCCTTTTACTTTGATTTTCAATATTAATAAAATCTAGGAGTAGCACCCCTCCCACTAGAGACAAAAAATATGTAAATCAAGGAGAAGAAATATTGAACACATTTTTTGAGTAGCACCAAGAACGGAATTACTTTTTAATTATAAGCAACATCTTCCATAGATTTAAAAGCTCAATAATGTAAGCCAACAACCTTATCAAATTTGACAATATCACACAACTTTGCAAGACCTATGCTACCTGCCTTTCAAATCAAAATTTTAGCTTTCTCTATGCTAGATTGTAAGAAGATTAGTCAAGCTTGCATGCAAGAATCCTTTCTGGCTTCTTTGGTGTCCTCAGCACCTTAAGAGCTCGTTCAAACTAGAAGGAAAGGCAATGATAGAAGCAGACTTGTTATGCTACTCACTAAATTAAATACTTCGACACATTTAGCGAATTTGAAGTAAATATTCTTTCCTTAAGAGTGCAGGCAAAATGCAAAATTAATGTTACGAACTCAGTTGGTTAAAGTTGTTTAGGAAAGCCTAAGACAGCCATAAGCAAGGAGCTATTCTATCATAAATCAAACCCTGGTACATTATTAAATTTTTGGGTTGTTCCATGAACATAAATTTAATCTATCTCAAAGTGTAGTTCCCTGAGGTGAACTAAAAGAAGATGCAATTTCATCTATTATCAAAACAAAAACAAGATAAAAAAATAAATAAATAAAACTGAGGATTGTAGATATCTATAAGTAAATTAAAATTGTAATTTAAAGAAAGTTAAACCAACTGAGCTCCTTATCCTTTAAATTGTTAATCTTCCTTCCTACTTATCTAACTTGCACCTCTAATCTAAGCTAACAGGATTTTTCTGCACCAGTGATACAGCGCCAAAGAAGCAATAAGTGGATCATATTGATTTTCGTATTCTCAGTTGTAGAAGCTTCAAGAATATGAGGATAGGAAAGGGCAAGAGTAGGAACTAGAAGAACACAAGAAATAAGATAAGAGAATAAGGAGTAGAAATTCTAGGAATCCCACCTAGATTTCTTAAGAATTGTCCACAGAAAGTAATATTTGCTATCAATTCTCAAAGACAGGCCATAGAATTTCATTAAACTCAACTGAACATATTTCATTTCTTCTAAAAACACTTTAGATTCGATTGTTATAACTCATTATGCAGAAGACAACACTTGGAGGCTAAGCATTCTTCACTAAACTTTATGCCTAAGAAACATAACTGTTAAAGAATATGGGCTTCCATCTCAAAACTAATTGAAAATGAGTCGTATGGCCCATGAATCTTATTAAGTAGTCACACGATCTTTAAGCTAACTAATATGGGATAATTTTATACTTAACACCCCTCTCACATCTGACTTGGGTTGATTGAGCACTCGGGGCTAGAGAGAGGACCCGTGACTTGGGTTTGTTGAACTCCCGGGGGAATTGAGCGTCCAGAGCTAAAGAGAGAACCACACATGACTTGGGTTAGTTCAACTCCTGGAGAATTGAGTGAGCCCGCTAGGCTGGGCTAGTGAGAACCCAAGGCACACGTGGATGTGAGAAAACCTGAGGCTTGATACCATGTTATTTAACATGGGCTTCCATCTCAAAACCAATTGGCAATGAGTAGTGTGGCCCATGAGTCTTATTAATTAGTTTAGGATCTTTAGCCTAACTAATGTGGGATATTTTTATATTTAGCAAAATAACAATTAAGTATCCTGAAGGCAAAGGATCCAGGAATCAAAGTTTGACTCGAACTCCTAAAGTTGACTACACGTGTTTGTAGTATAGGCCTAGGATCCAACAATACTTGACAACTTAAACCTTGGTTACATGTATTTAGAGCTGTAACATTTCAGCATCTCTCAAATGTTGTACCCTTCAACCGTAGCAAACCAACCCTACTATGACATTCAGATAACCAAAAGTGCAGCAAACTTGCTCTAAAAACAACTAAAAAATAAACAAATCCATCACTATTGAAAGTGTTGAAATCCTTATGATTTTGCATTACAGAAACATTTTACTGTGTAACTCTAAAGAACGTAGTACATCTGGGAAAACAATAACCATAAATAAACATATCTCCAAGAGTTGCAGTTTAAAAAATTCAAACATCTTCGAAAAGCCAGACCAGGGAAACCAATAAAACTATACATATCAAACCTGTCAATCTTTATTTGAGCACATCGTTATTGTGTAAGAGAAATGTGCAAGACAATAATCTACTTGACAACCAAATAGGAAGCTGTGGTCAAAGGTTTCTCGTAGAGGCAAACACAAAAAAGCCTAACATCCTTCTTCAACATAAACCATTAGTAAGACAGAAGAAGCAATGCACTAACAAGTAGAAACACAGACCAAAATCTTTGATAACACATTATCATCCACAAGCATATAACATGAGCATAAACAATGAAAACAAGGAATACAGTCCTTAACCAGGAAAAATAGTGAAATTAAAAAAAAAAATCACGAAATTTGTTGGCATCCAAAAAACTCCTAACACTTGCCTTGTTATCCCATCAAGCAATGTTTTATGTAAGAAAAACCAAAAAGCTTGTAGGAATTTCTCTGTGTATGCATTATTATTTTTCACTAATCTACATGTACTAAATACCATTTATCTTGGGAAACACGGGTTGAGAGTAAGTAAGTAGCCATATAGATCCACATAAAAGGCCATTAAAAAATAAAAAGTCCCAGCCTCAAAGGATCCTACTGAGGGTTTCTACACCAACACATTGAAAACCAGCCAAACCGACCCATTTGACAGCTCTAGTTAAGATAGCTTCACCCACAAAAAATAGAAATGGGCCAGTAAGACTCAAGAGGGAAAGAGATTAGTCGATGGTGATACTTCATGTGACCATGGGAGAATGATTTTCAGATTCAAACAAACCAAGCCTTATTCCCACTAAATAGGGTCAACTGCATGAATCCTGCTACGGCGTTGCGTTCTGTCTTGGACCATATCCTCCTCAATTCCTAGATTAGCTATATCTTTCTTACAAGTTATCCACCAAATCTTTTTCACTGTTCCCCTACCCCTCTTATGTTGACTACTCTCTCTAAATTCGTACTTGCCTGACAAGCGCTTCTTCTAGTCATCTTAACACATGACCTAACCACCCTAAGCGTGTTTCTCTCATCTTCTCATCAATAGGTGCTACTCCAATCTTACCACGTATATACTCATTGCATATCTCGTCCATCCTAGTGTACCCACATATCCATCTTAATATTCGCATTTCTACTACTCTCATCTTTTGCTCATGTGTGTAATTTACAGTCCAACATTCAAACTCATAAAACATCGCTGGCAGGCTCTAATTGTCGTTCTATAAAATTTACCCTCAAGTCATGAAGGAATTTTGCAGTCGCATAATATTCCCGATGCCATTCTTCATTTAGTCCAACCTGCTTATATCCGATATGTAACATCTCGATCTATACCACCATAATTCTGAAGAACTGAAGCTAAATACTTAAAATTTTCACTTATGGGTATCTCTTGATCTCCGATACTAACCCCTATTATATTCCTACATGCATTCTTGCTAAATTTGAATTCCATATATTCTGTTTTTATCTACTAAGTCTAAACTCTTTTACTTGCCTCTCTCCAGATCTTGAGTTTAGCACTAACCCCATCTTTTCTTTCATCTACTAAAACAATGTCGTTTGCAAACAACGTACACCATGGTATTTCCTCCTGTATGTGCCTTGTAAGTTCATCAATTATCAATACAAATAGATAAGGACATAGAACTGAACCTTAGTGTAAACCTATATTTATAGGAAAGTCTTATGTCAACCCTCCTAGTGTTCTCACACTTGTAACCACATCCCTATGCATCTCTTTTTTGATTCTATATATGCTACTCAAACTCATTTTTTTAAAACCTTCTACATAACTTCTCTATGGACTTTATCATATGCCTTTTCAAGATAAAAAAAAATCGTGTGCAAATCCTTATCCTTATCACGGTATCTTTCGTTAAGTCTTCTTAAGAGATGTATGACTTCAGTACTCAATCTTCCTGGCATGAAACTAAACTGATTATCTGATACCATAGTCTCATTTCTTAATCTTCTTTATATCACCCTCTCCCAAAGTTTCATCATATGACTCATTAACTTAACACCTTTGTAATTCGCACAATTTTATATATCCACTTAGTTTTTGAATATGGGAATGAGACTACTCTTCTTCCATTGATCAGGCATCTTTCTACTCTTCAATATTTTATGGAAAAGACCGGTAAGCCAACTCATGCCTTTCTTTCCTAAGCATTTCCATACCTCAATTGATGATATTATCGAGGTCAACTGCTTTTCCTTTCTTCATCTTCTTCAAAGTCTCCTCCATCTCTTGTTCCTAAATCATTCGATAATACATTACGTTTCTATACTCCTCAGACTTATCTAACTCTTCCAAAATGATATCGTCTCCATTGCCTTTATTGTATAGTTGATGGAAGTATCTCTCCCCCCTTTCCTTAATTTTCTCGTCTCTTACTAATACCTTATTATTTTCATCCTTGATGTACTTGACTTGGGTTAAGTCATTCATCCTATGGGCTCTTGCTTGCTTTAGCAATTTTATAAATATTTTGCTTCCCCTCCTTATATTCTGATTTTTGGTTAAAATCTTCAAATACCCCTCGCTTCACTTATAGCATTTTTTGCATCCTTTTTAGCAAGCTTATATTTTTCAATATTTTCTAATTATTCTCATATTCGAAAGGAAATATTCAATGCATAGAATCAACACTAAAACTGTTTATACATCTGGAAAATAAAGCAAAATGTAAGCAAGAAAAATTACTTCAGTAAGAAGTTGCAAATATACCTTTGCAACAGGTGCCATTTCCGCTGCAATGTGAATGACATGCAACTCAGAACTGAACGTTGACAACCAGCTAATGTTAGAGACAAGCATGATTGAATAGATGTGCAGCATGAAAAATACACAAACTAGCATGATTAGATTCTTAACCCACAAAATATTTATACCGTTTAGGGGATGGCATTAACCGGAGAAAAATGGAGATTATTTCATGTTCTTTCTTTTCCTTGCAGGACATGTATGCATTGCGAATACGTCCATCTCTCTTCCATACCATTTCTCTCAAGTGCCTAGCATCATCTGTTGAAATCTTCTTTTCAAGTAACCAAGCGTCAATCATAAGCAATAATTGACTCCAGAATTCCCAAGGCATATCATTCACAGGTTCATCTTCAGCTCTTCTTTTGCTTTCCTCTTTTAGATTATTGAGTGTATCCTGAAATTCTTTTACAGAATCTTGATATAACTGAACATAACCATGTATCTCTTCATCAGATCTTTTTGAAGGCGTTCATCCAGAATTTTTATTTTTTGCTGCATTAGATCATTATAGTGATGTAATCGCTCTGATGATAGCTTGTAGACACTAGCCTCTTCAAGAGATTCTTCAAGCCTATCAACTTTCTTCCTTAGTTCTTGGTTTTCTTGCAGGACAAAAATAGCCTGGTTTGCCTGTTTCGTTGCCTTATCAAGTAATGTTTGCAGATGCTCTACCTTTTCATACAAATTTTTGCATTCAGACTTCAACGTATATAATTTTGAAACTTCTTTCTGAGATGCAGAAAGTTTATCATCCAACTCTTTTAAAGAATCCTCCAAAACTGATCGTTCTTTCTCTAGCATTTGAACACGTTCATCTGTTGCCTTAATATCTCCTAGCTCTTCTTTTAGAGCTTGCAGATCATTCTTTAGGGACAAGTTCTCAGTTCTCAGTACATCAAGTTCTTCACTAAGAGAAAAAGGAAGGGAGATATGCTCATCATGTATATTTCTCACATTAAGGATCACCTCGAGTAGACAGCTCACGTTGTAGTTTTTCTAGTTGATCTTCAAGGAGTTTCACATGAATCTTTCCTTGTGCAGCAACTCTAAGCTTTGCATCAGTTTCTGCTAATTTCATCTCCAAAACATTGATCTCCCCTTGCAAAGCCTCTTTCTCACCAAGAATTTTTTCAAGGTCTTGAAGGGCAGTAATTCGAGCATGGTTGAGTAGATGAATATCTGTTGAGTGATGAAAAGGTAGTTGTGAACTAAACTTTTTCAGAAACTAAAATAAGCAAAAATTATGAAGGATGTTCAAACATAAAATATGCTCACTTTTTTCTGCATTTTTAATCATCCCAATTAAATCTTCAAGCTGAACACTCGACAGCTGATCCTCATCATTAGCTGCAATTGACTGTTTTCAATAGAACAAGAGTTGATTATGTTCTTGATGATTTCTCCCCCGCTCATTTGAAAGAATGAACATCAAATAAAATCAATATCATTATCAACAAGCACACTCTTATGTAGGCTCATCAACTAAATTAGAATCAAATGATTTATTAGAAGCAATTGCCATTTTGTGTACAATAAGAATTTTCTTTACAGATGTGAAAAACAAGTCATCAGGTGGCATCATATCAAAAGTTCAGTCCCTCAAAAGAACTTTTAAGTTGTCTTGGACAATTATTAAGTCCTAACACTACTGATAATGGATGAACCATTGACGCTAAATAAACGATTAGCTAGGTTAATGTTCCCTAACTAGTACCAATACTTCAAATATTACAAAATGTAGAATTGAAACTCTCGTGCTCAAAATTTCATCCATAACCATTACTGTATGGTTAAAGGATTAGATGTCTTCAGTCTGAAGTAGAGGAGACCAATCGTACTTACTACAGAGACTTGTTTCATATGTTTCATCTCTTATCAGTATCTATAACTATCAGCTGATCTCGTATTCACAAATCTATAAAAACACTCATCTCACATTGCCTTGTTTATCATTCAAACAACATAAGGTTCATAGAGATACAACCACGAACAAACCACATAATATAGATAAAAGTTTGTACAGCTGACAATGAGGCCTCAGATCTAATCATGTTGTCCAGAAAAAAAATATTATTTAACTTCATACACGGAAAAATTGAGAACCATTAACGCATACACAATTTCTAGCTGCTGGCATAATATTACCAATAAATAGATGATAATGAACTCATATCAGTGAAATAATAGGTACCTTCGGTCTAATCTCATTCAGCAAAGTCAAGCTCATCTTATCGTTTGATGGCTCAGTCTCTGTTGCAAAATCAATACCTTTGGCATCATCTTTCGAACATGTAATGCTGTTGTCGGGAAACATCTCAGTTTGCTCAACTTCTACAGTAGCATCAAGGTCATCTGCTGTATCTTTCAAGCTTGTGATACTGTTGTTGGATAAGTTTTCTGTATCAGAATCTTCATCACTAGTTGCCGGCAAATTAGCCCTTGGTGGATGATCAGGATATAAGTTCTTTGCTTGCTGTCTCTTGTTTGTGATGTTGAGAACTGTACACATTTCAGTGCCTACTACTTAATGAAATCAGAAATAGATGAAAGCGAAATAGGAAACATGAAAATAATGTAAGCTTCGAAATAGCAGAAAAGTAGAGATGCATGTAAATGAAAAATCAGATAACTGTCTATCACATTAAAACTAAAAGAACTTTTACCAATGACATTTGGAAAGCCTCAAAATTATACAAGAATGGGGAGAAATGTTGGTCTATGCTCCTCGGTTTGAGTATTACCATTAGCTTAAGACTTCCCACTCCTGTTTTTCAGGCCATATTTGATGTTGCTTAGACTTCAATCTAACCTGCTATACTGCACATGTCACCAGAGCCCCCCTAATAGTAGTGACATTCTAGCCAGGGGAGTGTTAAAATGAAGGAAAGCAATTAAATGTCCTAGTCAGAATTGAAAATAGTATGAAGATGCGGGGTTGTATAACTACATACACATTTTGGTCAAAATTACAAAATGGCCCCAAGATATCAATGAACATCCACTTGAATAGCACCACACGACCAATCCCAACTTCTTAACTAGTGGAACTTTGAGCTCTCGTCCCATCCAATCTTTAGGCACCCTTTTTGGTAAATGAAACTCCAATATTACCTTGATATCAGTTTAACCACCTCAAAGCTAATCAAGCAATTTCTAAATGGAAGATTTCTTTGTTAGATTTCTTTGTACTGAACAACTGTTGTAAATTTAAGCACACTCATGGGAGCCCGCCACAAACACTACCAATAACCAAGATTATTTTCTGTACTTTTACCGTCAATTGTCAGCTTTTCACTTCTGATAAATGCAATTTCAATAAATTACGCCAGAACATCATTAAATCCCATCAAGAACCGGAAAAAAAAAAGAAAAAAAAGAAAACCCAAATTATCTAAAACCTTTCTATCACCCTTATTTTAACATATACAACTTATCAATGCAAAAAATAAAATAAAAATAAATAGCAACCCGGGTGATTTTTTTTTTTTCAAGGAATAATTAGAAAAAAACAAAAAAAACTGGCCATTGAAGAGTTTTTTCAAGAAAATGAAATGACAATTCAGTCCAAATAACTGTAATTTTGTTTTGGCTAGGAGTCCAAATACCTGTAATTGCGCTGGCGCATTTTGCAAGAAGCTGGAAGGAAACGAAGAGAAAGTGAAGGGCAGAACCGTATATTCCCATGCTTACCGCAGTTGAGCCCTCTTCCGTAGCACCATCCTCGGCCTAAATAACATGATGCCAATTGGGCTTCCATTGATTGATTCTTCTTTCAACTATAAAGTCTGAACTTCTTCACACAGTCACCCGTGAAATTAGTGTGCGAAGTGTGTGAAAGTTGAGAGGAAGAGAATAAACGGTTACTTAGGACCAACGACTAGCGTCTATTAAAAAAAAAAGGTGCGTTTTATCAACTTCTTCTGGGATAGTTTTTTGGACGAGGGAAAATATAGGCTACATGATTGTGTACTGAAAGGAGATGATTTTGTTGTAAACTGACACGTGGAAGAAGATTTAGCAGTTGGTTCATCTTGACATAAGAGTGATGAGGAATTGGAGTTTTGTGAGAAAATTTAAAAGTTATTTGATCGGAGGGTTGAGGATGAACAAACATTGGAGATTTTGATGCGCCTTGATTTTTCTTTTCTAAATTGCTCGAATCTAAAAAATGGGTCTTTTTTTTGAAATCTTTATCGTGCTTCAATGATACGGAGTACTTGTCACACTTGGTCTAAATCCTGAAAAATAGCGGAACGCTAGTCAGTCTTAACGATTGAGAGATCTGAATAAAGGATATTTTTAATGGGATTCGTTTTTGTTTCTTTATCTGTGTTAATAATTCTGATTCATTATTAAGAGGTTATGATAATTTTGAATCACCAAATTTGGAGTTTTGGCATTAAAATAGAAATTTAAAAAGTTCAATTTTAGTTTGCGTATTTTATTATACCGAATAGAGGAGAGAAGTTTATGACCTAACTATGATGATATTCGCTTGTAAATGAGAGTAGAGGATATCATCTCATATCTTAATTCATGACAACTTTTATGGCATTTTCGAATGAGTGTAAATGTAAATTTCGTACCTAAAAATAGACAAGAATAAAATTTACAAATTTAAAATTTTCAATTGCCAAGAAATGTAGGCTTGACCAATTACTTTTGTTGGACTAGTTTTGAGACATTAAGTTTAAATCCTTGATTTTATTAGACCTATCATCAAATCAAGATTAATCCCTTACAATCTTAATGAGTAGTAATAGTATTACACACATTGTGATTTTAAAAAAAATTCAAACTCACATATACTACTTATTACGGAGAAGATTTTATTTTAACATGAGTGTTTTAAAACTAGGAGTGAGATCAACCTAAAATTTAGGAGTGAAAAATAATTTTTAAAAGAATTTATAACTTATTGAAAGATTACAGTATCCTATTTACCTAATCTTAATCAATAATTTTTTAATGTCTACGACTACCTCCTCAATACTTGAATTTGATACATGCTTGCTTGTACATAAAAGTAAGGTTTGAAGTATTATACATATATTTTTTTTTGTCAAATTGAAGGAGTGCTTGTACACCCATTTGAGAACACACCTACAACTGCCCATCTTCTTTACACTTCTTGTCCCCTTCGTTACCAATAACTGCGAAATTAGAATGACTTCCACAATTCCATAAACCACATATGTCTAGGGTTAATATTCCCTTTTGATAGATACAGGTCGTACTCGAAAAGCTGTGACACCCTGGTTAATTTACAGTGGGTAAGGCTGTAGTCGGTACAAGCCATATGTCGTAGAAACAATTTGAATGGCTTTGTTGATTAGCCATGAAATAGATCCCAAAAGCCATATATATTTACTTTCTTCAGTTATCAATCATTGATGAAGTTGCCACATTTGCACTTATATGCATGAGCATAATCCTTGAATCCGAGAATTCATTACATGCATTACATACATGTGCTTCTGATGCTATTCTCGTGACTCATAAAAGTATAGTAGCTTTGAACCTATAGAACCAACATAATCAATTTATCCAAGGGATGCTTTAGTAGTCCCACGCTAAGCACAATAAACCCAAAGAATTTTCATATTATGTGATCGTGTGTTTTGCACTTACAGTATTAGAACTTTTGTATGCTCACATGCCTACATGATTTGCAGGTCAGACTGATATTTGAGTTAGCTCCAATTACGGTAGCTATTAACTAGTCTTCTATCTTCGTGATTCGCATTTTTTTTCTAGGTTCAATCTCTATTCCGCCATGTTGAGGTAAGCAATAGCTTTTTTAAGACTCCATAATAAAATCATTATCACACAAAAATCTTCTTGCCATTTGAACTTCAATATCTTAAATAATTCCAGTCCCTTACAACTTTGCTAGTTATATTTTTTATATACCTTTAAAGCAGCTTGTAACTAAGCCATCACAATTGCAGTAATATGCCATCTTATGGTTGCATCGTTGATATACCCTAAAGTGGCTTGTAACTGGAATTCCATCTGGTACCGTGCCTTCTCACGGTTGTGACATTGATGTAGCCCTTTAGTGACTCATAACGAGAAATTGAATCACTACAACTCTGGTACCATATCTTCTTATGGTTGTATTATTGATGTGCCCGTAGTATGTCTCGTAACTGAACTATTAGAACTCCAATACCAAACCGTCTCACAATTACGTCATTGACGTGCCATTAGAGCGGCCCGTCACTTGATCGTTAGAACTTTGATATCGTGGTTGGTTTAGTCCTTGGTGCATTTGCATGGCTTCATATTAAATTTTGAACCTTGCTAATAACTGATTTGGATGTGGCTTGTACAAATGCAATATAGGTCTTTTTTATCAATGGATTTCCTATTGCACTAACTTCCTCATCCCATTGCTTCTCCTTTCCTTCTTATTCTTTTTTTTTTTAATCTAGCAGGTGACCATGGTTTATTTGAAGGAGACAATCATTTCCAAGAAGCCATATCTTGTGACTGTAGATGACAAGGACGACAACATTAAAAGTGGAACTTCTCTATTCTTTAGCATTTGATAAACTTCCCAAGAAGTTGGAAACCAAATATGACCCTAAGGATTTTTTGGGGTGGTCGAGGAAATCTCATAGAAAAGATGACCACTCTGTGTTTTCGCTTGCTTCTAACCATCACAATACTTCATGTCAAACCCCTTTCTTACTTTGGGACTTTGCATTATCACTGGCGAATCAAGTTGGGGAACTTTCTTTAAAGTCAATGGTGAGTTCACATATATCCCTCTTTACTGGGAATCGTTGGAAGATGTTCTTGGCTGAAGCCGACAACTATGAAGGCATGTCTTTATGACATCGTTTATGGATTTTTATTAAATATGATCATAGCGTCAACATTTTCAAGACCTTTTGTGAGTGCTAGTGTCCTGAGACGAATATACCTCACACTTTCTAAGGAGTGCTTTCTTTACTCTTTGGAACTTATCTTTACTTGGTGGGTTGCCATGTAACGGCTAATTCCATGGTAAGCTTGTCCATGCAAAGAAGCTATTTTCAATCGTCAACTAGAAAGGTATAAATGGAGGAAGCAAGTCATTCCTCCTAGTCGCCAGAACTTATTTACTATTTTCCATCATCTATGTAGGGACAACAAGAAAACTTCAAAAGTTAGTGTATTCAGTGGATTAACTTTTAGTAGAGAAGACCTTCTAAGTACCAAGTTTTTACCAAGCTAGGTGGAAGAAAGAATGATACTCAGCTAGTGGCTTTTCCTACCAGTGTTATCCTTAAATCTTCTGATGGTTAGAAGAAAAGCATGATGCATCTCAAAGTTGATGATGTTTGCCGAGATGAGACCTACTTGGATGCATTGATCTCTTGCTGGATTTGCATTTTCGCCATTCTTATTCAAGAAATAGGCCTCATTTGGCTAGGGACTTTTGTGACGGCAGGTTTGGTTGCCAAAGGAGTATGGGTCTATTTAGCTATGCCTTTACTAGCCAGTATTTATGCTGTTTGAATGGGATAGCAAACTCTTTCCAACCTAGTAAGGACAGCCACACTTTTCCGGTACATTATGGTTCATGGCTTGTTAGCACAATATTTGAACACACATAAGATGAATCCTTATCTTCATACCGATTTATCAATGATTAAATTCTCCAGGGATTCCCTCATTATTTCATTTGATAAGATAGGTGTTTGGGAACACATGACAATTAACCTAGTATGGCATTTGCCACTAAAAAGCAACAGGCCTTTATCGATGACCACTGTCTTTCATCTTTCAAGATTAACTATTTCATAAACTTATGATCGAGTTACTTGTCTTTGTGATGCAAAAACTTGTGTGTTGGAGATTTACAAGCCTCATAGATTTGCCTAGCAATTTGGCTTTTGTCAAGACCTTCCAGGTGAGTATAGTGATGAGCTTCCTGTATCAACCATAGAGAAGCTTATCAGTTGTATCGCTTTTGTACGCAGACTTATACAAAATTCAAGGTATCAGTTCTAGCCATATCATTTAATTTTGGAGATTGTTTCACTTGTTGATGCAGTAGATGATGGACCCAACTTTATGGTGACCATTACTTCAAAAATAGCCAGATAACACTAGCAAAGTTGTTCCTTGGCTCCGTGGATAATCCAGCTAACAGTTATACTCCTAGGTCAAAAGTAGATGCAGAGATCATTGCTGTGGACGAAGGCACTAGCTCTCGAAAGATGCCCACCTCTCAAGATGTTCAAGATGAGACTCCAACTAGTGATCATCTTAGTGCACCTATCCCTCAGCAGCTGTAATCAGATAGGGTGAACGATGATACTCCACTAAATCAAAGATCTCATTGTTCAAGAAAGATTTTGAAAGCAATGAGCGATCCACTTTACCTAGTGACCATGACAGCAACGACGACAAATACTGGAAGCTTATCCTGAGTGACAAACCTTCACAAGGTGTTGCCCCCAATCTTGCAGAGCATGCATCGAATGCAGAAAACCTGTTTACTGGCTCTATAGTTCTAATCAAACTTTAGACGCTATAGAGACTAGCTATTGTACAATTTTTAGTTTATTGCTTTAGATTCTTTCTTTATTTGTCCCAATATGCACAATATATTCTCTTGTTAAATGTTCCTAACTTATTTTGAAGTTTGGAAGCATTCATTTTATTACTTTGGGTGCAATATTGGCTGGGCTGGAAAACAACGAAAACACCATCTCAGGTCCTAGCCAATTTGAATTGGTTGCGTGCAGCTTGAGAAAGCTTTCTGATCTCATTCCACTTTCGAATGTAGAAAACAGGCAGCTTGTGACACCCATTACACCTATTTTTCCTCAACCTATCCTATGTGCACCGGTAATGCCTTTGGGAAAGTCTTCTGATCTCATTCCAATTTCAAATGCGGAAAAGAGGTTGCCTACGATGCCCATTACATCTATCTTTGCTCAACCTATCCTACGTGCACAGGTAATGTCTTCTGTGTTCAACATTATTGCCATTGCATCTAAGAGACATTGCAAAGCAGTTTTAGGTATTGAAGAAAGAATTTAACAGCAAATCTTGGGAACTTTATTTGAGCTACTTTTCGAGTACTTTGAGAGGTTTATCCAACTGCTAAGTTATTTTGAGTGATTAAGTTGGATGGATTTGGCCTTTCTTCGTTGCGCACTCAAATGGAGAACCTTATTACTCATATTAGCAAGTATCAGGAATGCTCATCAACTTCTCTAGGAAACTTAACAAAACTGTACTTTCCCTATAGCTTGCTACTATCCAAAGACAGGTTGATGAGACACTCTCAGTTAATGAACAAAAGTTGAAGTACTTTGAGTCTATCCATATCTGACAGCTGAGTCATGAGGTTATGAAAGCTGAGTTGACGAAACAATTAGAGCAATTAGAAGTTGAGGTGCAAGGGGCTGACTCTGAGATACACAAGGTTAATGATGAGACGTCTCGTAATCAACATCTAATAGCCCATCTTACAAATGAGCACACCAATCTTATGAACACTCCAATGGTGTCTTCTAAGGATTCTGAAGATCTAGAAGCACTTTGTATTTCTCTAGAGGAAGAATGTGTAGATGTTGCACAACTAAAATGGATGGATTGAGTTATATTTCTTCAGAATCTGTACTTTGCCTTATTATCATTATTGTTTTTCAGTAATTTCATTTCCTCAATAAACATGTACTTCCTCATATTTCATGTTCCATTAGAACTTGAGCTTGATTTCACTTCAATAACGAATTCGAAGTACATTCAATTGCTTTAACCTTTTAATAGTATATACTCATATGTAGGCTAGGAGTAATATGAATAAACAATTGACCAAACTTGGGCGATATACCCAAGCTACCTACATATCCTAGAAGGGATCAGGTAAAAAAAGTAGCTCAAGAACAACCTAACATAAATTTTTTTTGCCCTACTTTTTGATTAGGTCATCCTTTTTAAGATTTTCAACTTAGTAGGATTTTTTTATTTGAAGGTAAGAAGGATTCTATACTATTCAAATTCAAAAGAAGTACTTCTCCAAGAATTTACCATTGATTGGTTCAATCTTCACACCATCTTAACTTACCAAAAGGTAAGCTCCATTAGTATATACTTGAGGTACTAAGTAAGGACCATCTCTTTCCATTTGGAAGTAATTTATTTTTCATGCATAGTGTGATAAATATTGGCCTTCAAAGAGCTAGCATGGCATGGAGTCTCTAACTTGAAATGACCATAGTTATACTTTCATGTTGAAGCCACAGACAAGCGAGCTTGGTAACACTCCAATTGTTATTCTACATCAAGTCTCTTTTCATCTAGGTCCTTCAGCTCTTGTTACCGAAGTTGTGCATTATCATCGCTAGTCAACTCTTCTTGAATAGCAATCCTAAGTGACGGTATTTGTTGCTCAAGTGGTATAACAGCTTCAACTCCATAGACCAATGAATAAGGAATTGCTTGAGTCGGCAACCTGTAAGTCGTTCAGTATAACCAAAGTGTTTCTCCTATTCTTTCATGCCATTCATGTTTGGATTTTGCCACCACTTTCTTAAGCAAATTGTTTAAGGTCGTGTTGAAGGCTTCGGCGAGATTGTTTGCGGGTGCATTATACATGGAAGACTTATACTGTTTGAACTTGAACATTTTCACATAATCAATCCATGAAGCTATTGATGAATGGCTTCCCATTGTCAGTTATAATGTATCAGGGCACTCCATACTTGTGAATGATGTTTAAGTTGATGAAGTTGACAACCTTTTCTTTCGTAATCTTGCTAAACGGGGTTGTTTCCATCCAGTTAGAAATGTATTCTATAGTAGCTAGGATATAGAAGTGTCCTCTGGAAGACTTAAGCAGAGGGCTAGTTGCATCTAACCCCTAAACTATCAAACGGACAAGATGCCACCATCGGGTCCAAGGGCTGGTTGCTAAGGGATAAAGTTTGCGTGAAACTAGCAGGCTTGACACCTCTAAGCATACTCCATGCAGTCTTTGACCATCACAGGCCAATAATACCATTCCTTTTATACTAAAGTGGAGCTTGGGTCCCCACTGGTGAGCTCTACAAATTCCTATATGTGCTTCTTTTAGTGCCGGGCTTACTTAATTCCTTCCCAAATAGTACAGTCAAATATCTTCAAATGTGACTGATGAAAATGGTATCTTTGTGGTAGACAAATCTTGGGATTCATCTTCGAATATCAGTCTTCCTTCATGGCTTTTATGGCAATTTACCATGTTCTTAGTAGTCGATCAAATTATATCCCCAACCTTTTCCTCAATGACTCATACTGAGAGGGGGTTACTTTCCTTAATGTGATAGTCTAGTAGCTCAGGAATCACCCACCTACAACACATAAGACATTTTGTTGTCTCACCTTTGACCTGAGCTAACATTGTGGCTAAGTTGGCATGAGTATCTGCTAGACAATTCTTCTTCCTTAAAATATGTTCCATTAGAATGCTATTGAATTTTCCCATTACGTGAGAAACATAATTGAAGTACAGAATGAAATCATCCTTTTTGACTTTATACTCCCACAACACCTGGTTGATGATATGTTTTGAATCGCCATTAACTTCAAGGTCAAATATATTCATTTCAATCGCCATCTGTAGCCTAACAATCAAAGTTTGATATTTAGCTATTCTATTGTTTGAATATTTTTGCCCCACGACAATAGCAAATGGTAAGACATGCCTTTGTAGATAAAGGAATATGACTCCAACACCTGATCCCTCAGATCTTGGTACTCCATCAAAATACATCGTCCATTATGGTAGTGTTTCAATAAACATTACTTCTTCATTAGGGAAATCCTCAAAAACCTCCCAATCTGGGGGGAATAGGATGGCCAAGAAGTCAGCAAGGGCTTGTCCTTGATCAACTTTTTAGGAACATAAATGATCTCAAATTTATTACATAGGACTAACCATCTAGTGATACACCTTAATAATACTGGTCTTGACATCACATATTTCAGAGGATCAACCCTTGCAATCAAATGAGTAGTATAAGCTAACAAGTAATGCCTTAGCTTTTGGGAGGAAAATGCCAAAGCCAAATGTATTTTTTTAATGGGATATATCTCACCTCCAGATCTGTTAACCTTTGATTTAGGTAATACAATGCCTTTTGTTTACCTTTATAGTTCTTTTGTGCTCCAACACGGCCCCTACAAACTCTTTTTTTGCATCAATATAGAGGATAAGTGGCTTACCTAGTGTTGGCAGTCCTAAAATTGAATGATTGAACAAATGTCTCTTATTGACATCAAAAGAATTTTGGCATCATTGGTCCCATTCAAATGGTGGATCTTTCTTTTCCAATTGATTAAATTGTTGACATCGACCTGCTATATTGGTTATGAAACGACGAATGTAAGACAGAGATCCTTGAAAACTTTGAAGCTCAACGGAGGTTCTTTGGTAGGGGCATCTATTGTATGTGATAACTCTAGGAAGTAGAGTTATATGTACCATAAACTTGAATATTTTTACCTTAGTTTCGAACATTTTTAGGTTTTGAGTGCTGTTTTGTCAATTTTTGCTTTTATGTTCTAGCATGTGTTAGTTTATGCTAATTTAGTATTTTTAATGTTATTTTCATGTTTTTTTATAGTTAATAGAGTGTATTTATTTTTAGGCTTTGATCGGAGAAAATGGCGTAGCGGCAATCGGATAAGAAACTAACCAAATTAAGCCATAATTGAATGAGAAGCCATGCCAAATGTTGAGGAAAAAAATTCTAGGTATTGGTGATTGGGGTCAGCAGATTCCCTTCCATAAAATTTGTGACTGCGTTAACTAGAACTTAGAAAAATTTTCAAGTAGACAGTTCATCATGACGGTCACTAGAGCATGGTCAAACTTCCAGTGGCGAACCTTTGCCTGGTGACCATGGTGACCAAAATGAAGAAAGAGAATTAGTGACCGCGGTTACCAAACTCTGATTGCTACTAGAAGTTTGACCAAACTTAGTAACCGTAGTTACCAATAATGAGCATCAATGACAGGGGTCACTAGACTGAAGAAGGAAAATTGGTGACCATGGTCATCAATAGAAATCGAAGTGAGCCCAGTGATCGTGATTATCAAAATGAGGAAAGAATTTCAATGACCGCGGTCACCAAGTTGTCAGGGACTGCAGCTATAAAGCATGGTCCAAAAATTGGAACAGGAGGGCAAAATCATCTAGATCATTGCAGAATATTGCTGCAGCCTTCCTCTCCAATCCTAACACTATAAATATCCCCTTTAAGCCTCCTTGGAGACTGAGTAGTGTACAACTAGGATAGGAGTAGAGTAGAAAGGCTTAGTGTAGTGTAGTTCTTCATTTTCCACCCCTTTTGGAAGGATTTTCTTACATTTGAAGACTCCAAATGTAAGTTCTCTTTAATTTATATCTAATTTCATTTGCTTTGTGTTAAATTATTGTAGTTTAGTTTAAATGCAGTCTTTTAATTGCTTTCTTAGTTTAATTGGCAGAATTAGTTTATGGGTTTTTCATTTAATTTCTTTCTTCACTTGATTTCCTAGAGTAATTGGCAACTAGTTTGTGGGCTTTCCTTAAAAAATACTTTCATAGCGGGAATTTATAGTTTAAATTAATTAATTAGGTTAGATTAGTTAATTGGTCTTCTTTAATCATGCTTCCTTAGTGGTAATTAGCAGTTTAAGCTGCACAGGGAGATTAGTTAATTACTTCTTAAAAATGCATTCCAGTTTACTTGCTTTCTTAAAAATGCTTTGTTTTCACATGCCTTATTTAATTGATTTCCTTAAAATGCTTTCTTAATGTTAATGCTTATTTCAATGCATTAATTAGACTTTTAAATTGCTTTATTAGTCCCTTAAATTCTAGTTTTAGTTAAGTTGCTTAAAATCAATCATTTCAATTAATAATCCTACCAAATAATCTGTAATCACCAACCAATCCTTGTGGGTTTGATCCTTACTTCCCTTTACTACTAGTTGATAACCGTATACTTGCAGGATGCTGCCCAGTTAGTAGCAGTGTTTAGCTATTTTTATAAGTTTTATAACTAGATATTTTTCAAAAAGGCATTCGATGACATCTATTTTAGACTGATCACCCTCAATGCCTTAGTGTCGAACAATGAACCCTAATAATTTTCCCAATGAAACCCCAAATGGATTCATTTTCAATTGGAATTGTCTTAAATAGGTGAGACATTTGATTACACTGCTCGAATATCTTATTCTTGTCTTAACAACCAGGTCATCTACATGACATTCAACCTTTATGTGGGGCATGTCAATGAAACTCTTTTGCTTAGCACGTTTATAAGTGGCTCCAGCATTCTTCAGGCCAAAGGGCAACATTTTGTAATAGAATATCGCTTTCAGTGTGCAGAAAGCAGCAAGCTTCTCATCTTCTAGCACCATACTTATTTGAATATAACATGCACATCCATCCATAAAACCTAAAATTTCATACCAGCTGTTGCATCCACAATAATCTCAATGCATGACTGATAAGGGAAAATCATCTTTTGGACAAGCCCTGTTCAAATCACAATAGTCCACACAATGTGGATTTTTTTATTTTGTTTCTTGATAACTACTATGCTAGAAATCCATTGCGGATATTTTACTTCTTTTATGAAACTGGCCTCAAGCATCTTGTCTATTTCTTCATTCACCTTAGGTATAAGGTCTGGACACATAACTTACTAAGCTTGTTTTTTGATTTTATTGGACGAGTACCATGCTTGACTGTTAGATGATAAACTCTTACCTTAGGATTGAGGCCAAGCAATTTTTTATAGCTCCAAGCAAACACGTCTTTGATTTCAGTCAACAACTCAAGATATTGTTTCTCTTTGGAACGGCTTAGCTGAGCACTCACAAAGATTGGCTTTGGGTCATCAGGGGTTCCCAAGTTGTGTTCCTTATGGTCATCCATAGTATGTTGCCTTCTATCTTCTAATTGCAGTGGAGCATTTAAAACTTCTTCTTCTGCAACCTTCATTGAAGGATCTTCTTTTATTGTAATGTGGCTGAAGTGACATATACAAATTACTCATCATTGTTATCTAATGTGGCTTGTGGACTTGGTTTAGTATGAACAAAATTTTAATTTTAAGCATCCCCTCCATTTTGATTTCCCGATAGGTTTTGTGCGTTATATGGGAAGGCACCGTACTACGAATTTCGTTATTGTATTCTACTTCTTCTCTTAGTCTTTTAAGTCATTTGCAAGCCGCTTATTGTAATATTTTTGCCCCCAATACTTCCAAACATGGACTTCTATTATAATTCTTTAGGTTTGATTTCATAATTTTTAGGTGCCCCTAACTGATGGAATACTAGAGAATGAAGGACTAAGTCAAACTGATCATCCTGTGACTTTGGTGAGCTCAGGCAGCCAAAAATAGAAGAATGCTTCTGACTGGGAAGGCTGGTCCTTTATATCCTTTGATACATCAAAAACTTTGAAGATAAGTCCTCGTTCTCTTGTGTTGAGACACCTATCTTATCAAACACAGAAGCTTGTGCATTAGGTGGTTCAATGCGATCTAAAGCTAACATCCGAGGCAACAGTTGCTTGCTTTGTTCATTATTTGTTTCTTCAACCATTATGTAATGAGTAGCCTTTTCCTTCTTTGTTCCTTTAATGATGATCCGTACTGGTTCTAGGGCATAAAGCCTAGTCCTGATTTTGGAGGGCTAATCTGATGCCCTTCTTTTTTCAGCATCATTTATGTATAAGAGACAAAGTTTCCGTAGACATACCCATCATTTACCATCAACCTATATGCTTTTGGATCAAACCCTTCCGTGGTTCGTGTCTTAGGAAATGATCCATCTTGTTCTGGTTTGACGAATCCTCTAACGGCGGTTTTCCTACATTTTGTTGGGTTGACTATCTCAATGACAAAGTTAAATGTTTCTCCAACATTCCATGTTCCACTATATCCAAGGCCTTCATGCTTATTGGTTCTAATGTCTTTGATGTCGAAACCTCAACGAATTACCAATTCACATTCCCTTCTTCATGCCTTGAGAACATACCTAAAGACCTGTGATGCTGTTGAATCTTTAATTATAAACATTTCCTGAATTTTTGTGCTTGTTCCACGTCTTCTCCCAAGTATGATGACTCAAATTTGTTGTCTACCAGCTTCTTATACTTTTTATCCAGTAGAATTTTCACAATAAAACTTTTTCTGCTGTCACCTTCTATGTAAAACTTAGCATCCGTAAAATGTGACTCTACTTCCAGTGAAAGGTTTGTTATCACGAAATACAGTTTTCACACCTTCTTGTAGAAGTTAAGGCATTGATACAATGTTGAAGGTACTACTCCATTGACATGTAAACATGGTCATCCTAACTAGAGGTTGTATGAGATTTTAGCCTCGATGTATTTGTTTGCAACTTCCCGGTTCTTAATTTGAGGCGAATCATCCCGAAGGCTTGTTGACCTCCTTGATCAAACCTTTGAATGATTAGGTAGGTCTTATTCAATTCTTCACTAGGAATGCCTAGTGCTCTCATCGTGAACTTTGGCATGATGTTTACAGTGAATCCCCATCCACCAGCATTGTATTAATCTTCTACTCCCTTATATATCAAGAAACGAATAATGGTCAGTCATGAGGTTTAGACCCTAAAATCTTTGTCAATGAAAGCGGTAGTTGAACAACATGACGTGCAAGGGGTGCTTTCTACTTCTATTTCTTCAAAATGGACTTGTACTTTGACAGGTCCTCTATCACTTATCTAAGAAAACCAAAGCCTTTCGCTCTTGTTTAGGTAGTTGTACGGTCTTACTTAAATTGAGCCATGTTGGTAGCCTATTCACCGTCTATACTGTTGTATCAACGGTTTCTCTCTAGGCAGATTCCTCATTAGCAACAACTTCTTGATGGGATGTCACCGTACAACTTGATTCAATCTTATTTACTCAGTTAAAGTAGCCTTTTGGGAAGACCTCGAACAAGGAAACAAAGCATGATTAGTAGTGGCCATGACCAATATTTTCTTTAAGGGTTCCTTAACTTGCTTCCTTGCCCCTTGCTTTCTATCAAGAACTCTTGCAGCTCTTCAACAGTCTTTTTGAGAACCCTTTCTCATGACTCAAGTCTCCCTTTCTTCTAGTCACAAGCTTCCATCCTTCGTCATCCTCAATTGAGATCACGTTGGGACTCTTAGTGCCAAGGACATAAACTTGCACTAGCTCCATTCTTCCAAATTGAATGCTTTTGTAATTCTCCCCAGACAATTTGTTACAAGAAGCGACGAGTCAAATACTATACTTGTGTGGCTGGATTCTTCTTCTTCTTTGATATCTAGAAAAGTCCTTCCTTTTTTGGCAAGTTTCAATGATTAACTCCTGTAATACAAAACATTTCTTGGTCAGATGGCTGACAAGCCTATGATACCTGCAATATCTTGGATCATCAACTCACCCTATTTCTTCAGGATGCTTAGACTTTGGAGTTCTGTGATTTTCTTTTCAAGAAGAAAATCTAGAATATTTTGTACATCAGAATCTGGGAATGGGTAGACTTTTTCTTCCAATTCTCTAAGTTCAGGGCGTTGTCTTTCTGAGGTTGCTTCCTAACTATTTCTTGCTTCTTCTTTTCATTTTTGGGAATTTTAAAAGAGGAAGCACTTACAACCATTGATTCTTTGTTCCTTTTTCTTGTCATTCTTCCTCACTTCTTTCCGTTCCTCTTTAGGTTCAGGAATAAGGATAGCTTACATCTACATGATTATCAATGTTCAGTTCCATACCATGAGTACACGTGTTGCTTTTTTATCAAAGATGCGTCGCATTACCACTTGAAAGATATAAAGTAGTTCCCAATGTATCCCTTGCATCCATAGCTCAACTGCAAAAAATTTCAGGAGCCTTTCTTTGCAATCTAAGCTCAACGTACTCCAATGTTTGATGTAATCCAAGGTAGGTTTGTCTTTTCATTGTCTAGCATTCTGGGTTTTTATAGACTCATTGTATGATGGGTGCAGTAAAATTGTCTGAATTTGTTCCCAAGTATCAATTGATTCCGACTTGAAGTTAGTGTACTAGTTGAATTTGTTTGATGTAATCCATCTTCTTTTTGTTAGCATGACTAGTCTCTCTGATGTTTTGCAAATCTAACTTGTTTATTAAAGAAGCAATTTATAGATCCTTGTCTTCCATGGTTTTAGATAATTTTCTGAAAGCTTGAGTCATGGATGCTAATTGTTTTTCTACAGATGATGTGCTTATCACTATAGCTTGGATATACACGGGGAAGTGAACGATGCTTCAAGACTAAAAATACGGAATCTAATTGCCTTTACTCTTCTTGGGAGACTTTAAAGGGATCGACATTGTAAGCATATGATAACCCTAAGAAATTTGGGTTATTCCTCATTTTTTTTTCATATGGTTTTTGTACTAGTTTTGACACTTTTAGGTTTTATGTGTTCGTTTTCCTACATTTCTATTTTTGTGTTAATATATGTTTAGTGTAGTTTTTTAGTGCTTATTTTATAATTATTTAACTTATATTTATGTGTGTTTGTGTTTAAGGTTGTGTTTAGTTTATTTATCTAATACCTCCCGAAATTAGAGTTCTTCATGTGTTCTTGTTTTCCTTTCATGTATAGTTTTAGTAAGTGTTTAAGTGTTATTTTAGAGCTAAATTATAGATATTAATGTGTGTTATTGTTCTAAGGATGTGTAGGAACAAATGGTGTATCAATCAGACGTCAGACAAAAATTTTAAAGGCAAAACAGCGAAACCGCATGAAACTGTAAAAGGCCAATTGTAGACTGTAGATTGGCCAAAGTAAAATATCAATTGTAGACTGTGATTGGATCAAAATCACAAGTTCAAACTGCACTTGAGCTTTCCCTCTCGGTTGGTTTAATTCTGCTACGTGATTTTGACGATTTTTAGAATTTCGAGTGCCATTTTGGGCTCATAATAGTGCATTTAGAAACTTATGCCTAGCCCTAGACTTCGCAAATCATAGAAAATATAATAAGGGTCATTAGAACCTCAATACACTTTCTCTTTCAACTTCCCTTTGGAGACTTCAAGATTAGACTAGGTTTTTCTTTATTTTTTAAGATAGGTTGATGAGGAGGTTCAAGACTGATAACTTTGGAGGAAGAACTTGTGATTCTTTAATTAGAGAAGCTTTATTAAACCTTTTTAGATCTTTATTTTTAGTTTTATTGCTCTTTACTGGTTCGCCTTTAATCGATACTTTCTTTATTTCCTTTCTAGATTAATATTTAGAGTAGTTTACTTGCTTTCAATATTTTCTTTTGTGTATGTTATGTTCTCAGTTATATTCTAGTTTGTCTTGAATTAAGGTTGGATGATGCTAATTCCTTTGGGTAATGACTAACTTGATCATCAACAAGAATAATCATAAGAATTGGGTTATAATTAATGGAATTTGACAATTTTAGAAAGTAGCTAATTCTAGATTTGGTTATCCTGGTAGAGGTGACATGGTTTATTGATCCTGTTGGCCTCAAAGCAACCTAAGAGGGGGGGGGGGGGGGGTGAATTAGGTTGTCTCAACAAACAAATCTTTTGAAGTGCTTAATGAAAATACAAACTTTGTGCAACAAATGAATACTTAAGCACAAATGATTAAAGATAAATATTTAACAATCAAAGCTTAAAGAACAAATAAAAGATTGAGATAAAGACTATCAAACCAAACTCCCAAGCTTCTCAAGTTTGGAGTACATCCACTAGTAGTGCCTCTTCAAAGAAGGTGAGGCAATAACCTTCTTGTACACAAAGTAGGCTTACCGTTGCACCAACTAAGTTCCAATTTTATGTAGTTGAGCCAAAGGGTTTTACACTACAACCTCACTTTTGTACGCTTGTTATCCCTCCACTCTTACACTTGAAGATCACTCACTAGTCTACTCTTGCTCACACTAATTCCCACTAGTTGAGCCAAGAGAACTATACTACTCAAACCAATACAACCCACAATATTTTAGCCTATTTCTCCCCAAATAGCTCTTACAAGTGTTTGTATTGAATGTTGTAGTTCCACACATCATTTGGAAGTCCTTGGGCTATTTATAGATGAAAGACGTGCTAAAATTTGAGCTCTAACGGTTAAAAAACTAGCAGTTAAAAACTAGTCGTTAGGGGTTCAGACGGTGGGTTCGAACGTCCGTTCATGCATCCTACAGCTTGATGAACAGTGTCTCGGACAGTCATATGCGTCCTATAGCTTGATGAACAGTGTCTCGGACGGTCATATGAGTCCTATAGCTCTGACAGAAAAATTATTTCATTTCGAGCTCCTTTCTTCGGACGGTCTTGAACGGAATCTGATCTTTTTTGGCTTCGGACGGTCTTCAACATCCGATCATCATACTTTTGAATTCCTTTTCTCGGACAGTCTTCAACGTCCGATCATCATACTTTCGGATTCTCTTCATACATTGTTATCTACATCCGAAAGATGTGTTCTTCCTCAGTGTTGTCTGGTCAAGTTTCGGACGCTCCCTTGCGTCCGATCTCATTTCTTTCGGACGCTCTTCATCGTCCGAAAGGTGTTGTTCAAGTTTTGGTTGTTTTTCTTGATTGTGTTCGGATGATCATTTTCATCCAATCCTTCCTATTTTTCTGCACACTTGTTTGCAAACCATTAGTATGATTTGGTCATCATCAAAACATGATTATCATAACTGGAGTTCAACAGATCCTCCGTCATAGACCTGTGTTGATTGTTAGATTATTCTAATTCAAGACCAGGGTGGCAGGATTAGTTAATTAGTTAAAAAAATTTATATGGATTAAACTCAATTTTTTTTAATCTAGCATAGAGGCATCTACCGTTGGGATCACTTATTTGATAGAGTTCAATGGCCCAAGGTTTAGGTATTTAATTGACAAGTGGGAATTGAACTTCTATGCATTATAATTAGACCAATTAATTGAATGAATTAATCAAAACGGGGAATTGGCTAGTCTTAATCCTAGTCTATTATTTCCATTTGTTAAATTCTTTAATTCTAGTTTGTTTGACTCTTTTTCCTATTGTCGATACTTCAAATACTGTTCAAACCAAATAACCAGTACTTGTTAAACCAATTCTTGTGGGTTTGACGCCTACTTCCACTATATACTGTTTAACCCCTACACTTACAATGCATTATCTAGTTAATAGAAGAGATACGTGTTTATAAATTTTATAACTAGATATTTAACGTATCATGTTTCTAGCGTCGATGCTGAGGATTGGATTTTTGACAATATTGGTATAATTTGGCAAGGATACTACTTTGAAGTGTAAATTGTGTTATATTTGTCTTAGATTAATTGCGTGTTTTTAATATTTCAAAGGAGGCCAAAAAGATTTTCCTTTTACATGATTTATGGTTTGTTTATAAAACATCCAAAAAGATTTTCTCTTTTTAGTGGATAGTTTAGTTTAGCTACTAGTCTGCATTCTCTTTGCCTTTTTGTGGTTTTTGTGTTAAGTACTTGTTCTTTGTGATGCAAAGAATGAATTGGAATCAATCATGCCAAGAATATTATCAATCTTGTGATTATGGAGGCAGAACCAACAAGTATGATTCTTATGGTGTTTTGCATGCACTCATATTGGTTATTGTAACTTTCTTGCTAATTCAATTCCTTATATTGGTTTATATTGTGATTCATTTGTAGGTAACTATGCTAATAAGTAATGTGCATACCAATACAATCTCTATCCTTGTGATAAACAAATGGGATGGTCGAACTATCCAAATTCTTTTTCGAGCAACCAAAATTATCCTTACTATTTTCCTATACCTCAAAAGACTATGGATGAACAAATAGAGCCTGAATGATGAATGCTAATCTACTACAAGGGAACTTTCATGACCAACCAAACAACATGGAATGATATGGTGACGAAGTTCACATGAGCATTTACTACTCATTCTTACCTATGGGACAATGAAAGTTTGGGGAGATGGCATTCTTGGAGACTCTTATGACTCTTATAGTTATGACTATACTTGATCACTACCAACTCAAGAAGAAGATACTAATACAAGATTGGAAAGCAAGATTACTGCCTATATGGAGAAGTTAATGAGCACCTTCGAGTGCCAAGAAAAATCCATAAAGAGATTATTAGATGAACTTGTCAAACTAGCAAGTAAGTTGGTAGGTGAAGTTTAAGGGACTCATATACCAGTCACAGATGAAGGGGAGGATGGCCTCCATGAGAGTAAGGTTGAGGTGACCAGTTCATGGAGCATGAGCAATGAAGATGAACGAAACGATATCTTACATCACCCTATCACGCATTCCATAGGTGTGCCATCCGATGTGTTGTTAAAGTTGGCTCAAGAACTCAAAGATATACGAGTTATATACTGAAAGGAATTAGGGATATGATGACTACATATGCTAGAGTTTTACCTATCTTTCAGAACTTCAGATATGCTATCCAATGCAGACACGTGAGCAACGACTATATCATTCTCAGCCTCCTTGGCTTTACAAGGGAAGTGTTTCTTTTAATTTCTGCTTTATATCTTTAGTTTAAGAATCCGGTGGGATGATAAAGGTTTGAACCTTATGTCTAGTAAGATTTATGTGATTATTTTTGTGAACAATTTTTGGTTATGCTTGGATAATGTGTTTTTACACTATGTCAAATTAGTTTAATTTAGCTAATGATGATGATTCCTATGCTTACTTGATAAATGGTGTTTGTCAAGAAATTCTCAATTGAACGTGAACTTGTTTACTCTTTGGTTATGGAACTTCTAATTTTGATACATTATCTTTGCTAGTCGAGTAGTTTGATGAGAATATCAAATGAATGTTTTTTATGGATTTGATTAGTCCTGATCGAGTATTTCTTGTCTCTAGGCTAATTATGTTGCTAAGCTAAGTTGGGGGGATGAATTAGGTACTTAAATGACCTTTGTATTGTTTTAAACCATGTTACACCTATGTTTATTTTATTTTTGAATTGTTCGAACCCCGTGAAACCCCAATAATCCCTATTTAGTGCAGCCATGTTAGCTTGAAAAGGAAAAACAATTTCTCACACTCATGTTTTTCATTGAACCTTGCATTTGTATGATTCACATAAACTTACTCATTTGCTTAGTATTGTTTAAGAGTGCATTGTTGACTAATTTCTATGATTGAAAGTCAACCCTAGTTTTAAGTTGAATTTTGATTATTTGATGGTTTTCACATTCATCTTTTTTGCATATTATTCCTCATCTCATAGAGTTTTAATTGTTTAATTATGTTAGAAGTGGTTTACTAGAATTATGTATAGCTATGTTTATGTGTTTATGAGTGTTTTGTGTTTTAGGCTTAGTTTGTGTTATAAAAAAAAAAAGCAGAAAATAAATCAAGAAAATGAGTAACTTTCAAAAAATCCAAGAAGATGTTTTATTTTATTTTAGTAGTGTTGTAGCAGTAGAGAATTTCAGTCTTGAGAATCTAACTATTTAAAAGATTCCATAGCTACCAAACGACAACCTTTAGGATTTCTATACCCTCTTTACCTGAAGTATTATAGAGGGTTAACAAAAAGATTTTATGTTTTAGTTTTTTTTTTCTTTTTTCTGTTCATTAACTTTCATGACATGTTTCAATAATTTAAAAATGTTCAAGAAGGCCATGTGTTATAGTTTTGGGATTGAAAGTGTACATAAGTTTCTTTGCTTTTTGAACTCTTTGAGTTGTGAATGTGTTATCACTATACACATATATTCCCTTAAATGAAGTTGTGAAAGTGAGATAATTTTCAATGAGTATTAATCATGATTGCCTTGTGATATTTGTTTTGCTTGTAACATTCGTTGGAATTGTGTGTGATTTTTATACTTGTGAAGTATGAGTAAATTTTAGACCAAGGAAATGATTTAGGCGTCAAAAGTTCTTTGGACCGTTTGAGTCAAAAAGCCAACCTAAATGTCATTTATTCTTAGTGTCCCCCTTTGAGCCTTATAAGCTGTATTTCTTTGTTTAACTATGTTATTTTCCTGACCTACTTTTTTATTTTATCATTCTTTCTATCCATCACCTTAGTAGTTAGTGTTGGTGGTGAACAACATCAATACAATGTGCACAATGATATGGATGGTTGGGAAGGTTATGAGTTTTGTTTGTTGGTGAAAAAGCCAAGTCTATGACTTAAATATTTGTAATAATCCCCTATGTTATGTAATGTTTGGTTGAAAAAAAAAAGAAAAAAAGAAAAAAATTTTAAAAGAAAAAAAAAGATAAGAAAGACAATTCCTTCTAATTTATGTCAAGTGTTATGAATAAAGAAGGACAAATTCCTTCTAAGTTGTAATAACGAAAGTACATTTTTGCCTTCTGACGTAATAATTGATTAAATGCTATGGTTGTTCGAGGGATATTCTATAGGATTATAATGCTTGAAGTGATTCAATAACATATCTAAGGTGATATGAGCCACTTTTATCCAAATATATATCTTATCTTTATCCCTTAGCTTATGTTACCAGCTTTAAAGGCCCATTTGATCCTTGGTTAGAATTCATTTTTATTAGTGAGTATTGTGTGTGCTAATTTTTTCTAACATATATATCACTTGCTGAACTTTTGTTCAATGGGGTATTCAGCGATTAATGAGTGAGTGATATCTGCTTTCACGACTGGTGAGATTTGGACTTTCATGATGATTTCGGGCTGATCAGCAAAGTTTTCTTATATACATACATACATATATATATATATATATATATATATATATATATATATTTGGTCCATTTCTCTACTTGTATAGTTTTCCTTGTTACAATTGTTGACATATTGAATAAATTTAATGTTTTTTGTGTCCTTGTTTGTTTTTTTTTGCTTTGGACTAGCAAAACTTTAATTTGGGGGAGGGGTGTTGATAACCCTGAGATATTAGGGTTATTCCTACCATTTTTTATTCGAATTTTTCACTCTTTTCGGCCCTTTTACGTTTTATGTGTTTGTTTTCGTGCATTTCCTTTTCTATGTGTTAATATATGATTATTGTAGTGTTTTAGTGTTTATTTTATGATTATTTGACTTATATTTATGCGTGTATGTGTTTAGAGTTGTATTTAGGTCGTTTATCTAATTCCTCCCAGAATTAGAGTTTTTCAAGTATTCTTGTTTGCCTTTTTTTTTTATATATAGTTTTAGTAAGCATTTAAGTTATATTTTTGAGTTAAATTATATATATTAATGTGTGTTGTCATTCTAAGATTGTGTAAAAACAAACAGTGCGTCAATCGGATGTTGGACGAAGATTTTAAAAGCAAACGGCGAGAACGAGTGAAGTTGTGAAAGTTCAATCTCAGACTGTAATTGACGAAGGCAAAATCAATCACAGACAATGATTGGATTAGAAGCCAAGCACAGACTAACCTCTGCGGTTAGTTCGACGTTGCTACATGATTAGTCTTGACGATTTTTAGAGTTCTGGGTATCTGTTTTGGGCACGTAATAGTGACTTTCAAAACTTATTCAGAGCCCTACACTCTGTAACTCTTAGAAACCATAAATAAGGGTCTTTGATGCCTCAAATACACTTTCTCTTTCCTCTTCCCTTCGGGGGATGAAAGATTAGGCTATATATATATATATTTCAAGTAATATTTCTAAGAGAAGAGAAGGTTCAAGATTGATAACTTTGGACCAAGAACTTGTGGTTCTTCATTTGAGAAGATTTCTTAAACCTTTTTAGATCTTTATTTTTAGTTTAATTATTCCTTTTGTTCTCATTCAATCAACGCTTTCTTTATTTTATTTCTAGATTAATGTTTAGACTAGTAAACTTACTTTCAATGTTTTCTTTTGTGTTTATGTTCTCATTTATGTTCTAGTTTGTCATGGATTAAGGTTGGATGATGCTAATTTTTTTGGACACTGATTAACTTAGTCATCAATGGGAATAATCATAAGAATTGGATAATAATTAATGCAATTTGACAAATTTAGAGAGTAGCTAACTCTAGATTTGATTAGGTTGGTCAAGGTAATGCGGTCCATTGATCCTCTGTCATAGACCCGCGTTGATTGTTAAATTAATCTAATTCATGACCAAGGTGGTTGGATTAGTTAATTATTTCACAAAAATTCCATATGGATAAAACTCAAATTTTTTAATCTAGGACACAGAGGCATCTATCTCTGGATCGTTTACTTGATAGGGTTCAATTGCCGAAGGTTTCGGGATTAAATTGACAAGTGGGAATTGAACTTCCATGCATTATAATTGAACCCATGAATTGAATTAATTAATGAAAATTGGGAATTGGCTAGGCTTAACCCTATTCAATTGTTTCTATTAGTTAAAGTCTTTAATTCTAATTTATTTGATTCTCTCTTCTATTGTCAATACCTCAAATAGTGTTCAAACCAAATAACCAGTACTTGTTAAATCAAGTCTACTGTGGGATCAATCGCTACTTCTTCTATACACTATTTGGGCTTGTACACTTGCGGTCTATTATCAAATTAATAGTATAGATAGGTTTTTTTATAAATTTTATACTAGATATTTAATGTATCGGCAAACGGGGACTTGTCATGGAAGACTTCATTCAATAGAGAATCTTCCAAAATCAAGGCTAACTTCTTGGATTCGGAACTTTCATCCATCCTTGCACCCAGGGTGATGATAGTTTGTGTCCTTGTGCGATTGTTGCCAATGCAATCCATCATTGTTGCTACCACCTTGGACTTACTACAAGTCCACATCTAATGGAAGAAGTGTCGTCTCTCTTTGCAGTAGAAGAGATTTTCCCAACAACCTTTCTTGACACTTGAGTGTTTTGGGAAGCCATGAAAGTTGTGAAGTACGTGACTTCAAAAACTTAATGAATGAGATGAGGGGAAAAAAAGTCCCACCGAACATGCTAGAAATTTGTAAACACAAATTTGGTGCCCGAAAGGCTAATAGACAAGAAGTAAAATTCACAAATCTAAAATTTTATTAAATCAGATGAAAATGGGTTATAATTCTCTGTAGCATTTCAATCGTCGATTGTAATAATGAAGACCTCTGATTCGTTCTCTGATTTGGTGATGACGATCCAAGGGCCGAGATCGGCTTGTTCTTTAAATGGTATTGTGTTGAAAAACATTTTGAGGGCTGTAATAGGCTTGCTCTCGAACTGTTGAGCTTGCTCAATTTCTCATGAGAGAAATTAATCAAAGAATGTGTATTGAGGGCTTTAGGCTTGATTCCAGTTGAAAGGATGTTGGTGAAGAACGTGACTTTTGATTGTTGTAGAAGATGCAGCACTTTGTTTCTCATGCTTGTTGATCTCCTACACTGCTGAAGTCTTACACTTCCTGTGGTTGAAATGCTTTCCCCTTTTGTCCCTTTAGATGAGAATGACCTCATATTTATAGACCACGGGCGAGGGGTTTAATTTAGGAAATGTCAATTACTAGCTCAAAATTAAGGGTAAATTAATCCCTTAATTAACTTTAATTGATTTTTCCTCATTTAATCAATTAGAGATATTTTTTCTACTTGGTTTGATATACTTTAATCAATTATTGAGATTTTATCTCTCAGGTGATTCTGGACCTTTTTTTTTTAACATTTTGGGCTAGCAATGCTTAATGGACTTGATTTCGAATTCCACCCAATTGCCAAGAAATGTGGGCTTGACTAATCACTTCTGTTGGACTAGTTTTGAGACATGAGGTTTAAGGATTTGATTTTATTAGACCTATAATCATGTCAAGATTAATCCCTCGTAATCTTAGAAAGAACTACTCACATACACTTAAGTTCATAGAATGTCCCATTCAAATAGTTCAATTATATGCTATGCAAAGTCAAGTATCATCATCGAGTACCAAATTGATCAAATTTGCATCCAAGTGCCATCAAACACAAACATGCAACCATAAAAAGACCTAAACCACAGAGAGGCAGATTGTAGGTTTGCAGAACCATAGAGTGGTAGCCTGAATATTAGACAAACCTCAAGAGGGTTCTTTGTAATTTACCCAAATTTAATTTTTTAACATCCTATTAATACAATTTGAAATAGTATGTACGACTTAATAGTATCTCAATAAATAACTATTAACCATATCATTGAGTCACAAAATTATAACTAAACTAACTAGTAAGGTTGCATTATTATTTTCTTCTTGAAGTAGTTACCGGAATTTAGTTATAGTAATTAATGAACTGTAAGTGAATAGAATATTTGATTTATTAACTTTTATCCATGTATATTCAAGTAGCTGTATATAATTTATGTCAACACTAGTTCCACAAATTTGGTACTTATATATATATATATATATATATATTTACATTTACAAAGATATATAGTTATTAGGGTCTAGCTTTAATTACACTGAATCTAGTAAAGCCCAAACTCTGTTCACAATTAAATCTGCCCTAGTATTAGGTCCAAATTCAGCCTAGATCAGTCCGTATATGATGCTCGAACCTTTATTTATTGGGCCAGCTAGACCTATTGATAGTTCTAGTCTTTGGGAGTGACTACATTATATTTGGAATGTGCCCACAATATAGTGAAGGTATTTGGTATGAACTTTATTAGCTTTTTGTGAGTGTGGATTTCATTTATTAGATAAGAATACTTGGTTGCTAATATTGTTTCCAGCCATGGGAGTTACTTGTTTTACGGTTTGATTTTGTTATTAAATATGTCTATGAATTACTGAGACTTAATTTGTGGTTTGAAATGACTTTTTACGTATATTTTGATGAGATTTGATTAAGAGTTTGGACAACTCCTAACTTGATGATATATCTGAAGTTAGGAATCCTAAATTTTAAATTTTGATCTTGTTTTCATGAACTTAAAATTAACCCATACTCATTTGTATTTAATTATTGCTTGATTTTAGAGTTTGGGTGATACCCAAAAGTGAACCCTTACACCTGTTTATACCAATAGTAACACACACTGTTATTATTTCACTTTTGGTTTAGGTGATAAGGGGTGATCCACCTTAGACAAGTTAAATTACCTTATCCTACGTTTCCACTAATATCTGCAAGTATATGGTTATCAGCGTAGCTAGATGAATCAGGAATGATCCCATGAAGACTGGTAACAAGTACTGAGATTCTAGATCAATTTCTATTTAGATAGCTGGTTTGCAAAGAATTTGGATTTTAGAATTAAAATTATTAAAAAAATTAAATAGCTAAAATTTAAAGAACGAGTGAATAGAATTAAAATTGAAAGTAGTTAAACAAGGTGGTTCGAGTGCTAGGCTAGCAATTATTTTGAATTTAATCAAATCTCGGGTTAATCAATCAATTTCAATTATATTTAATGGAGATTCTATTCCCATGTTTCAACCCAACTCTGAACATTTTGGTAATTGAATCCTATCAAATAAATTAACTAGGGTTCGAGACCTTCTCTTGCCTAATTAAGCAATTTGAATCTTTATCCATATGGAATTTGAGTTTTCAAGAATGGCCTGGGAATAATCGGTGAATTAATTAATGAATTCCGCCACCTGGACTAGAATAATTAGCCTAATAATTTAATACTAGCCTATGACGGAGGTTCAAAAACCTTATCCTCTTGGCCAACCTAACCAAAACTAAGATTAGCTACTCCTTAGATTTGTCTATTTAAGTTAATTATTAGCAGGTTAATATAATTTTGCTATCAACCATTAATTTTAGATTAACCCATGAATAATCGCGTCACCCGCACCCGAACCTTAATTAAGTCAGCAATTCATGGTGTGCATAAAAGAAAACTAGTTAATTAAATTGCTAGTTGACATGGTAAATTGATAAATGGTAATTAAAAGTGCAATCATGAATAAATAAATAAAAAACAAGTTATCGGAATAAAAATTATTACAAAAGAACTTGAATTGAATTACTTGAATGATCCAAAAGTTGAAAATTAAACTATGAGATTGAAGAATAATTAAACCCTGAAGTATGATAAGAGTAGTTCTAAACATATCCCTTAAAGAAAAGGCTGAAAAGAAGTTCTAAACATTGCCCTCTTTAATTGTTACATAAGCCCCTATTTATAGAAAATTAAGTAACAGGCACAAGTCCAAAATGGACTACCCGCAGATTGCGAGTCGTTTAGTTTTGTTCTTTTGTAGTCTGCGGCTCATTTGACTTAGATTGATGCACTTGATTTAGAAGCAGTTTGTGGCTGTGCTTATGTTTCTAATGTAGTCAGCGGCTGTTTAACTATAGTCCAACCGTAGTCCGCGGTTAGTCCTCTTCAGCACTCTTCAACTTCTTTACTCCTCCACTTAAGGTCCATGTTCATTTGTCAATTGACCACTTTACCCCTCATTTCATTTGTACAAAATACAAAATAGAGTGTATATACAAATATACAAATAAAACTCACTTTAACTACAAAAATGACTTAAAAACAATATAATCAAGTATGAACATCCTAAACATCACTTTACTTACCTAAAATATGACAAATGGTACTAAACACGCCTAAACATATAACAAAAGAGATATAAAAGTAGCTCTAAATAGAGAGTTATCAATTTCTCCCAACTTAGCATTTTGCTAGTCTTAAGCAAAATTAACTGGACACAACACAAAACAAAATAGGAATGACAATAATAAATCGGATTGATCTAATTTGCTTTTCAACCTAGTCCATATCTGACTAATCACATGAAATCATGTTACACTTTTGCTCACACCAAAAGTCAACCTGAATAAATATCAAATAAACTTTCTCAAATATAAATGCAAGAACTCACATTTATCAATATAGATCATATCGCATAATAAATTTTTCCCTACCCACAAGTAATTCAAAAGTTGTAGAAAATTGAACCTTTATAACCATCAAAAAGGTAAAGGAGGATCAATAGACCTTATATTGCAAGCACACAAATGTCACACAAAAGACAAGCATTATAGAACCATTATAATTGTTTAACTCAAAAACGACAATATAACCTTTTGTAGTTCCTTTATGACCACCTTGCTGTTATTTTGCTCTTTATTTTATTTTTTTCTAGACTTAGGAAGGCGCATTTTCATGCCATCCAAGAGACAGATTTTTGTTTCTTACCATGCTTGCATATTTTACATAAAGCAACCATTTTTTTCATTTTGTTTTCTTTTACAAGCTCATTGGAGCATTTAGAGTACATAAAGAACTAGTCACAGAAAAACAAGTTATATTAGCGTAAGTTAATTAAAGAACTATAATGAAACCTATACTTCGCCATGCAAAAGCACACAAATAAAAATATAAAGTCTACGTCATGTCCTACTCTATCCCACTGAACAATTACAAGGAATCAATGTCATTAACTTTAAATAAGTATGGGCATCAAAATAGGTTACGTGACTCCTCTCTAATAGTAGTAAGTTGAAGAATTTATAACCTGAGAAAACATAATTGACAAAAAATTGAATTTCCACACTTCTAACAAAATTGTGAAATAGGAATCATGTGGAATATTAACTCTAGGTTTTTATATCATTGGATACACATGTCAACTGGAAGTCAATCCTACTATTAATATGCCATTCCATTAATACATCACATAACAAATTTACATCACATACTAGAAACACTAAACATTTAAAGCTACTACACATTAACAAATTTGGACTATACTACCACTTGCCCAAATAACACTAGACTGCGACAAGTGGTAAACAAAAAAAACTAACTAAACAAACACAGTAATCTGAAAAATAAAACAAAACTCCCCTAAAAAATTTGTATAGATGTAAGGATGGTCAATCTCCAGTAGTTCCAGATAGTCTAGCTTTATCTCTTCCCTTCTAATCCTTGATCCTTATTTCTCAACATCATTTGGGAGTCCATAGTGCTACTCCTGCGGTGAAGCAGTCTGAGGCCAGTGAGACATGTTGAAGTTCCCAAGATGGCTGAGTTGCCATGCTAGGAAGTCTATCTTTTGCCTAATTTCCTCAAAGAACTGGCCATGTTAGATTAGGAGTTCCTACTGCATCTCATTTTGAGCGGCAGATGGAAAACGGATGGAATCAGTTGTAGGTCTAGTTAGGCGAACAAGCAACGGTCCCTGAGGTGTCTCTTGAGCACCTTGAATCTCCTCAACTTCTTGCTCACCTCTTGCCGCAACTTGTACTATAATCATTGCAGATTTATGTTGGGTCATGATTGCTTGAAGAGCCTTGCTATCAATTGGTGTTGGTGCATCCCATTTCTTTGTAGTGGTGATTCGCAAACCTACAAGCTAGCACAATTGGGTTATCAAATTTGGAAAATGTAATGCCTTGTGCTTCCTATTCCCATTCCTTAGAATTTTTGTTGAATCTCCTTTCCCACATCAATTGTCAAACCATCTATAATGGCAAAAATTAAACAAGCTCTCTCAAGATGAACATCAATAATGTGTGAAGTAGGCAACATGCACACATACATAAACTGCATCCATGCTGTAGCCTCTGCATTCAAATACCTTCCCCTATCCACTTTTGCTGCCATCTTCCATGTCCCATTCATCCTAACCATCTGTCAACACAGGTAGGATGTCTAGCCACCTCGTCATAATCAATCTCACCCTTAAAAAATACATTGAATTGGTTGTTGGGATTAGTATGTAAATGGTAAAGCTCATTAATAATCACTTTTGTAAAACTCACCGGTTTACCTCTAACCTGGACTACATGGTCCGAAGCATGTACACTATTTCCAATAAATTCACAAAACATGTTTTTGTTTGCCACGATAGTAGGAATTTTACAAAAATTTGTCCTCCCGTTGCATTGAATATTATTAAAAATCTTATGACACAACTCATTTGCCTCTTGATTATTTTCAATTCTTACATGACTCACATCAAAGCCCCGCTCATATAAAGGATTTACTTGGTTTTGAAGTTTATCATGTAACTGCTTAGCTTCTTAAGAAACAAAAACATTGTCATCATATGTATTAGCCTTCGATTGCTTTCTCTTCTTCCCTATTGAACAATAAAATTAGATCAATGAAACAACTAATCAATTAGACTCCCCCCAACTTAATAAAAAACAAACCTAACAACACAATATCTCACCAAATTGAACTAAATCCAATCAGCAAGTATAGCAAAATAGTCGTCACACAGGTAAAACAATCAGAAGGCAATAACAAATCCAAGAAACTGACCTCAAAATTAGATAGGAACAATATTACTCAAATTTAGACTAGTGTTGATACTCCCTCATGAAGAACTAAATAAACCTCCTTGAATATTGTTGGTCCCAAAGCAACCTAAGAGGGGGGGTGAATTAGGTTTCTTAAAAATTACTTTGAGAAATATTGAGATTTTCAAATTAAATTCAGATATAACAAAATCAATAGAACAGTAAAGTAAAGAGAGAATAAATTAAACAATCAATACTTCCAAGCTAGCAAGCTTGAAGTATCAAATCTCTTGAATGCTTCACATACTTGGTGAGCCAATAATCTTTACAAAGTTGGGAAGTTCTTGCTCACACTAAAACTCTTTTAGTTGAGCCAAGAATCTTACTTACAACCACACTTTCATACAAGATTATCACTCCACTAAATAAAGTTGAATTTCACTCACAATTGCACACTAATACAACAAAGCACTATAGTCAATTTGCACTCAAATTACTCTTTTCTAAGGCTTGTATTCAATGTATTAGATGATTTTTTCAGGTTCTTAAAGCACCTATTTATAAGAGCAATAAATGGTGGTTTCAACTTCTTTCTAACGGCTAAATAATAAATGCACAAAAAATAGCCGTTGGGGTTTCGGATGTCCGAGACGTATTGAATGCGTCCGAGGCAGCGTTCGATCTTCTTTCAGTTCTGTTGAGGAGCTTCGTTTGGACGTCCGTGCATGCGTCCGTTCCTTTGTCTGACAGAGGTTTCAGACGGTCCTAAGCGTCCGAAAGAGAGGCAGTAGGATCCCATTCTTCCTGCCAGTTCGTTCGGATGATGCAATGCGTCCGAGGAGTTTTGACCTAGTTTATGACGGTTCTGTACGTCCAAAAGATCTGTTCCTGCAAAAGCTTGTTTTACAGAGTTAAGTGTTTATGTCATCATCAAAATAAGGTTTGGAAAATATCATGAATATAATGGCTTGATTTCCAACCGGGACAAGGACATGATGAGATAAAAGAGAAATTCTTGGTTAATTTATATTGAAGAAAAAGAATATTGGGAAAAAAATAGAGAATGATGCATGAGATTATAAGAGAAGAAAGAAAATTGGAGAGGATTAGAGAGAGAGAAGAAGAAAAATAGAGGAGTAGGGGGTTTGTTTTTTCTTCGTTTGTATTGCGTGAGGGAGGGAAAGAGAAAGGCAAATGGTTTTGTGATGAAGGAAGTGGGATACAAGGGTTTTAAACTTGTTCGCGCTTCTTGCCTGGACCATCCATAAACTATAGTTGGTCCAATGTAAATCAGCTACAGACTGTGGCTGGTGTTCTATTTCAGCCACAGACTATGACTGTTTGCTTGTTCTCACCTACAGACTATGGGACCCCTTTTGTTTCTTCCGTAGTCTACGGTTGAAAAGCTAGGGGTTAACTGTGGACTACAGGTGACTTGATTCTGCCCTTTCACCGACTGACGCATTACTTTTTCGATTCCTCCTTTTTTTGTTGAACCAAAGCCCTACAAAACAAAAATGGAAAACAATTATAGTTATTTTCAACCTTTTTGATTAACTAAGGTAAAAATTAAATTGAAAAAATAAACTAAAATATAAGAAATTAGAATTGAAATACTTTGGTTGCCTCCCAAGATGCGTTTCTTTACTGTCATTAGATTGACTTTATTGTTTGTGGCCATTTAGTCAACAAAATGGACTTCTTCTAGTCCATTGTCAAAAACACGTCTACGTTTGCTCTCTTACATCTTTCTTTTTTCTCGGCCATCAGATCTTGCACACTCAAATCTTCCATAAAAGAACTCTCCTTCTTCTTCTATCATATAGAATGCGAGTGATTCTTTGCCTACCATCAAAGTTAGTTGCTCTTGTCGATATCAATTAAGGCTTTTGTTATAGCAAGAAATAGTTGTCCAAAAATGAGAGAGATGCCTTCCACGTCTTCTTCATCTATATCCATAAGATCTAACAATAAAGTCAGCTAAATATCTAAGTTTCCTTACTTTGACTAATCTATTAAGGACTTCCCTTATTGGTTCCACCTTACTTCGATCTGCCAATTGGATGACTTGATTGCACTCCTTGAGACTTTTTAAGCCTATATTTCCATAAACTGGTAAAGGCATCATTTTCATACCCGCACCTAAATCACATAAGGCTCATCAAAGTAAACATCACCAATAAGGCAAGATATAGTGAAACTTCTAGGATCCTTCTTCTTCTTAGGTAGTACACTTTGGAGTTGTTTATTGCAAATTAATGCATTTTCCATTTACTCTTGCATACCCCATTGCCTAAGCCTTGCCTTCATTTTAGCAGGCTTCTTGACTTCTCGTGAAATTTCCATCTTTGACATTTCCTTAGTCTCATCTTTTGAAGAATCAGTATATCCCCCATGTCCAAATACTTTGAAAAGTTCACGAACCCACGAATAAAGAACACAGCCCCCATATTTATTTAGAGGAATTTTAATTAACATCGATAAAGAAGAACACTCCTCGATTTCTCTCCAAGGTTGTGCTTGTACATAATTGTTGCTTCCAAGAGTATTAGGCCCTTTACTTGCTTAAAACCTATGAAGTCTACCAATTGCCACTGGGAATTGAATCAACAGTGCTCCTGCCAAGCATTTTGAACACCTCTTTCTTTATTCGTTCTTTCCAAGCCGGTGTTAGGATGTCTTCTTCATTCTTGTGTTGTTCAGTTGAAGCTTCTTCTGAGACTTTTGTCATTGTAAGGCATTCCGATAGATTGTTGTCCAGTGGATGTTCGGTGAAATGTTTATTAGGTTTTTGAAAACAATGAACAAGTAATAATACAAAAAATCTTAATTATCCTAATCAACTCCCACACACTCACAAGTATATGACGAGGACTATTGGAACAAATATTAGATTCACAGGTCTATTTACTAGTTAGACATAATAATCAAGAGTTTTTGACCAAACTTAAACTAAATTTAATTATGAGAAATTAAATTTTATAAAGACAAGAATGTAAAATACTATTCCTATGGAAATCATTTAAATATAATTGACTAGAAACCTAAATCAATCTATTCTACTTGAAATAATTTAATAAAGAACAAGAATTAAACTAATCTACTCTACAAAAGCGATTAAAAATGATGAAATAAAACCCTAACTACTCAACTACAGAAGAAATTAAGAATTTAAAAGCAATAAGTCAAGGACGATAATTAAAGAACATGAACGCAATGAAAACAAAAATTGAATTGTATAAAGATAAATCAAACTCAGTAGTTGCAAGGAAAACCAATGTTGATGATCGTTGAATCTTGAATTCTTGACAAGAGAACAAAATTCTATCTTGAACACTTGAGAAAATCTACCCTACATCTAAATTATTGTTCTAACTATTGAAAACTAAAATCTAACGATGGCCAATGATGGATTCTTGTTTCCTCCCCTTATCTTGGTGTATTTATAGGTAAAATTAGGATTTTGGGGCTCTGGAATGATAAGTACACGAACTTCCCCATAAACGGGCCCACGAGAGATGTGTGAAGTACCTGTGGATCTACTGTGCTCAAGGACCACTTCATTTGTTATCTTTCTAATGTTAACAATGGGAAAGATGTTAGGAAACTCGAGTGTTCAAGACAAAATTTTTCTTGCAAAAAAGGACAAGAAAAATTATTAGGTTTTAATCTATTTTTGGTAAAAAAATAGAACACATAAAAAGCTTGTTGGCCTCTGTGCATGTATAATGATGTCGAAGGAGATCCTGGCAGAAGTGGTCCCCTGGCCAGGAATAGAAGTCCTATTCTTTTTCTTTCGCTCGACCTTCTCAGCTTATCCTTCTATTTCTTCTTTTCCCACTCATGTTGCATTGTCTACCAACAGTACTCAAGCATCCAAAATGGGTTTCTTGTTCTTCATCTTGGCCTTGTTGACAACATTGCATGCTGTCACTAGCATTTTTCTCAAAGATTCGGTGTATCCCATCCTGATATGTAGGAACCCAAGTGTAACACTGACGTTGCAATTCTAGTAGATAACAAAAAGTACATTAGTATAAAATAGTGTTAAAAGTTAATTTAATAAAAATAATTCCAAAAAACTTATAATCTCAAACTCCTGCCACCATAAATCTGGGGACATCTATGGAATAGTAGTCCAATTAGAGGTTGTTTCGAGCCACAAGGTCGTAATTATGTCATTAAGGACCAAAAAAACACGCGTCGAATTCGAAAACCTAAATAATTAAGATATAGGGAAAACAGTGTGGTTAAATAATTCAACATTTATAACTTGAATGAATTTAAAAGTAAAGAAATTGTACTTACAATTTATCAATAGGCCAGATGATAGGTACTAATAATATATCACTTTCACTACTAGACTGCGAGACCTTGTTGCCTATTATCTTGGTATCTAGACCTGTCTAATCAGAGGCACGAAGCTAGAACCTAAACCCAATAGGGTTGTACTAGCCTTCCAGCCTTAAACCCAACTGGTAGTACTAGCCTACCTGGGCCCTAACCTCAGGGTGTCATATGAGTCGTTATCAGCACTAAAGTCGATAGGCCAGCCATTAACAACTCAAATGTGCTAATAAATCTTGATCAATGTACTTGTATAGTTATAAGAAAAAGTCAATTGGCCTTCAAAATAAATTTTTAAAAAATTGATTCCATCCACTCCTAACTCATACATACTCAACCCAAATAAATGTCACGCCTCTAAAACGGGCCATTGACATGCCACACAAAGGGATCACCCCAAGCATACAATGTAAAGTAAAAAAAGCAATAAACAGACCATAATACATATCATTAGACTTCAAAATCAACCAAGACAATACTACAAGAGGTATATGCAACAACTATAATGATAACAATCCACGACATAAACAAATAACACCTATATAAAGGCATTAAACTACAAACCAAAAATGACAATCTAGAGTTCACTGTACGTAAACAAACCAAAACTAGTCCTTAGGCACACAGGCCTAACCTAAAGGGAAAACCTTACGCTAAAATGGTAAAAATTGTTTAAAAAAAAAACCAGAACTCTTGTAGCGAGGATCCATACCGTACTCCCTTTCCAGGTCTACACTCGACTTAGGACATGCTACCTTCTTGCAAAGTGTAAAATAATAACGGTGTAAGAATGTAATCCTTAGTAAATAACATTTAAGCTCCATTATAGACAACATATATATGATTAGTGTAGGGTGCAATGTACAAGGCATTAACAATAATCATGTGCAAATGATAGTCATTGAGCTTATGCCTTACAAAAGTCTACCCAGTGCTAGATCTAGGTTTACATATTATTTGCCCAAGTAGACAAGGTATAACAAAGGGTCTATCACTTCTCTTTTTGATAGACTGGGTATATCATTTATAAAGAAAAGTACTCAGTGTATCATTTCACTCACTCAATCATAGCCAAGTCCACTCAAAAGACCCATCGAGCTCTTTACAAGTCTATCATTAACAAAGCACAACAATCGGAATAAAATGATACGTTACATTACATGTGCATAAATTATAAATCATGATCAAAGAGATACTCACCTTACAAAAATTATTCGAACCAAGTGTACTTACCTTAGTATAAGTTATTCTAGCACAGCCTAGCTTATATACAAGATATCGATAAATCTCAAAATTGTCTTGGTAGACCTTATTTTCAGCTGTAAAAAAATCTACCTCGTATCACCTAAACCAAGAGAGTGTTATACCATTAGAATAAACGGAGGTAGGGGTTCACTTTCGGGATCACCGAAACTCTCAAATTAAGTGATAATTAAATACAAATAGTAGGGGTTGATTTATGTTCATGAAAATGGGATCAAAATTCAAAATTTAGGATTCCTAACTTCAAATACATTACCAAGCGTGGATTTGTCAAACCCCTATTCAAATGTCACCAAAATTGTAGCTAGAAAGTCATTTCAAACCACAAATAAAGTCTCTATAGCTTATAAACATATTTGGCAACAAAATAAAACCATAAATAAAAAAAATTACGAAAAATGATTTATTGTAAAATGTGAAATTTGATACTTGAATGGGAGAGTAAAACTTATTTGTAAAGTTGGATTAAAGGTCTAGGAGTACTCTTGTATCACCAATTTGATTCAAGGAGTAGAATTCTTAAAACTGATATAAGATTTAAGGCTTAGGAAAAAAAGGGTTTGGAAGAGTTCTTGAGTGAATTTTGAAATTTCAAGATGAAATGAAGTAGCATGGCTGGAATGTAAGACTTCATAGAGAAGTCTTGCAATGTTTTCAAAATTTGCACTTCAGCCTTTCAAGTTTTAAAAAATTACACTTTTACCCTGCAAACTTTGAAAATGTCCGAAAAGGATAAAATCGTTATTTAACATTTGAATGAGCAAAAAAATTCAGCTGTTACACTCTCCCTTCCTTAAGAAATGTTTCAGCCTTGAAACTTAATGCACCTACGAGACAAACAAGTAAGAGTACTTGTTTCGCTTGTCAGCTTTTGATTCGCAAATGGTCTCATTTTCTAAATGATTAGACCACTAAACTTTAACAAATGAAATACACTATTGAGAAAGGACTTGTTCCTTAGTATCAATAATCCAAACCAATACCTCTTCATAAACTAATTCTTCCTTACCAATTAGATGTTGATACACGATCACGTGACTCGGATCAGATATGTACTTTTGAAGCTATGAAATATGAAACACATTATGAACTCAAGCAACTCTGGAGGTAAAGCCAACTAATATCCCAAATTCCCAACTCTTTTAAGTATTTTGAAGGGTCCCCCAAATCTTGGACTCAATTTTCCGTTCTTACCAAATCTCATAACCCCTCTAGTCAGTGAAACCTTTAACTAAACCTTGTTCCCGAGTTGAAACTCCAACAGTCTTTTTTCTCATATGTTCCCAACTCTTTTGTCTATCTTGAGCCTTCTTGAGTTTATTCCAAATGATTTCTATCTTGCCCACTGCAATTTGAATCAGCTATGGCCCTACAAGCCTTCTTTCCCTGACTTCATCCTAATACAAAAGTGAACGGCATTTCCTTCCATAAAGAGCTTTATGCAGAGCCATGTCGATGCTACTGTGATAACTTTTCATGTAGGAGAACGCCATCACATCAAATGCTCATCCCAGTTACCCATAAAGTCAATAGCACAGGCTCTCAACATATCCTCTAAGGTCTAAATTATCCTTTCTAATTGTCCGTTTATCTGTGGATAAAGGTAGAGCTCAAAACCATTTGTTTATCCATGGTTTGTTGGTAGGCTGTCCAAAATCTTGATGTGAACCTTGGATCTCGATCTAACATAATACTACCATGTACACTATGTAACTTCACTATATTCTCCATATGGATCTGCACTAACCTATCAATAGAGGTGAAAGTCCTCAAAGGCAATAAAGGACTAAATTTGGTTAACTTGTCCACAATAACCCAATTGCAATCAGTTCCAGTGATCCTAGGCAACCCAATGAGAATCCATAGTGACATGCACTTATTTCCATATGGGAATAGGCAATGGAGTAAATAAACTACGTGGTTTCTGATGCTCAGTCTTGACCTATTAACATATATAAAATAAACACTTGATACAAATTTAGCAATCTCTCTTTTTATGTTGTTCTACCAGAATGTTGCTTCCTATTCTTATACATTTTAGTGCAATCAGAATGAATAGAAAATTTGTAGTTGTGAGTTTCAGCCATGACCTCTTTCTTCAAGTCTTCATTTACAAAAACACAAAGTTGTTGCTGCATTCAAACAATGTTATTATCAACCCAGAACTTCCCTGGATCTCCACTTTCTACGTTGCTCCTAATCTTTGTTATCTCTGCATCTATAACTTGAGCATGTATAATCTTGTTGTTCTCCTCCACAAGTGTTGTTATTCGCTTGCTCGGGTAGAGTTCAGATCAAACCAAATCAAGTAATAAAAACTACACTAAACTCTTTAACTCTACCCTCATGCCCGCATGTGTACGAGATAGGTAGTAGTATATGATAAGTGGATATCGTCTCACAAAGATTGTTGGTTGGCAAGTACTAGGATTCAAAGGTCATTATATAATTAGGACTAGTAGATCATCACAATCCTAGGCATATCCACAAACCAAGCATTTAACCAATTTAAGATCAAGAACTAGTTAACATTTCTAAAAGATAGGCAATTAAGCAAGTAAATTATATTCTAATTAAGCAAGTAAAATACTAAGTAAAGAACTAACCAAGTTACTCTAATGAAAGCATGTAAATCTATCACTTATTCAAATAAATTAACCAAAACAAGATGAAAATTAGAAAACAAGTGAACCTAAATTGACAAAAGGAAACATAAAACAAACACGAAAGAAAAGAGTTCTCCATTTTCTTTCTAAATTGAAGTTATAGAAATTTGCAAAGAAAACTAAATTAAAACTAGAATTTTTGGATTTTTGTTTTGATTAAAGAAATCCCACCAACTGGACTATGTTGTGATCCCACACCTCTGGCTGGACTTTGATGTACTCCTGCTCTACCAACTGGGCTGATGCGGTTCTTATGTGGGTTCACTACTGGAAAAATGCCTACTTGTAACGAATTTTAGTAATAAGAATGAAAAAATCAGATGAAAATTGCAATAGAAATTGCAACTAATTTCTTTTTTTTTTTAAATATTTGCAAAACTTTACAATGCTAATTTTCGTCAAAAAATGTATATAAAAAATATATAAACAAAATTTTCAACCTTTACTTTTTAGGTATAACGGATCTTTTGTTGCTATTATTATTTTTTTTTTAAATAAATTTAACGCATAAGCAACGAGATTTTTCTATTGCTAACGGGTGGATTAAACACCAGATCAGATCTCAATATCTCACATCTCATATCTCATTCAATTTAACCTAAAATCTCTCATCTACCTCCCACCTCTTTTCTCCACCAATCTCCTCCTCTAATATTCTCCAAACCCCTCTATTTGCCATTTCCTTTCCCCCCACCCCTTTTCAGTTTCTACTTCCCTTTCCCCCACTCCTTTCTTTTCCTGTTTTCTCTCTTCTCAACCCGTCACCATTGTCTTGCACTGTCACCGCCACCACTGTAGGCCAAGCATTTAAGCCTCTACCATTTCAAGAGTGCTTTGGCACCACAATTGCAAAGTATTTTTTTAATCAAAATAAAATCTTATCGGCAAATTTTGATGGGTATTTTAAATTTTCATAAAAGATGTCCTTGATTTATTCACTCTATTTCAAATCACAATCAGTTGATGCATTTCTTTTCCTGGGTTAATGGATAATTGTTTGTGTGATTGCTAATTTTGTTGTTAGACTTGTGAAATTTTGATTAATTTTGTGTAATAACCTGGAATTGAAAAGGGTCAATTTTGAAATTAAAAAAGGGGACCCAAAATTCTGTTAGAAAGTTAATTCGGGGAAGGAGAATAAATAAGGAATCCTACAGGCAGACGTGACATTGTTTTGCAAATTAAGTTGAGAGATGTAATTAGGGCTTACGTGGATAACAGAAGTCAGTAAAATTTATTATCAAATGGTGTCGTTTTGGCTAAAGTTTGTTAGACACGTGGGGATGGTTGAGTGGCTATCTTGGCCATGAGGTTTCTTCCTTTAAAAGTTCATTTTATCACAATTTTCTCGTTCAATTTTTTTGGCAGGAAAATTGCTATGGAGTTTCCTTGGGATTAAGCTCAATTTTGTGCTTGATTCTTCTTTTATTCCCCTCGTTCTTTTACACCTTCTATTTCTCCATCCATCCCATTCTCTATCTCTATTTAATTTTGATATTCACAGTGTAATTTTCTAAAATTTTAAGAGTATTTGGAGTATTAATGTAAATTAGAATTTCTAGCCCCAAATTTGTTTGATCTTGTTTGATTTTGCTTGCTAAATTGTCTAGGCTGTTACAAGTGATATCAGAGCAACCACGATCCGATTGGTAAATGGCTGCTACTTGATTTGATCGATGCTTCTCCAAGGCCGATTCGGATGAGGAGAATTTCTTACACTTGCAGCAAATTGTTGCAATAGGAAATCACATCATTTTGGAACACAAGAGGCCAAGATAAAGTGTATTAGTGGTAGATTATTATGAGAGATTTGAAGAATGGAAGAATGAGTTGTTGGCTGTGAAAAAACCAAAACTTGATGAAGGATATTGCATTGAGAAATTCAATTTGGGGCTTGATTGTAAAATCAAGTCGAAGTTGGGGGATTTAGGAGACCACCTCAGATCCTGTTTGAAGCTTTTTTTCGAGAAAAAATTGAAGAATTTGTAATGGAGAAACTCAACTCAAAGGAGAATCACATCAATTAATTGGTGGTTGATACCCTTGAGGACATGAGTGACTTGATGAGGGGAATCGGCCATGGAAATTCTCCTCTATTAAGGATCGAATGCAAAGAAATTATGGGGGGGAAATAGTGATGTTAACATAATTAAATTTAAACCTTATTCAGAATTATTTACTAAGTGGACTTGAGAATGCTGGGGTTTCAGGTGCTCTTGTGGTAAATATTGTTGTTAATGAGATTGAGGGTATTGCTGAAAATGAAGCTGATAAATTTGCATATAGAACAGTTTGAGTTATGAATGCTATATGAAAAATTGCAATTATGGTAAAGCTATTGATTCTAGAAATCTTAATGAGGATGATGTAGATGTGTTTTCATGGGTACAGAACTTATTGGATAATATGGCTGAAAGTGAGGCTGTTGCTGGTCAAACATCTTCTCTCATAAATTCCTATATGCAGAATCCTGCTAGTGCTATCATTGGGACAACATGATTGGAATGATGGCAAACTTTTCTGAACAATCTGTGATGAGTGGATTTTGTATCCTGAGGTACCAATTGCTTTAAGGATGTCAAGCCATCTTCTACTTGGTGTTGTTCGTATATGTTCCAACCAAGTTGACTATCTTTATTAAGATTGCAATGGTGTCCTTGTAGGCGTAAGTTAGGTATTTTTTACTGAGAATATATTTCTACTCAAGGATGTAAATCAAGCTCATGTTTGCATTATCACTTTGCTTGAAACATTTCAACTTGATGCCTTAAAACTTTAAGATGTTTCTCATCTAAAAAGTTATGAGGATAATCATCTCAGGAAGCAAGAGGATATTATGCTTGAAGGCCATGTTTTGACTGGAAGTTTGATGACTAATATAGAGTTATTACCTTTGATGAGGATTTTGGGAGGGATTTAGTAGTTATTCAATCTGCAACAGGATCAAGGGTCAATCTGATGGTGGAAGATTCTTGACCTTCAATTCTACAGGAGATTTGTGCATAGTCTAGAGATCTTACACCTAGTAAACAGGAAGGATTGAATGAAAAAAATATTGGAGACAGAACTACGCAACAGCTCTTAGAGATTGAATTCATGTATGACGCCGTGTGTAACTTTCGAATGGAAGATTCTCCTATATGGCAATGATTTCTTGGAAATTGATAAAGTTATTGAGGAACTGAATTTGAGAGATAAAAAAGCTAGCAGTCCATTTGTTCAGGAAATTTGGCTTCTGGAGGTCCTTCTATTCTATCACATCTAGCTGAAGAGCAGCAATTTGTTGCCTTAGAAAGACCCCATAAAAGTTTTGATTTACACATTGCACTTTAGCATGCATTATCGGGTTAAGCAATTCAAGATACATCTCCAACTGACTCCAGTAGCTAAGAGCAAAGCAGAGAAAAATGATAAGGCAATTTTATGATGAGAACACAATACTGACTAACATGTCCTTGAATAAGGTGCTGGAAGATACCAGTGATTTGCTGAGGAAAAAAAGGAATCATCCTTCAACTAATTTAGACATCTAGAAGTTATAGAATATATTGAAAAAAGGCTCAATCATTCTTGAGCCCTTATAACTAGATTATCTGCTAATGATGATAGTATTTGCAAGAAAGAAGTCATTTCTTTGAAAGCTCATTTCCTTTCCTTAAAGGAGCCTCATTTAGTTACCTCAAAAGGACATCCCCAACCTAGAGTTATACAATCACCTACACAGGGAGGCCACGTTGAAATGGAAATTGAACACCTTCATGGCTATGAAGGTCCTACTGGCAACAATCCATTGTTTGAAGTCTTGCCTTCCCTGATGGATTTGTCCCATTGCCGATGATGTCTATGACTTCTCTAATAGGAAGAGATGAGGCCACTCCAGTCACTGGCCATAAATGACTTTTGCAGATCATTAACCAACATTGTTTTGTTTACTTTGGAAATTATTTCTATAAATGCTCAAAATGTTTTCGCTTAGTCTAGTGTGAATAATTTGTGACTATGTTGAACCTCAATTATGATAATCATGTTTTGATGATGATGAAATCGTACTAACGGTTTGAAAATAAGTATGCAAAAAAATAGGAAATTTTGGACGTAAATAATTGTCTGAAAGGAAGGAACTTCGGACGATAGTAATCATTCGACATAGAGAACCTGAAGCAGCCTTGGACGAAGAAAAGCGTCCGATCAAAATTCCAAGAGTAACTGATATCGACTGGTTACAGGTTTGGACTCAACCTCGAACGTTCGAATGAAGGAAGACAAAAAAACCCTCTAAACAGCAGATGCAATGTCGGAAGAAGAGCTTAGCAGTTCGAAAGGTTCAACGGCTAGTTCCTTCGCACGAACTTGGCCGTCCGAAAGCTCTAATGGCTAGTTTTTTAGTACTATAGAAAATAGACATTAGAGCATTGTTGGAGGCAATTTGTGGATATCTATAAATACCCCATAGCTCGAAAATGTAAAAAGAAACTACTACATTCAATACAAACACTTGTAAGAGCTATTTAGGGAGAAGTAGGCTAAAATATTGTTGGTTGTATTGGTTTGGATAGTATGGTTCTCTTGGCTCAACTAGAGGGAATTAGTGTAAGCAAAAATAGACTAGTAAGTGATTTTCAAGTGTAAGAGTGGAGGGATAACAAGAGTACAAAAGTGAGGTTGTAATGTAAAATCCTTTGGCTCAACTAGAGAAACTTAGTTGGTGCAAGGGTGAGTTTATGGTATAGGGTATGTCTTGTATATTAGTAGATTGGGAAGCTAAATGAGATTGATTCAGAGTGGGGAGACAGGGTAAACAAAGAGAGCTTCAAGCAAGGGATCTTCTAGTAGGACATACAGAATTTTTCAAGGACAAACAGAATGGGAATCCCAACAATCACAAGTAGTGATTGATTGACTACTCCAAGTTAGTAAAAGTTGTCCATTAAGCTGTCTTACTGCTATTCAATCGGCTTTAACTAATTAGGTGTTGAATACATTGCAACAACCAGAGGTAAAAGATGTTGACCACTACAACAAACTAATGACAAAATGGGAATCTCAACCTTTGATGGAAGATTACATCTTGATGAGACAAAGAAGTTGATAATAAAAATAAACAAATCAAGAAACTTTTATAATACCAGGAGTTCTTGAGGAACTTAAAATTGGCATAGTGAAATCCCACCTAATCGGAGATTAGCCATATGGTGAAAGCAAATTGTTCTATACTTACTTATTAGCCATTACTTGGGATTCTTTTAGTCTATCTTTCCTTGACCCTTTTACTCCTTACCACTTTGGATAGGAATAGGAAAAGGAGTTAATGCAATAGATGAGGACATTGTTGGGAAAACAATGTATACTCCATTTGAGGGACCAGTGTATGGACTTGTGCTGCCGCCAATGTGTGTATCTGGTACAACAACCATTCTATTGCTTCCTCAAGTCCATAGTTTCATAACAACACCCCTACTGGTGAGGTCTCGAACACCCTTATTCGTTGCTACACTTCCAGTGCTATCTCAAAGAAAGCATCCTTACTTACTACTAGCCAGGAGACCACTTGGTGTTCCTACTTGTGCATTTTGTAATCAATACCATAAGGAGGAATGCAGATGAAGATTTCGAACACACCTAGCTTGCAACATTTTTGAGCATAGAATCAGATATTATCTAATGATCATGTTATCGTGGCAGTAAGATTCAAGGGAGGGAATTGATAGTGATGCTCAGGGCACAAATGAATTAGATTACGTAGTGACAAATTATTTGGCTTTGGAGAATGCTTTACTGTCTTGGTTCTTATTAAATGTTGGTCGTCGTATCAACTAGTTCACATGTTGGGTGATGGAAAAGTTCTAAGTTAAATTATTCAGAGAATTCAGAGTTTTCTTATCACAGTACTGCAACAAAAGTAACAATGGAGCTGCTGACTTCAATGGTACTAGTTTTACAAGTACATAAGGTACCAAAAAGGAATATGAAGCAGTTCTGATCAAGGTAAACCATATCAAGAATGAATTCTAAAATTAAGGGATGTTGCAGTAGTAAGGGACTTCTAGGGTGTGCCTCTTCAACTATTTCAAGTATCATTACTAGGGAAAAGGACAGAGTTCGAAATTACTAAACCACCAAGGATAGCAACCATATGAAAAGTTTCTTATAGAACGATCTCAGTATAGTTCAAAGAATTGAAGACACAGCTACAAGAGTTGTTTAACAAGAACTTCATTAGGCCCAATGTTCTTTCTTAGGGTGTTCCAGTATCGGTTGTGAAGATGATCAACAGAACCTCAGATTATTTGTTGACTACAGGATGTTGGATTGAGTCACTATCAAGCACAATTGTTCCTTGCCAAAATGGAAGACAAGTTTTATTAGTTGAAGGGCACGAGATTGTTAATTAAAATAGATCTAGGGCCTTACATCCTAAAGGTATTATTGACCAAGTTGCAAATTGATGAAATCTTAGGCATAGCTACTGGATCAGTGTTGGTCACTATGAGTTCCATGCCATACTATTTGGAACGATTAATATAATTGTAGCTGTTGTGGACTTGATGGATAAAGTGCTCAATTCTTATCTAGATCTATTCTTATCTAGATAGATCTGTGATAGTATTCCATGGTGACGCCTGGACATATCAACCAACTAAAATGAGCAATTAATCAATAATATTACAGACTTTGAAAAGAAATATGGATGAGGCTAAAAAACGTGCCATTCCTGGAGCATATCATTTCAGTGATTGATAGTCAGAAGATCTTCTTATAAGACAAATGTAATCATTGATGGACTTAAACTAACCAAGTGCAGCAAAGATTCATGACTTCTATAGAAAAGCAATATATTTCAAGAAGCTTACAGAAGAGTTCTGTTGGACCCCAATTATGATAATCATGTTTTGATGATGACCAAATAATACAAACGGCTTGTAAACATCAATTGAAAGTGTGCAGAAGAACAAGGAGATTCGGATGATGAAGACAGTCAGAGAGAAAGGAAAGGGGACGCAAGTGACTGTCCAATACATGCCCAGAGGGCATTGGAAGTGATAAACTTATCGGACACAAATGACTATCCAAAAGACAGAGTTTCGGACGATGGTAATTGTCTGACACAAAGAACCTGAAGCAGTCTCGGATGAAGAATAGCATCCGATCATATTTCCAAAAGATACTGCATTGACCGGACGCAGGTTCGAACACATCCTCGGACATCCGAACAAATACCCTTAGAGAACGAACACAGCATCATATGCAGAGTTTAGCAGCAATCTTCCAAAAGGTCCAATGGCTAGGTCGTTCGAATGCACACCCACAGCATCGACCGTCCGAAAGATCTAACAGGTAATTTTCCAGTAAACAGAAAATAGCTGTTAGAGAATTGTTGAAGGTAGTTTTTGGGCATCTATAAATACCCCCACGTCTGTAAATGCAAAATAGGATAGTAGAACCTACTGCATTCAATACAAACACTTGTAAGAGCTATTTGGAAAGAAATAGGCTAAAATATTGTGGGTTGTATTTGTTTGAGTAGTGTAGTTCTCTTGGCTCAACTAGAGGGAATTAGTGTGAGCAAGATTAGACTAGTGAGTGATTTTCAAGTGTAAGAGTGGAGGGATAACAAGTGTACAAAAGTGAGGTTGTAATGTAAAATCCTTTGGCTCAACTAGAGGGACTTAGTTGGTGCAAGGGTGAGCCTACTTTGTGTACAAGAAGGTTTTTGCCTCACTTTCTTTGAAGAGGCACTACTAGTGGTTATACTCTAAGCTTGAGAAGTTTGGGAGTTTGGTTTGATACTCTCTATCTCAATCATCTTTATATTTGATCTTTGAGCTTCAATTATTGAATATCTTTTGTATTCATTTGTGTTTAAGTGTTTATTTGTTGCATAAAGTTTGCATTTCTCATTAAGCACATTAAAAGAATTGTTTTTTGAAACAACCTAATTCGCCCCCCTCTTAGGTTGTTTTTTGGGCTAACAGGTTCACCTTGATACTTGTGCTATTGACTAGGCCTATTTAGAAGAAGTATGAATTTAAAAGGGTGAAAATATAAGGTTAGTTTTTGGGATTTAAAGAACAGATTAGGTGTCCACTAGTATCAACTTCGCCAAGGACTAGGAAATTTGTTATTTGTAGTGATGCTTTGGAAAGTGTTTTGTGTTATGTCTTCATGCATAGTGAAGGGATTATAGTTCATTCCTCGAGACGGTCAGTGACTATCAATAAGACTACTCCACTGAAAAGGGATGGCATAGTATATACTTTGAATAACAAAGGGAGTCAAGCTTAGCCTATTGAAGTTGAAAATAAAGTAGAGCAAGTATGTTTCAGGAAGATATTGCCAATGGGATGCCAATGATGAGTCAGGATGGAAATGTTGCATTAGTCTCTACTAGTAAGTACTACTTCAAATTGAGTCAGGAAGGAAACGTTGCATTAGTCTCTACTAGTAAGTACAATATATCTACTTCAAATCGAGTCAGGAAGGAAACGTTGCATTAGTGTCTACTAGTAAGTACTACTTCAAATCGTTTATCAGCGGGATGTATTGGTTGTATTGAAATTTAGAACTACTTACAACACAATTTGGGTTTATAAAGGGCAATAAGTTCAGTTAGGTAAGCACGCAGATGGTCCTAGTTTCAGGTAGATAAATAGTCAAATGATTTTGAGTTCAAATAGACATCCAAACAGATAATGTTAGAGTTCAGATTAAATGGGCAGTGACACAGGAATTATTCTTGTCTTCTAGAAAATGGGTTTTGATCAGAGTTTTAATAAGGTAAGTTCTTTGTTGCCAGTTTATGTTCTTTATTGTGAGGGTTTTGACTAAATTTTGTTGTTATTTGACTTGATGGAATATTGCCAAGCAGATATCCTTTCTTGGTCAAGTCAAAAGTATATTTAGTTTTGAGGCTGAAACTTCTCTTAAGGATAGAATAGTGTAATGCCCATACATTTTTCGTCAAGATTGACTTTCCTTAAAGTATTCATTAAAGTCTAATCTGATGTTCAATAACTACTTTACCCTTCCTAGTTTCCAAGATAACACTTGGATATTTTCTAACCATTTTATCTAGAATTTTTCGAGCATCCCACTTGGACTCGTTATAATCATTCTACACCCTTTTATATTCAACATAATCCTCTTGAAGCACTCATAGATATCTCTTTGTACTGTCTAATGATCATTTACCCTTTCTGGATGTTTTATTAGTTGGCGGGGCAAAAGGGTGAAATTTTACAAGACTTGAAGGACCAAAGGTTAATTTTCAAAAATGCTTCAAGACTTCTTTTAAAACCTTTCAGCAGCTATTAACATCATTTACCCCTCTCAAAATTCAGAAAATTCTCCTTAAAAACTCTTCCAAAACCCTCCTAAACTTGTATTAATCAAATCTCCAAAACTAAGTAAAAATCAAGTTAAACAAGCTGAATTAAAGGTGTAGAAGTGTTCCAAGATTGTTATTTCATATTTATAGGTAATTTTTCAGCAAGCTTATAACCTATTTTGGGTAGAAAATTCTCTTAGTCCTACCAAGAATCAAAATTGTGCAAAAGTGGTTATTTGTGAACTTTTATCGTTGCCAAATGATTCCTTGAGCTACCAAGGTTTGCTTTATTGTTCAAAACAACTTCAAAACATCTAAAATGAAGGATTTTAATGGGGTCTTAATGGTTGTCCTATGAAATCAAAGTCGTTAAATCTTGTTGTTAATCATTGATTCTTGTTGCCATATTGTTCCCTACCCTGTCCAACCTTGATTTGTGCTTAAAAACACTTCTTAAACATGATATTTTAGGGTTCTTGATTTGTTCTTTCTTCTTAGATAAATTTCACATTTTCTTGGTGTTTAATCACACTTTCAATTGCCTAGGACTTCCAAAACTTGTCCCTACTATTTTGACACTTGTTTCTTAACATTTGGGGGTGATTTTTTATCATCAAATTCAGCTACTTCATGACTAGACTATTCTCTGAGTGACCAGCTAGCTTGTTTATAGCTTATCCATGTGCACCAACTAGCTTGATTATCCAAAATTTCCTTCTTAATTTTGCATTCTTTTTTATCCTAAATTGTACCTTAAGGTCTTCTCTAATGTATGGTATTGCCACTCCAATAGCTTTAGATTAAGGAGGTTAGGTTTCCAACCAAAAGAAGTTAGGGTTCTGAAAGAGCAAATTGCAAGGGAAGCAGTACATAAACCTTTCTATCGATTGTTTAGTATATTACTTATTGCACAACTGTGAATCATTATGAATCAATGCAAGTATGAGTAATTTTACATGGATATCAATATTATTTACGTATCTAATACTAAGATTTTTATGTAGTATTATGTCATATGATGGTAAATGCTCAAGTAGAATTACTAGTTTGTCTAGGTTGATGTTAGGTTAAGTATATTTATGCTACTACATGTGTAAGAGGATTCTGTTGTGCTATTTTTATTGCATAATGTTCCTATGATCTAAATGGTGGTATTTAGAAAGCATGAACATGATAAGTTTTGTGATTCATATCAATGATTATGATTTTACATCATATGGTTAGTGAGTACTCACTCAACTTATTGATTAAAGGAAGTACTCCAATCTACCTATCGGTATAAACATTGCATTTGTATACATTCTGCATAAGTTCATTGATTCACATAGGTGGCCGTGGTGTATATTATGCTACATGCTAAAAAGTACCCACTCTGCCTCACTGTTAATATAGGGTACTAGGGTGCTCCATTCTGGTTTACTATTTATTCTATGAGCACTCGAGAGCTCAACTCTGCCTCACTGTTTACTTGGCGAGCTCTCTATATTACTCTTAGTAAATATACTCCTTGTCTAACAGGCTAACAATAGTTAGACTTGGATCCACTAACCGGAAGACTTACATGAACTATTAGCTTCAATTATTTGTTTCATATTATCTAAGCATCAATATGTTATACCCGTTGGCATATGAGGATCGCAATTGGTCATATGCTTTAATTCATGTCAATAGACAAGTTTAAGTGCTATTTACTAAGCATTGCTTTGCTCTTTCCTTATTATTTATAGTATTTTGCAGTTTGTGAATCTGTGGAAGTTTACTGTTCAATTTATTGACCTAGAGTTGGGAGGGGACTTTTGTATGGACTCTAGCTATTATAGCTAGTGTGCTAGTGGTATAGTGAGAGGTTTTTCCCGTGTGTTTGGCCTACGTGCCATTGTATATTATTAGGATTTGTTTTGCCATTGAATAGTTTGTTCATGGCTTTAAACCTCCTCTACCGTTAGTTGTTCTTAGGAATGTTTATGTTTGAATAAAGAATGTTTCATCCTGGTTTGGCTGTATATTACAGTTAGTTTGCTGGTATTGGAAGTTCTTATTGAGATTATGGTTGTTCGATTTTCCTGATATTGAGCCTTGCAAGCTTGGGGTAAGCCCGAGGTGCAGTATGTCATTCTCACGATTTTAGGGCATTGCATTGTTTGTTGCTAAAATTGTTGTGATACTTTGTGACAAACTGTCGACAAAAATTTGTTGCTAAACTTTCTGAAAATATAGCAACGAATTTCTTTATGTCCATCGCTAAATTCATGAATAGGTTATATGTTCCCCATACTAAGAGTGGCATTAACGATGAGTGAGTTTTTGTTGCTAAAGCTATCACTATACGGGTGATTTATACAAGTAATTTCGTAGTTTTTGATGGCTCCATCCATATTATATACTAATGAAGTCATGTTGGATCTTGGTATTGTAAAGAGTTTTGTAAGATTCTTGCATGATAGTAAATGGATGGTTGGAAGATTGCCCGAGCATCTATAATGATCAAGTACATTGCACAGATTCTTCTAAAATTTTAATAATTTAATTAGTATATAGTGTAAATATATATATATATATATATAACTTATTTTTGGAGGTATCACTAATTTAACAAAATTTGGTGTAATATCTATTGGTTAGTATTGTATTGATGTTGTGCACCGGTGTTTTTAAACCACTAATCCATTGTTTTTTATATCATGGATTTACGTACTTCTGAGAAAAAATAGTTGGATATTTTTCTTGTGTGCAAGAGCATGGATTAAATAGAAGAGAGTAAAAACTGGATGTATTGTAAGAACTTACAGTGTTGTAGAAGATGTGCATACAAGTTTTTCCCAGGTGTGGAAGAGTTTTGTCATTTGCAAGTGGGCAGATGTACGATGGGACCCAAATTAGGTACTCGTGTGCCAGGTGTAAGAATAGTAAATTTCAAGCAATAGATAAAGTATGACCACTTATACAGGTACAGGTTTATGGCAAATTATTATAACTGGACTTGTCATGATGAATAGTTTTAGCAATACGATATAGGGCAGGTGTATATTCTCGTAACCTAATTGTTCAGTGATTACGACTAGTTAAGTTCCTATCAAAGGATGGTGTTCAATGCAACCAAAATAATGCTCTTTGGGGACAATAAATTAGCAGTTATGAGAAAATATGGGAGCGTGGAAAGGTACTAGCCAATAGGGGTTATGAACAACCATATGCAGGTATCAAGATGAGGAACCTCTATGTGATCATGTGAGATGTTTTGAAGGCAGCTAATGAACCACCATGGTCAGGTTGCCAGAAACACTTTCAATTATTAGACGATTTGCAAATTCTTAACATTAAGGCTGAGAACAACGTGTCTGAGAAATGCTTTAATTTAATGGTAGAACCTATACGAGAGACGATGCTAGAGGAGGACATAATGCCCGATGAATACAATGAGGTAAAGAAGCTGGTTAAGAGCTTAGGACCTCCACATGGGATGATAGACGTATGCCCCAATGGATGCATGTTGTACTAGAAGGATAACAGGGAGGAAATCAGTTGTAAGTGATGTAAACTTCTTAGATATAAGGCCAAACTTGGTAACAAAGTGAAGCCAAGCCTATAAAGCAATTATATTACATCCCGCTGACATCAAGATTATAACAATTATACAAATCTTAAGCTGTGGTACTGTATATGACTTGACATGCAAACCACCAAATTAATAAAAGAATTGATGTCTCATTCCTCAGATGTAGAGGCCTAGAGGCACTTTAACAAGATTCATCCGGATTTTCTAGTAGAGGTCAGTAATGCCTGACTAGGTTATGTGCTATGGATTTGCCCCATTTGGTAAATATGGAAAGACTAATTCTTGCTAGATGGCTAACCTCACACCATACAACCCACTGGAATGTGCATGATTATACCTTACAAGTTCCTTATACCTATCAATTCATGGCGTGAAATTTAGTGATTAATTAATTATGTTAAAACTATCAACATATAGTAAATTAAAAAGTAGATATTCAATATTATAAATTTATTTGATAGAATTGATCAACAACATATATTGCAGTGGCTATCACTTATATAGTAATAATTTAAAATTGATAATATACATTTAGTATTTAGCTTTTATTAGACAAAGTACATTTTAGTTACACTCTAATTAGTAAATGACTTGATATTCCTATTTTTTAGTATGTAATTTATAAGGTTACTAATATTTTTATGTAATATCAAATATTTACAGGTCCAAGATAATAATAATAATTTTTTATAGGAGGACACTAATTATCTATTAAGAATTTTAACCAATATAATTTAGGAACTAATTTTTTATTATAAAAAAAGAGTAACTTAAATTAAATATGTGCTAGTTCAATGCATGAAAAGGGATCTAAAAACAGAGTAAGAATTGCATAAGGATTATGTTCTTTTAAAAAAAAAAAAAAAGGTGTGAATTCATCCAATCAGTTCAACAATAATCGAAAAGACAAGTTCTATATTATATTTATTTTTTAGTACACCACACACAAAAGTCAAATTCTTTTCATATTCTAGACAAATAATCTGTTTCATCATTACGAAATCTAGACAATAATATTAGAGACAAAATAAATGGCATTAGCGGAAGAAAGGTGAAAATGTTGATAATATCTATAAAGGATAATGTCTTTGTTAATTAAAGTTTGGATGGCCTTGAGACTTTTATACAATTTATGTCTCCTTCATTTTTTTGTATGTTTTTTTTTTTTTTTGTATCAAAAATAGTAAAAGATTTCAGAATTATTCTCTCAAAAAAAATCCAAAAGTTTTATATGTGATAAATCCTACTTTTTTGGTTTATAAATAATTCCTACTCTTTTTAACTTAATTCATAATTCTAAAAAAGTTCTATTTACATATTGTATAATTTTTAAAATTCATCCTTGAAAAATGGATACCAAATGGAACTATCTATTCTATAAAAACAATCTTACTCTAACAATAAAGTAATCATTAAGATTAAAAATATATTTTAAAATTGTGTGCTTTAGAAAGGTTAATGGTATTTTATATTGAAATACAGTTTAAAGGGCAAATTAAAATAAATTTTAGTTTGAAGGGTCAAATTTATATCTTTCAGTTTTGGGGGCCCACATTGGGATATTTGTTTTAGTTTTGAGGACCAGATTGAGACTCTTTGAATTTGGATGAATATGTTGAAATATTTTTCAATTTGGAGAGTCAAATCGAGACTTTTTCAAGAGTTTAAAAGTCCATATTGAGATTTTTGCAAAGTTTGAATAGCCAAAATGATATTTAATTCTTTGAAATTAAAATAACCTTATTTTATTTCTTTTCCTTAATTTGTCAAATGAATTTTTCATTCTCTTTTAATAGTCCTTAATAAACTATTAGTTTGTTAAATTTCATATAAATGATATCTAGTCTATTAATGTATCCATAAGCTACATATATTGATAATAATCCTATGCGTAATTCTATTTAATGAGAAATTTTATTCCGTTAAAAGTTTTTTCATAACTTTATTTAATATTCATCTTCAATTTCTAAATCTAATCCAAATTTCTTCTCTATGAGAAATTTTATTTCAATCAAATTTAATTCTAAATAAAATACCAAAATGTTAGATTAATTTGCTATAATTAAAATTAATTCTAAATATATGTCTAAAAAATTAAGTTTTATTTCCTATGTATCTTTTAGGATTTTTTTTCTCGTTCAGGATCCAACAATATAAATGAAATATGTAAATTTTATTTTTTATTATTATTTTGTTTATAAAATCCAACCCAATAAATTTATTTCCCATTCTTCTTTAATTTCTAAAAGTTATTCCTAATATTCTATTACACAAGAAAATTTACTTCAATCAAATTTATTTCTTAATATGAAGCCTTGAAACTAGGTTTCATTTCCTCTTTTACTCTTCAAGCAATGTTTACATAAATAATGTAAATAAATATAAAAAAGGCATTCAAGTTAAGGGACATAACAAAGTAATTAAATTTTATAATAAGAATAACTTCGAAAAAAAATCAAAATTACTAAATCACATTGCGTAATAATTAAAATTAATTCTAAATATAAGTTTTAAAAAAATTATATTTATTTCCTATGTACCTTTTAGGATTTTTTTTTTTTCTCCTTAAGAGTTCAAAAGTATAAATGAAATATGTAAATCTATTTTCCAAGTAAATTTTATTTTTTATTATTGTTTGATTTCTAAAATTCAAACCAATGTATTTCTTTTCAGCTCTTCTTTAATTTCTAAAACTCATTCCTAATATTCTATTACACAAGAAAATTTATTTCTTAATATGAAGCCTTAAAAGTAGGTTTTATTTATTTATTTTTTTTTTACTCTTTGAGCAGTACTTATATACATAACATAAATAATTATAAGGAAGGCATTAATGTTAAGAGATGTAACTAAGTAATTAAAGTTTATAGTAAGTATAATTTCGGAAGGAAAATCTAAATCATTAAAAAATTTTAGAGCAAGGCATTTTTTAATCATTTGTTCTTTTTCCATCAATTGTTGAGAAATTTCTAAAACTGTGCATGTTTCAAAATTGTTCTTTTTTCATGTCGATTAAAAATTTGATATCTGGGATGGAGGAACTCGCATTCAGTGAATGCGAGTTCATTGAGCTCGCATTTACTGAATGCGAGCTCATGGCAAATTAAAATTGTGAAATTTTGTTTTTTCAAAAAAAAATCATGACCTCGCATTGACAATTTTTAATTTGACCTCACATTCACCGAATGCAAATGTAGGTCAGAATTTTAGGAGGAGGAGAATGAGGAGGGTTCTGGCCGATTTATTAATCCCAACTGACCTCACATTCGGTGAATGTGAGGTTAGACAATTTTTAATTTGACCTCCTTCCATTTGCGATTTCAGTCACAATCACCATCGTCTCCTTTTGCTTCTCCTCTACAACCACCACCATCTCCTTTTCCTCCTCCTCTATAACCACCACCCACCATATCTTTTTCTTGCCCCTCTACAACAACCACCACCTCCATTCCTCCTTCTCTACCACCACCACCACCACCACCATATTCCTCCTCAACAAACACCACCAACATACTTTAGGTAGATTTTTTTTTATTCAATTATTTTAATTAATTTATTTTTTTAATTTGTTTTAGTTAATTAATTTTGTTAATGTAAATATTTTAGAAAAATTATTTGTGATGGTAGCTTATATTTTTGCTATTTTTGTGATTGTGAATATAAATGATTTGGTATATGGGGTGAGGGGCTGTTAATAATTAGTCCTTAAACGAAGATGTTGAAATTTATGAAACTATGCTTTTGTTGTTATTGGGTCACCAATTCTGTAAATTGGATAATTTGATGAAATTGGATTTGGTTGTATTTAAGTTGTATATATGAAAGTGGTTATGAAAGTGGTTATATTTGGTTATATTTTGATTAATTATGTTTGTATCCCTTTGTTGGGCATATATTACTTGCAACCCTTGCCGGTTTATTGCATTGTTTGTAGCCCTTGTCGGGCATGTATTACTTGTAAGCGTTGCCGATTTGTTGTGTTGTTTGTAGCCCTTATCGGGTATGACCGGCGTAAGAGAGAATCCTCAAGATATAAAGGAACTCTGTCGAATTTTTTTTTTTAAAAGAACATATTCCGTATCCAAAATTGGGGTCTAAACATGTTATATCCTTACAAGGAAATGGCATTTGATAGACTCCATCACATCCTCCTTTATTGGGGAGGGAAAATTACATATGAAGGCGGTACTATGTCTTACCGGCCAACATGGTGTGCAAGAAACTATTCCAAATAAAGCAACGGATTAGGTTTGTTGAGTTGGTTGACAAGATATACGAGTTCATGGAGGTTGATAGGGAGCAGTTGAAATTGAATATTTTGTACAGACATATAGTTAGTCGTGGTGTTTACTCTGCCACTCCATTGACAGATGATGATGGTATGGATGGTATTTTTGATTTGTTTGATGCCGATCCTACTTTTTGTGCTAAGTTGTTTATCGAGATAGAGGAAATTCCCCAGGTACCTGAAACCAACAATCTAGGGCTGTATGGTATGGGGCCAATGATGTCTCTTATGCATTCGACCATGGACGACGAGCCGCTGCAGTCCAATGCGCAGAGTCTCTTTGAACATCCTTGGTCATTTGAGTTTTAAAACCCAACATGTTCATTTTTAATGTCAAACTCAATGCCATCTGATCAATCAATTGGCGCGCAGTATAATAGAGACATCACAACAGATGAAGGCCCAAGTACCATGCAATATCAACATATGGAGAAAGGTCTCGTAGATGAGGGTTTGACAGATGATAATGCTAATAGTGACTCGTCGTGGCATGCATTAGATGAGGATTATGAGTCAGGGTCATACTCAGAAAATATATCGGATGATGAATCTGACGAGAACTTGGGGACAAATAACGGTGAATGTCAGATGCAAGAGGATGTTCCTATTTATCAACCCAGAGGAATGGCTTTTTTCAATGATATTAGTAACTACGGTGATTACGATCCCATGGACCATAGTGATAAAGATGGACTGGTTTATTGGAATGAAGAAAAAAATGATATTCGGCTGCACATGTGCTTTGATAGCAAGGAGCAAGTTAGTAAGGCAGTTAGAATGTGATCTATAGCTCAAAAATGAGAATTCAAAGTGATAGAGAGCCGGAAGAGGACATGGCCAGCTAAATGCAAGACTGCGTCCTCCGATAGATTAGCTCCCGGAGATTGTGATTGGAGTATTCGGGTACGTGGAAATGAATCTCTTAATGTGTGCGAAGGTCACGAAGTGGGTAAAAGATCACGTATGTCTCGGTGAAATATCCTGTAACAACAACAGAAATCTAACATCTACAGTCATTGCTAACCAAATTAAGCACTTAATTGAAAATGATCTTGGGCACAAGGTCAAACAAATTCAGGCATACATTAAGAACAGTTTCAAGGTTGACATCACTTACAACAAAGCTTGGTATGCTCGCACGAAAGCGATTGTGCTTGCATATGGAAGTTGGGCATCTAATTTCCAACAATTATCCCAATACGTTGAAGAAGTACTACGCTCCAATCCCCAAATTGTGGTCCAATGGCTACATCATCCCAACAGTAGCGAGGTTGTGAAAATATTCAAATATATCTTTTGGGCATTTCGGCCATCGATTGATGCATTCCATAGGTGTAGACCTGTCATGTCTGTTGATGGCACCCATCTACGAGAGGAATATCAAGGTAAATTACTTATTTCCGTCGCTTTGGATGCTAACAATCAGATTTTACCTGTCGAGGCTGCCTATGCAATTGTTGATGAGGAAACAATACAAAGTTGGGGTTGGTTCATGGAGCAGTTGAGACACCATGTTGTGCGTGACTTGGAGACCGTTTGTATAATATCTGACCGGCATCATGGCATTCTTCATGCTATGAGTGAGTCTCCTTTATGGCAGGAACCATTTGCATATCATAGATTCTGTCTGAGTCACGTTCGGAGTAATTTGATGACCAAATGCAAGAATGTAGAAGTAAAGAAGTTCCGTTGGTCTCTTGGTGTCAAGATACAGATGCAGAAATGGAATAAGCACCAACAAACGATACAACTTCAAAATCCAGATGTTTGGAAATATCTGGCAGATATTGGCCTTGACCGTTAGTGCCTTGCTCAATATGAAAATCGTAGGTGGGGAATACACACTACAAATACTTCTGAGAGCTACAATAACGTCTTGCGCATAGTTAGATCTACTTCCAATCAGAGACTATAATTGATAGTACATTCCACGTTCCGTCAAATTATTTAACAACAGAATTGATAACATTGCACGGGGTGAACATTGTCGCACATCAATTACACCAAAGAATTGGAAAAGGTTGTTGACTGCAGACAAAAAAGGTGGAGGACACACAGTCATGGTTTTTGATCATTCTACTGGTGTCTATAGAATTAAAACACCTCATCGTGTGACTGGACGTGGTGGCAATGTACAAATTTTCAATTATGTACAGAAGACATGTACCTGTGGTAAATGGAAAATGTACAGGTTCCCATGATCGCATGCGATGGCAGTTTGCAGGCTTATGGGTGATGAACCTACGCGATTGCTTGCGGACCATTACACCACTCTCATATATCGAGAGCAGTACACCGTTAGTAGATTTGTTCCGCAATCTAATCTAGAGGAGTTGCCTCCTATTCAGTGGTAGTTACGGGGTGATCACAGTATATTCGTATACCACCGGGCAGGCCGGGTACGTGCAAGGCGCATCCGAAATGAGATGGACATTAGGGATCCCCATGAACCCAGAAGGTGTGCACCCTGGGTACGAATTTTCATCAACCGGGACATAATCACAGGAGTTGCCCTTCGCGGCAACAATGATTTGTCTTTTCTATTGTATTGTTTATGTACTTGTTGTATTCTATGAATGTAGTTGTTTGTTTTTAATTTATTCATGTATCAAAAAATTTTGTATTATCATTGATTATGGAGACATGACCTTTAATGTTTGGATGTAACTTTTAAAACTTATGATATTAAATACCTACTTTCTATGGCTTTAATTTTTCACTCTTTTCATATTACTTTGTTAGGTATGGATGATCAGTCGCGAGAGCTTGTTCATCTTGGACCATATATAGATGATATTATATCACCTATGACGCCGCATAGGGCTAGATCTATTTTGACGGTCTTATCGATGATTCCACACTACAGGTTAAGCATTGTGATGGGGCTTTTTGGGATCACAGGCCCATACCAGATCGGGTATGGCATTATATTTGTTTGGCAGGTTTTGAGGGCATCGCATCTTTAGGACATATTTCGGTGGACCATGCTTTGATCACCAATCTTGTCGAGCGATGGCGACCTGAGACACATTCTTTTCATCTGCCCATTGGAGAGGCCACCATCACATTACAGGATGTAAAGGTATTTTGGGGTTTATATATTGACGGACCGACCGTGACGGGTAGAGACACTACTCATTCTGCAAATACTTGGAGAGAGTTATGCATGGAGTTATTGGGTTTCATGCCTACCAGATCAGACATTGACGGTGGTCATTTGAATGTTGGATGTTTGTCTGCTGCATTAGATCGTCTCCTTCCCGATGATGCTACTGATGACATGTGTCGGCAGATGGCACGTACATATTTACTTGTACTTATTGGAGGCATTTTATTTCCAGACAATTCAGGCAACAAATTGCCATTACTGTATCTATACTTGCTTCAGGACTTGGAGACTGTGGACCGTTATAGTTGGGGATCAGCAGTTTTAGGCACCCTGTATCGTAACTTGTGTGATGCTACTTCACTCAGACCTAGAAACATCCTTCCTCGTCTGCTGACCAGTACTATTAGTACAGGTATATTTGAATACTTTATATTCATTTATTGTATACTTCCGTCAAAATTCATAGAATGCATACTAATGAAGAATTACAGTTATGGGCTTGGGAGCGCATGACGACACTGCGTCCTAATCGGTTAGAGCCCGCACACCAGCATCACGGAGCATACGGATCTCGATATATATTTTGTTAAACTGTTTAATTAAACATGTTTACATTGGACTTGATATTTATTAATTTTTATTGCACGTGGGATGTTGGATTTGATTTGTGCAATTCTCCTCGTCATGTTTTATCTATTTTTCGAGATCAGCTACATAGTTTGCGACCCAATGAGGTACATCCGTCTATTACATTTCTTTTGCACTTTGTCTTCCTCATATTTTGTTTATTTACTAACTTTTTGTCGAATTGTTTGGTATTAGTTTATATGGCAGCCATTCTCTGATAAGGTGCTTGATATGCTTCCCCATTACTGCACTGTTGGTCGATGACATATGGCATGCAGTTACTTATTTGATATGTTGGGAGATCGTGGAATGTTACCTACCTCATCGGGTTATGCTACAGTTCGGGTTACACCAACCCATACCAGATCAGAGATTGATTGGTAATCAAGGTACACTTCATTTGATAGACCGCCAAGGTCTGGCAAACAATGATTGAGAGTTGACCCACCGAGGTTATATAGATATTTCGGGGGCAAGAAGGGATACAGTTGAGGTTGGTCTCCCATGTATTGATACTACACATGCATCACGTGATTATATGCAATGGTACCGGCCGAGGACGGTGGTCTACATATCCAATCCGAGTCAGCGCCCTACTTTTCCAGAGGGGTACCACGGCGATGGTGCACGTGCAGATTATCTAGTAAGTAATTATTCATTTTTTGTTATTGTTTTTCTTTTTCAAATGACTTTAGTAATACTAATTTTAACTTTTATGGTAGATGGATTCCATGGCTAGATTCTACTACATGTCGTTGGACAACCACTGACTGAGGACGATGCTCTGGATACTAGTACTTGGGCACAGATCAGACATTTCGCTTCTGAGTCACTACATGCAGTAGGCGAATCTACTCGACTTGATCTTCCGCCTCTGATAGTTCCTGCTTACGTTCGACATCCACACTAGGCACATGATCCACATAGAGTAGAGCGGGCTCTGCGGCGAGGCGGGCAACACAGAGATGTTCGTCGACGTCGTCGAGTTCCATCGCCTCGGTCTCATCTAGATGCTGGATCCCCTCATGTTAATATACCATTCGAGGGTGACACTTCACAGATACTTTTGCCAATGCGCACTCCGGTGGGACCATCATCTTTCGGACAGTCGTCCACTGGATCCAGAGCATACTGATCCTACTGTTTCAGATGAAGAACATGAACACGAACGAAACATAGCTTCGCGGCGCAAATTGCTCACCCTACTCAACAGCAAGACACTCCTCTATTTTATGTCCATGATAAAAAAAGATGCCTAAACCTAGAAAGTGTGCTGTCAGTACGGGCGGGAGATTTGGAGATCATGGACATTGACATTTGTTATTACTTTCGCAAACATGTGTGATTGATGTCTATTATTTGTATATCATTGTTCGCCCTTGTCGGGTATTTTTATATTATTATTAGGTTTTTATTTCTATTTTTTAGCCCTTGTCGGGCTTTTATGGATGTTTGTTGCCCTTGTTGGGTATGATTGTTGGCAGGGAGAATATTCATAAAATAGGGGAGATTATGTCAAAATTTTATCAAAAAATGTGATAAATTAATAAATTTGCTTTCTTACAAGATTTCATTCGTATAATATTTTGTTAATGTTATAGTTTATGGTTTAAAGATAATGGTTTAGTATTCCTATATATCGTATTAAATAAATGTTCACGATTTAGCGTTTAAATGGTTTTTATCTAGATTGAGCCAAATCCATTTTTAATTAACAAAAATATCAAACATTTTTCTGTTTCTGTAATAGTGCAAAAAAAAAAATTCCCAAACTTCTTATTTGCAAAATAAGTCGAAAGCTACATGCAATGGATTGTTTTTTTTTTTTAAAAAAATTTTCTGACCTCGCATTCACTTCATGCAAGGTCTCATGAATTTTTTTTTAAATTTCGACGACATTAATTTTCCATGAGCTCGCACGCGGCAGATGAGAGCTCAATGAGCTCACATCTCCTGCATGCGAGTTCCCCCCGCCGGAAATCCCATTTCCAATTGACATAAAAAAATAAAGATTTTCAAAACAAGTACAATTTTAGAAATTTCTCATCAATTGTTATATCAATGTCAAATTTCTAGTCTTTTTTGAAACCGTTTTCACTAATGGGTGCCTACGCCGAGTCATTCATTAGCATGGGCAACGGGTATTAATTTTTAAAGAAGTGAAGCAAATGAAAAGTACATATTCCCTCGTAAAGTTACTAATTTTTTTACAGCTTCATGAGGAGTTAAGAATGGCGACTCTTTATCCCCATTGTTATTTATTCTCTTTAAAGAAGCTTTTTTACGAGGACTTGACTCTCTGATGGTTGTAGGTAGGTTGGATTGATTCTTTTTCCCTCCCTCGTAATTGTCCACGAGTTTGACATTTGGCCTATGCAGATGATACCATGGTGTTCACTAAGGGTTCAATGAGATCTCTCAAAAACATAATGGAGTTTCTAGATATGTTTCAAAAGGGATCAAGGCAGTGAATAAATTTCTCTAAAAGCTCCTTGATTGTTCCTGGACGCTGCCCTTTAGCAATGGTGAGGAAAATTGAGCACTTAACGGGTATTTCTAGAAAGCATTTGCTGCTAACATATCTTGGCTGCCTGATATTCAAAGGTAGGAAAAAGACTACTTATTTCCAATACCTTGTTGATCAATTTCAAAAGAAGATTGTAGGCTGGACAAATAAATACTTATCCCCAGGCAATCATCTCGTCTTGATAATATGTGTTCTTTTCGCAATTCCTATTAATACATTGTCTGTTTGGGATCTCCCAAGAGCATCTTGTGCAATTTGGAAAGAATCATGGCCAACTTCTTTTGGGGTACTTCAAAAGACTTTGGGTCTCAAAGACATTGGCAATGTTGGGAGGATGTGTGTTACCCTTAAGGCCAGCTGGGCGTTGAAGTTGCCTGGTCGGATACCGCTGCAAAGCAACCACCAGAATTCTTTCATCAATATTTTTTATTTGGACCACCTCATCATTGAAGCGGTCCACAAATTTATTAAGTGACTTATCGGACCTCTGTCGGATGTTCATGAGGTGCGATGTGTCCTTTTGCAATATTGATTTACTCCTAAAGTGACCAAGGAAAGACTTTGCCAGGTCATTGAAAGTGGCGATTGAGTTCGTCAATAGATCCTAGAACCACTTCTGTGCCGAACCTCGAAGGGTGGTGGTAAACAACTTGCAGCGGGTTGCGTCACTGTAGCCATAAAGGCTAGTGATCGCTACCATGTGCTGCAGGTGATCTGACGGATCAGATTCTCCCTTGTAGCGATCTAGGTCCGGCAGCTTGAATTGCTTTGGAAGAGGTTCAATCTTGATAGATATTGTGAATGGATCTTATTTACTCTATCAATCTCTGCCGTAGACAGTATTCAGAAGTAAATTGTTTTTTCTCAAAATCTCTTGGATCTTATTTTCGAGGCTCTGCTCCTCGATCTATTTTAAAACAGTCGAGGAGGGTCCTCTTGAACCAGATTTTTTCGAGGAATGTGCACCGAGTCTCTCACGCACTGGTAATTTTTCTTTGATCCGCTAGTCGATGAATGTGACTCATCAGATTGTTCGTTCGAGCGCGACTTTGTCAATTTGTGCCGTAGGTCAATTGGGCTCATGGCATCAACCGGCTCTTTCCTAGGCCGTCAGCCGAGGTAGCATTTCTGTTCGATTTGTGGAGTGGCTGCCCAGTTCGAGCGCTCGGACGGAGTTTGGCTCTCGCGCTACTCCACGAACGCTCGAAAAGACTCAAAATGGTCAGCAATGTACTTCAGGACATAATTCTGCTTTTGAGCCTCGGTTGGTGTACCGACATTTTCTAGTTCATCGGTATGCACTACAAGGTACTGATTGCTCGTCTCGGTTCGTCCTTGCTAGCAGTTCGGCATGTTCCACAGTTCTTCATCCTACTCAAAGCGAAAACAAACAATTCAAATGATTGAGAATTGATTGAAAGAGATAGAAATCTATCGATTCCCGTAGACGGTGCCAATTGAAGAAGCTAGAATAAGATTCTAGGAGGGGAGAGAAAGTGGAAAGCTGAATGTCAAGAGTGTATTTGATTATCTGAGTTTTGGTCCTTTTTTAGTAGCACCCGAGCCCCTTATTTATAGATGTACATAAGGAAGCATAAGGCTATCTCTATGCTAGTACAGCTAGAGCTGAATTACATAATTGCCCTTAATGAGGCTGTCACGTAGGCACTTCTAGAACAATTTAGGTAAGATGTTATGTGTCACTAATCCATATCATCACGTTCTTCTTTGCCAGATTCCGTTTATCAAATAATCGTACAATGTCCTTTTCTTCTCAGAGAAAAATGGATTTGGAATTTGACGAATATTGGATGTTTTTTGCTTTCTTCAGCTTATAATAAGGAATTTGGTGAGACCATGTAAATCATTGATGGGGAGAAGACAATATATATGGAGCATTCATTTACCTTCCAAGATTTCCGTTTTCATGTGGCGTTCACTGAACGGTTTTTTGCCTTATGCAAATATCCTAATGGATTTGGGTTTTCAATTGCCTTCCAAATGCACTTTTTACAACTTCGTGGAGTTAGTTGATCATTGCTGCGTGAGCTATACTTTTGCTTGAGTGTGGCAGTATTTTGAGATCATGTTTGGAATTTCCAGAATTAAGGTTCATACTATCTCCCATGTACTTAAAAATTTGGTATGCGAACTCTCATTGATCCTTAGAGAGAGACTTGGCTCCGTTTGGACAGCAAATAATTACTTGTTATTTGGCAAATATTATTTGGATTTTGACTTGAGTGGTATTTAAAAATAATGTTAACTTTTGAAATAATGAGATAATTGTTTGGATACGAAATAATATTTTGAAATAATTGTTTGGATTGCTTTTTATTTTTTTAACCCTACAAAATAATTATAAAACTATAGTATTTAGACATTTATGTCCAATTATTTAGCTTTCCAAGAGTTGACTAGTTCAGAGAGTCGAACGACTAAGTTACAATTCAAACGATACTTACCGAATGGGAAAAAGATTATATTGGTCCCTTATCTTTAAGTATGAACCAATTTACTCAAATCTCAGGACACAGACAAAAAATTAGATATTATTAATTCCGAAAGGCCACGTGACAAGCACGTGTCCGTTAAAAATGAAGGGAAGAAGGTGCTACTACTATTTAAATGAATGGAAGTTTTGGGTCAAAACCCTCAATATTCTTCATCTCTAACCCTAAATTTGTATTATTTAACATTTTCTCCAACCCGAATTTCTCTTCTTCCAAAATTTCAATGGTAGAAATAACGAATTACTTTTGTGGACAAGGGCAAAACTTACAACCTCTTGGACCAATGAGAATCCAGGTAGAAGGTTCTATAGCTGTAAATAAAATCCACATATAAAATCAGTAATATTGTGATAATTACTCTAATTAATTGCACAAGTTTTAACCATTTCTCAAAATTTAGTAGTAAAATGATATGAAACCCTATGCCTAAACCCCAATTCTATCAAAATTGAGGTGAGATCTCAACAAATGTGGATGAAATGACCAACATAGGCATCCAAAATTAGGCAAACAAAAAAATAAAAAAAAAATTGAAAAATACAGCATTTGAAATGGTAGATTTACAACGAAGAATTAATTAATCACATCGCACCTCACCTTCAAATTTAATGCTAGATTATTAAATCAAATATAATAATTATTTTAAATATTATCCAAAAAAAATTCAATAATTATGTGTTTTAAATTACTATAATAATGAAATAGGACAGAAGAAGTATAAAGTGAGAAGAAAATATATGTGAGGACAAAAGTTGTTTAGAAAATCCTTTTAAGCTGAAGGTGAGGTGCGATGTGATTAATTAATTATCAAGTCATAAATCACATTATTAACTTATTCTTTTAGTGTGGAAATAGTGTTAATAATAATTACGTTATTTAAGTTAATTATTTTTGCTATTCTTTCCTTGGTTTTTATGCATTTATTTATACACATTATAGACGAAGTATGAAATGGCAGTTACCCAAATTAAATAACTAGAGTCACTTTGTCAGGAATGAAATATGAATTCGGAAAATGTAGCCTATACAACAGATATGGGACAAGTTGACCACCAATTCAGAAAATCTTTTCCTATGAAATGAACCGTAACTTTTAAAAATTCCGCATAGCCAAGTATTCTAGAATTTTTAAGTATTTTGACAACGACGTTATGACAAATTGACAATGATCCCAAAGGGTAAACAGACAAATTCACGCGGGCATCAACACCAAACCATCACAATCATGGTGTTCATACGGATCATTTGGACACCGCAAATTAATCCTTCAACTTGTGTGGCAAGTTCTAGTAGAATACAAATAACTTTTTTTTTTTCTTAACAGCAAAAATTATATGCATATATTAGATTTAGTAATGTGATGAAGTATGATATACCATAATTATGCCATATAAATGTAGGACAATTATTGCGAATCAACACCATTGATTGTGATATAAATGAAAGTTTTAATTCAAAAAGTATGGTAGACAATACAGGACACTTTCAAGTCTTATCACTCCAAGTTTCTCTATTGATGTAGAAGTCAAATTAATGAAGGAATATTTTGTCAATATACTCGGAATCCTGCCATGACTCTCGTAAGATAATTATGAAGGATCACTGTCAATATATCCTAAAATGAATGAATTTAAGGAAGAGCTTTTTCTCTCTCTTGAGAAATCGAGAGGGAGCTCTTTCTCTCTCTCTTCGTGAGAGCTTTTTCTTCTCTTATTGGAAGAGTTTTAAATTTTAATTAAAGCTCAAGGATTCCTAGCTTTTTACTATCATTAATACTCCGAACCACTTAGCCCAATCTCCATTACTATTCTGTTCTCCTCAAACTTTCTCTCTCTCCACTTTAATTTTTGTTTTTTATAATGGCTGGCAGACAAATCTCCTATATTTTCTAAATCCCTGTTTTAATTGCTCTTTTGGGTGTTTGGATTTTTGTGTGTCATCTTTGTTTATCTAGCCAATCCAATTTCTTTGATTTGTGTTTTTATAGTTTTTAGATGTAGATCGTAGTTCTCTTTGGCTGTTTTTTTAATAAAAAATAATATTATAAATTTTAAAAATTAAAAAATTAGTAGGCTTTTCCTGGTCCTGTTCTCTGTGTTGTTGCTGTTGTTTCCTTCATCTTGTTTTTCTCCTGTGTCTACCAACTTCTAACCTCTACCTTGAATATTTCTTTTCTGCTCTTCCTTTTCCTCTCTAGGCTTTCTGAGACACTCGTGGATCTGCAGTGAAATTTTGGGCACATTCCATAATATCTATGGCTGAAGAGATTGAAGAAGTGTTAAGGAAATTTTCATTATCTGCTATAGAGTTAGGGGGGGCTGAGTTAAAGGTTGAAAATGTGGAAAAAAAGACAGTCGACTGCAGAAGAAGCCTATAGCCATTTGGGAAAGTGATAAATGACAAACAAGCTAACATTGTGGGTGTTAGAAACCTTTTACTCAAGTATGGGCAAATCCAAAAAATCTCAAGGTAATCTCTTCCAGTTTCATTTTGATTTGGAGTCTGATATGAACAGAGTTTTCAATACTAGACCTTGGATATTTGAAAATCAACTGATGGTTTTAGAAAAATGGAAGGAAAATATTGAATTGAGTGACAATGTTTCCACAAAATCCTTACTGTGGGTTCAAGTCTGGAATCTCCCTATCCACTGGCTATCTAAAGAAGCTGGCCTAAAAATTGGGAAAGTTTTTAACTCAGTGGAAGAGGTAATCATTCCTCAAGGGGTTGGGAAAGAAAGGAACCATCTGAAATTGTTAGTGGAAGTGGACTTGAATAAACCTTTACTTAGGGGAACTATAGTTAGGTTTTGTTATCACTGTGGTCATATTGGTCACTTGGAAAGAAATTGCTCCCACAGAAATAATCCACAGAAAGGAGTGGATGAACCTCAGTTTGGAAGTGGGTTAAAAGCTGGCACATGGAGACGTCAAATTAATTCTGTGAAAACATGTTAGTGGAAGTGGACTTGAATAAACCTTTACTTAGGGGAACTATAGTTAGGTTTTGTTATCACTGTGGTCATATTGGTCACTTGGAAAGAAATTGCTCCCACAGAAATAATCCACAGAAAGGAGTGGATGAATCTCAGTTTGGAAGTTGGTTAAAAGCTGGCACATGGAGACGTCAAATTAATTCTGTGAAAACACCAATCAATAGGATTGCTGAGAATGTCAACACTGGTAAAAATTGGAACCAGGAGAGAATTAGAGAGGATGAAAATACCAATCCCAGGATTGCCATTACACAGGAAAATGATGCTCTGGGGCCAGACCAAAGAAGCAGCAAAACCGATAGGGATTAGAAGGATATTAGACAAGGATACAACATTTCAGACGTCAAAGTGAAAGTACTCAGGGAATTAAGTCACTAGGGTCCACCTTCACCAAGCTTGCCTGAAGATTCTAGTGCTTCTGGTCAAACTATTGATCAGCAGAGTGCATTACAGGTCCAAAACTTCAGTATTAGCAAGAAAAGTACTATAGTCAGTGGAAAAAAATGAAGAAGGCAAAGAAATCAATATGCATAATGAGGGGAGAGGAGAAATCCACTTCGTCTGGACGAAAGCCAATCAAAGCAGATAGTTTAATTAAGTTGATGACCTAACTCGTCAGTTCCGAGCAACAAAGAATAATGAAGAAATATAAATTATCCAATTTTATTTTTTGAATTTTTATTAATCATTTTCATTTTATATTATAATAATTATAGAGCTATACGAACTCGAACCGTAGACCTTCTCGGTAAAACAGATCATACACTTTTATATATATTATTTGATTCTATATCATATATTTCTAATTAGGAATAATTGGTTCTAACTAATGAGACATTCTCCGCTTTCATTTATAAAGATGTAAATAGTAAAAGTGAAAATTAAGACGACAAAAAAGAATCGACCGTTCAAGTATTGAAAATTGCATTGGAAATACACAGGGATATATATATCCAAAACAAAGAAAGGTCAAGAAATTCATTCCCACCTTCAGATCACCTTTGTCAGATGTCTCAATTGTGATGCAAGTTGATGAACAAAATTTGAAAAGAAAAATCCAATTGATGGATGAAGATATGATTTGAAAAGAAAAATCCAATTGATGGATGAAGATATGGAGGCAGTGAAGATAAAGATGGTTGTAAAAAAGGAAGAATTGTGGGTGACATGGACCGCTTCAATAAAGAGACTGAGGTGGAGGAGACCAGCCTTCTTTGGTCTCCACCTTCCCAATGAAGATGCTGGTATGGAACTGCCAAGGGGTGAGTAGCCTCTTGACAGTTGTGTATAGCTAAAGGAGATTGTACATCTCCACTCCCCTGATTTGATTTTCCTTAATGAAACAAAAAATAGAAAAAAAAATTCGAGGCTATTAGGAAAAAGATAAAATTTGATAAGGTTTATTTAGAGTTGTAGATGCTGTTAGAAAGGCTGGAGGATTAGCTGTCTTCTAGAACAACATAATTGTTGCTGAAATTTTGAATACCTATATCACCATTAAGGTTAAAGTCTAGCTTCCTGGGACTGATCAGTTTTGGTAGTTCATAGCAATTTATGCTAGCTCAGATGATAAAATCAGAAGAGAACAATGGGTTGTTATTGGTAAAAGACTGGCTCTTTGGGCTGAGTAATGGTCATAGCAGGGGATTTCAATGACATTGTGTCAAATGGGGAAAAATGATGGGGTAGAACTAGAAAGGAGGGTCCTTTTGTGATTTTAGGAATTTCATTGAGTCAAATGAATTGGTGGATTTGGGCTATATAGGTAAACCTTGGACCTAGAGTAACCATTGGGATGTGGATAAAGAAATCAAACAAAGGTTAGACAGGACCCTATGTACTACAGCTTGGAAACAGAGTTATGGGAATGCAGTTTGCAGTAATCTTGACGCAGAATCATCTGATCATTGTATGCTAGATGTTCCTACTGGATATAAATCCTGCTATCAAATATAAGAGGAAAAGGTTTAACTTTTACAAAAGATGGCTTCTTAATGTTGAAACTGAAGGAATCATCAAAGAAGCTTGGAAAGCTGATACTTATGGTTCCAGGATGTTTAGGATTACCCACAAGATCAAAACTTGTAGAGTTGCTCTTCTTACTTGGAACAAAAATACTTATAGAAGGGTGGATTCTAAAATTAAGGAAATCAACTAGAAGATCAAGGATCTGGACTCAACGGATTGTCAAAGCAAGAGAGGAAGAAGAATTGAGCTCAAACTCCAACTAAGTGAGGCATACAAAGAGGAGGAACTCATTTGGACCCAGAACGCTAGGATTCATTGGATGAAAGAAGGGGATAGAAACACTAGTTTTTTTCATGCTAGTGTTCAAGCCAGGAAAAAAAGGAATAATATTGGCAGTTTGTAGAAGGATAATGGAGAATTTTGGTAAACGAAAATGAAATGGCTGCTGAAATCTGACCACAGTAGGTATTATGAGAATCTTTATGCTTCTTTAGTGCCCGATAAGCTGGAAGATACTCTAGGTGGAGTTCAACCAAAAATCACCAACCAGATTAATGAGTGTCTCACCAAACCTTTTGATGAAAAGGAGATCAAAGCTGCTGTATTCTGTATGCATCCTAACAAGGCTCCAGGTCTTGATGGTATGCCACATCTCTTCTTTCAATCCTTTTGGCATATTATAGGTAAGGATGTGGTAAAGGTTATTCAAAGCTTCTTCCATTCTAGTAAGATGCTGAAAGCCATAAATGAAACCATCATTAGTCTTATACCCAAGGTAGATTTCCCCATTAATTTAGCTCAGTTTAGGCCCATTGCTCCTTGTATAAAATTATTTCTAAGCTTTTGGTTAATAGACTAAAACCTTTTTTGAACCTTTGCATTTCTGAAAATTAGTCTGCTTTCCTTCTTAGTAGACAGATTCTTGACAATGTGATTATTGCACTAGAGTGCATGCACTTTCTTAGTTGAAAAACAAAAATAAAGGAAAAACTGGTTTTCTTGCTTTGAAGCTGGATATGGCTAAGGCTTATGACATGATAGAATGGTCTTTTCTTGCTACCATTATGAACAAAATGGGTTTTAATTCTACTTGGATCAATTGGATCATGACTTGTGTGTCTTCCGTCTCTTATTCTTTTAACCTAAATGGTAGTAAAGTTGGCTATGTTAAACCTAATAGGGGCATTAGGTAAAGGGATCCTCTCTCGTCTTATCTTTTATCCTTTGTGCTAAAGGTTTCTCTAGTCTTCTTAATCATTGCTTGCTGGGAAAAATAGATCATAGGTTTGAAGATTTGTAGAGATGGACCTGGCATTTCACATCTATTCTATGTGGATGATTCTATCATCTTTTGTAAAGCATCCAGCCAAGAAGTAAGAAAGGTTATGCAAATCATTCACAAGTATGAAGCTGCCATGGGTCAACCAGTGAATTTAGAGAAATCTTCAGTCTTCATTCATGCAGCAGAAATACAAGTCTTGAGATTAAAAGAGATATCTGCTCAATTTTGAGGAATGTTCATTATGTGACACAAGGAAAATACCTTGGCTTGCTAATGGTGATAACCAAATCAAAAAAATCAGATTTTTGGAGTGGTTAAGTACAGAGTCAAGAGCAGAATTCTAGATTGGAAAGAAAGATTATTGAGTTTAGCTTGGAAAAAAACTCTTCTTAAGTCTGTGGCTCTATCTATGCCCATCTATGTAATTCCCTACTTCAAACTCTCTAAATCTTTTTGCAAGGACATTACCAGGGCTATGTCTCGATTTTGGTAAGGATCAAAAGAGGGGGAACCCAAGATGCATTGGAAGAAATGGAAGGATCTGTCAAAAGACAAAGATCAAGGAGGCATTGGTTATAGGTTTTCAGTGAAGTCCTATTAGCAAACCAACTTTGGAGATTCATTTCCCATCCTAACTTGTTGGTGACTAAAGTACTAAAGGCTAAATATTCTGCTAAGTCCTCTCGTCTTAATTTTGAAAATCTCAAGTGGTGCTTCCTGGTTTTCTAAAAATGTTTAGTGCTAGGCACTTACTAGAGACTGGCTTAAGGATGAGAGTAGGGGATGGAAAATCTATTAGTATTTAGAATGATAGATGGATACCAAGTAATACAGATGGCAACATCCAATCTAGCAAACCTGAGTCTTGTCAGTTGGAAACTGTAGATCAACTTATCTAAGGAGCCAGTTGGAATCAACAGTTAATTAATTTAGTCTTCAACACTGCAGATGTAGAGACCATCCTCAAAATCCCCATATCAATCACTGGAATATCTGATAACTAGTACTAGAGGTGCTCTTCCATAGGTCTTTACACTGTAAAATCAGGTTATAAACTTATTGCACAACTACAGGAAGCATCAACTTTGTCTAAGGGTTGTGCTAGAGAAGCTAGTAATCATCAGCAGATTTCAGCCTCGTGGAAATTCATCTGGAGCTTGAATTTAAAACACAAAATCAAACATTTAAGATAGTCTCTAGAAAGGTTTGAGTGGAATTCTTCTAGTAAATGAAGCTTTCTATAGTTGAAAAAAAAAAAACACTTCTCTGTGTTTAAGATGTAGAGATACACCTAAGACCATTGAGCATTTGTTCTTCTTTTGTGAGTTTGCTAAACAAGCCTGGGACCATGCTCCTGTTTCTTGGAATGATCTGGGAAGAGCGAATAATAATTAATGGTGCTGGTGGCAGCAAATTAGACAGGCATGTGAGCAAAGACAGAACTATGATTATGCAACATTGTCAGCTAACATTCTTTGGCATATTTGGAAATGCAAGAACAAGGCACATTTTGAAGGCATTGGAATTGATATTGATCAAGTCATTAAAAGAGCTGCAGATGAGTGGATAGAATTTGAAGGATTTATTCAGCAGTCATCCATTTCAAGAAACATGCAACTTACATCTCATCTCCATTCTGATAACAATGAACATTTTAGGGACCAACGATTCATTGTCATCGACACAAATTTTGAACCCTCGAATCCTTGACCTTAAACAAATCAGGTTCTAGTATTGTGGCTAAGGACAGAGCTGGAAATCTCATGGCTGTTTGGGCTACTAGTCATACAGGTAATAGAGGAATATCTCTTTTGGAAGCTGAAAACATTCATAAGGCTTTGGTTAAGGCTAAAGTTGAAGGTTATGATTATATTTCTATAATTTCCAGCAACCGAATCATTGTGGACAAACTGAAGTGCAAAGCTACTGATGATGTTCTTTTGGCTACTCTTTTAGAAGATACTTTGCTGATGAGTGAGATGTTTGTTGAACGTTTTTTCTCTTTTGTTCCAAAAAGTTGTAATAGAATAGCTACTAAAATTGCTAACTTTGCAATTTCATTACTAAATTCCATTGAGTGGAAAGAGTCCTTCCCCCTGTGGCTGCTAAAACTTGCACAAGACTACAATTGAGCAGTTGCTCCTTTTGTACAGTTATGGACTGTTTTGGTTCAACATATCTATAATACAAATACTTCTTTAATTTTTAGAATGAAAAAAAAAATTAATTTAGAAAAGGTTTTGAAATCCTCCATTTGTTAGACAGATTTGTAATGTTAAAATGAATGAATTTTAAATTCACTCAAATTAAAAGTTATTTAAAATTTTTCATTTATACTTCTTAATTTGAGCAGATTTAAAATTCATTAATTTCAACCTTAATAATTACTGAAATAAATTATTGTGTTTTAAATTATTTTCCAAATCCTTCAATCCATATGCAACCTTATATCCAGGTCAATATCTGAAAACTGCAATTTAGATGGCTAATACCAAGTGTACTGTATGAGGCCAATTTTCTCAAAAGTGCAACTTATATAGCTAAGATGAAGAGAAGTCACTAGTTTTATTAGTTTAATTTCCTTAGTTTATACATAGACACTCATCATCTAATATGGACATAATTAACTATTGGGTAAACAACTTAAATAGTTTTGGAACTTTTAAAAGAATTCTACTTTGGCTATCTAACTATTTTTTTTCAATTTGAACCTACAAGACTTCTAAAAGTGAACAATTTTAGCCCCTCCATTTGTTTTTGTACACAAAATGAAAAAGATGGATATATGCCAAAATCGAAGATTTTAGGCAAATATGGAAAGGATTTTCAAATGTGCAAGTGAGCTTTATCATTAGTTTCACAAGGGGTCTTTTCCTGCAAGCTGTAATGGTGAAAATAGATGAAAGGGTCAAATTATGCACTTGTTGGAATTGGTGAATGAGAAATTGATCTCACTGACCTTTGAATCGTAATTTGTTTACCAATTCAGTCCCTAGCTAATCAGCTACTTTTGTATACATGAATAAGCCACTAATTCAAAGTGATAAACATGAATGACATGATTTTGTTCAATGAATTATTTTGTGTTCATGAATTTTGTATAACATTAATTGAATGATCATTCATCATGTTTAATTAATGTTGTATACATTAGTGAATTGTGGACTTATTAATGATGTGTTCATTAATACATTTATGAATTGTAGATTTACATCCACAGATTAATTCATGATGTGTTCATTAATTATGAAGATTCATTAATGTGTCATCATGGTGTGTTCATAAATTATATGTATTCATGAACTAGAAATATTCATTCATATATTAATGTTATGTCTATTCATTGACTCCAAAAATCTTATAAATAAGTGTGGTGAAAAGGAGTTGGAGTACACATACACATGCATTCAAGTTAGATAGTCTTCTTTCATTCTTTCTTCTTTCTTGATCTTCTACTCCTACTCTAGAGCGTTAAAAATGATGTTTCGTAGATAGAAATTTGAGCAATATTCCACAAGTACGTAAACCTTATTAAGTAGTGCAACTTACAAGGGTGGAATTGTTGAAATCCTGGGAGATAATTGCATAGAATCTGTTTGTAACAGGTGATGAGCAATTACGCCTTAAGGACAAAAAGTTTAATCCTTGGTAACAACTATATCAATTGGTTTGTATTGATTGATTTCGTCTTCATCAAGTAAGTATTGTATGTTTAATGATTTATATGTCAAATCTTATAGCATATAATTATATTTAACAAAGATTACAAATAATAATATAGTTTATTTTTCTAACAATCTTAAGGTGTAATTTTATTACTTGTTTTTTATTTTGTTAATCATTTGCATATTCTTAACCAATATTTTTAAAAAAAATTATTAGTGACTGCTCTTATGTATGCACTCGATCAAAATCTACTCATGACCAATATTTTTATTCGTTATATGTTGGTATGACAACTATTATAAATTCTTCGGCATGTATCTCGAGGTGAGAATTTCACCTACACCTTCTGTAGTGCATGGTGAGAAACCAGAGAAGTTCAATGGGTTGAACTTCAAACGGTGGCAATAAAAGATGTTCTGTTTGACCACCTTAAACTTGGCTAAGTTCTTGACTAAGAATGTACCTAACTTCTCTAGAGAGGAATCCGATCTCGTTGATGTGGTTGCTGTGGATGTATGGAATCATAGTGATTTCGTGTGCAAGAAATATATTTTGAATAGTTTGGACAATTTGCTGCACTTTGTGATGTGAATAGATCCATTCCTAATGCTATATGGGAAGTTTTGGAATGAAAGTACAAGGCTAAAAGTACTGGCTTGAAGAAATTTATAGTCAGCAAATTCCTGAACTTTAAAATAATTAATTCAAAAGCTGTAGTAAACCAAGTTGAAGAACTTCAACTCATCTTATATGATATTCATGCCAAAGGTATGGTTCTTAGTGAATTTTTCCAAGTGGCTACAATCATTGGAAAATTGCCACCATCTTAGAAGGATTTTAAGAACTATCTTAAGAATAAACATAAGGAGATGAGTGCCGAAAATCTTATTTTACTATTAAGGATAAAAGAGGACAACAAATTGTCTGAAAGAAAAGTACTAAGGATATTTTAGTCATTTAACTAAATTTTCTTGATGGTATGAAAGCTGTTAGCGGATGAATAGTATCAAGAGAGAAAAGTGTATATTTTTTAATTAGGTAGGCAAAGTGTAGTTTCCTATCTAGTTTAAGGGCAAGTGTTATTATAGATCTTTAAATTTTTAACTGTTAATTATTCTACTACTGCATCTACACAAAGTGACAAAGGCAATAATGTATCACTTAATCCATTAAAGAAGAAATAAAATATTGCCAAGTATCTAAAATCAGGAGTTGATGATTGAATAAGATTTTGTTGTATAGACTAGTTTTGACCTGAGATCCTAAATTTGTGACTTAGTAAATAATTGTCTTATTCACCCACCCAAATGTCCGATTGGGATAGAGCCTGCAGGCGTGTCTCACGAAGTCTTTTTTTTATTGGGTTCAAAAACAAATTTCATTTTTTATAACCAAACAGGTCATTAGAAGTGGATGAAGATGTCAATATGACTTTCCAAAATGGAAAAGTGTTCAGATATGACCCTCCAAAGTGAAAAGGTGACAATTTGGTCTTCTAAACTAAAACAAATATCTAGTGTAACCTTTTCTAACACAAATATATAAACACTTGTTTCTCCATAGAAATATATATCTACGCCAAAAATATTTTTATATACATTCGAATAATTTTAGACCAAATGATAAAAATATGTTATAGATTAAACATTTAATATTATTTTTTTAGTCTTGTAAAATTAAGAATATAAAATAAAAAAAGGATCGAGACAATATCGAAGTAAAATGATAAATTAGAACACTTTTTTTTTTCTTATTTGGGTTTGGAGTAACTAATTAAGATTTTAGTTGGAATTTTGTATTAATTATAACACTTCTAAAGGCTAAATTGACACTATTTCAGAAATAGAAGAGCTATATTGAAACACTAATTTTAGTTTGGAGGACCAATTCAAAACTTTTTCATTTTGGAAGATCATATTAACATATTTCTTCAATTTGGAGGGCCAAAATGACATTAACTCAAATTCTAACTTGCCTAAACTGCGGGCCCCATGATCCCACGTGTTTTTTTCTTTACTTTGTAAGCAAAAAGGCGGAGGATTTAGACGAGCTAGCGACATCACAATACACACAATTTTTATAGTAGACAGTAGTCTTGTGGAAGTATGAATTGAAAAATAGTGCATTAGCAAATGAGGTTTATGATGGTCATTGAACAATTAGTGGTATTATAATAATTGTTTAATAATTAATGGGAGAAATTCATTTGGAGTGGGTAGTACTCTTTACTAAAATAGAAAGGCCATGTTTTTCCAATTGGGAGTCTCCTATTAGTTCTTGAGCAACAACTAGGATATCTAGTAGTTGCTTAATGACCAAAATAAATTTTACTAGATAGATGTGGCTATGTTACTTTTATTGGTGGCAAAAGTAGAGGTGGTTAGAAAAGGAAAAAGAAGACTAAGAAGGGCTTGGATCTAGTGGTCAGAGGAAGGGAAGGTCTAATCCGATGGTTGGAGTGGAAGATGACGGTGGTGGAAAAGAAAGAGCTTGGGGCTTGTAAGGCTGAAGGAGGAAGATAAAAATGGAGGGAATTGGAAAAAAAGATAGGTATAAAAAGGGTGTTTTGGGGATATATGGATGTGTTAGGATAGGCATTATATGGGTATTATTATGGAATAATTATTCAGTCAAACAAAATTAGTTATTTTGTAGAATTATCTTCACCAAATAAAGTATGAAAATATACGGGATATTATTCCGACAAAAATAAAATAATCGTTTGATTAACGGATATTATTCTAGCAAAAAATAGAATAATTGTTTGGATATGGGATATTATTTTGGCAAAAGTAGAATAATCATTTGGATTCAAAATAAAATGAAACTTTATTTTAAATAGGTAGTTAGATAAACATAATTAGAAAAAGGTAAATTTCACTTACATTGTCTATGGTTTGCTCGTATGCCACGTAACCTCTTATAGTTTAAAAAGCTAAAAATACCCCTTTTGTGCTTTTGGTTTAAGTGTCGAATGGATGGAAAATACTTCACTAACAAAATCGTTAATTTGGATAATTATATCCGTGTGTTTTTTGCTCTCTATTAAATATTATACACTTTTCTAAAAAAACAAAAAACCATAAAAGTAAAAAATATAAGAAAAAAATGCAAAATTTAAAATAAAAAAAGAAAAATGTATAGATTCTAATGGGAAAAAAAAAAGGAAAAATAGAAAAAAAGAATAAAATTAAGAAAATTAAAAAAATAAGAATAAAAGTAAGAAAAATCAGAAAATATATTTTATATGAAATAAAAGGGAAAATCATAATAAAAATAAAAATATTGAACAAAAAAGGAAAAAACACCCCTCGCGGGTTTGGATAGGCCAAGGCGATGAGGGTCAATGGCAGTATTACATTTTAGAATCTACCTTCATATTGTTCAAAATGTAAGAAAGAAGGCCATTCAGAAGATGTTTGCATGGTAGGGAACCTCCAAGTTAAAAGGACAAGCAATTGCAGCAAGATAACCACAAGGAAAAAGAGGGAATTCCCAAAGTTAAACAAGTTAAGCAAGTGCAGCAAAAGAAGGCAGATCAAGAGAGTGCAAGCCAGTCTCAACCGTATCAGGAAAATGCAGTGGTTAATGTAGTCTTAGCACTTAATGGAGTTCAAGCAAATTTGGTTCCTACAAGCTTTCTTTATCTAAATTAATTGTCCATCAAGAGGAAGAGCAAATTGGCCGGAAAATGGCAATGGATGGTTAGAATTCCCCAACATCAAACATTAGCCTAATGGAAAATCTGGATATTGCAAGATCCAATTCAAATTTAAATTTCAAATCTATGGAGATTTCAAAAAATTGTGAAGATATTCATTCAAATTTGGAAGCTGCAATTAAGGAAGATTTGGAGATTAAAAATCCTATTCTCGAAAGATCCAATTCAAATTTGAATTTCAAATCTGTGGAGATTTCAAAAGATTGTGAAGATATTCATTCAAATTTGGAAGCTGCAATTAAGGAAGATTTGGTGGCTACAAATCCTATTCTTGAAGAAATAGAAAAGCCGGATAAGATGGAATTGGGTGGTCCAATTTCAAATTCTAATTGCAAAACGACTATGATTGAGGAGGATTTCGATGAGGATATTGTGCATTAGCCGAATTTTGTCGAAAAAGGAAATCAGACATTTAGACAAAGATGGCGGGATTGTATGGAGGCTTTTTATATGGATACAAGGGGTCCATTGCATTCAAAGATGAGTTGGATTTAGTGACAGCTAAGTTCATGGAAGAGCTTTTGTCGTATTTTTCATAATTGGTCTGTCCAAATGATATTAACAAGCCTCTTTCTCTTCAATATTGGAAGATAGTTAATAGATTGCTTGCTCATAAGTTATAACAAGTGGAGAAACTTTCCTCAAAAGGAATTCATGTTAAGCATCGAGATCACATGCCATGCAAACTAGGCTGAATTCTCAGCCCTCCAACAAGCTCCTCCTTCTTTTTCTCAATGATTAAGTCCCTCCTATGGATTATTCGAGGCACTAGCAACAAGGCCTCTCTTAGAAGAATAACGTTGCTTGTTTGTCAAAATAATGATTAATTTGGTCTGCCTTTTTGAGCCTATGGTAGATAATATCTTCTTATGCCTTTAAACTAGGGTTTCCTTCTTTCTTGGCTAGTCGTAATAGAAAAATCTGCTTGTTCTAGTTCTTCCATTTTTACTTTGTCCCATGAGGTTGTGGCTGAACAATGCATTCATGTTCATATGGCTTCAGTTTTGCTTAAAAGAGATTGTTGGGCATCGTTCATCTATATTAAAGGTAGAAGACAGGAGAGGCAAGGCTTACGGGATTTTTTGAGGAACCATACTCCCACTTCAGATCCTTGGTGGGTAAGGGGGATTTTATTGTCATTTATTCCTTTGAAGATTATTTGGGATCCTCTACTCCAGACATCAATTCCATAAACAATTTCAATAATTATCTCGATGATTGTGGCTTGATGAACTTGGCATTCACAGGTAATTGTTTCACTTGGGTTGGTAATAGAAAAGGCTTATTACTTTGGAAAAGACTTGATAGGATGGTTTGCAATAGCAATTCTCAAGAAGATATGACACCATATCCTTAGAACATTTGTCCATGACTTGTTTGGATCATTCTCCATTGGTTTTCTCTTTTATTTCCTCAATCTATAATCAACCAAGACAATTTCAATGAAATTGTTTTTTAAATATGTGGACATCGCACTCGTTGTTTTTACAAGTTGTGGAGTTAAATTGGTTGTTGCGTTATGGAGATTCTCCTCTTCTTAAGCTAGTTGCCAAGTCGAAGCGACTTAAAGCTGAGTTAAGAAATTGGAGTAAGATCCTATTTGGGGACATCTTTGATAGAGTTAAGATTTGTGAGATGGAGGTCCAAGCTAAGGAGTCTGCATTTCAAAGTAATCCTTCAATCGAATCTCAAGCCTGTCACCTGAATGCCTTAAGTAATGAGGAATCTTTTTGGAGACAAAAATCAAGTATAAAATGGCTTACAGATCTGACCACAATTCCAAATTTTTTCAAGCTCAGCTTCAAGCTAAAAGGCATTTTTTGAACATCTCAAAGATTAAGATAAATGGGGTTTGGATTGATAATATTGAGGAAATTCCCATTGAGGGAGTGAATTATTTTACTCAATTATTTTCTATTGAGGAGGTGGTGGACGAGGATTTCTGGACTCGTGTCTTTCCAGGAAAGACATGCACAGATGCCTCAGATGAGGATAATGCCCTATTGTTGCAACCTCTTACACTTAATGAACTCAAAGAAACGGTCTTCGAATTATCCCCAACAAGTGCAGCAGGTATTGATGGCTACAATGGAGTATTTTTCACCACTTGTTGGGACATCATCAAACACAATTTATGGGAGGGGGTTAAAGATTTTATGAATGGCTCTTCTTTGCCTCGTAATTTCACCTACTCTCTTATAACTCCAATTCCAAAAAAGGAGAATCCAACGTCACTTGGGGATTTTAAGCCATCAGCTTAGGCACTTTTGTGCACAAAGTGTGTACTAAGGTGTTGGCTAATAGGCTTTACTTGATTTTGCCCAATATCATCTCTTCTGAACAAGTAGCTTTTGTCAAGGGGAGAAACATCACAGATTAGATCCTATTAACCCAAGAAATGGTGGATTTCATTGATAGAAAAGTGAGGGGCAGCAATGTGATACTAAAACTTGACTTTACTAAAGCTTTTGATAGAGTTGCATACATGGAGTTTTCTTTACAAAATTCTTGCTACTTTCGGCTTCTCTTCCTATTGGATTTTTTTGATTACAAGGGTGGTGGAAAATTGTTGGTTCTCTATACTCATCAATAGAGTGCCTAAAGGATTTTTTAAATCTTCTAGGAGAGTGAGACAAAGGAATCCTTTATCTCCTCTTCCTTTCATTATTATGATGGAGGCTATCACAAGGGGACTTAATCACCATTTTTCTCAACATAAGGTAGAGTATATTGCTCTTCCAAGGAAGTGCTTGCCGATCACCATTTGACCTTTGCTGATGATGTATTGATTTTCACCAAAGGGACAGCTTCATGACTAAAAATCTTCATGGGGTTTCTTTCAAAATTTGAGGCCGCCTTAGGACAATTGGTAAGTTTATCTAAAAGTTCCTGTTACGTGGCTTATAGGTGTGCCTCAGTTAAGATCAAAAGGATTTCAAGTATTACTGAATTCACGTAGAAGGCTTTTCCTATGAATTACCTTGGCTGTTAATGGCATCAATTCAAAAAATCAAGATGAGGAGGTTTCTTTTTCAACCGTAAGTGGACAAAATTATGGCCAGATTGAAAGGCTGGCAAAATAAATTTATCTCGCCAAGAGGTAGATTGATTTTATTGAAGCATGTATTAAGTAGCATCCCAGTATATACTCTATTAGTTTTGCAGCCACCTATAGTTGTACTTAAGGAAATTGGTTGAATCTTTGCCAATTTTTTCTAGGGTTCCACGGATGAGGGCGTGAAGAAGCATTAGATTTGTTGGAAGACAATCTGCCAACCAATTGAAAGCAATAGGCTGGGTATTGTATCAATAGATGATCTTTCCAAAGGATTTTCAATGAAGTTATGGAGGAAATTCCAAGGTAGTTCACTTTGGGTGCAATTTATGACAGCAAGATACTTGAATACCGACACTTACCCACTCAAGGCATAACTAATTGGTAAAACTTTAGCCACATGGAGAAGAATGTTGGCAATTAATGAAGAGGTTGAGCAGTATATAATCAATTCAAATTGTGAAGGAGAGGATGTCATTTTGGTATGATAATTGAACTGGTAATAGACCTTTATACTTGAAGGTCTCAGAGATTCACCATCATACTTTGAAAGTGGCTGACCTTTGGTGTGAAAATAGATGGAATTTTCATTACTAACGAGTTATTTAACAATGGATATGAACTGTATTAAGACTGAAGTTCATAGGGTTCACTTAGTTCCTAGTCACGAAAACGATGAATTGATTTGGGCTGCCACTACCCATAGTACTTTCTCCATTTCATCTTACGTCAAAGCTCAAGGGGTCTACTCTTCTATGTGGACTAGGAAAATGATTTGGGACACTCGAATTCCTTTAAAAATGTTCATTTTTATATGGAAACGTTTGAATGAGCGATTACCTACAGTGGATGTACTGTGCACAATGGGTTTCTATATGCCTTAAAAATGTGGATTTTGTAACAATCCAGAATCTTTACATCATACTTTTTTAAAGTGTGAGTTCTCCAAGGTCTAGGGTTGTTTGAAGGTTCTTCATGGGGCTTTTTGATGTTTACTATGTAGAGGACTTATCAATTCAACATTACTTATCTCCTTGGTGGATCAACTCGAGTTTAAGCTTGATAGGAGTTTTCCATAGGTTAATACTTCCAATTGTGTGTTGGACTCTTTGGAAATCAAGGAACAAGCTCAATTATGAAGATATTATTTCCACCCTTCAACAAGTTATTGCTCGTGTTGTAGCTAATTTGAAGCTTATTTTCCAAACTTTCCCCATGAGTGTTCATAACTCAAGTGACCTTATTTGGTTATCAAGCAGTTTAATCTCAACTACAATTCAGACCACACCCAAACTTATTAAGCAAGTCTCTTGGAAATGTCCTCAGATTGGTTGGGCAAAGCTTAAAATTGATGGTTCTTCAAGGCCTATTTTTTCATCTTCTTCTAGAAGAGGAATCATTCGCAATGATGTGGGCAACATTATATTGGGATTCTCCCATTACTATGGTTCTTCTTCAGTCTACTTGGTAGTTGAGGCTCGTGTTTTGCTAGATGGAATTCAATCTTGTATTGAGAAGGAGTGTTATATATTGAACTAGAAATGGATTCACTGATTCTTTTTTAGATCATTTCGAGGTTGGTGGATGCTGCTTGGAGAATTGACTAGATTATTCAACAAATCAAGGAGAAATTGAATCATATTCAATTTAGATTATCTCACATCTATAGAGAAGGAAACTCAACAGCGGACCACCTTACAAATATGGCGCATGATCATCATCCGCTACGAGTTTATGATGCAGACTTGATTCCTCATAAAGTTAAAGGCATAGTTAGGCGGGATAGTCTAGGTTTTAGCTATATTAGAATTTGCAAAAGAATGTTATGTTTATTTCTCTAAGTTACCAAAGGGCTTGCCTTTGAAACTTTTATTTGGCAAGACGTGGCTTCATGTCTCCTTTGTTGTAATTTCTTCAAATCAAATTATTAATAAAATATGAGAGCAGTGTCCCTTACCAACATTATAGCATTCAGGTGGTTAGCTAACCAAAAAAAAAATGTTATTATTTTTTAAATTAAATAAGACAAATAATGCACAAATAATGAATAAATAAACAAAGAGAATATTTCTTTGACTAAATAGTTATCGTGAAAAAAAGCATATCAAAATGGACCCATGTTTTTGCTGACATCATCGGCATGTTTTCCTAATGAAAGTTTATAGTGCGGAGGCATTTGTTAAACCTTTGATATTTTAAGAGTTGTATATAATTTTACCAAACTACAAAAATAGATAAATATGGTCAAACCTCATAGCTAAATGTAATTAACCCAAATAAATTTTACCAAGATATCTGCCCGCATCCAACAATTACGATTAACCGTCATTCGGGTTTCTTTTTTTTCCCTGTATCTTGCCAGATAAAAGCGGCCAAGCCAAACATCCCTTGTCGTTTAAACTTTAAACTTCTGTCCTTCCTATAGGGATATTCAAATTGATTCTCAATCTCATCATCGATTCTTCTCCGTTAGATAGATTCTCTGCTTCTTTCCTAAATTAATTTCCCAAACTGCTTTGTCTGTCTCTGTATGTGCAACCCCACATTTACTATAACACGCATACACACATCAATCATTAGCCGCCTCCTTGTGACACGAAACCTCTCCTGTTTCCTGGTATTCCGGCCATCCCAAATCTGATATGGAAAAAGAACCTCTCCTCCCTTATGTCCACCCCAGAAGACCACCCTTTTCACCTCAGCCTTCACCACCTCCTCCAATTTCACTATGCACGTTACCAGAAGACACTGAAATCACAATCCCACCACCCAATAACCCTCTCACCCCATCAGAAGTCAAAGATCTCCTTATCTTTGGCACCTCTCCTTCATCTCCTTCCACTACTTTAAAGGACTTATCTTCTTCAACCCTTGCTGATGCCTTAACGTTAAGCCTCAATTCTCCAAGACAAACTTCTTCTGAGGACCAAAAACCCAGTTGTTTTGGAGAAAAATGCAATCTTAGACCAGCAACAAAGTCAGCAGTCTTGGTTGACTGATCCCAATATTCCATGGACTAAAGGGAATCTTCATAGGTGCAAGACTGCTCCTGCTATGGCTGTCATCAATGATTTTGATCAATCATCAGTTTCCAAGCCACCCATATTAAGTTCTCAGTCAATTGTAAGACAAGCTGTGGTTCTGTTGATATTATATTTGGCTCTTGGAGTTATTATTTATGCTTTTAATAGGGATAATTTCAAGGCTACAGAAACACACCCTGTTGTTGATGCTTTGTACTTTTGTATAGTAACTATGTGTACTATTGGATATGGTGATATTACCCCTGATAGTACTGCAACTAAACTGTTCTCTATCATGTTTGTGCTTGTGGGGTTTGGGTTTATTGATATTTTGCTTACTGGGATGGTTAGTTTTGTTCTTGATTTGCAAGAGAGTTATCTTTTGAAAACACTTAAGAGTCGGGGAGCTCACGATCCAGGGCGGTTTGTAATTGATGTTAAGACAATGTCATAACTTAAGGGTAGGATGAGAATTCGAATGAAGGTGGCATTGGCATTGGGTGTTGTGATTCTATGTATTGGAGTTGGCGTTGCTGTTATGCATTATGTTGAGAGGCTTGGCTGGTTAGATTCGTTCTATTTGTCGGTTATGTCGGTTACTACCGTTGGATACGGTGATAGGGCATTTACGTCCCTGCCTGGTCGAATTTTTGCATCCATTTGGTTGCTTGTGTCCACACTTGCCGTGGCCCGAGCCTTTCTTTACTTGGCTGAGGCTAGGGTGGATAAACGACATAGGATGATGGCAAAATGGGTACTTGGACAGGACATGACTGTTGCACAGTTTCTTGCTGCCAATATTGATAACAATGGCTTCGTGAGGTAAGACTTTGTAACCTTTCCCAGTTTTTTTGTATATCTTGTTAAATATCTCTGTTTTGTATTCATAGAGTGTCATTGGAAAAGCTTTTGATATGTAGGTAAAGTTTGTTTCTGTGGTTGACTATGATAATGAATCCCCAAGTAACAATATAAACCAAGTTTGATGAAATTTAGCAGCCAAGATTTTGCTAGCAGTTAAGTTATAAACGAGCTCCCATATTAGATGGGAAAGTTCAAACACTGGAGGGCATATAAGTTCCATGTCAAAAACTTGGCATTTGTTTTTCATTGCAAGATTTTTTTTTTTAAATTTTCATTTTTCAAATTGATCAATGTATCCACTGAATTTTTGATTAATATCTTCCCCCATATTTTTGTTCTGTTTTTTTGTATCAAAATGAGTGTTCTTCTTAAGTCACGTGAGTGCTAGGTGTAAAGGAGGAATCATACACATAGTTACCAGATTTACGGTACTCTTCGGTACATACGGATATGGGTACACGATACGCCACACTACTAAAAATGTGGTACACTGGGGATAGGCTTAGTTTGTACGTTCTTTTGGTATGTGGTACGCTTGAGTAATTTAGTTGGTATGTTCCAGTGTAATATTTTTAAAAAAGTTAGAATCCCATACAAATTCATCATAAAGTTATTGATATATATATATATATATATATATATATATATATATATATATTTGATAATGATTACATATGCCCACAATTACGGGATTGAATACAACTGAAGCATCAAGACTCCCACATGGTGGGATAAACACTAGCATTTTGCTAGAACTAAACTCACATATAGTGAGATTATAAACCTATACTATCTACTCTACTCCTAACTATTTGCTTGCTGCTTGAGTGCTTTTTTCTTCTGTTGAGGCTCCTTCCTTGCTGACTATTGTTGTTGATGATGCTGACTGCTTTGACTGCATGTGCTGGGATTTGATCCCTGGACCTCCAGTTTCCGAGAGTGACTTATCATGCTCTTGGTAGCCAACAACCAAATGGGCTGTTGGTTTAAAGTTATTGATATTTGTTAGAGTATTATTGTAATTAGTATCAACAAAAGTATTAGTCTAATTAATTAACTCCGTGTCAAATCAAATGACTATGAAAGTAATCTATAATTGGTATACATCTTCTGACCTTAATTTTGTTAGTATTAGAAATGAAAAACTACAAAAATATAAATTTAATTAGTCAATCTTTCACGAATTAAGTTTAAAAGCGGTTCACCAGATTTGGTGAATTGGCATGGGTACCATAGTGATCCAAATCACAAAAGTACATCAAATCAGAACGCGTGAACTGGTACGCGGTACATAGGGTTACCTAGTGAATCCGGTAACTACGTTTTTCAATATATCCAATGGTGGAATCCCTTCCAACCAGCTCAAAGAAGTCTGAAAATCTCCATTTCCATATGCATACTGGATTTTCAGATATACAAACTTTACTGCTTGGCCCCTTAAAAGATTTTTTAACAAGTGAATATGAGACCAAACACAATTTAACTTCAAATATTGAGAACTTTTGGTTCATCTTCCTGCATATTTGGCTTCATATTGAATTCAATTACTTTCTTACTTTATGTTGTAATTGATTAAGAAATTTCTGATATATTCTTTTCTAGTAATACTAACTACATAGAGTCATTTTATAAAGTGAACGTCTTAAATTAATATTCAGATATTGTATACTTTGTCTGTGTTCTTATAGATGTTGATGAGCCTGTCTGGGTTTTCATATGTTCAATTAGTGTGTGTATATGTATGTGTGTGTGTGTTTGTGTGTATTGTGTCTATACAATTTTTGAGTTACCAGTTTAAGCTGCATATATTGTAAGATTTACGAGTTAATTTGATAATAAATAGCAAAACCTCAAAAGATCAAAACAAGTTTTTCCCTTTTTTCCCTAAGAAGAGGGAGGGGAAAGAGAGTTGAACAAGGGATGGGAGCATGAGACCTGAAATTGCATTCTAAATCATTTAACAAAATCCTTAACCAGAGGCTATATTTGATTCTCATGGTCAAGACAACTATTCCATCTGCCCCTAAAAGTTAATTTCCTGGATCATATTCAAACTTGTATTGTTTGGAACTTTTATATCTATTGGAATTTGGGAATATGATGAATTGAATGAAATAATGTCTATTTTACTTCAAAAAGAAAGGATATGTGAACTAGAGTAATATCTACATGAGAGCTGATGAATGAAATTCAGAATGTAATACTACAAAACTTCAATACTAGTTCTTTAAAGCATAAGCATTCATGTTTATACGTGCAAATGATTTTTTCATATACCGAGCAGCCAGTGAAGAAATTTGAACTTGCATTCGTAGATTGTTTACTTTTGTTTGGTAGTTGTTCTGGTTTCGATGAATTAACTTCACAAATGACAAGTCTTTTGGTGATGAGGATATTTTTTAGCTGCTTTTATGGTTCTTACTCATTTTCATTTTCTTTCATTATGGAAATCGCACAACTCATGAAGAGGTTGGCGATTAGAGAGCTACTTAGCAAAAGTTTTAAAGTAATTATTCGTACTATAATGCTGATTAAATGTCAGCGATTAGGAAGCCAAATAAACTTGTATAAATATCATAAAAGGTAGAATAAGAGCTAGCAAACAACCTAAAAGTCATGATTGAACTTTTTGGACCCTGTCAACTTTGAATATTTATGTTATGTTGACACCGATGAAGGCCGTGATTTTGGTTCTTGTGATAGTGCTTTTGTCTTACTGTAGAAACCAAATTCTGTGCCTGCCACTTAAATTTGATGCTTCATGGACATTGAATTCATCTGCTAATGTTTCATCAAAGTTTTAAAGTAATTATCCGTACTAGGAAGAGGGCCTAGTAGGTAATTGGTGCCTGAAATTTTCATTGATGGTTGAGAATGAAGAAAGAAAGAGAACAGGTTGGGAATACCAAGCATTAGGTTTTCTCCAACCTAAGATTGATTGATGCAAGGTAAACCTGATTGTTTTGAAGAAATAAAAAAGAGAAAAAGGAAATTTTATATCTTGAAGAAACTATATTTGAAGCATTGTCCAGTTTCAAAAGTTTACTTGTCTTAGCATTGATTATGTGATTCTTTCTGTCTTAGTTGGTTTCGTAATTCTAAAGGGTTATATTGATGCCCTAGTTGTTTAATTAGGATTCAGGTTTAAATTCAGAGTTCTATAAACTTGTAGTTTGATCTGTATAATGGCATTCAAATGGTTTATGTCTTTTGCATGTTTATAGTTTTTTCTAATGGAAGCAATAATTTTTATCATCTCCTTTATGGTGACTGGCAGTAAATCAGAGTATTTAATATACAAGCTCAAGGCAATGGGAAAAATTTCAGAGATGGATATCTTGCAGATATGTAAACAATTTGAACGGCTAGACACTGGAAATTGTGGGAAAATTACTCTTGCAGATCTTATGGAAAGCCATCACTGATTTGTCACGACAGGGGTGTGGAGATCCTGAATAATGAGATGCTGCAATGCGACTGTGAAACACTCTGGGTTGTTAAGATAATGAAAGACGATGCCATTTCGACATGGAGGCCTTATCAATTTTGCGTCTGGTCAATCATCTCATTAGTCATAGAGATCGCCGTCCTATTGGATTCTTTGCTATACAACAAAAGTTCTATCTTGAGAACAATCAAAGGTTTCGCTATAGCCATTTTGAAATTGTCTCCTTGATTGGGTAGTCTTAGATTGCTAGTTGTGATCTGGTACAGTGACCCTAAGTGGTCTAAGAGGTTCATTCGAAAATTGTATATCTTGACTTCATATTTTGGTAAATATGTAATGAAGAATATACTTGATCTTGTTTTGTTCAGCATTGTTTCTCATTTTCTATGTGGTTAATTTGTTGGCTGTACAAATGGTAATGTTGCCGCTTTAGCTTAAACCTGCTTTTTGAGCGAGTAGCAGAGTGTACCGAGTTAAAATCTTAGAAAGATATCTCATTTTTCATCATACATGACTGTTGATTTGCAGTTGCACACGTTATTTGTCAACAATTTAGGACAATTCAATTAATATTTCATAGTATTGATTCTTGAAAAATAGGGAAATTCTATAATCTCTTTTAGGGAATTATTCTTTTGCTTTTAAAAGTTTATATAGTATAAATTCTTAAAATACATAGCATTATACTGTATAAAGTATCTAAAGTACAAGATAAGTCATGTCCTCATGCCTTCGTTATGCTTCAGAAAACTACTATCTAGAGAGTAATGTAATTAAAAACATGGGTTAATTACTACTGAAACTTCATTACCACACTAGATTTAAAACCCGTTGAATGCACGGAATAGTATATTTATTTAATAGATAGCTGCATTAGCTAGTATTATTAGATATTAATTTATTTAATCGATAATGCGTTAACCAATATTATTAGATATTTATTTAATGGATAATCCCATTAGCTAGTATTATTATATATTTATTTATGTCATTTAATAAAGCAAATAATTTAATTTTAAAATTATCATTTTAATTTGAATAACTGTTGTCTCATTCTAAAATGTCACTATTTTAAAAAATTGAAGAAATTTTCTTACGAAAATAAGTTGAAAAAATAAACTCAATGAGTATTCATTACTTTAACCTTGTATAGAATTATCATAACATTTATTAAAGCTATGTTACTTCAAATGAAATGATATAAAAAGAAAAGTTCAAAAAAAAAATGATAATATAAGTAGTAGAAGAGAGAGATTAAGTATTAATTGGGTAAAATACAATCTAGATGTCAATAACTCACCAATAATTTTCAATTAAGTGTGTCACGTAAGAGTGAGAGAACTCTTATCTGAAATAAGAGCTTTCATATATGAAGAAAATGGAAGGCTATAAATAAGGTTGGTCCAACAAGTAATCGATTTCACCCAAATGATCGAAGAATTTATGAAGGAAATGAACGGCTATAAATTGCAGGCATATTGGCAACTATATGAGTTTTCTGGTTCATCTCATCACACATTGATAAGAAAATTTAAGAATTGGCCAAAAATTTACAAGCATTAACAACATAGCAAATACTCAATATTTAATTGAAATTTACCATCAATAACATTGAAACATGAGTTTATGCCATCACAATTGGCAATATCTCAATAACCCAACTAGAAAAACTTAGAACATAATTGAAGAAACATAATCCAAAAGTTATCTCATGAAAGCCATATAAATGTATTACGAATGCTAAAGATATATAAAAACAAAACAAATCACCAGAATGTTGAAACAAGATGTCACCTTGAATCTTTGACCTCTGTGCCATCTAGAGTAGTGCATCAAAAACTAGAACATGTAATGTAAATTACGGCTATGCTAACCTAATTAATGATGTAAACTCGGACGGTGTACTGCGTTCGAACACTCTGTCTCCACCAGAACAAGTAACAGACCTGCAAAGATTGTTTACATAATTTAGTGCTTATATTATCATCAAAATAAAGTTTGGAAAACATCAATCTCCCCCTTTTTTTATGATGACAAACAGTCATGGAAAAATTATGTAAAATCAACAGATATGAGTGATAACCAATCATTTTGCAATATAAATTACTACTCCCCCTTTTGACATCATCAAACAAAGCTCCCCCTGAGAAAGTGCTTAATTGGATTCTTTCACATTCACTTGGATGTTGTCCATCTTCTTCATGAGCTTTTCAATTGTATAATCCAAAATACAATTCAAAGTCATTGACTTATATTATGTTAAGCTAGTTTTGTGCTTTTATGTTTTCCAATAATATTTTTGTTTCTTGACATGTGGGTGAGTGGTAGGATGAGTTGTACTCATCATTGAATAATGCAAGAAATATCTTTGCTCTCTAAAAAACATAATGAGAGTAAGTCTCGAGTCTCTGTGCTTAAAAGGCTTTAGGGGTTTCCAAAAATTGAAGAAGAGTCTCCGTATGCCATTTCTTGATGCTGTATTTAGAAAAGAATTTAAATGTTTAAAATGTTGATCTAATGTTTCAGAAAATATAAGTATGTCATCTATGTAAACAATTATAAAGGAAAGAGCCTTATAAGCCTTAATTCTTTGATTAGTCATATTATTTTACCCAATTTATTTCTTTTTATTTTATCCTTCTTTCTACCCATCACCTTAGTAGTTAGTGTTAGTGGTGCGCAACATCAATACTATGGCATGATATTATGGGTGGTTGGAAGAACGTACGTCATGCAAGTTGTGTTTGTTGGGAAAAAGTTATATTTAGGACTTTAATATTTGTAATAATCTCATACGTTTTGTAATGTAAAAAATAAAATAAAAAAGAAAAGAAAGAAAAAACAAGGAAAAAATATTTTTAAAAAAAAGAAGTGAAAAAAAAATAAATAAAAGAAGGACAATTCATTCTAAGTTTTTGCTGAAAGTTATGAATAAAGAAGGACAATTCCTTTTAAACTATTTTAGCTTGATTGTTTACATAAAAAGTTGAGCAATTCCAAGGAGATATGGAAGGCCTTATTGATTTTTCTTTATTAATTCATTTATTCTTTTTTACAATATTCCATTAATTCATGATTCATTTCAACAAGTCCAACTTTAGTAGGTATATCTCTTTCATTAAATCCTTTAATATAAAGTAATTTTACTATATAACATTTTCTAAATGAAAAAGCATAAAAACTGAAGATCAGAACAAAGATTGTTCTTCTAATAGCTTAACGAAATTGGAAACTTTTATATTTATTCTATTGTTAAATGATCGCTTTCTTAAGCTGTTGATTTATTCTTTCATAATTTATTTCTTCATTTAAAAATCTTATTTGTTTTTGTAATCTATTTATATAGAATAATTTGTTATTAATTTTATTTATTTATTATCTCATTGAATATTATTTATTTGAGAAAAACAAACGATCAACCAATTATATTGTGAACACAAGTGTGATAAAAGTGGGTAGAGATTAACAAGTAAATTCGGATAAGATTGGGTAGAGATTAACAAGTAAAGTTTTACATGAAATTGGTAAATAAACTCTGATAAGAACAGACCAAAAAATAGGAAAAAAATTGTACAAGAAGTAAACTATTAAAGGATCACATGCACACACCACATCGGGCGGGCACACACGTGTTTGAGGAAAATCTCCAAACTACCAACTATGCATAGTCTAAACTCCCAACTAGTGTTGCTCAAAGGTAAAACACAAAACATATATGTATTGAAGAAATTCATCAATAGATTTCAATGTGGAACAGAGGTTATCACACCTTCAAGGAAAGAACAAAAATGAAGAGAAATCAAATTTCATTCACAAAGGAAAGAACAAAAATGAAGAGAAATCAAATTTCATTCAAAGTGTATTTTGGAGGAAAAATCCAACACACTATAAATCAACTTATGTCATGTGAAATCTACCGATTTCCCCAACTATGATGCTCATTTAATACTCCGCCAGCCAAGGCAAGAGCATAAATAGTCTGGGGCAAAGGAACTTCAATTAATTGGTAGTTTTGATACAAAAATTTGAGTTAGGATTAGTCCGAGTGCAATATCATCTGAAGAAAGGTTGAGTACTATGCGTAGTACCCACCTCTGGATCAGTTGAAGAAAAGAAAAAAAAAACGGGGCTGTGTCCCATGAGATAGGCTCCGATGCTCAAATCAATACTTAGTCCAAAGAGTAAAATGCAATAAAAATTCAAAGTTTGAATAATTAGGAAAGTAATAATTTGAATCTGACCTACCATTTTGATATTTATACCTGAAATTGATAGATCAAAATCGATCCGCACTCCGGCTAGAGTAATATTTTCATTGGATGTATTATTTTGGTATTATCATTTGCCCCCTGGTCTTAAGTCAAAGTTTTTCAGGTTGAGAGTACTGAGTACTTGATGCCATATTCGCACTCCGGCCAGAGTCGTAGTATTTATCGGAATCAATTTCATGACTTAGAAAATTATTTTTCTGGAGAAAATATTTTTTAATATTTATTTGTTTATTATTTAAAATTTCTATCTAACGGAGTAGAAAAATAAAAAATGTAATTACACCAGGGTGTACCTGAGAAAAAACTTAAATTGTTGTATAGAATTGAACTAAAATATCCTTGAAATTTCTCTGTCACTGGTACCAATACTATTGTAGAGTTCTTACTGTTGTGGAGTAGTATTGTAGAGTTTCCTACCACTGTGGAGTAGTGATGTGAGGTTAGTGCTGTAAAGTTCCCTGCTATTGTACAGTTCCTTAGTGCTGTGGAATTTTCCACTCCTTTACTCATTAAATTGTTGCGTAGCAATTTAGAACAGGGTCCCTATCTCTTTTTTATAAATCCCGTTGTCTCAGGATTGTTACTAGGAAAATTTCTAAAAATATACCAATTTTCAAATTTGTTCTTTTTTTGTGCCTATTGCAAAATGTATTTCCGGACCAGTGGAACTCGCATTCGGAGAATGCGAGTTCCAGAAATTAAAAAAAAAAAAAAAATTCTTCGACTGACCTCGCATTCCAGGAATGCGAGATCAATGAAAATAGGTCAAGAAGGCCTCGCAGAAGATAAATCCCCAAATACAAAAAAAAAAAAATATATATTCCTCCTACTCCTCCTCCTGGAACACATTTAGGTCAGTCAAAATTTACCTCGCATTCCAGGAATGCGAGGTATATAGGTCTTTAAAGATATATATATATATATATATATATATATATATATATATATTTTAACCTCACATTTAAAAAATGCGTTGTTGTAATGATTTTTTTTTTTTTTAGATTTAGCAAATTTGACTATGTATATATATATTTTAGGATTTAGCAAATTTGACTATGTATATTGGCGAATGAAAATCGTGCACTATTACAAAAATAGAAAAAATTAAGGATTTAGCAAATTTGACTATGTATATTGCGAATGGAAATTGTGCACTATTACAAAAATAGAAAAATAAAGGATTTGACTGTAAGATAAAATCATTTAAATACTAAACCGTAAATTATAAACTATAATATTAACGAAGTAGTACGATATTTGGGAATAGTAAACCATTCGCCTTTAAATCATAAACTATAACATTAACGAAATAGTACGCGAATGAAATGTTTAAACCCGCAAATTTATTAATTTATCGTATTTTTGATAAAATTTTGACATAACCTCCCCTATTTTACGAGGACGAGGAGGACGAGGAGGAGGAGGATCTGTCCTTTTTTTTTTTTTTGTCTCTTGGTATAAGTATCTTTTGCGAGGCTTCTGTCTCTTATAGGCCTTCTTTCATGTTATAATTCCCGGAATGCGAGGTCTTTTTAAAAATTTTTTTTTTCTTTTTTTTAAATTTTCTGGAACTCGCATTCTACGAATGCGAGTTCCACTGGTCCGGAAATACATTTTGGAATAAGCACAAAAAAAGAACAAATTTGAAAAGGTGTATATTTTTAGAAATTTTCCATTGTTACTAACCACATACTTTGGAACTACTTCTACCACTTACTCCACGGAATCACTACTGGAGACTTCTCATGTATGACGGATTAAGACCAATCTTTTAATCCTTGACTTGATCTCTATGTGCATTTGGGGATTGACTGCTTTGATGGTAGAATAAGTCCTATAGACTTGGGATTTAGTAGTTGCATGGCTTAGGTAAGTATTATCAATTGTCATAGCTTTAATCCAATCAATCCACTACTGCCGCTAAAATAGTACAAAGGATTTTACAATATCAAGTGCCATAGCTTCATCCAAAACCCACTGTTGGCTTCAACCTCGATCAAAAATCCAAGGTTCTACCCACCAGCCGGCGCCTCCTTCACGAGCGCAAATCAGGAAGGCACCACCGCGTCCGTACAGCTGTGCTGCTGATATGTATGGCCGTGCTGTTTGACGACTTGAAGACATGCATCGCTCGAATGGTGGTTCTGCCATGGCTCGATGTCCAAGATGACCCACCACTGCACAATCACACACTAACAAGGCCTCCACCATGCGGTGCTACTGTAGAGTCCGCCACGGTACCCCAAACCTCGAAGAACCCCGTCCACCAAGAATTGATGCTACTACCTTGGCCGTCAAAGAGGCCGTTGGGACTTAAACATATAGCCATACTGATGTCTGAATTGCAGCTATGACTATAGAGTATCGATAGAGGAGTGACTGGACCAGAGATGCGAAAGACCAACACCATTGCTGCTCCAACTTGAAGTTTTAGCTTCTATGTTGGTTGTGTTAATGCTTGAATAGGCTTTGGTGAAGCAAAAGCCAACTAACATATATTAACCATTAGGAAAGACTAGAGCCTTCCGCAAGTTGCATGGAAGTAGTATTTTGGTTGTTCCAATTACATAGAATAATGTGGCCAAGGAGCAGGTGATGACTCAAGGAAATTGATATGAAATTCAATTGTTTTTGACTTGCTTATTCACATGGAATAAAATAAAATATTAAGTAATCATTTTGGCTTTTTGACCCAGAGATACAACTTAACCATTTTGTTGTTTTGTACTGCATAGTATGCTTATGACATATTTGTTGCTTTGTGTAAAAAATGAATTTAAACGGTAAGCCTTGAGTTAGGCTTTGCACGTGGGGCTTGTTTTTTAAAGTTCCATAGACTTGGGACTTCTTTGCCAGTTAATCACATGGGAGAGCACAGAACTTGAGTAAGTCTATTGAAATTCAACCAAGGAAGAGCAGCTGCGCATGTGTAGCTGTATATGCCCGCAACTACATACACTTTTTTTTTCTTTAATTATTTTTGAAAAATTAGAATACTTTTCTAAAGAAAATAAAATTTTAATTTTGAAATTATATTGAGATATACCTCAATGAGGTGAGAATAAATCAGAAAGTATTCACAAATGAAGGAGAAATTTGATCTCAAAAATTTTTCCAAGTACCAAAATATAATTAAATGAATAGTAAGTAGGGAGTGACTTCGGATGGCACAAGTAAGACATGACCTCAGAGGGTATTAGCAGGGCTTAACCCCGGAGGGCATGAGCAGATGTTTCACCTCGAAGAATATCAAGTAAGAGCGACCATAGAAGCGAAAATGAGGCGTGATCCCGGAGGGTTTGAGCATGTCTCAACCCTGAAAGGTGTGAAGAAGTCTTCCACCTTAGAGGGTGTGAAGTGAGAGCGACCTCTAAAGGAGCAAGTGAGGCGTGACCCCAGAGGTTATGAGCCTGGCTCAACCCCAAAATGTGTGAGCAATTCTTCCACCTCAAAAGATGTAAAGTGAGAGCGACCTCAGAAGACGTATGTAAACCGTGACCCTAGAAGGTGTGAGCCTAGCTCAACCCCAAAGGACGCGAGAAAGTGTTGTACCCCCAAGGCAGTAGTAAGGACCGATCTCGAAAAGCACTAGTGAAAGGCATGACCTCGTAGGATGTCTGTCACGCCCCAAAAACGGGACCGTAACACGCCGCGCAAATGGTATACCGGACCAAAGCACAAGGCACAAACGAACAGAGCAACAAACTTAACCGCAATGTAATAGAACCATCAAACCATTTCTTAACTATAAAACCGAATATTTCATTTTACACAAAAATACGAATTACAAAATTCCTTCTTAGTACAAAAGATGCTACAACAAAAACAAAGTTCATCAATACAAAACCTATCTAATACACTACCCCTCTCCAAAACAAAAGAGAAGCTTGGAAGATTATCCGCAGAGTCCTACCAGTAATGTGAAATCTGGAGAAAATCTAAAAGCTTTTGTTTCTGTATTTGTCGTGCCAACCATAGTCATGAAGTAGTTTCTAAAATGTCACATGCCATTTAAACGTCAGGCATGTACAAAACATAGCCAAAAAGATCCAATCATTTCAAAACATAGTATGCTAAAGCATATCCAAAACATAGCCAAAAAGATCCAATCATTTCAAAACATAGTATGCTAAAGCATATCCAAAACATAGCCAAAAAGATCCAATCATTTCAAAACATAGTATGCTAAAGCATAGCGAACAAATCCAAGTACAGTTTCAATCCGGAATATAATAAAATAGCATGAGTATCTTTTAGGCTCAAAGGTATGACCTACAGTACTAGCCAGATCTAGTAATCTATCACACCTACTAGTCTGACCGGGAGGTCAAGTTATCCCATACTAGTCGGTGTTCATATCAAAAGAGTTTGCAAACATATTAATTGATTAACATGTTATAATTGGTCCAAACGAACATGTTACCTGTCTCTTATACACATCTAGATGTGTATAAGAGACAGTCCAATACCATACACATTTTAAAATTCATCCAAACATATTTCGAAAGTCGTTAAACAAAATACAAGTGGAAGAGGATTTATGTTACCCACATGTCAAAGCAAAAACTGCACAAATGATCACAGAACGCGATCGCCGGCGGTAGGTGGCGTGGTACCTAAAACAGGTATAAGAGGACTCTTAGAAGAGATGTAGAAGTTAAAGAATGACTAGGGAAGCGAAAACGACGCGAAACGATAGAAAACGACACCAAAATTGTCCAGAAAAACCGAAAAACTTCGCCTCTCCCTAGGCTATAAGTAGGTTATCCTCCCTGCCAACAAAATCCAATTCCAAGGTATTCAAGGGACCTTGGTCACAACCCAACTCAAAACAACATATTCAACCAACCAACAAAATCCAATTCCAAGGTATTCAAGGGACCTTGGTTACAACCCAACTCAAAACAACATATTCAACCAACCAACAAAAATCCATAAACGGAAAGATTCACCGGAGCAATAGCCGGGACTATATCAATAGCATTCCACAACAATCCATACCCCAAAACCATTACAATTAACTCTATTACAACATTAGAGCAACAACCTATGGTTGGAATTCCTCTTTACTACCAAACTGAAATTTTTACCGATTAGCCACACGCATGATTCAAACATGCTTCCTAACCATCCCACTACCAATGAAACACTTAAAACCATCAAAAGATCATTAAAGATCGTTCAAACATAACCAATTATCCAAATTATCCTAGTTGCCGCCAAACTTCCGCTTACTTACAAAATGAAGGAAAATCAATTCCACTTGGTTTCAAGTCTCATTTCCTATCCAAACTAACCTTAAAACACTCTTAAAACATCATTATATGCATAGACATAAGCATTCATAGCATAACACTTTAGGTCCACATATGGAAGACAAACCCTAAATCATAATCTTAAAATATGTAATCTAACCGTGGAAAGTTGTTAAAAATCAACCCCAATCACTTCCCAACCTCCAAAACACTAAAAACAACCCATAACATACATAAATCATAACATATAAGGCTGCAAAGAGAGTATTTTTCAGCCATAAAGAATCCTACAAAACTTGAAATTAAAGCTTGGATCATAAAGCCCATAAGCCATAAATGCTAAAATACATAAAATCTTACCTTCCAAGTGATTTCTACTTGAAATCCAAGAAAATTTTGGGAGAAAATGGGGAAGAGGAATTCGGCCAGCAGCAAGAGAAAATGAGGAAGAGGAGTTCGGCTGCTATCTGCTGGGAAGAAATGAGGAAGAAACAGCCTTATATCTGTCTCTTATACACATCTAAGAGACAGCTATTTGGTCAACCAAGTTGACCAAATAGTCTCCAAGTTGACTATTTGACCCAAAAACTAATTTTTTGCTACTAAATTAACATTATAAATCAGCCATCAAACAACACTCACACACCACAATGCACTAATTACACTTAGTCCAATTTTTGACCCGTTTACCCGCCGGAACCGAAATCGCGTAAACCGAAAAATTTGCCGAATTGAAAAACGAATAAGTTGAATTACTTTATGACTAAAAATAATATGAAAAACATTTTAAACCAGTTAAAAATCAAAGAACAAGGCTAGTAAAATATTGGGTTTCACAATGTCAGCCGGGTTCAACCTCGGAGGGCGTGAGAAAGTATTATATCTCGAAAAGCGTAAATAAGGAGCGACCTCGAAAGATACGAGCAAGGCATGACCTCGAAGGGTATTGGTCGGGTTCAATCCTGGAGGGCGTTAGTAAGGATCAACCTTAGAAGGCGTGAGTAAGACATGACCTCGTAGGGTGTCTGAGGGCATAAATAAGGAGCGAACTCGAAAGGTGCGAGCAAGGTATTGACTCCAGTTGGGGTCGGTAGGACTTAACCCCGAAGGGAGTGAGCAAGTGTTGTATATTGAAGGGCATAACAAAGGAATGATATCGGAAGGTGCGAGCAAGGTATTGACCCCGGAGGGTTTCAACCGGGTTCAACTCTAGAGGGCGTGAGAAAGTGTTGTATCCCGGAAGGCGTAAGTAATGAGCGACCTCAAAAGACGCGAGAAAAGCATGACCCAGGTGGGTAGAAGCGATGTTGAGAAAGTACTTCTTTATCTTTATTACTGTTGCCGCATGAGTGTTACGAATGTTATGTACCATGGAAGAGTATGACCTTTAGTGTAGTTTTTCCATAGACGATGCCAAATATTGATACAAAAATTTGACTTGGGGTTAGCTCGAGTGCAGTATCGTTTAAAGTAAGGTTGAGTACCATCGCGTAGTACCCATGTCTGGATCACTTGAAAATGAAAAGGACGGGAATATGTCCTCCGAGATAGGCTCCAACGCTCAAATTAGTACTTAGATCAGAGAGTAAAATTCAATAAGAATTTAGAGTTTGAATAATTAAGAAAGTATAAATTGAATCTGACATGCCATTTTGATATTTATATTTGAAATCAATAGGTCGAATCGATCCACGGGTCGAATCTATAGTGCTTGACCCATTTGAACTTATTTGAACCACGAGAGTAAAATTATTAAAATATCTCTAATGGACTTGAGGCCAAAGTCATATGTAATATTGTCATTAGATGTATTAATTTGACATCATCAATAGTCATTTGATGCTGATGTTGACTGCAAATATCCCAACTGGCCTCGGTTTCAAGGTTTGATATCGATAATTACATGATGTACAAATCTGGCTGGCTGTATATGTTGACTAAGTAACATCGACATTAAAAGTTTATATGCTAGTCCACCTTATCCTTGCGATCAGCATAATCATTTCACTTGTTCTTTCTTACTTGAAATATTCTTGACGCAACAAAATAAGTTTCATGGAGGTTGATGATCAAGTAAAGCAAGTACAAATCACAAGTAAGGTTTTCAAGTACATGATAATGTGGAAATTGCAAAAAAGGATCTATATTCTTTGTATTTCTTGACTTTTAATTCTTATTGATTAATTTTGTTTAAGAGTAAGTTTCTTGTTCCATCCACCAATCTGCTTGTATGCGTGGCTCCTTTTGTGGCATTGCTGGAGAAGTCTGGGAATTAAACATCACCAAAATAATGTCAATATACCGAAGAATTGTGTATCATCGTCCTTTAGGTATCATCATGAATAGGCAGATAAAAAGCTACATGTTAGCGATTGAACATTAACAGTAATGTAATTAAGGATAAAACATATTCAAATTTTGCGCTGGCATCCAACTTAGAGATTAACTTACTAAAAGTCAACTTATTTTAGAACTCTTATGTATCTTCAGATCATAGGTGCAGCTCTTAGGAATTATCCATATACATTATTAAGTACGAAAACTAGTAAAAGTCGAAGACTAAACTGTCCAGGTCATTGAAAAAAGTTTTAACTAGGCCAACGAGGTCCTTTTAATTTGTTTTTTGTTTGCGTTTACCGATAGTTATCATTTTCAAGTTCAAAACGTAGAGTTGAAGCAATGAACTTTAGCAGAGAGTAATTGTGACATTATGTAATTCCACAAGAAATGCATTAGATTTTGGACCAAACAGGATTTACTTTGACAACGATGTCTGAGCCGTGAGGTGCTACTTTATTATTATGTGTTATTTTTTTTTCTTGGAGAACTTCTTGTTCTATCCTGTTTTCTGTTTCGAGAAATGTTGCAGAGAACTCTGATCCAAATATGTTTATGTCAATTTACCAGTTCAGGGAGCTAAAGAATCAAACTCTCCTGAAGGTGTTGGATATGCTGTTCGAAACCAACTATCATCAGTTTCTCTGCATAGCCAATAGAAATCAAAAGATGGATTCTCTTGACTTTCTTTGCCATTATTGTAATTTTTTGCCAGTCGGCTGCTACACTCCTGGGAAGATTGTATTACGAAAAGGGTGGAAATAGCAAATGGTTATCCGCACTTACGCAAGTTGTTGGATTTCCAATCCTCATGCCATTCCTATATAATAGGAAAAATATTAAACACAATTCAAGTGAACAAACAGAGCCACCATCTACCATAGTGCTCGGATCAATATATATGGTCCTTGGCACTTTGCTGGCAGCCGTTGCGATGTTATTTGCAGTAGGGCTTTTATACCTCCCTGTATCCACTTTTTCGCTCATCAGTGCAAGTCAATTGGGCTTCAATGCTTTGTTTTCGTTCTTCCTCAATTCCCAGAAGTTCACTCCTTTTATAGTCAATTCAGTAACCCTTCTGACCATCTCCTCTGCTCTCCTTGTACTTCAAGCCGACTCTTCAGGCTCCTCAAAATCCCCCAATGGGAAGTATATTATAGGATTTCATATGCACCGTAATTGCAGCTGCGGGATACTCATTGATACTCTCACTGTCACAATATGCATTTAACAAGATTCTAAAAAAGCAAACAGTCAAGGAATTATTGGATTTCATCATCTATGAGTCGTTTGTTGCAAGTTGTATCATGTTGGTTGGCCTTTTTGCGAGTGGAGAATGGAAAACCTTAACAACAGAGATGAACGAATTTGAACTTGGCAAGACATCGTACACGATGACTTTGTTGTGGATAGCAGTATGCTGGCAGATTTTCTCCGTTGGGATGGTGGGCTTGATTGTGAAGGTCTCTTCACTCTTTTCCAATGTCATTAGCACTTTGAGTTTGCCAATTGTTCCAATTTTAGCTGTTTTCATCTTCAAGGACAAGATGAGTGGGGTGAAAGCAGTTGCAATGTTGCTTGCCTTATGGGGATTCATGTCCTATATTTATCAGCATTATCTTGATGATTTGGAGACCAAGTCCAAAAGAGAGGGTGTCACAGACGACGTGCATTTCACTCGTTCAGAACTGACTGATGCCTTATCTATTTGGAGATGTCTTTTCTTCATTTGTTGCTTTACTTGCTGGAAATTCTCGACTCCAGGAATGAAGTTAGTTCACTCCAAAAATTAGTGGCAAAAATATATAAATGAAAACTATGAGTGGATGATAATTGTGGGCCAATCGCGGCATTTGCTCTTTCAGAACAAGTGACTATATTTATTACAAATTACAATTTCATTATTTGCGGTTGCATTGATTTAATCCAACCCAAGCATGTCATCTTCATATGAGAAGAGATTGAATATGCATTATATTATTTCACATTATCAATTGTCCCCTCGATTATCTGGGAAAAAAGAGAAAAGAAAAAATTGTCTCTCGAGTCCAAACACTTCTACTTTTGGCAGAGGAAGTTGTACAAGTCCATATTTATAAGACGTGTTACTGTTGGCATAAAAAAATTTGCAACAAAAAATAAATTTATTTAACACATATAAAATTATATATGAGAATAGAGAAGGAATTACAAAATAAAGTACATCTGACTCTCATACCGAGACTAATATAAACCCGCAGCAGAATTACCATAAACTCAACCTAGAATTTTTCTGTTCTATACTCTCCACTCATTTTTTCTCAACTCGATAATCTCACAAACCCTCTATTTATAAAGTTTTGCAAACTTAACTACCGAAAAATCTAATTTGAATAAGAAATATAATTCTACTAGAAAATTAATAAATAACACTTAACACCCTAAATAACTAAACTACCAAAATTTAACTAAGAGATAATTCCTAATCTATAAGGAGTTTAGTTTAATTATGTCAACAATGATTTCCTTAAACCAAACTCTTCTTGGAAGATGATCCATGAATAATATGAAGAAGAATTTTTTTTTAGTGGCTTCACCTTTCTCTCCCATAGACTTGAATACCAACAATTTAACTTGATCTTCTTCTTCTAATTTTTAAACGATCCACACAACTAGATTGATAAATGTTTGTCCGCTAACTTTTCCTTATTTAACCTCCATGAATTGGTGAGAGTTGGTATCAAAATTCTTAGTATTATGAATCAATCACAATCAATAATTTGATAGGATTGTTTTATCACTATCCAAAATAACAAAATAATCTTCACGACAAGATTTCTCTTTTTATATCTTTGTCTCAAATAGAGTTAATTTCATTACACTCTAATTGTTAACAAACGAGTACCTCAAAAACCAATCACATGGTCCAAGTTTTTTATATTCACTCCAGGATCATCGTCCAGGCTCTAATACTAATTGTATAACCCTAATTGTTAGTTCTCTAATATTATACACATAATTAGAAAATTAAACAAATAAAATAATCAGACACAAAATATAGAAGGAAGAAATAGTTTTATTAATAACTCAAACAATAGACACAAGAATTGTCTTTACAGACTCTCAGAATCTCATCATACTCTCTCTGGAGGACACTCTAACTAATCTACTAGACTTGGCTAGCAAGACACAAAGATGAATAGGGCATATAGTGATTGCCAAATTAAATATAAATTACGAAAACAATTATCTAAAAACAAATAAATATAATCCTACAATCTATTAGACTTGGCTAGCAAGACACAAACATATAGTGATTGCCTCTTCATAAATAATCGAGTTACGATCTACAAATAAAACAATATTTACAATATCTTCATTAGAAGAAGAATTATCTGAAAAAATAATATAATCCTACAATCTATTAGGCAACTGGTGTTGATGCCATGAACGACCAGATGATTCGGTCTGTGAACACCAAGCAACTAGCGATGGCTGGAAATCATGATCATCATCCTTGACTTCATAATTTAAAATTATCTCTGCGTCTTAGGTTCGTTCATAGACAAACTCCAAATAGCTCTTTTATCAAAATTCATATCTCTACTGACAATCACTTTTCTTCAAACTAGAATCAATAATTGTAAACCTGGGACTTCTCGCTTTAGCCAATAAAAACACATTCTTCATCTTTACCACCAAGTGCCATTCAAGTAACATTCTTGTGCACCTAATCAAGAATATGAGAATAAGCAATACATCCAACAATTCAATGATGGCCAACAAATGGTTTCCTACTAATCCAATCTTCTTCAGGGTTTTCTTTACGAATTCCTCTCATATGACACATGTTCAACAAATAAATAGCAGAAGCAACTGCTTTTGCCCAAAAAGGTTTTGGTAGATGTTTTAACTTCAACATGTACCTCACCACATCTATAATTATTCTATTTTTCCTTTCAACCACTTCATTTTATTATGGAGTGTACCTGATTATCAACTGATAATGAATATCAATTTTTTCAAGAAAATTATCACAAACAAGATACTCATGCCCCTACAAATTCTCAAAATTTTTGTTTGACCACCATGTTTAACTCAATGAATATAGAAATTATTTAAAAGCTAAAATGCTCTCACTTCTCTATATTTTCTCCCTCTTCGTTCTAACATTTCCGTTTCTTCTAGTGAACAAACTTTGCTATTTCCATTGGATTTTGATCATGCCTTCATCATCATAATATTTTGTTGATGCTTTGCAATTTGTTCAACCAACTGAAGACTTTTCTAAGCCTTTGGCAGGTACAAAGTCTAACTGGCTCTATTTTCAGTAAGCAGGATGTTGAGGTCCTTTCTTATCCATTGAAGTTCGCTCTCATTGGAAAATTTTAGCATTGGTAGTCTAGCATAGAGATTCTATGTAAAAGTTTTCTTACAATAGGATTCAAGGGTGATCAAATGGCATCCACTTTTTTTTAATCAGATGTTGAACCATCATTTATGCCTATTTGGATCTCTTTCCAAGAGTTGCCTTTTTTGCTCCTTAAGCGATCTTTATTGTTCTCCATGGCTTAGGCAGTTGGGAAGCCATTAAAGATTAACATTGACACTTCTACAATATCTAGACCGAGTGTGGCTCATGTTTGTGTTGAGGTTTATATTCAAGTTGAACTGCCTTCTTCAATTTATCTTGAATTTGAAGGCAAAGGTATAGGGAAAAGAATTTTGTATGAATGATTTACCAAAATACTATTCAAAAAATGCTATAAACAATGTCACTCCAGTGATGAATACCAAACATTGAACAAAAAGGATGCACCAGTTCACCATGAACAAACCCTAGCTGCCAAAAGTTGAAATCCAAAAATGTGGGATTTCGGTTGGACAACAATCTGGAAAGGAGAAATGATGTAAAGTACAAACCCTAATAGATTCAAAAGGAGAGCGTCTAGGGATTAAGGAGCAACAAAATCCTGTTCAAATTCAAAATTTTCCAGTGGATAAGGTGCAACTAAATTCTTTTCAAGCTCTAACATTGAGACAAATGCTCAGGTGGTTAATCTAATTATTGATCAAATGGATGAGTTAAGGGCTTCATCAACAGATATTATGGAATCCTTCAAACAGAAAGAAATTCAAATTTTTTAGACAGTGTTGTAGATGTTTCTCAGCTTCAAACAGTTCCACTTCCATCTGTATTTAGGTTTCCAATTCTAGAACAAAACATTTTGGCAGTCAGGTTAAGGGGTGATCATGGTAATGTTTTTAGAATGGATAAAGTTCAGCTATGTGAGGATCAACAAATTTTTTTCATATTTGGACTCTACGGAGAATGTGCTTCTGTATAGAGAACAACAGATGGTTGCTTGGAAGGATTTCGCTACTAAGCTTTGCAAGAAAACCGTTCATTTTGATGAATTCTTTACTCTGGTAGTTAAAAAGAAAGCAAGAGAGAAAAAGGTTTATGCTACAAGTCCTATAGTGGTAACTCGAAGTATTGTTAGGTCTTACACATAGCCTCCCCAACAATTTATTTTTTAATAGATTTTCTCACATTGAATATTCGAGGAATTGGTAATAAGCCATCTTTAAGGAGATTATAGAAACTTATTTGTCTACATGGTATTTCTTTCTTGGCCCTCATAAGTTTGAAATGCATAAAATTGTTGAATTGCAAACAAAATTAGGGTTTTGTAATTCTTGCTCTAAGTCATGTAGTTCTATTTGGTTGTTCTGGACTGATAGTATCTAGTGGAATAAAACTATTGTTCAACTCATTGAATATCATGTCGTTTATCTATCTATGGACCATTCATCCATTACTAGCCCTATTAACGCCTCTATTATGTATGCTAAGTGAACAATTCAGGCTAAGAGAGAGCTTGGTAGTTCTTTGAATTAATTTTGATTAGCTTATTCTTTACCATGATTTGTTGGAAGGTATTTGAATGCAATCATGGAGACTTCTGAATATTTGGGGGCTGCACAACCTAATTCCAAAAGTATTTCTGATTTTAATGAATCAATGAATCATTGATCCATTTGAATCATCATTTTTTAGGTTCAAATTTTATTAGTGTGGGAAATGAGGAGGTCATTTGGAATGGAAGACTTGATAGAGTGGTTTGTAATCAGTAGTTTATGGATAAGTTTCAAAATGTAGGAGTAACACACTTGAATAAAACTTGCTCTGATCATACACCTTTGTTCTAGTGTTTTAAGCCTATAGATCTCCCAAGACCAAAAGTATTTAGATTTCTTATACTAAGGCATGTCTGAATGAAACATGCTACTTTTTTGCTAGCTGTATAGGCTAGTTGGGATCAGTTTTGTGGAGGAACCAATCTTCAAAAATTTTGTGCTAAGTTGAAGGGCTGAAATTTGATCTTAAGTATTGAAATAGACTCTATTTTGGTGATATTTTTCAGAGAATGAAACTGGCAGAAGAGGAGGTTACAAATTAGGAAATATTGTTGCAGTAGTTTCCCGTTTTGGAAAATCACGTTAAGTTTTCTAAGGTGCAAGCGAACCTGTTGAAATGTTTTCTAGAGAACGAATCCTTTTGGAGGCAAAAGGTAAGCATCAAATGGATAAAGGAAGGTGATCAAATTCAAATTTCTTCCATTATGAAGTAAAGGTTAAAAGAAATAGACTATGCATAAGAAGGCTCAAGGACTCTAGTGGACAATGGATTGAAGATAAGGACTACCTATAAAGAGAGTCTATGGTATTCTTCCAAAATTGCTAACAAAAGAAGAAATTTATCAGCAGAAGCACTTTTTTATTCTTAGTTTATTGTCAGATATTGATAATGAATCTTTTCTGTCTCTACCAACATTAGGAAAAGTTAAAGGATCGCTTTTTTCATTGTGTTCTTATAGTGCAGCTGGGGTTGATGGATTTAATGATGTTTTATTCAAAACTTGATTTCACATTATTTTTGAGGATTTATTTCAAGCTTTTTTGGAAATCTTTAAAGGTCAGTTGCTTCCTAAAGCTATTACAAGTACATTGATTTGTTTAATCCCTAAAGTGGAGAGCCCTTCTTCCTTTAGTGACTTTAGATCATTTAGCTTGTGTACTTTTGCTAATAAAATCTTCACCAAGCTAATAGCTAACAGGTTGCAACATTTGCTTCCCTTGCTTATTTCTAAGAAGCAAAGTGTCTTTTTCCTTGAAAGGCATATGTCAAATAAAATTCTTCTTGCTCAGGAACTGGTTGAGTTTGTTGATAAAAAAATAAAATTGATATGACAAAGGTTTTTGATAAGATATCTCATGGAGTTTTCTCTGCAAAGTTCTTCTCAACTTTGGCTTTTACAGTTCATTTTTTAACCTTATTCCTCACTGTGTTGAAAGGAATTGGTTCTCAATACTCTTTAATAATAGTCCTACTAGATTTTTTTCAATCAACTAGAGGAATGAGGCAAGGTGATCCCCTTTCACCTTAACTTTTTATATTGGCAGCTAAAGCATTTAGCAGCGGTTTGAAACAACAGTTTGAAAGGGGTAGGGTTGTCCATTATGCATCTTCAACAAACTGTCTTCCTATCACTCATCTTTCTTATGCTATTGTTATCATTTTCATGAATGGTAATAAGAAGTCTTTGAATGGTTTAATGCATTTCATCAATAGTTATTAATTGAATTTTAGGCAACTAGTTAACAAAGATAAAAGTTATTCTTATCTATCTTCCAAGTTATCTTTGTCTAGGTCCAGAATTGCTGCTAGAATCACTAGTTTCACTAGTAAGCATTTCCCTCTTACCTATCTTGGATGCCAAATATACATTGATAAGAGGTAGGAATACTGGGCTTTGTTTCATCCGATAATTGACAAGATAACTCACAAATTAGATAGTTGGAAGGCAAAGATTTTTTCATTAGGAGGTAGGTTATTGCTTATTAAGATGTTCAAGCTCTATTCCAATAGATTTGCTTTTTGTTATGGCTTATCCAAAGTCTATTTTGAAAGAGATTGATAGGTTGTTGTAGACTTTTCTGGGGGGTTATTTAGAAAGTTCAAGAAAAGGCTATGCTTGAAATCCTAGAGGACAATTACTTAACCTACTTCTGAAAATGAACTTGGTGTTATAAACTTGGAGTTTGTTGTACTAGGAATATCTATGAAATTATGGTGGTCATTCAAAACAAAGGGTTCTATATGGAGTAAATTCTAGTATAGCAGGTATCTGAATAGTATGTTACATATTTTTTTGGTAAAGATTGCCTCAACATCTTCTCCAACTAGAAAGAGAATGTTAGCAATTAAGGATTCAGTGGAAGCTCACATTTTTATTGTGCTTTGCCTAAAGAAGGGAATATTTAATTTTGATAATTGGTGTGGTAATGTTTTATAAGGTATGCCTACATATAATTAAAATTGAATGAAGCATGTATTGGAGGCAACTGGAATATCGAAGCAATTAGGAATAGTTGCCCTACTTTTAATGTAGATTTCTTGGACCTTAAGATAGTGTGTTTGACTCAAGGAGTATATGATTTTGCATGGTGGTTTACATCTTCAGGTGTGTTTTCCTTAAAGTCTGCCTGAATTCATTGGTTTAGGAGGGGACACAATACTCTTTGCTAGAAGAATGATATGGAATGAAAAACTTTCACTTAAAATTTCTATTTTCATTTGGAAGTTCCTTAAAAAAACCTTTCCTACTGATGACATTTTGACAAAGAAAGAAGTTCAATTTGTATCAAAATGTCAATTTTGTGTTGCTGAGGAGACATCAAAACACCTTTTTTTCATTGCCAGAATGCTAAAAATGTCTTGCTAGAAATGTCTGGCAACATTTTGACAAGTCTTCTTGTTGGTCAAAATTCAATCACAACATTGAAGAAATATTTGAATGCTTTGTGGTTGGACTCATCTCAAACTTGGTCACAAGAATACTTCACTAACTCATGCATAGTCTTATCTGCTGGCAAGTTTGGAAGCTCAAGTGTGCAAAATTAAACGATAACGGTATAAGGAATTCTCAAATAGCTATTTAGGGAGTTAAATACTTATTTTATTTTATATCTATGCCTTTTCTTTTTCATCTCATTCTCAAGAGTAATTTTTAGATTAGATTGGTTGGTCACATTATATTAATTAGCATGTTCACCAGAAAGTTATTGTTGTTGAATGGATAGTGCCTCCTCAAACTATTTTAAGCTAAATACTGATGGTCCATGTCTAAATAATTAAGGAATATCTGCAGGAGGAGGGAAACTAAGAGGCTCATCTGTTATTGTCATATATAGTTTTTCTTCATTCTATTCTGATTCTGATAAAAGTTTGGATACATAAGCAAGAGCTCTGTGGGAAAAAACTCTACTTCTGTGCTTTCAGAAAGGTCTTCACAACATTATGATTGAATTGAATTATTTGATCTTAGTTCAATATTTGAAGGGAGACATAAAAATTCCATGGATGATTTATCAAATAATGCAACATTGCTATATCTCACCAAGTTCTGGAATGTATCTATTGCTCATATATACATAAAGGGTAACAAAGTCGCTGATTCTTTAAACTAGCCAGTTATACAAAACGTAATTTGATTTTTGATCAAAATTCTATTCCTAGTCTAGCTAAGAGTTTAGCTCATTTAGGTCGAATTTGCTGCAATAATGTTTTGGTTTCATGTTGATTTTTTGAAATAGGGCTTTGTAATCCTTATCGTAGGAGGTAAGGCATTTAAGTTCCCCTCTTTGTAATTTTTTTACTAAATTAATAAATGGGTGATAGGTTTCATGTGGTTTGCTAAAAAAAACCACTCTACTTCTCAACAAAAATCTTGAATTGTTTAAAAGTCTCACATGTATCATAGTTTTGTTTCAAAATGCATTTCAAGAAAACTAAGCTTTTCTGATAAAATAATGAATAAAAGTAATAAAATACCTGTAACTAATCATTGTGTACATCAATTTGAATTATAATCTCTACTATCCTCCTTGCTCTCTACGATTTACCTGTCTAAAAGCATACTTGTGCTTCTTGCCAAAACACAAGTATCACAAACTCTCTCAGGAACACTAATACCAAGTTACCCATCAATAATTATTTTATTTTGAAAAAAATTCAAGTTGTCAAAATTTAAATGTCCAAACTGTAAATGCCATAGCTAGTCATTAATCACGGTACTCAAACAACAAAAATATCCAATACTTAAAATTAAGGGAAATAAATGATTTGGAGTTGTTATCACTTTTGCAATTATACCAATCTTCTCATGAAAAATACTACAATCCATGTATGATGTGAATATCAAAATTTCTCTCTGTGTACTGACCCATGCATCTAAAAGACATTAGAGATAAAATTGCTAGACCTATTTTTCAAGCAAATGGGGATTTACTTGCTTCTTTGGAAATGATAATGGAGATGAGAGTTATTTGTATGTGTTTTGACATGGTTTTGATACTAAACCCAAGAATTTTTCATTTTTCATTTGAATTTTTATGACAACATGTGATTTTATGTATTTAGTACATGTTTTAATGTGTTTTTAATATGTTTCTAGGTTTTAAGAGGTTCGGGGCTTGTCTAGGTTGGCAATGCAAGAAAATGGTAAAAATGGAGAAAAAAACTACTAAACCTATGCTGTGAGCATTGTTCTGTTGACTTAAAATCTTGGTTTTGATGATGATAAATACAATGTAATAGTTTGAACATGAGTTGTGCAGGAATTTTGCTGTGTCTGACACAACAGGGTTTTCTGATGCTGCACATCGTCCGAAATGGAAGAGTTTTGGACGCTCAACATCACCTGAATGGGACTTAGTTTCTCGGCTGCAGGAGTTCGTTTGAATAAGAATTTCTCGGATGCAATGCATCATCTGAAAGGTTAGGCATAGAGCAATCTAAGTGGATTTTGAGGATTTTACAACGGACGCTAAATATCATCTGAAGGAAATTCTATCGGACACACCTGACTGTCCGAAGGCAAATCAACACTTGGATAGCATTAAACCTTTTGGACGTACTGCACTGTTCGAGGACCTAACTCAACAACCTACGAGCTTCGGACATAGGAACGAATGCAACCTGGGCCGTCCAAATGTAAATTTCATCCTCTATGTTATTGATAATTAGACACTCAAAAAAGACTTCGGACGTTCAAAACTTATAACAACGACTAGTTTCTCAACATTTATTACTTAGCCTTTAGGAGGTGGTTGGAAGATGTTTTATTGCATCTATAAATGCCAACCAATCTAAATTTATGAGAAACTACTTCCACATTGAATACAAGCATCTACAAAAGCTATTTGAGTAAAAATGGTCTTTCCATAGTGTTGTATTAGCAAAGTGTTAAACTGAGTGATCTTCAATTGTAAAGAGTGGAGAGAGAATTATTGTACAAAAGTGATGGGAGGGAGGTTAAAATTCTTGGATCAAATAAAGATAATTAGTGTGAGTTAGAGTGATCCTACTTGGTGTACAAAAACATCATTGTTTCACTTACATTGAGGAGGCACAAAGAAGTGGAATTGCTTCCCAAGCTTGTGAAGCTTGGGAGTTTGGTTTGATTTTTCTAAATCCCATTATCTGTCTTTTTCTTTTTTACTTCCGCATTTATTTCTTTGATCATTAATTATATTACATCCATCTCATTTAAGTTTTTATCACTCAATAGTTGTAATTAGTTTTTAAACAACCTAATGCACCCCTTTCTTAGGTTGCTTTTGGGCAAACAATTGGTATCAGAATTTGACCTCTTTATTTTTTTTAATTGCATTCGAGTAAAGATCTTTATGGCAACCAACAATGATTTATTTCTTGAAGGTCAATCTATCTCTATCCACTTGTGTTTAATGGGGTAAATTTTATTAGTTGGAAAGAAAGAATGAAAATCTTTTTGCACTCTATTGATATTGATTTGGGACAACAGTGGTATGTTGTCAATGAAGGTGCTTTTGAAGCCACTATTGTTGATGATCACATAAATAGAAGAAGAGAAAAAACATGGGATGAATTTACCCCACAAGATAAAGCAAATTTGACCGTGAATGTTAAAGCCATGAATGTGTTGTACAATGTCTTGGATGCTAATGAGTTTACTCGTGCCAAAGGTTGTGTTTCGGCTAAGGAGATTTGGGATAAATTGAAAGAAACTCAATAAGGAAGTGATGATATGAGAGAACAAAAGAAATCCTTGCTTGTTGCCAAGTATGAGTTTTTTAAGATGGAACCACATGAGAATATTGATAAGATGTATTGTAGATTTAATGATATCATTAAGGATCTTGAAGCCTTCTGTAAGGAATATTGTTTGGTTGAAAAGCATAGAAAGATATTGAATGCTTCATCCGAAGAATGGGAAGTCAAATCTATTGCAATAGAGCAGGCAAAAAATTTAAATTCCATGCTCATCAAATCCCTGATTAACTCTCTTAAGCATCTTATGAATTGAAGCTCAAGGCTAAAGTGATGGATGATGAAGAAGCAAGACCAAAGAGAAGCATTGCCTTGAAGACTTCCCAAGAAGAAGATGAAAATAGCTCCATCAATTTAGAACATGAAGATCTTGATGATGGTGATCTTACACTCAAAAGGAGAATAAGAAAATGAGGAGCAATCAATTCTAATAACTTCAAAGGGAAGACTAAGCTAGAAATTGAAAAGTAAAATGAGAAGTGCTTTGAATGTGGTCAACCAGAGCATTTTGCAAATGAGTGTTCTTCCAAGAAGTAAAAGGAAGGAAGGATGCCCCGCTTGAACAATTTTTAAATCACATGGGATGATTGTAATTCCTCTATTATCACAAGTTGAGAAGTGATATAATCGACAAATGGCATTTATGGCTATTGTTGATTCTGAGGTAACAACTACTTATAATTCAAATGATTCAAATGATGATCTTGAAGCTTTAATTATAAAATTGCATGATAGCTTAAAGGAATTGATCATATGCTAGAAATAAGGAGTTAGTTAAAAAAATAATGCCTTGTTGGTTGCTAACTCCAAACTTGTGAATGAAAATAATAGGTTATCACAAGAAAATGATGATTTCAAGAAAAGAATGCATGTGAAAAAAAAGATCAAGGAAGAACAAGCCTCTTTGAAGAAAAGATTGGATGATTTTGATGTACTCTTGCATAGAAAAAAGCAAAAAGTTGTTGATTTGAGAAGAAATAGAAACATGTTAATCAACAAGAAATATATCACTTTTAGAAAGAATGATTTATTGTTTTGTAAAACCAAAATCCTCTTTGTATGGAAATAAAAACATTATTTGCAATTATTGACAACAACACAATCATGTGAAAAATAATTGTTATGTCAAGAGAAATGAAAAAATTAGAATGAATTTTGTGTGGATTTTTAGTCAATTTACTAACTCAATTGGACCCAAGAAAATATGAGTATCAAAAGTTATCACCTAATTCTTTGTGTAGGTAATAAACATAAATGCTCACCAAGAATGCTAAGTGGTTCATTGATAGTAGGTGTTCAGGACACATGAACGGTGATGCATCTCTCTTTACTGATCTTCTCTCAACCCTTTTTTACCTTATTAACACCTCTTTCCTTCCAATTCCTTAAAATCTCTTCAACCCCTTTTTCACACACTCTAATTCTTTCCTCTAATTCAAGATGGTTCAATCACATGGGAGGTCTTCAACCGGCACCAAAGGAAAGAAATCGAAGGGGAAGGCTCCAGCACAAGGCCAAACTTCAATGAATTCTCCACAATTCCAAATCCCACCTTGCCCAAATTCATTGATACTAAGGCATCTGAAAGGTATACATCATTGCTTAATAAATCCATTATTGTGCAAAATCATGTTTCCCAAGGCATGTTTAATGAATTAAATTTATCTTTTGTTATGGAATGTTTTGAAAAACAAAAAGGGGGAGAATTTAATTCATATTGACTTGTCTGTGTATCATGACATATTTTTACAGTTTAATTCAAATAAGCTACGCAAAAGTTCAACTATTCAAACCTTAGTGTCTCGTGAGAATCACATTAACCTAGAGTTTAATTCCAATATTATTAACTCGATTTTTTAATTTGATGTTCTTTCTTCTGATGAAATTCCATACTTCTTTTCCCTAAGATAAATGGCTTGCCATTGACACTCGATTTGATGTCAAGAAAGTGAAACAAATTTTCATGTTGATTTCAAACAGGTTTCGGAAGCCAAAACCACTTTACTTAGTCCTGAACTCAATATTTTGTACACGTTGGTTACAAACTTGCTGTTACCAATTGATGGACATTGTACTGAGCCAGAAAAATGCAATTGTACTTATTTTATTGTATTTTTAAAGGAATTTAACTTGACTTTGGATATTTGTTTTGCTTCTTGTGGGAATTGTTCTTGACTGATACTCAGAGGAACAACCCATTTGAAAAATTTTTAACAAAAGTTTTTGATCATTTTGACATTCGTTTCACTAGCAAAAAACAATATCCCCAATAGAGTTTAAATAAAGGGCACATTGAACAAAATGGATTGCATTTTTTCAAATAGAAATGGTTCACTAAAGTTGAATATGGAATTGAAAATTCAAAGAATCATGCCTCGAGTTCAGGACAAGCACTTTCTCATCCTATTCCTTCTCAAACCTCTTCATCCAGAACTCCACTAACCCATTCTTCACAAATATCCTCTTCTGAACCCTTCCCTTTACAATTGTACACCCTTATCACCAATCTGGGAAATCAAATGACCATTTTTTAGTGCCGAACCCTTCCAAAATTAAAGAGGTTGGAAACCAAGCAGACTATTCTCCAGGAAACCTTAAGTTTGGGTATGTCTGCCTCCGCTCAATTCCAATTTTCAAACATTCAGTCACAGTACACTCTCGAGTCCTCCTCTAATAGTGACGATAATGACATTGAAGATATCAAACATTCCAACCCTGAGCAACAAGCCCATGAAGATCCAGCTGGTGCAGAACGCTACTGTTCCAAGCACCTATGTTTGATGATGATGAAGATGTTGGTGACAAGTTTAATTACATCATGCAGTGCCCTGATACTCAAGAGGCCAGCGAGCACGACAGTGAGGCTAGGGACGATGATTTGCCCATAAAAAAAGAAAACTCCAAGAGCAATCAAAGAAGAAAAATGATTTAGATTCCACCTCCTAGTTTATATCTTTTAGGTTACATTTGTTTAATTTGAACTTGGTTAGTTGAACTTGTTTGTTTTTGTACTTTCCTGCCATTGATGAACTTGTTACTATTTCTTTTATTGATGAACTTGGTTTCGTTATCTTTCTATTATGTTCATTTTTTTACAAATCATTTTATCATTTATTTCTTGCACTTGTTTCTCTTGGTTTGAGTAAGGGGGGAACATCATTTCAGGGGGAGCTTTTCACTTGTTTTGTTTTGATGATGCCAAAAAGGGGAGAAATGTGGTTGTAATTTATGGTTGTTTGATTGATTGTTTGAGCTATGGTTGGTTATGATTGGTTTACCCTGTGATTTGCAGTCATCATAAAAAAGGGGAGATTGTTGACCTACAATCTTGGTTTTGATAATGACAAATACAATCTAATAGTTTGAACATGAGTTGTGCAGGAATTTTGCAGTGTTTGACACAACAGGGTATTTGGATGCTGCACATCGTTTGAAATGAAAGAGTTTTTAGGTAGAGAGGAAGGATTCTGAGAAGTTGACAACGGACGCTCAATATTGTCCGAAGAAAATTCTATCGGACACACCTGACCCTCCGAAGGCAGATCATCAATTGGATAACATTAAACCTTCCGAACGCACTACACTATCTAGAGTGCATAACTCAACAACCTACCAACTTCGGACATAGGAATGGACACAACCTCGGCCGTCCAAACATAGATTTCAACCTCCGTGTTACGAATGATTAGACGCTCATAAAAGATTTTGGATGTCCGAAACCTATAACGGCTAGTTTCTTAGCATTTATTACTTAGCCGTTGGGAGGTGGTTGGAAGCTATGTTATTGCATTTATAAGTGTACCAAAAATCTAAATTTATGACAAACAACTTCCACATTGCATACAAGCATCTACAAAAGATATTTGAGTAAAAATAGGCTTTCCATAGTGTTGTGTTAGCAAAGTGTTAAAGTGAGTGATCTTCAATTGTAAAGAATGGAGAGATAATTATTGTACAAAAGTGAGGTTGTATATAAAACTTTTGGCTCAACTAAAGATAATTAGTGTGAGCAAGAGTGGTCCTACATGGTGTACACGAACATTATTGTCTCACATATATTGAAAAGGCACAAAGAAGTGGAATTGCATCCCAAGCTTGTGAAGCTTGAGAGTTTGGTTTGATTTTTCTAAATCTCATTATTTGTCTCTATTTTTTTTTACTTGTGCATTTATTACTTTGGTCATTAATTATATTTCATCCATCTCACTTAAGTTTTTATCACTCAATAGTTGTAATTAGTTTTTAAACAACCTAATTCACTCCCCCACTTAGATTGCTTTTGGGCCAACAGGCTTGAAGCACCCAAGACCAAAGCCACCCACTAGGGGCACAAGCCAATTTGATAGCAATGCATGCTTAGTGATTTTTATATTTTTAGTGTTACGATTGTCCATTTTGGGCTTGTTTTGGTGCATTTCGAAGTTTATTCAGAGCCCTACACTTTGTAACCCTTAAAACCTATAAATAAGTGTCTCTAGCACCCAAATAGCATGTTCTCCTTCAGCCTCCTCTCGGTGGATGCAAGATTAGACTAGGGTTTTCTTTATTTTTCAACAAGAGTTGTAGAGGAAGTTCAAGATTAACAAACTTGGACCCAGAACTTGTGATTCTTCATTAGAAAAGCATTGTTAAACTTTTTTTTTTATATCTTTATTATACTATTTAATTCAATTTTTCTTGATATTTTCTCGTTTATCATGTTCTAGAGTTCTCTTGTTTGAATTTTGAGATGTAGCACTTTGTGATTGCATGAACTCATGATTGAATGTTATTCATGGTATATTTTGATTAACTATTGACATTTTTACTGCTATGTTCTTAATGCTTTCAAGTTATTGGCCAATTCTTGAATAATTAAATAAATATGTGATGAGACTTAAACGTAATTTGCATATTGAAGATTAGTAGTAAATAACATATTTCAATTAATGCCCTACAACGGATTAACCCAATTTCTGTGGTCACCATAAGAATTCTATAATCTATATCGCCATTCTTTTATCTCCAATTATTTGTGCTCTGCAACAGACAAATGAATTGGTAGAAAGAAAGTTATATTGCATTACAATTAAGTAATAACTGTATATGTGAATTCAACTAGCAATCTTGGAAATCATCCTAGAATGACCTGAATTGAATTTATTTATGAAAAATTGGTGAAATGAAAATATCCCTAACTCTTTGTACTCTTGATTTTGTCTCATTGACTTGCTCTGCACTAGTTTAGTAATTAGAACCAAATTGTTAGTTAATTTGAGTCTCTTAAAGTTTATTCATTCATATAGGACTAAGGCTAAGAATTTTTGTACTTAATACTATCTCTACAATCCTCATGAGTTCAAGAATTCTACTTTCTACTATATTACTTGATATGATCTGGAGCACTTGAGAGTTTAGGGAAATCGACTCATCAAGTTTTTGGTACAATTGCTAGAGATTGTCATTATCAATATTGATACCAATTAGTTAAAGTTCTAATTTGAACGTTATTCATGTTTAGTTTTTTTCTCTTTTTTTTTCTTGTGTTTTGTGTTCTTTGTTTCCTTTTGTAGTTATGGTGTATGCTTATACTAGAAAAGAATTGTATGAGGTTGATGTTATGGATGCCCTTAGGATTAATTGATAACTCTAGTAAACTAGAGTTATTTTTCTCTAAATTGTGGCATTTTGATAGCTTAAATCCCGATCTTTATGTAGTTAATTGAAAGTTTAAGTTAATTTCTTTCATATGTGTTTATTTTTTGTTCTTATTAAATATGATAAGTTTTTATGAAATTTTTAGCTTAACTAATTGCTTAATTGCGTTAATATTACGCAGGTTAAAAATCAACGAGGTTGGAAGCTGGGATGGACAAAGCTCAGAGGACCAAATTGCAATTATTAAATATTAGAATGATTGCTGGGGAGAACATCTAGATGCGATCTGAAATTCTCCGTATCGCGATCTGGACTCGGGAAATTCACTTTAATGTTTAGCGACTCGGGAAATTGCTCTAAATGTATTAGAGTCGAGATCGCGATCCCAAAATCTCCATATCGCGATCTTGACTCGCAGGTGGTTAAGTTGTGAGGCTAATTTTGTACTTTTCCAACAAACAACTGCTGGTTTTTGCCTTGTGTAATGTTATACTATTTAAGCTACTCTTAAATTTTTGTTTTGTAGAAGTAAGTGGATTAGAATTAGATAGTTAGTAAGTGTCAGGATACTTTAGGATATCTTGAACCTCTAGCTTCTTCTTAAATAGAAATTTCTCTTTAATTGTCTCTTAGATTTACTTTTCATTTCTTAGCAAGTTTAAATTTTGATTAGATAGTTGTAATGGGTTAATCTTTAATCTTCAAGTAGATATAATTTTTACTTGCTTTCAAGTTTAAATTATTAAAAATTTCTTTGTTTGCAAATTAGGGTTTTTTGTTAAATTCTTGCTTTTTAGTTAAGAATTCTTCATTTCTTGCATTAAGTTCTAGATAATTTTTTGTGGGCTTTCTTTATTTTTACAAAAAAATCCAAAAATATTTTGATTTCAAGTTTAACTCTTTCAATTTCTAGTTTAGAATTGGTAATTTCTAGCTATGCAATGTCTTTTTATAGTGTTTTTATTGGGTTAATTTACTTGCTCTTTAATTTTAGTTCTATTTCAATTAGTTTAGATTAGAATTAATTACTTTCTTTACTTGCTTTTACTATAATAGATTAAGTAGTTTCTCAATTTCATAATTATTTAGTTCACTTACTTGCTTTAGTAGATAATCTAGCTTAAAATTAGGTTTTAATTGCTTTCATTGAATTATGATTTTGAGTAGAGTAATTTCACCATCCATTATTTGATCTTGCTTAACTACCTCACAAACACCCAAAAAACTTGGTAATTGCCTTCCAACAATCCTTGTGGGAACAATACCTACTCATCCTATACTACTACCAACTCCGTATACTTGCGGAAGTGAGGTAGAGTGTAGTGGTTTTGTGAGGTTTCTTATTACTTGTTTGCTTTAAATTGATCTCCACCTAAGGGCTATACAAGTTTTTGGCGCCGTTGCCGGGGATTGTCCTTTGTTTTTGGCAATATCAAGAGCTATATGGGTCGTGTAGATTAAGTATTTTAGTTTAGTTTAGTTGTTAATTTTGTTTATCTTTATGTTTGTTGATTGTTTTTTAGAATTAACTTGGCACTCAAATTGACTATTTGCTTTGGTTTTGGTTGTAGTGTATGATAAGAGGAGATCAAGGGCCATTCATTTGCTTAGATAAGGAAAAGGAAGAGAGCTAAGGGAAATCTAGAAATTGAGAAGGGTACAACAAGAGCAAGAAAGTATAGAAATGGCAAATGCTAATGCTCATAAAAGGAATTTGAACTTGGAAAACGAAGAAGAAGAGGTTGTGGGAAATAATGGGATAGGTGGCTATGGGAATGGAAATGGCATGAATGGGAATGGAAGGCCATTAAGGGAATATGCCTTGCCAAATTTTGATGGAGCGAACTCGAGTATTGTATGGATGCCCGTGCAAGCTAACAACTTTGAGATTAAGCCTGCATTAGTCCAAATGCTCCAAGCTCATGCTATGTTCGGGGGTAGTCCCAATGAAGATCCTTATACACACCTCATGAATTTTGAAAAAGTTTTGGACACGTTTAAATTTAATGAAGTACATACGGATTGTGTGCGAATGAGGGTGTTTTCGTTCTCTCTTTGAGATAGGGCAAAGTCATGGTTACAATCCCACACCCAAGGAACATTTACTACTTGAAATCAGCTTGCTCAAGAGTTATTGCCAAAGCACTTTCCAGCCGCAAGAACCTCCAAATTGAGCAATAAAATCACCTCCTTTAAGTAAGACATTGGTGAACAAGTTGATGCTTAGGAGAAGTTTGGAAATGGTTCAAGGAGTTGCTAAGGAAATGTCCTCATCATGCGATTCCTTTGTGGTTTCAAATCCAAACTTTCAATAATGGTTTGACTCAAGAGACCAAATTCATAGTGGATGCTTCCGCTGATGGGCATCTCATACAAGACTCTGGAGAAAGCTCAAGAGTTGGCATACAATCACTATTATTATGGACCAATGACCTCACCAGTGACTCAACACCAAGCCAATCAAGCCAATGCCAATAGTGGAGTGTTGAATTTGAACATGCAAGATGCTCTTTTGGCACAACAAAGTATGCTCATGAGTGTGATGAATAACGTTGCAAAGGCGTTGGAGAATTTTGGGAAACCAAGTAGTGTAAAAGCCATGTCTTCTTCTCCAACCAAACCAAGCATGGTATGTGATTTTTGTGGAGGCGGTCATGCAAATGGACAATGTGAGATGCCGTATGGATCCAATGAGCAACTCAATTATGTGTCTAATCAATCTTATCATTTCCTAGGAACCTACCTGGAGTTTATGGAAACACATATAATGCTTCTTGGAGAAACCATTCTAATTTTTCATGGAACAACTTCAACAATCAATCCAATCCTCCTTGGCAACCACATCCCCCACCTCAAAATGCCCAACACACTCAAGTCTCAAGTTCTTCACCTAGACCTTATCAACTGCCACATCAAAGAAATCTCCAACCCAACTCATATGAATCTTTTCCTAATTCCTCATTTGAAAACCAACAACCAAGGCCTCAATTTCAATATGCAAACACTCCCTGGCCTATGTATCATGAACAATATGCTCCAAGAGAGAATGTGGGAGAAGATGATTGGAAAAGAGAAGTTGAGTACTTGAGGAGACAAGAAAAATGAGGAATACAAGAAAGATTATGAGAACTTGAAAACATCTACAAGGAATTTGGAGATTCAATTGGGCCAATTGGTGAGGTTGAATAATGAGAGGCCTTTAGGGGTACTTTCAAGTGATACCATTCCAAACCCCAAGGTACAATGCAAGGCCATCACCCTTAGAAGTGGTAAAGAGTTGGAAGAAAGGGTTGGGAAAATTTTGTTGAAAAGTGGAGAAAAAGAAAGAGTTGAGGACGAAGAGAAAGAGAAAGGGGAATCTTCAAATGGGTAAGACAAAATGATGAATGTGTCTATTAAGCCCAACTCACTAAGAAATGAAGGCTAGAGGATCCGAAGCATGATGAGCCAAAACATGTTAATGTGCCATAAGAGAAAGGCTAAGGGATGAAGAAAAGGCAAAGAAGTTCAAGAAGTTTCTTGAGATTTTCAAAAAACTTGAAATCAACATTCCATTCATGGAGGCACTTCAGAACATGCCCACCTATACCAAATTCATGAAACAAGTTCTTATTTCAAAAAGGAAGTTGCATGGGGATGAAATCTTATGCTTAACGAAGAATTGTAGTGCACTCCTTACAAAAAGGTTATCACCAAAGCTCAAGGACCCCGGATCATTTTCTATACCTTGTATAAAAAGAACAATCCAGATTGGAGGTTTACAATTTTGGAGAGCATTATGTGATTTGGGAGCTTCGATAAATCTCATGCCTTTTACGGTATTCAAGAAGTTAAATGGAGGATAATTGAAACCAACAAGTATTTCATTGCAACTTGCGGACCAAAGCATAAAGTTTCTAAAAGGGATAATTGAAGATATGATTGTGAAAATTGAAAAACTCTACCTTCCGGCCGATTTCATTGTACTTTAAATGGAAAAGGATGAAGAGATGCCAATCATTCTTGGAAGACCTTTCCTTACTACTGGCCTTGCACTTATTGATGTTCAATAAGGGAAGTTGAAATTTCGGATAAATGATGAAATTGTTACATTTAATGTTTTTAGTTCATTAAAGATTCATTAATTTTTAAAGATGTCATGAATATAAATGTGGTAGATGATTTAATTGATCATTGTTGTAGGAATACAATGGAGAATTTCTCAATGGAGGGAGAAGTCTTGGAGTCAAATGCTCTAAATCAAGATGAAATGAAGAATGGATGAGGAATGTGAATCAATTGGAGGATGAGACCTTATTGAAAAAGAAAGATGAGGAGAATCAAGAAAAAAGTAAAGAAGGGTCTCCGACCAATGGACCCCCCCAGTTGGAACCTCTTCGTACTTACCTAATATATGCATATCTTGGTGAGAATGAGACATACCCAGTGATTGTGAATGCATCTTTGACAAGTAAGGAACTTGAAAGATTGATTGTGGTGTTTAAATTGCATAAAGATATCATTGCTTGATCCATTAATGATATTAAAGGAATTTGCCCTTCCACATGCATGCATAGAATCTTGTTGAACCATGGAAATGAACCGGTAAGGCAACCTTTGTTGAACCCCAGTTATGATAATCATGTTTTGATGATGACCAAATTGCACTAATGGTTTGAAAACAAGTGTGCAGAAAAATAGGTAGGTTCGGACGCAAATGATCGTCCGAACAAAACAACCATAAGACTCCACGGACGTAAATGACTGTCCGAAAGATTATATAGAGTTTCAGACGATGGCAATCGTCCGACACAAATAATATTGAAGCAGTCTCGGACGAAGAACAGAGTTCAATCATATTTCCAGAAGACTTTGCTTCGATCGGATGCATGTTCGGACGCATCCTCGGACGTCCAAACGAATACCCTTAGAGAACGGGCGCAGCGGACGTCCGAAAGGTCCAACGGCTAGTTTTTCAGTATAATAGAAAATAGCCGTTGGAAAGTTGTTGGAAGCAGATTTTGGGCAACTATAAATACCCCTAAGTCTGAATTAAAAAACAAGAGACTTCTACATTGATTACAAGTAATTCTTGAGCTATTTGGGAGAAATAGTGAGTACAAGTTTTGTAATAGAGTAGGTAGTTTTGTGAAAAGAGCTTAAAAGTGTGAGAGTTCTTCAAGTGTAAGAGTGGAGAGGTAACAATTGTAACAAAGGGAGGTTGTGAGTGTAAAACTCTTGGCTCAACTAAAGGAAATTAGTGTGAGAAAGAGTGATCCTCATTTGTGTACAAGAGGTTATGTCTCACCTACTTTGAAGAGACTTTTAGTGGCTAAACTTCAAGTTGTGAACTTGGTAGTTGCCTTGTAAGAAGCTCTTTGTAGTTGTAAGCTCCAAGCTTGGGAAGCTTGGGAGTTTGGTTTGATTCTCTTAATCTCAATATTCTTATTTGCTCTTTAAGCTTAAATTGTTGAATATCTATTGTATTCATTTGTGCTTAAGTTTTTTGGTGCATAAATTTTGAATTTCTGTTAAGCACATAAAAAGGTTTGTTTTAGATACAACCTAATTCACCTCCCCCTCTTAGGTTGCTCTTTGGGACCAACAACCTCAAAGGAGATTGAATCCTACTTTAAAAGAGGCTGTGAGGAAGGAGCTTCTCAATCTTTTGAAAGCCGATATTATTTATCGTATTAACGATTGTGAGTGGGTTAGTTCCACTCAAGTCGTTCTAAAGAAAGGTGGTATTACTGTAATCAAAAGTGAAACAAATGAGCTCCTCCCCTCTAGGTTGGTTACGGGTTGGCGAATGTGCATTTATTTTTGAAAGTTGAATGATGCCACCCAAAAGGATCATTTTCCTTCACCTTTTTGTGATCAAATGCTTGGGAGTTGGCCAGTTTTGCATATTATTGCTTCCTTGATGGTTATTCCGATTATCTCCAAATTGTCATTTGTCCGGAGGATCAAGATAAAACAACTTTTACATGCTCATTTGGTACCTTTGCATATAGGAGAATGCCCTTTGGGCTTTGGAATGCACCAAGCACATTTCAACGTTGTATGTTTTCCATTTTTCATGACATGGTTGAAAAGAGCATAGAGATCTTCATAGATGATTTTAGTTTATTTGGTGTCTCATTTGATGATTGTCTTGCAAATTTGTCCAAAGTGTTGAAAAGGTGTGTAGAAACTAATTTGGTTCTCAATTGGAAAAAGTGTCATTTCATGGTCATGGAAGGAATTGTTTTGGGTCACAAAGTTTCATCAAAGGGGATAGAAGTTGATAGGGCAAAGTTGGAGGTGATTGAAAAGCTGCCTCCTCCAATTTATGTTAAGGGGGTAAGAAGTGTCTGAGGTTATGCCGGCTTTTATAGAACATTCATTAGGAATTTTTCACATATCGCTAGACCTTTATGCTTATTACTTCAAAAAGATTGTCCTTTTCATTTTGATAATTCTTATTTGGAAGCATTCAATGAGTTAAAACATGCTCTTGTGATTGCACAGGTCATTGTAGCGACAAATTGGTCTCTTCCATTTGAGCTTATGTGTGATGCTAGTGACTATGTAATAGATGCCGTTTTACGTCAAAAGGTGAATAAGATGTTGCATGTTATCTACTATGCAAGTAGGACCTTAAATGATGCACAATTTTAATTATTCTACAACGCAGAAGGAACTACTTGATATAGTCTTTGCATTTGATAAGTTTAGATCATATTTGATTGGATCAAAGGTAATTGTTCATACCGATCACTCTGCATTAAAATATTTATTTTCTAAATAAGATGTCAAGCCACCGTTTATTGAGATGGATACTTTTGTTGTAGGAGTTTGATTGGGAGGTGGTCGACAAGAAGGGTGTGGAAAACATGATAGCCGACCATTTGTCAAGGATTGAAACATCTAGACTTGTCAATCATGAAGAAAGAGCTATCAATGAAGAATCATCAATTGAGAAATTATTTGAGGTGAAGGAAGTGAGTCCATGGTATGCGAATATTGTGAATTATCTTGTGGCAAGGGTAATACCAAAGAGGCTAAATTTCAATGAGAGAAGGAAATTTTTTGCGAAACTTAAACATTACTTTTGGGAAGAGCCATATTTGTTCAAGGTGCAATGATCAAGTCCTTAGGAGATGTGTCCCAGAATATGAAATTACCGATGTGTTGAGACATTGTCATTCATCTTTGGTTGGTGGACACCATGGAGCTCAACGAACGGCTTTGAAGGTTCTTCAAAGTGGTTTGTATTGGCTAACTATGTTCAAGGATTCCTGGGAATTTGTGCTCCAGTGTGATGCCAATGTGAAAGGGTGCAAAATATTGCAAGGAAAAATGAAATGCCCCTTCATGGCATTGCTGAGCTGGAGGTATTTGATGCATGGGTAATTGCTTTCATGGGATCATTTTCGGTCTCATTTTCCAACAAGTACATTTGGTTGCGGTGGACTATGTGTCAAAGTGGGTTAAAGCAATCGCCAACGCAACCAACGAAACCAAAGTGGTCACCAAATTCCTTAGAAAGAACATCTTTTCTCGATTTGGAGTGCTTCGGGCTATCATAAGGGATGGGGGCTCTCACTTCAAAAGTTCACATTTTGAGGCCTTGATGACAAAGTATTGTGTGAAACACAAAGTTTCTTTAGCCTATCATCCCCAAACATCGAGTCAAGATGAGGTTTCAAACCGAGAATTGAAGAGGATCTTAGATAAGACAGTGAATAAGGCTAGGAAAGATTGGGCACTTAAACTAGATGACACATTGTGGGCTTATCGGACGGCATTTAAAAACCCATTAGTATGTAACTTCATATCGTATTGTGTATGGAAAAACATGTCACTTGTCGGTAGAACTTCAGCATAGAGCATATTGGGCCATCAAGAACTTGAAATTTTATTTGAAGAAAGAAAATGAAAAGAAAATGCTTGATTTGAATGAGTTGGAAGAATTTCGGAGGAAAGCATTGGAAAATTCTTTGATTTATAAGGAGAAAACGAAGGCATGGCATGACAAGCTCATCCTAAGAAAAGAATTTAAAATCGGTGATTTGGTACTCCTTTACAATTCAAGGCTCAAGCTTTTCCCGAAAAACTCAAATCATGATGGAGTGACCCCTTTGAAGTGGTTCAAAAGTTTTCTCATGGAGTGGTGGAAATAAAAGGAAACGAGGGAGCTTTCAAGGTTAATAGTCATCGGCTCAAACCTTACCTTGGAGGAATCATTGAAAGAGGACGAGAGATCGTGCAAGAATGAAGCTGTGCCATAGTCAAGCTAGTGACTATAAAAGAGCACTTCTTGGGAGGCAAGTTCCCAAATCTTTGATTTAATTACTATTGTGTCCTTTTTTGTATGATTTTTTATTAGTTTAATTTTGAGTAAGTTAGTTTCAATTAGGTTAGAATTTTAGTTAAAAATCTAAGTTTTATTTAGTTGAATAAATGGTTCTAAGGAATGAGTGAAATTGTCATCCTAACTTATTAATTTTGCGTTTGTAGGTTGCCTTTGCAATTGGAGAAAAGTGATGAAGAATTGAGAAATTTTGGCTAAGTGTGAAAATTACACTTTGCAGAAATTCAGCTTGAAATTCAGCTTGAAACGATCTCAAGCTCAAACTTCTGGAGGGTAGAATTGTCATTTGGTTGAGATCGCGATCTCAACTCCAAACTTCTGCAAAGGCATTTTTCGTGCCTAGTTGAGCTCGCGATCTCAGCTTAATCGAGATGGCGATACTAGAATCGAGATCGCGATCTCGATTTTGAGATCATGATCCTGACAGGTATATACATTTTTAAAACACTTCTTTTTCTTCTTTTCTTGACAAATCTCTTCTATTTTCTTCTCCTTAACCGAAAACCCTTCCCCAATCCTTCAAAATTCTTCCATAATCTCCACTCAAAAGTCATTCTAAACTCCACAATCACCACTCACAACATTTTCCTCCCAATAGGAACATCAAAGCAAGAATTTTGTGGGAGATTCCTGATGAGAAATTGGGGATGCAATTCCAATTGACATCACAAGAATTTTCTAAAAAATTTCAATCCGTAAACGGCTAATATCTTTTCCTGGATTTTTAGTTTCAATTGCCAATTTATTGAAGATAGTTGTTGTAGTGGAATTATTGATATCCAATTTGTGATTTTTGGGTTAGAATTTCTTGAAGGAAAAAAATTTGATATTGAATTGCTCAATATTTTGAATTATTGGCTTGATATTTGAATTGGTTTGAATTAGGTTGAATTATTTTGAAGTTTGTTGGAAATTTGTGATTTTGATTTTGTTGTCTGTGAATCTTGAATTGAGGGTGAATATCTGAATCTCTTGTTGATTGAATTCGACTATTAAAATGACTCAAGGAGTTCATGGTAGTGTTCAACGTAGGGTTAGAATGAGGGCAAGAGGAACTGGGTCGAGAAAAAGAAAATCCGGAGAAGGGGGCTCGGAACAACCTTTGAGGGGGGCGAGCAAGTAAAACCTTAGTTCTCGAGCGACAGAGCCAAACATTTGTACAAGAATAATGAGAAACATGAGGTGATTAGAGATAGAAATTTTGACCTATCAATACATTAGGAGACATATGAGGATGCTAGAAAAGCCAGTGAGAACAAATTAGGTCAAGGCATTGGGAGGAATTTACCACTCCAGTTGACCCCGGGGCTTCCCAGTTAGTTAAGGAATTCCATTGTAATCTGTGTGAATTGGAGGATGGAATGGTGCGCATACGGGGGGTGTTAGTGGATTTTGGTGCAGACTTAATCAATGCTTACTTCAACTTAGTGGATTTTGGTGCAAACTTAATCAATACTTACTTCACCCCCGTCTCTTCTGTAATTAGTATTTGGCATTTTTGAATAACAAAGAGAAAGACATGAATTCAATTAAAAATGACCTTTGGGATAGGAATGTGGACTGGATTAAGAGTACTTCCTCTAACACTGAACTGAAATTTGCACGGCAAGGACTTTCATTGGTAGCTAAGTTATGGTTTTATTTCATTAGCTGCCGATTTGGGGGTCTAATGCTGTAAGTTTTATCTAGAGGGATAAAGTACTCTTAGTTTATTCTATTATGACAGGGGTGCTGGTGAATATTGGTCACCTTATCAGACACGGGTGCTTGGAGAACGGAAGGTCTGGGTGACCTATATTTTATGCCCCTAGTTTGATTCACCATCTTTGCACTTTAGCAGGTTGTCCGATTGATCCTTTGGAGCCATTGACACATCCAAGAAGATGGATCAATTGGGAATATGTTTACAGGATGGTGAAGGAGTATGAGAAGCACCGCCAAGAAGAGCAACCTACCTAGCCACGTCACCACCGCCTCAGAGTATTTATGCTGTGATTCCGATGCCCCTAGGTTGTGTTTAATGCTCCGGTGAATGATGAAGAAAGGAACGAATTGCAAGGGTTTTAGACATACAACCAGATGGTAATGTACAATAACTTGACCCTAATTGGAGAAGCTTTAATGACTACCTCATTGGGACATGGGTTCAGCCACCACCACCTTCGGTTTGACACTTTGGTCCATCTCATGGACAATACTACACACTACCTGCAGCTTTAGCATATCAAGGAGGATCCAACCAAGCAGGTACAATTGGAGGAGATCAAAATGATGACCATGAAGAAGCCCAACCTAGTGATGCCGAGGAGGGTCAGGAGGATATGGATTGAGAAGATTGATGCCACCGATTGCACTGTGCATTGATGGTCTCCAAGCTTTGCAATTGAAGTTATTTTGTGAATGATGAACAATTTCTTTGATTCTCATGATATTAGCACTATGACTTTTAATAATTTTTGTTTTATTTTATTTTTAGTCTTTTGGATTCAGATTTATATATTTTAGTATTATGTTTTAGTAAATTAGCTAATGGCCTTAAGTTGACGTCAAGTAGATATTTATTTTGATAAAATTCATGGATTGAATCTTTGTGGGGATTTCTTGCTATATACTTGGTGTAGCTTTGATCATGATTATTTGCACCTCAGCATCCCAGTCCCTATATGTCTGAGAAGCACTAGAAGACGTACCAGCTATCCAACTAGCCCCACGAGCATACGGCCACTCCACTGGACCTATCCCAAAAATATGGCCATGTCTGACTCCACTAACAGCCTTGATCCATAGTTAACTATGGCCAATAAATGACCAAGCTGCCGCATCTTCAGTAGCGTCCTCCGCCTGCTGTGTTGGCTCAACCTATAGCCTTCCGAATGTCTAGCGAACTTCTGAAGCTCGTGGATTGATCTATGTGCTATCTTTCTTTTGATAGCAGTTGCGGAAGATCTTGGGAAGTTGACCTTTTGGTCCAACTTCTCTGCCTACCAAAAGGATAAAATAAAATGTCAGAGAAAAGAAAATAGTCAAATGTTAACTTAGTAATTGTGAAAATTATATTATAATGACAAGAAATTACCAATCTCTCCAACAACTCAATGACATCGATGGATTCGTCGATATATGTGGTACCCTATCTGATAGCAGATGTCCTAGTCTTCTTGTTTGTCTCGATCTTTCTAAGGTATTTTTCATCGGCCCACTCCTAATGTAGTGCCTGCCAGGCAGACTCAGGCATCTAGCTAGGGTTCATTTGTTTCACTTTGGCTTTGTTTGCTGCATTTTGCATCTTATTACTGGCCTTCTTCTTGAACATCTTGTACAGCCTCATGCTCATGCATAGGCTCCAACGATAATAGCACTGAAAATTTGAATTAGATCGAAAAAATTACATTAATATATAATGTTTTTAAAAGGTTAATTTAATCTAATGAAATCAAAATATTTAATTACCTAAAATTCCTGCCATCACAAGTTATGCGTCGGTTGTGGAACGAAAGTCCAATTGGTGGCCTGACTTAGTGACATCATTAAGCTTGTGAATAACACATGACGAATTTGAGAATCTAAATTGTTAGGATATATTTGAAAAAGCAACAAATGGAATAAATAATTAGACATTTATAACTTTAAAGAATTCAAACCAAAATAAATATATATCTTACGTGGATCTAGCAGGCCAGATGAGAGTGCAGGTATTAGTAGCAGCCCCTACCTATCTCCCGGCATCCTCCAGTGTATGGACTTGCCTGAATGAGCGGCATGGATCCAGAACAGAAACTCAGAGGGCATGGAAGACTGTTCCTATTGATTTTTTGAAAAAGTAAATTTAGTTGTAAGATATTATAATGCAATACTAAAAATAGTACTAAAAACGGTAGAACATAGTATTAGTGTCTTAAAAATAGTATTCCTACAAAATAAGTACAAAAACATGAAAAATAATTTAAAAAATAGTATACTAAAACAAATATTTCAGAACTTTGAAAAAAAGTAGTAGTGAACATTGTTTAAAAGACGTGTAGTATTACTGATTTTCTTTTAGTGTTTAACAACAAATATATTACTAAAAATGTTCGACACGTAGAACTAATGCCTGAATAATCGATTCAAATAGATATTACTTAAAAATAGTCTCATTCATATTATTCCCTTAAAACATATTACTACAGTATTTGTTATTAAAAAAATAATATTTTACAAGATTAGCAATAATACCACAAATTTATAAAAATGTCGACAGAGTCTCCTTGTATTTCCATCATTTTCCAAATTTTTGAAAAACAAATCAACAAACAAAATATGCAGCTGTATGAACCAAAACAAACATCACAAAAAACAGAATTCCAAATAGTACTGCTTGTGATATGCTGATTCAAGAAAAATGCACTAAATTGCCCTTAGCTAGCATTGAATTACTTAGAGAAATACATAAATTGGCATAAGCTAATTCAATTGCCATGCATTTCGTAACTAAAAAATGCACGTTATTCGAGTTTAAGAGAAATTCACTTCCAAACAATTTAAACAATCTTAAAAGCATAGAGGGTGGCGATTGTGAGATGGAATGAGAGAATGAAAGAGATAATGCGAGGAAGGAGAGGGTTTAAGGTTCTGTTGGAGAAGAAAGGGAAAAAGGAGAGGACCCACGTTTATAGCATTCATGTTAAATACGCATTTAGCGACGACTTTAGCAATCGATATGTTAATTCCCAACTCATGAATCAATACTAAAAATCAAAATCAGTGACGAAAACTTTAATTTTTTATTTAATTTTTTTTTGTGTGGTGACGTCTTTAGCCATGAGATTTTTTTTTTTACTTCCCACCAACAAATAATTAAATTCTTGCATTCGTACTAAGTTGTATTTACCTTACCAATGGATTAAACACAATAGTGACAAAAAGTTTAAATTTTTTTAGTGTTTAGCGACGACTTTAGCAATGATAAAATTTTTTACTTCTCACCAACAAATATTTAAATTGAATTTACCTTAGTGACAGATTAAACAAATTAGAAACAATTTTAGCAACAGGATCTGGAGTTTTGAACTTCGAACTACATTTCATAACATGCTAGTCAGTCAAAATCAAAATCATCACTTCAACCTCCTCATCTTCTTTTTTTGCATGATCATCATCATCATCTTCTTCTGCTTCATTAGCATCGATTTGAAATTGTCCCAAGGTAAATGGATTCAATATCATCCACTAAAACCATTTCACCACTTGGATTGCACATCATTAGAATGTCATGCATGTCAGCGTCTATTGGTCAAGTAACTTCAACTTGCTGGTAGCCAGTTTCATTCCACTGTTCCTCTATCTTTTCACATGCTCTTGTTTTTCAAGCTCGGATGGGAGTGTAATACACCTGAATTGCCTATAGTGTTAGGATGAATGGATTGTAATCCTATATCATTTTTTCCAATTAATCTCAACCATCTTGTACTTGCGAATCCATGTTGGTTCTTTCGATGAGATCGTACCACATGCATTTGAATAAACGACATGTATTACGGGACTGGTGTACTCTAACTTATAAGATAATTTTCTCAAACATGCTATAGAAGTCATTATTGCACCCTCCATGCATACGCTGTTAGTAACACTTCCTTTCCCAAAACTATACTATAGAAGGTGAAAATTGTACCCTGTTCACAAAATATGTCAATGATAGTTGACTTTTTGGCTAGGTCCTAGGCCAGATGGTATACCAAACCTTGCTCTTAAACCAAGTCATTATTGTGTAAAATCTAATACATAAAAATAAACAAATATAACATTATAATTAGTTAAATAAACACAAATAGTTACTAGTTATTAGAAAAAAACTCGATTATCAGTACCAATTGTTTGAACCACTAAGTAAATTGTTCGACGTAGAGGGCGTGAATTTGCTAATTGGACCTAGGTCCACATGAAGACCGAAAAAATCCTATGAAAATAAGGAATTTAATTAATTAATGTACTTAAATCGAAGCATGTAGTAACCAACCAGTTAATTAGTTATCCTTATTGAACTTGTGGCTCTACTTCTTGGCAGTGTCAGGCGTAATCAAGACGTACATTTAAGCAGCATACACATCAAATATTACCTCATTGTGTCTTCTAGCTCTTTTCATTTTCAATTTCACATGGAGCTCAAAATAGTGAGAAAGAAATGTCGTTTCCTTCTCAATGACATAGGCAGTGTCAATCGATGTTTCAATACATACCTTATTCTTAACCTTCTTCTTCAAGTGAAACAAAAACTTGTGACAAAAATTTAACACAATTGTAATATAATTTTCATACAACTAAATTTGGCAAAAGGTTAAAACAAATTGATCTATTAAATAGGCACATCCACCAATATTGCACTGGTTTTGCCACTCTCACCTCATAGAAAAGTGAATTATGAGATGCTCCAATGAGTCAAAGAATACTGGTGAAAATACTCTCCAAGTTGCACAAGATAACGGGAGCATGCTCCAATTCCTCCATGTGGGATATCCGTAAAACTAATGAGTAGATATCTCGAAAGAATAAGTTGACCTCTATTAGCACTGCACACTTATACATCACAAAAGTTGACAAACGTTGCTTGAAAGCAACTGGGAATAGCCTCTTCATACAGTTATTTGATATATAGATATCTTGAAATTTCAACTCCAACCATTCACATACTAATTTCTTCTTCTCCTTCATTAAAATGTACACCACTTTTGGTTTTGACCCGTTGGTCTAAGCATCTGCAGCTAGAGTTGGACTGTCACATATTTCCCATATATCTTTCCTTTCACTTAGGTTGCCCTTTGTCTTCCCATTAACTACCATGACAGTGTGGAAGATATTGTTAAAAACATTCTTCTCTATATGCATAATATCGAGGTTGAGTGGAACAAGGTTAATCCTCCAATATAGTAAATCCAAAATATAAACACGTTGTCCACTTGTGAAAATCTGCATAACCACCAGGCGTATGTACAGGGTCGTCAAATGCACATTTAATCCTCTCTATCTACGAATAAATTTCATCTCCAAAGAAACCTTTGTGGTGGATGGTCTTGTTCAATCATTCCAGTCGTCATAAACTCTTTCTTCTGTCTTCTATACGGATGATATACATGCAAAAACTATATTTAACAATCAAAGTAGCATGCATTCCCATTGTACTTGAACCTAAAAGCCTTTAACATCTCCATGCATACGGGATACCCAACAAGTCCCGCTATACTCAACCCAAACTGCATTCCATATGCATGGAAATCATTAACTGTCCATAGTAGCATAGCCCACATGCGAAACATAGCCCTGTTGGTCACATCTAGGGTCGCTGCACCTTGGTACCACAATTTTCATAACTTTTTTGTCAACGGTTGCAAGTACACATGAATAAGTTTCTTTGGGTTTTGGGGGCTAGTTATGCTAAATGGTGGTAAATTATTTATTTCCTTTTTTCCTATTTTCATGATATAATTCCTGTAGTTGTTCAAACTATATATTTAAGAAAGATTTTGTATCCCAGATTAGAAATAGGTATTTAGTAATTATATATGAATAACGATTTTGTATCCTAAATTAGAAATAGCTATTTAGTATTTGTATATGAATAATTCCTTCATCAAATTAGTTCCAAGAGAGGTTTAAGGAATCAAGAATAATTAAGTACCTTAATGTGCTTGATAAATTCAAAGTTATTAGGATATAACTTAAATAATTAAAGAGAGTAAAGAGTTCTGACAAACACTATAAATTGTCAATATTTTTCAAAACTACACTACCCTCTTTGATTATTAAACTTATAGAATAGATATAATAATAAATCTAATATATTTCATATCATACATTGTGCTCCTTCTTGATGATACTTGAAACTTTCCTATTTTTGAAGTTAAATAGAGTACCACTTAGTTCATTGTATAATACTTCAATAATTCTCAATCGAGAAAATGGACTTCTATTTTAAAAATTGCGAGGTAGATGTATTATTCACAAGATACAATTATTTAACTTTTATAAAATTATTTGAATTATTAAACTAAATAATTTATTATATTTATAACAAAGAATATCTAAAGAAAATGTATATTCAAAATCACTTATGAGCAAATATTTCTCTAAACTCATACAAACTACAAAAATTTCTTTGTCTTAGTTAAAATTGAAACAAAAATATATAATCAGAAAATTAAGTGAACTAAAAAAACAAACAATTAGTATCTCCAAACATGCTTTATTTTTTAATTCATTGTAATAAAAATCAAATATTTAGTATCTCTCAAGATGGAAAGTATGTGCTTTCATACTAGTAAGTATATAAACATCTACTTACATGTTATTTAAGACATCCAACAAGAAATTAAATCTAAGCCTTCGCATAGCTAGGATAAAGATCCTCTTCTAGAGTAAATGGAAGATCAACGTTACACCTCAGTGTTTGATCAAATTAGAGGTTTAAATCTTATCAACACAATCATTTGACTTAGTTTGATACTCAAAACTATATAATGTTAAATCAATTTCCATTTACATAGTAAGTTAAAATTTAGATAGAAGAAAAAGAATTGGTTGCTTAAAAGAAATATAATGATACTCATTTGTAATATAGTATTGTACTACTCAAAACTAAGGACCTCCAAATTTAGGGATATATTTTTAATTGAAAGGAAAAGTGAATTAGTGTATTTTGAATTCAACAGTAAGGATATTAACAAAATAGTTAACTTGATTAATTTTTTCAAACGACATGGATTTGTTTGATGTAATTAAATTTCAAAGGAGAAGAAAATAAAATTATGTACTTCTGGAATCAAAATTTACAAAAACTATGATTTGAGAAATATTTCACTTTTTTTTTTGTTGAAATTGTCCGCGGTCTAATTAAAGACACAAGGTGTAGGTGGTGTAATGCACAAAGTCACTTTCGCAAGTATACAGATCAAACAAGTAATAGAGTAAAAAAAGAGATCGTTTCCACGAGAACAACGCTTAACACACTTAATAATTACCCAAGTGGTACATATACCCCATCTGAACAATAAAATAGTGGAATAATAATGAAAATAAGAATTAAACAACTAACTAAATAAACGAGTAACCAATGTATATATTAAACTTAGGATTTATTGTTCATTTACCAATCCAACTAATTGTGTTAATTTAATAATCTTTCAATTTCTCAATTTGGTTACTAATCTAGGGTTTTATTGGAAATTGTAAGTTCTTGTCAGACTTATTGCAAACCTACTAACCATGACCCAGTCTGCTATATGTCTATGTAGATTAAAACCACAATTAATGCAAAAATACGACCCTAATTGACTACTTAAGACGAGCAGGTATATTTCTATCTGTACTTATAAAATGGTTCAATCTATGGGTGATTGTTCCAAATAAAGGTTATTTGAACCCGTTCTAACCCTAATTATCCTCTTTCGAATGGAAATAGGGCTATAGATCACTGTAGATGGTGGTCAATAATCTAAGGTCTGTTTGGATCATGGGATGACTTGGGGTTGGATCAGTAATCTCATGTCATCTCATGTTTGGTTTGTTGAACCCTAGTTATGTTAATCATGTTTTGATGATGACCAAATTGCACTAATGGTTTCAAAGAAAATAAGTGTGCAGAAAAACAGGGAGGTACGGACGCTAATGATCATCCGAAAACCAGAAGAACTCTACGAACGAAAATGATCATTCGGAAGGAAGACAATTAGGACGATGATAATCATCCGACACAGAGAACCTGAAGCAGCCTCAAACGAAGAATAGCATCCGATAGAAAGGATCTCGAATGCAGGAGACCGTCAGAAGAAAGGAGCTCAAAATGAAGAAGGTTCTATCAAAGCTGTAGGACGCATACAACCGTCCGAAACACTGTTTATAAAGTCATCGAACACATCATCGGACGTAGAAGCTATGCATCGGACGTTCGAACGGTCCAACGGATAGTTCGTTTCGGACGCACACTTACTACATCGGCCGTCCGAAAGATCTAACGGTTAGTTTTCCAGTAAACAAGAAATAGCCGTTAGAGAATTGTTGATGGCAGTTTTTGGGCATCTATAAATACCCCCAAGTCTGTAAATGCAAAAAAGAGAGAGAGTAGAACTACTGCATTTCTTAATCAATGCAAACACTTGTAAGAGCTATTTGGGAAGAAATAGGCTAAAATATTATGGGTTGTATTGGTTTGAGTAGTGTAGTTCTCTTGGCTCAACTAGAGGGAATTAGTGTGAGCAAGAGTAGACTAGTGAGTGATCTTCTATAAGAGTGGAGGGATAACAAGTGTACAAAAGTTAGGTTGTATTGTAAAACCCTTTGGCTCAACTAAAGGGACTTAGTTGGTGCAAGGGTAAGCCTACTTTGTGTACAAGAAGGTTATTGCCTCACCTTCTTTGAAGAGGCACTACTAGTGGTTATACTCAAAGCTTATGAAATTTGGGAGCTTGGTTTGATACTCTCTGTCTCAATCATCTTTATATTTGTTCTTCGAGCTCCAATTATTGAATATCTTTTGTATTCATTTGTGCTTAAGTGTTTATTTGTTGAATAAAGTTTTCATTTCTCATTAAGCACATTAAAAGGATTATTTTTTGAAACAACCTAATTCACCCCCCTCTTAGGTTGATTATATTTGGGGCCAACATGGTTGAATTTTAAATACGGGATTATCATCTTATTAACTAATTTAATCTCCATTTCCTAGATTATATAGGGGTATTACACATTCCATGGGGGTCTTTGGTATTAATAATCCCACCAAATTGGATAAAGCGTGATATGTCTAAACTATATTTTAAATTAATATTTTCTTGTAGTTGTTATTTTTTACATAAAAAAATCATATATTATTTTTATTTTAGGTGAAAAATACATATTTTATTGTATGATGCACACTTTTTCTTTTCTTTTATTTTTTTATTTTACAAAGTAGCATACCTTATTATTTTATTCAAAAGTTTTTTTTCCATAACACATATTTTTTAAGTGCAGTAAAATACTATCAACTAAATATAAAAATCTAATGTATCAAGATGTTGAATTCTTTCTAATTTATGAATGTAATTACTAGGAATTCAAGATTAATTGAACATGGTACTATTATTAAAAATTCTATCATTCCTTGCTAATTTTTGCTATATATTTCAATAGTTTTATTAGTTTATTTATTTTTAAACAGGCATTATATGTTTTAAAGACTATTTTATGTGTAAAAATTTTAGAATAATTAAGAATAGTGAGTAATAATAAATAATGTTTCAATATTTACAATTCTCCTCTATCGATTATTTTGAATAAGAATATAAAATGATATTATTATCAAAAATATCATATCAACATCCTAAACAAACCAAACATAGAATTACAATTTGAGAATGACACATTCCAGTACTATCACTAAAGATAAGTTATCATAGAATGATTTACTTGTGAACCAAACGAAACCTAAAGGCATTAACCCTACGTTTGGTACACTAGAATGGTCTGGAATAGAAAGGCCTTTCTAACTTATCTATTCCATTATGTTTTTGGTATAATACTTTTAAGTTGGAAAGGACATTCTATCAGGGAAGACCACTGCTACAAGATTTTGGAATCCCAATTCCTCAGAAAAAGTTGAGGAAAGATCTTTCCAACTTTTATATGAATTATTGTGGAAAAAGAATATTAAGAGATTACAAGTTTATCCAAATTTATTCAAATTGTATTTTAATTTTTTTCTTTGCCTTGTTGTAATCTCTTTGCAAATAAACACATTGTTTTTTAAGAAAATTGTAGTACATAATAAGTTAAATTGTATAATATAATTATTTGAATTATGTAAAATTTGCACAAAATAAGAATTTTAATATTTCCATGATATTGTAACACTTTTTTTTTTTTTCTGGAAAAAATGTAACTACACGGTTAAAATTTAAAATCGAAGTAGATAATTTCTCTAGGAAAATATAATTACATGTAAATATTTAAATATAAAAATATCATACAATTTAGATACCATAAATGGTCAACTATATTTTTATTCTATTTGCATAGATATTTTATCACAATGAATATAGTTTTTTTTTTTCAAAAATATAGTTATTAACCCTACAATCTTGATTTTGAAGATGAAAAATACAATCTAATAGTTTGAAAATGAATCCTGCAGGAAGTGTTTTATAGACTTTGACAAAACATAGTTTTCAGACGCTGTATATTGTCCGAACAGAAGAAGCTTCGGACGCAAAAGAGAGTCCGAACGGAACCATTTTTCTCGGACGCAAGAATTCGTCTGAATAGAATGTCTTGGATGCAGTACATCGTCCGAATGGTTAGATAGAGAGTAAGGATTTTGAGGAGTTGACAACGGACGCTCAACATCGTCCGAAAGAAATTCTATCGGACACACCTGACCGTCTGAAGACAGATCAGTATTTGTAAGGCATTAACTTAATGACAGATAAAGGGATTGATCAAATTCCAATGAAGGTTACAGATTCCTTCCGGACACATTGCATTGTCCGAGCGCCTAACTCAACAAACAATCAGTTTCGGATGAAGAAACGGATGCAACCTCTGCCGTCCGAACGTAGATCTCAACCTCTGTAATTTTGATGATTAGACGCTTTGTCGGACGCATAAAAAATGCTTTGGACGTCTGAATTATATAACGGCTAGTTTCTTGAACAACATTTATTATTTAGCCGTTGGGAGGTAGTTGGAAACTCTTTTACTGCATCTATAAATACCAACCATTTTGAATTTATGAGGAATAACTTCCACATTGAATACAAGCATCTACAAAAGCTATATGAGTGAAAATAGGATTTCAATAGTGTTGTATTAGTAAAGTGTAAAAGTGAATGATCTTCAATTATAAAGAGTGGAGAAATAATTATTGTATAAAAGTGAATGATCTTCAATTGTAAAGAGTGGAGAAATAATTATTGTACATTAAAGAGGTACAAAGTATTGGAATTGTACTCCAAACTTATAAAGCTTGGAGTTTGGTTTGATCTTTCTAAATCTCAATACTTGTCTTTTATTATTCCTACTTGTGCATTTATTGTTTGATCATTAATTTCATTGCATCCATCTTACTTGAGTTTTTATTGTTCAAAAGTTGCAATTAGTTTTTAGACAATCTAATTCACCCCCTCTTAGACTGCTTTTGGACCAACAATAGTATGTTATAAAACAGTAAACTAAGTTATTTAATATATATTTGAATGAAAAAATAATACGTAAATTTTCAATTTTTTTTTCTTAATAAACTTAATAAAAAAAATTTAAACTTTTTCATACACAAAACTATAAATAACATGAATAAAAAAAATGAAAAATTCTTATATTTTCTTAAAAGAATTAGGGATATTTAAGTCAACTTAATTAAAAAGTTTTTCCATTCTGACTTCTAAAACTGGTTATACCAAATATGAATAAGAGAATATTTAGTTCAGTCTGCCTTGAGTCACCAAACATGTGATAAGAATAAGTATTTTTGCCTATTTTGGGTAGAAACACATTCTGGCTGGAATGACCTTTCCATTCAAAGCCATTCCCATGTACCATACATGGGGTAATAATAATTTATATAAGCAAAATTCATGTGAAATTAAAAGAAAGAAATAAATTGCATTAATCAATCTTCACGGTAAAATTTGAACAAACCCTAGTTATAGGTTTAGTGCGTATTTGTCATGGATAGGGGTCTTCATTCGACCAATGTTGACTTTTTGACTTGTTTAACTTGACTTTTTAACTTTCAACTTGAAAATCTAAAAGTCAAAGTCAAATTCAAATTATTTAAATGAAAAATCAATTAAAGTCAAGTCATTTAAATTCGACTTATTTGACTGATAAGTTTAATAAGTTGAACATAAATCCTTTTTCATTCCATATTCTAATTCCAAAATTTAGTACATCACTCTACAAATTCTATATCATTTCACAAATCTAAACTATGGAATAGTGGAAATACAAGGTAAAACAGGTTCATAGATTATAGACGATAACCAAATTATAATCACAACATTCTTCAAAAGAAAAATCAAGTTTAAATAGTAGTGAGTGGTAAATTCTTCGAAGGTCTATAATTTCTACATTATCATCTTTATATAGAGTGTGTACCAAAATGTAAGTTTAAAATAGATTATACGTACAAATTTACACACACATATATTTGTATGTGTATGTTATTATTACATATAAAAGTTACAAATCTTAATATATGAATGTGTATTAGTGTATATATCATATATAGATATTAAAAATGATTTACAAAGCCATAAATTCAGGATCATTTACTAAAACCAATTTACATAGCAAAATCGTAGTAAATCACCAATCCTTATTAAGTGATATCCTAGAAGTATATAAGAATATATGATTATCTAACTCTATGTGTACTAAAAGTCAGTTAATAATGTATATAACATATTTTTGTTGATAGTAAAAATGTTACATTGATAAGTTATATAGTATAAGTATATAAATTAGACGTTATGTAAAACATATTTTTATTACAAGTATAAGTTATGTGTACCTTAGTATATGAACATCATAACATATATATGTAGATATATTATATATGGAATATATGAACATCATAACATATTTATGTAGATATATTATATATGGAAATACAATTAATATATAGATATATATAGTTAAAATATATTCAATTAATTAACTCAAGTATCTATTATATGAATTAAAAAATTAGTAATCCATTTAATAAGTTATTGAAACAAAACTATTACATTAATAAGTTGTACACTTATATTAATGTATAAGTGCATAAACTTTCATAATGTGAAGTATTATATTGATAACTCTAACAATTATATAGAGAAAAGATATTTAAGAATTAAGAAAAAAAGACTAATATTAGTTATTAACATATTTAATTATGAAAAATTAAGAATATTATGTCTAAAATATTATGTACACAAATAAATTATTATGTTATTACAATATATGAAAAATATTAAAAGAAATATAATTGTTCGGCTTTTTTGACCGTTATTTAACTGGCAAAGTCGAATGACTGGTTCAACTTATAAACTAGTCAAAATAGTCAATCTATATATCAGTATTTGATCGGTAATTTGACTTGAAAATTGAAGTCAATGTCAAGTCGAGGAGTCACGTAGTTAATTGATTTTAAGTCATAGTCAAAGTCAAGTCAAAAGTCGAACAAGTCGAGACAAATTTTTTTTTTCCGACTTGATTAGATCAGTAGTTCAACTTGACTGACTTTTGAATACCCTTAAACAAGGAGTTAAATACATCAAAATATTGAATTACAACCCTTAAAAGAGTATAAAAATACAATGAAAATAATAAGAAATGAATACTATATATAATCTCGATCCTTGCCCTTCCTCAGTACGAATTCTCATCTTAGAATAGTAGTTTTTGCTCTTTCTGTTGATTTTTTCTTGGTAGCTACTCTAACCCTAAACTATTTTATTCTATGCTATGAGTTTTCTAATGCATAAATAACACCCTAACACATTTATTTATAGCCGTAATTAAGGTTTTATATGTTTGGAGGTAAAAAATGCCCTACATAAGTCGTAAAAGCACAAAACTCGCATTGTCACCTTTTTAGCCCTCAGCCTAGATGTGCCTTACAGTTTTTAGGCATACCCACACCTGGGACACAGCCCTTGGGTACGGCTTAACCTTCCTAGGCACATTCGTACTTGGGACAGGTACTTAGCCTCCAACATTGACGTTTTGCCGTTTTCATCCCGTTTAGCCATCGATTGACCTCAAACTATAAAAATGCTATAAAATACATAAACAAGTGTATTTAAACATTAAAAATACATAAAATCATATTTCAACACTAAAAAAAGCTAAAATACATGAATATATCTCTATTTGGGAGAGTTAATACATGTCCCAACTTTAACTTTTATTCGTCCTTAAAAAAAACACATAAACACATACATATATTCGAATACATTAACTTTCTTCAACATGTCAATTATTGTAACAAAGGTAAAACTAAACAAGAAGAGATATTGATTCAACATGGATATAAAAGAATATTGCTAATCAACCCAAATCATCATCATGAAAGTTTTAACTTTCCACTCATGAAAGCAGATATCAATCGCTTACTAATCAATGAAAAACTTGTTGAACAAAAGTTTAGCAAGGGACAAACATGTTAGAAGAAATTTTTAAGCACAAGGGATAAAGGTAGGATATAACAGCCTATTTGGATAAAATAGCTTAAATGACCTTAAACATGTTATTGAGTAACTTCGACCCATAATCCACTAGAATTTCCCCCATTCAATCATAACATGTAAGCAACCAACTGCACTTTTGAAGGCAAGAATGTACCTTTTTAATTATAACTTAGAAGGAGTTGTCCTTCTTTTTTATAACACTGGAAACAAACTTGAAAAGGAATTGTTCTTCTTTTATTTCTTTTTTCTTTTCCTTTTTTTCACCTCTTTTTTTTTTTTTTTCAACATAACTAACACAAGGGATTATTACAAACATCAAAGTCATAAACTTGCCTCTTTCCCCAACAAACAAAGCTCTTTTTCTTCCCAACCATCCACAACCTTGTGCACAAAGTATTGATGTTGTGCACCACCAACACTAATTACTAAGGTGATGAGTAGAAAGAATGATAAAATAAAAGAAGTAAATCGGCTAGATAACTTGGTTATATAAAGAAATATGGTTTATACGGTTCAAAAGGAGACACTAGGGTATAAATGAGATACAATGATATGTAGGTAGACGTTTTAGCTTAAATTGTCTAAAGAACATGCCTAAATCATTTTTGTAGTCTCAATATCCACTCATACTTTGCAAGATATAAGTTACACACTAATCCAATAAGTGTCACAAGCCAAACAAATATCACAAGCTATTATGATTAACACTCATTTGAAATCACATCACTTTTACACCCTCACTTAAGGAAATATATTCAACTATATAGTGGTAATACTTCACAATTCAAAGGGTTCAAAGAGCAATAGAAAACTTATATGCAATTTCAATCCATACACCTTAACAAGATTAGTTTTAGTATGACACGTTTTTAAACCTTTGACACATGTCACAAAAATTATTGAACTCAAACAAGACACTGCAAAGGAAAATCTTTTTGGTTTAGCCTTCTACAATACTTTAGGCAAAGAGGATACAGAAATCCTGAAGACTACCATCTGGTAGCTAGGGATCTTTTATACAGTTAGATCCTCAAGATTGATTAAAACTACACAAAAATCAAAAATCTTTTTGTGTTTTAGAATTTTTTTTTTTGAAAAGATAACCTCGATTCTAAAACAAGTACATCCCTAAAGATAACAAAAATAGAAACAGCATTCCCAAAACAAAACATAACACATAATTGCAATCATACCATCAAAAATACAAACACACGCCTCAACTTAAAATGAAACATTATCTTCAATGTTTCAACATAAAAATAAAGACAATAAAAATACTCAAATGATGAAAAGAAATAATAAAAACAGCATTCCCCTAATTTTTATTGTGGCTTCATCAATCTTCCTCTTCATCATCCTCACTTGTGGTTTATCATCATTACTACTGAGGAGTGGCCGATAAAGTTGGATCTTGTGTCATATCAATGTTTGAGGCCACACCAATGTGATGGAATAATTATCCCATGGTCTTCATATATTGGTATTGATGCTCTATTGTCGGTCAAAATTCGTCAAGCGGCTCTCCAAACTTCGATTGCGGCTGGAATATTAGGTTGAGCTTGTTGACATTACTTTGCTAGATTGCTTGAAATTTAGATGTATTTTTGTAACTTCCATATTATCAAATAGTTTTATCGTAGCAATCCGCTTATCAACATTGTCATCCCAACTAACACCTGCATCAATGTACAATTGCGTGATTAAGGAAGAAAACTAATGTCCCATAATTTTTGTTCTAGCCATATTAAAAGTTTTGTCAGGAATGACATGGCCAGTGTCATAGCATTTCTCTTTTAACAAATAATATAGCAACACAATTCAATTCTTGGTCACATTGGTCATATGCAAACCTAGAAACATTGATGTATTGATAAAATGAAACCAAACTTTGAATAAATAATTAGAGCTAAAATTTTCATTAGAAAATATGTTTTCATTCTCGAATCATTTTTAGTGATATTCCAAGTCACTTCACCATCGCAAAGACATTTAGACATTTTAACCATATCTGGATCATATTGTCTTTGGTACTTAGCATATCTATTTCTATCCACGGATGTCCAGGACGAAACACAAAAATAGTTATTCAAAGAATCACGAATAATATGAATTCTTTTTCCTCTAACCAAAATACACCCATTATCATGCTCAAAAGCAATTGCATAAAATTCCCTTACTCCTTGTTCAATGGCAAACTCATGATACATACAAAATTTAATCCAACCTCTTTTCACAATCATGCTTTCAACTTCATTTAAGAAGTCATTATTTTTCCATGAAACATCAAGTTAAACCCTCTTTCAAGAATTAATTTTCTTATTATTGGAATTATCTTTATCTATCCCAGTCTCTATCATTAGGGAATTGAGATTTAGAGTAATTGTTCCTTGAAGAACTACTGGCCTTAGCAACACTTTTCTCTTTAGAAGCCATGATATCAAAATTTAAACTTGCAAGCTCAATTGATCTTGAAATAAGTAAAGAACAAGATGAAGAACACCAATTAATTCAAATTAAGAAGAATCAAGTTCTTCTTATGCAAATTTAAGCACATAAACACTAGAAGAGTATTCTACAACTTTTAACTAAGCTAATTCACCAATTAAAGTATAACTGAAGGCAACGGTCTAACATTTAAAGTACTAAAAAGGATAGAAATCACCAATTTAGAAGCTTATAAACCCTTCTTGGAATTCCTTGTGTTGTAGGATGAATCCTCCAAGAGCTTAGCCTTCTTGATGTTCTTATTGAAAACTCTCTTCTTCTTCTTTAATGAGCTGAAAATTCAAACAAAGGTTAGTTCTTTGAGAAATCTATGAATTATTACAAGTATAATTCAAATGGGTTTTGTGTTGGAAAGGTTTAGAAGTATTTGGAAGACTTTTAAGGGTGTTTTGAAGGTGGAAAAATCCCCTGAGGATGGCTAAATGGGCTGCAATTGTAGCCCTTGACCCTTAAATTCAAGCAGGCTGGGCGTACCCGCGTCTAGGTGGCAGTGGCTGGGCGTGGCTTAGGCTGGCGTTCTCAAATGTGCTTGGTTTTTTGAATGTTCCTCCAACCATTTTCCATCCTTTTGACACTATTTAAGCCTTGAATAACATCTATACTTCATTTTTAACACCTAAACACAAACAACAAAAATTTAGTTCAAAATTATAATACTAAAAGTATGTAAAATTAATTTAAAAATTAAATGGTACAAGGTTACGAAAGCATGGGTTGCCTGCGCTTGTTTAACGTCTATAGCTAGATGTTGCTATTTTTTTATGTGATTGTACTTTTCAAGTCTCCATTAAGGATGCCATCAAATTGATTTCTCGTGCCACTATTGAGATAAGTGAAATGCTTAGTAGATATCTTCTTACTTGCACAATACAAAATGAGATTTTGTTTGTGATCCCTTAGAGTTACTATTTTGTTCGCTCTAGGTTAGTAAGGTTTTAAGGGCATCAAGCAAGTGATAAACTTAAACCCTTCACCTAACTAATACATTCACTCCGTAAGTATATGAGGTAGGTTTGTAGGTTAGTGGTGCGTGGGTGTCACTCCCATGAGGATTGGGATGGTAATTACTAGGCTTACTTCACAGGTCTTTATACTAATTATAAAGGCCAAAGAAAAGGATTGATGTCACGCCCCAAGACTGGGGTCGTAACGCGTCGTGCCCTCACCTTCTCACGAGGACACAAGGCTCACAACCTCAAATCTCCAATCACTAGTTTTAAAAAAAAACTATGAACACCTGCAAAACAATAATATATAATGGGATGAGCAAACACTGCCCAGTAAGTAGTCCATGGCCTCTTTCACCGGATTGAGTACGTTACATAGATATAACTTTGCAAATCATGTTTCACACGTTGGACATGCATATACATATATAGATATAATTTTATAAAATTCACAATTGCAAAACATTTACATTTAGGTAAGCGACAAATAAAAATCAACATTTTATGTCCATTACATAGAGCAAAATCAACTAATAACAATACACATCATCGTATGTACTTATATCGTTGGGTTCAAGGGTTTTGTAAGGCTTAATCGGCAAGTTGGATATCCAGTGCTAACTATTATATCCATTAGAAACAAGGGCCAGACACAGGCTCGCTACCCTCCGCTGGGTGGAGAATTAGGGAACTAGCTCCCACCAACGTCACCAAAGATAATCCAAGAGTCAAATCATTTTTCATATCAAAATAAGGAATCATCCATCACACAATTATCATATTCAGTCAAGGTTCCACTTACTAAATTAATAATAAAAACATTAAATTAACTATACTCAATCCAAATTTCATACATAACATAATATTTTGCAAAAATATAATTTTCATAAAAAGAGATTTTAAAATATGAAAGAGTTTAGAACCACTTTCTTTCCAAGAATCCAAAGCACGTGAGTTTAGTTTAAATAATCCGAATCTCGCTAATTCTTACCTATAAAATAATCAAAATATCTCAATTCTATTTACTCGAAACCTTTTAAGGCCTATGCGAAATAACTACAAACTTTAAGGACCACTCTATAAATTTCAAAATAATTTCAAGGACTGCTGGGGTTATTTCAAAATCATCTGGGTCAAAGTATAATTTTGGAAAACTTAAAAAGGACCTAATTTGTTTCATTTAAAAACTTTTTGTGCTTAAGTAAAAATTCTGACAAACTTAAGGGACTACTCTGTAAAAAGTATAAATCTTCATCTTTTTTCTTTGCTGGACACGGCTGCTGCAACAACAACTAGTCTTCTCCTTTTCTTTGTTTTGAATATCTCTTATTTTCTTTTCCATAAAAATAAATTATAAATCAAATTTTCAAATTAATCTATATACGAAAATAATCCATTGAAAATATATTTTTGACCCATAAAAATAACGTGAATTAAGTCTATATGGTCCCTAACAATCTACAATAAATTAAAGCCTCAAGATAACTACGAAAATTAAAATACAAATTAATATATAAGGGAGCTTACTTTTCTTTTGTTGGAAAATCTATTCTCCTCTCCTTCTCTCTCATACCAATTTTCTCCAAAAAAATGCAATATGTTTCTCTCTCTAAAACCCAATATTTATAGACATTTGATTCCTACAATTTCGGCTAGTGATCTCCAATAATAATATGGACTAATATTCCATACTTATTTCCCAAGTCAAAATCTAGTATTTGGAATCTTTCAAATATTTATTTTATTTCCTTATTTTTATTTAACCCAAAAATTGCGGGTTTTACAATTGATGCTAACTACAATGACAATAAGATGGAAAGCTTAGCATAAAACTAGTGATTAAACTACTTCTAGAAGGCATATAAAGAACTATAGCATAAAACTAGTGATTAAACTACTCGAAGAAGGCATATAAAGAACTATCATTAATTCCTACTCTAGTATGCAACATATAAGAATAGAAAGACATTAAAACTAAATTAAACTACAATGGAACATAAATCTCAACAAGTAAATAAGATCTAGATTAACCAAACAATTAGAGCTAATTTCAATAAAATACTTAAAAGTGACTGGAGAAATGACTAGAATATTACACTAAAATAAGGCTATTAAGGACAAGGGACTAATAAAGCAAGTAAAGTAATCTAGGAAAGCAAGTAAATAGTTATGATGAGAAGAAATCAAAATATTCCAATAGGCAATTAAACTAATATGCTAGACTACAAAAGCAATTAAAAGTCTATACTAAGAAAGGAATAAAAGGATTTAAACTGAAAGAGCAATCTTAAAAGGCTAAAGTAGGAAAGCACAATAAATACTAAGCTAACATTAATTGGAAGAGAAAAGAGAGAATAAGATGGAGTTTACCAAAAATAGAACTTCCAACACTAAAGAACATCTTGTTTTTCATTTTTATTATTTTTGGAAAGTTATGAAGAGCCTTAAAACTGAATATTAGGTTATAAAAGTTAGATTTAATGAAAACCCACTACTAGCTAAGGCATTAACACTAAAAGAAACAAGATTTGCACAAAAATCTACTATTTAATATAAGATTTCAACTAAGTCTAAGAAAAGGAAGAACTTGAAATAGCTAAAAATGCAAGATAGAGATGAGAAAATAGTTGAAATTGGTATTAAATTAAAGTTAATGAAAGTCCAATAAACTAAGAGTAAAATGTTGAGATCTATTTTTACAAATAGATTAAGGCTAAAGCTAAAGTTTAAGTAGAAGGAAAAAAGTACTAATGACAAGACTAGACTAAGGAGGTTGCATTATTCTATTCTACACCTATTACTGTGTGTTTTTGGTGTAGCCTTCTAGGGTAATTTCAAAAGTCTGATGGTCAAAGTGCTAGTAGACTGGTTAACAATGGTCAATATTTTTTCTATATAAATTTATTGACCGTGTTTAATGGCTGTTTTCTCGTAGTTGCTTATTGATTGCAGTTAATAAATTTATGCGTTGATGTGTTTGACCGCGGTTACTGGAACCTTGAAGCTAAAGGAGTATTGACGATTAATGATTTTCCTCCTTAGCAGTCTTGATCATGGTCAATGGGGCCGAAACCCTTGAGCGTGATCTTCCATGTGTGTGTAATTATATCCTTTCTCTTGGCATCTTCTACTCCTTCAACTTGCTATCACATCTTCTAGCTTTCTTTACACAATTACACCAAAATCACTATGTCAACATCAAGATGTTTTGATGCACATTTAATCCTTAAATGTCAATTTAGTCCAATTTAGTGCATAATTACTACTAAAAATCCTAAAATTACTCTAAATACTGTAAAATACTAAAAATACCAATAAACGCCAATTTTGAACAAAAGCACATAAAATCAATCTGAATAGGACTAACATAACCAAAATTACATAAGAATTGAGGGCAAAATAACTCTATGTAATAGAGTTATCACACCTCCAAATCTAGTATTTTGCTAGTCCCGAACAAAATATTAGAGAAAAAGGACTAAACACACCGCCAATGAAAATGAAAGTGAATTGACATATTGAACTTAAGAACATTTAAGCATGCAAAAAATGAATTTTTAACTTGACAAATTGAACATTTTCAACCAGTTGTACACTTTGAAAAGTGCATCTAGTTCTAGTTGTAAGCATCACTTTGACAATTGAAATATTCGGAGCCAATTCAATTCCAAGTTGATCAAGAGTAGATAAGTCAATTTCCTCAAAAATTGACATTCAACTATAGAAAGATCACTGAGACTTGTCTTAAGAAGCACTAATATACAAATGAACATGCAAGAATATTTATGGATACCGTAAGATTTAGCTAAGAACACTAACCAAAGTAATGCTTCAACCCCAAATCTCTAAGATCTTATAACCCAGATTAAGGATCATATAGGGCTTTCAAAGCGTGTAATGTAGGCTAAGGTTGAGAGTAGGATAAATATGGATAAAAGTGACTCAATTCTCCATAGTCATTCAAAACAAACTTTCGGACCTAATCCCATGAACAAAATTTCCCACAATTGCCATCATCAACCAATTCACACTTGAAGTACCGGATCAAATATATCTATCTATAAGAAAAAATTTTGAGTCTCCGTTATTACAAATATATATACATTACTAGAGAAATTAAAATGAACAATAAAGGATTTTTTTTAAAGGTAATACATTAAACATTAAAAGATAAAATGAACTTGATAGCTTCTAATTACATAGAGGAAATAGAAAGCGCAAGATTAAGCATTAAACTTCAATTTCAAAACACTTGTGCAAAAATATCTTCATTCCATCATATGGCTTCAACTTCAACAATTTAGGTCCTAATGACTAAGGTAATGGGATGAAGAGATAGTAAATAAAGAAGGGGAGTGGTTGAATTGTGTGGTTATGAAAGAATTAAGGCTTAAAAGCTTAAAAGGGACACTAGAGATACAATTGATTTTAGGGTAGGCTTTTTGACTCAATCGGTCCAAGAAAATACCAAATTACTTGCAAAACCTGACAATTTAGTGGATAGGAAATTCACACTACCCTGACTAATATCCAAAACCAAATCTTACAAACCCACAAAATGTCCCATAATGAAATTCATGCAAAATGACCAAGGATGCTTCAATCATTTCTTCCTACACTATCAAGCCAATTTCCAAAACGTCAACTCATTTAAACCGAATCAACATTGAAGTGAAAGTGGCATTCAACCAATACTTGCAGTCAAAGTAAAGTTGAGCAGTTTTAATTATCAAAACTAGCCAAAGGAAAATATTTTTGCATGAAAGGGATTGAATACTTAGTAAAGATTAGGAGGTAAAATCCAATATTCACATGATTGTTAATCAAGTTCAAGACTCAATTCATCCATTCCAAAACATAATACCATAAAACACACTAAAAGAGACACAACTGCACCGTTTGCGTTATTGAAGTGATGAGTACCACTCATCCAACTACTCACCATTGAGCACAAGAAATAAAATCAGGCATAAAGCAATCGAAACAAGTGACAATAACAAAAATTGAAGCTTTCCAAAAAAGCCCAAAGATTCAATGAGTCATAATAAGAAATAACGAATAATGCTAAAGGTTGACCGTGCCAAAATGGCCCAACAATCATCGTTTCAAAACAAGTACTAATTATGTCAAGGGGTCAAGACCAATCAATAATCCATAAAAACAGGACCCCTTAACCAAAAACATTATTCAAAACCATAAAAATACTACTTAAAATCCATAAAATACTAACTACCTCCAAAAATTAAGGAAATGTAGTGGAAATGTATCTCAATCTCTCAACCAATCATGATAATAGTAAAGGGGGTGATGGGGATAAAAAGCAATAAATGTAAATGAAAGAACGATCCTATCAATAGTGTGGTCGGGGTGGGCATCAATCATCTTTCTCCTTATCGTCCTCTTCCTCTTCTCCAAGGGTTTAAAACATGTTGTCACTTGAGTCCTTCGAGTTACTTCCCACATCTCCTCCTTCATTTTCCTTCATATTAGTGCCTTATTTCTTGCTAATTCCTTGTGGTGGTGCTTGTTGCTCGCTTTAGGATTAGAAGAATACTTGACCATGTGGTGGTCCATAATGTTAGATTGGTAGAGGCCTCAGATGGATTCTAGTGTCGAGGGTGGTGGCTTGAAGAGCTTAACCAATGAGTGTTAAGGTTGTTGTGGATGATCATCTAACTGTATGTCAAATAGGCCTGCATTTGATCCCACTCACGATCACTTTATGGAGGATTGCAAGGAAGTATCCACTCAACATGGTGAGAAATGGTACTTTAGGAGATGCTTGAGAAAGTTGCACTCCTGGTGCTTCTGCCATAGGATGGTGCCTTCTGAATTCCTTAACCATATTGCACATGTAGGCTCCATTGATCTTCCCTTTGGGATGCACTTCCTTCTCCCCAGTATTGATTTCATAACTTGCGTCAAGATATAATTGGGAAACATGACTAGGAAATGACAATGAGGATATTGCCAACTGGGGGTTTTTTCATGAAGTCTAGATAAATGAGTTTTCTCGGATCAATGTTCAAATTTTCAAAAATACCGAACACAATATATGCTTTATCTCTCTACACAAAGCAAAAAGTAGTGGTCCCTATGATACGACAACAAATAAAATACAACCAAATTTTGGATAACAATTATAGATATCCTGAGACCTTGGTCTGAGCATAGTTAAATGGCCAATTAGGCTTACCCCCACATAGTCATTTCCAAACCTTGTTATAATTAGGGCCCCCAAATTTAGTGGATTCATTAAATCCTTGTACACACTACCCCCGAGATTTGGGGTCCTAAAGAATGAATTTATCTTTTGAGGACTCGCGTTAACCTATTTCCCCTTCACATACACTTTCTCGTCTTGCATAAGAATTAGATTGCAATAGAATTCTTTCTCTAAATTAACATACCCTATAGGAGTTTCTCATTGAATGGCACCCAATTTTTTTTAGTCAATTGGTACTCAATTTCTATCAGGAGGCCCTGAAACTCATCCCAACTCCCAGAAAGGTCAAAACTTCTTTCTTGAATAATATTGTGTTTAGCATGTTTTTCTTAGATTTTAGAAGCTTTGGCACCAACAAAAATATTGTCATCATAAGCCCCGTTACCAACCATTTTAGATTGGGAACTAGGTCCGGTATTTCTCTTTTTACCGGCCTGAGGTGTGGCTACAGTCTTATCCTTACCCTTGTCTCTAGCCATTTAGTCAACAGTTAACCACATTCAACAAGAATTTCCAACAAAATCAACACCTGTCTCCTAAGTTGGCAAAAACGCCTCAAGAATCAAATTGAACATAAACTACCAAAGAATTCAAACTGAACAACAATAATTTCAAACAAATTCCTCAAAATTCGTTAATATGGAAAATTTGAAGATTGAGATTACTTAGAAACCCAGTTGAGGAATTGGAACAAATTTACCCAATGAAAATGTGAGTTGAGAAATCCTTTGGTGAAGTTCTTGACCAATAATCCTCCTAGTCTTGAGATGAAGATGATTTGTGGAGATTTGTGGAAAATGTGTGGAAGATTTGATGGATTTTGGTGAAATAGGCACAAAAATTCTTGTGGGAAGGGAGAGAGTGAGAGAGAGACTGTTGGAGTAAAAAAAATTTGAGGTCTTTTGAAAATTTTTAGGGTAAAAATTTATTTATACCTAGATAGGGAGGCATTATAGTCAAGAAATTTTCAACAGAAAGTTTTTACCATGATCAGGGAAAGCAATTAGAGTTTCAAAGATTGACCACAGTCAATAAAAATCCTTCTTTAAAATCTCCTTTGAACATGGTTAATCTTCCTTAGAAATTTTTTTCAAAAATGTGTCGTTGACCTTGGTCATTGAGATGTGGTCAACTTTCCAGAGGCTCAAGTCCAATATTGACCGTGGTTAAAAGTTTGGAAAATTACATTTAATATGACTTAGAAAAAATTTTCAACCAAAATTTAAACTTTAACCGCAGTATAAAAGTTTTTCTATGAAATTTTTGATTGCAATTGTTTTTCTTAGAAAATTTTCTTTTGAAACTTCAAGTGATTGAATGCGGTTACTATACCGCGATCAATTTTCTAAAGAATATAGTTGATTAGTTGACCACGGTAAAAAAAAATTAATTTTTTTTCAAAACTTAGGCTTGGGTAACCGTGCCAATAAAATAATCTTTACAAACTTTGACCACGGTTGAAATGACTTAGGCAAATTTTTTTTCACAAAAATCCTTAGTTGACCGCGGTCAATGAACGCGGTTAACTTTCCAGTGAGTTTGGCTGGAAGTTGAACGCAATTAATGAATCACAGTGAGTACAATCAATTTGCCTTAGCCAATTTTTTTCCATTTCGGCTTTTCCCCAACTCAATCCTTTGTCTTCTCCATCACCTACAAACATCAAAACATTAATTTAGAGATTCATTCCAATTGCAATTCCATTAAAACAATTCTAAACCAAAAATAAACTAGACTAAAACTAAGATTGAACTATTTAAACCTAACTACACCTAATTAACAAAGCATAAATATGTAAAAGAGCAGAAACTTGGGTTGCCTCCCAAGAAGTACTTTTGTTTATAGTGGTTAACTCGACTATAGCATCTAGAGATCAAGCATCAACAAAGAGGATTGTTATGTGTTCTCTCTCTCCCAGTTCACCATGGTAAAGCTTCAAACGATGTCCATTTCCTTTGAAGTTTGATTGTGTGCCTTTCAGCTCTATGGTTCCATGTGGAAATACCTTGGCCACCTTAAATGGACCTTCCCACCGAGACTTGAGCTTGCCTGGAAAACAACTTGAATCTTGAATTGTAGACAAGATGATCATCCAAAGTGAATTCCTTCCTCAAAGTTAACTTGTCATGCCAAGCCTTGTGGTCTTCTTCTTGTAGATTAGTGAGTTCTCAAATGCTTCCGTCCTAAACTCGTCCAACTCATTCAAATCTAGGGGCCTCTTGTCACAAGCTTCCATCAAATCAAAGTTCAAACTCTTAAGGGCCCAATATTTTTAGTGTTCAAGCTCCATCGGCAAATGACATGATTAACCATAGACCATGCGGTAGGGAGACATTCCAATTGGAGTCTTGAAGGTCTTACGGTATGCCTAAAGGGCGTCATCCAACTTCATTGACCAATCCTTTCCTGAGTTGTTCACTATTTTCTTTAATATTCTCTTAAGTTCCCTATTCAACACCTCCACTTGATCCAAAGTTTGGGGATAGTATGCCAGAACAAATTTTTGTTTCACCCTATACTTCAACATCAAGGCTTCAAAGTGAGAGTTATTAAAGTAGGTTCTCCTGTGTATTTGACACTAATGATGGTTCTAAGCACTCCAAACTGGGGAAAGATGTTCTTTCTAAGGAACTTGGTCAAAAGTCTTGTGTTATTGGTTGGTATGACGATTGCTTCTACCCACTTCGACATATAGTCCACCAGAATCGATATAAATTTGTTGGAATACGATGTTGGGAAGGGTTCCATAAAGTTGATACCCCATACATCAAAAACTTCTAATTCCACAATTTCATTGAGGGGCATCTCTTGTCTTCTTGAAATGTTGTCAACTCTTTGGCATCATCACACTCAAGCACAAAGTTTCTAGAGTCTTTGAAGATGATTGGCCAATGCAGCCCACTTTGTAATACCTTGAAGGCCATTCTTTGTATTCTATGGTGGCATCTGATAGGGATGAATGGCAATCCCTTAATACGTCTTCCACTTCCCCTTTTGGGACACATCTTCTCAAGACTTGGTCACTACACCTCCAGAAAAGATAGGGCTCGTCCTAAAAATAATGCTTGATTTCCAAAAAGTAGAACTTTCTTCATTGATTAGTTCCCAACAAGTTTGGCACCACCCTTGCAACTAGGTAGTTCACCATATCCGTGTACCAAGGATGGGCTTCTTTGACTTCAAGTAATTTCTCAATGGATGTCTCCTCTACTATGGCCGTTCCTTCTTGATCCACAAGTCGAGGCTCTTCAATGCCAGACAAATGATCTGCTATCACTTTTTTGCATCCCTTTTTGTCAACAATTTCCTAATCAAATTTCTGCAAGAGAAGTATCCATCTTAATAAACGAGGTTTTGCATCTTGTTTGGAATATATACTTCAATGCAGAGTGATCAGTATGCACAATGGTCTTAGAGCCAATGAGATATGATCTAAAGTTGTCAAATGCAAATCCTATAGCAAGTAGTTCATTTTCTGTTGTACAATAGTTCATTTGTTCATCAGTTAAGGTTCTACAAGCATAGTGTATGACATGCAACACTTTATCAATTTTTTGGCGCAAAACAGCTCTTATTGCATAATTACCCTTGGTCACACATAAGTTCAAAGGGACGAGGTGGAACAATGATAGGTACATTGACAAGGGCATTTTTCAACTCATTAAAAGCATGCAAACAATATTCATCAAAGTTGAAAATAGAATCTTTTTGCAGCAAAGAGCATAAAAGGTCTAGCAATGTGAGAGAAGTTCCTAATGAACCTATGATAAAATCCCTCATGACAAAGAAAACTTCTTCCCCCTCGAACATTAATAGGTGGAGGCAATTTCTCAATCACCTCGACCTTAGCTCTATCGACCTCTATACCTTTAGATGAGACTCTATGCCCTAGTACAATACCTTCTTGAACCATGAAATGACATTTTTCCCAATTAAGTGCCAAATTGGTTTCCGCACATGTGAAACCTAGTATTTTGCTAGCCTTGTTCTTTGATTTTAACTGGTTTAAAATGTTTTTCATATTATTTTTAGTCATAAAGTACTTCAACTTATTCGTTTTTCAATTCGGCAAATTTTTCGGTTTACGCGTCCATTTCGGTTCCGGCGGGTAAACGGGTCAAAAGATTGGACTAAGTAGAATTAGTGCATTGTGGTGTGTGAGTGTTGTATGATGGCTGGATTATTCAGAAAAGAATGATAATTTAGTAGCAAAAAATTAGTTTTTGGGTTAAATAGTCAACTTGGAGACTATTTGGTCAATGGGTACTATTTGGGTCAACTTTGGAAGTTTTTTTAAGTCTTCTTTTTGTTGTTTCTTCCTCATTTCTTCCTAGCAGCAGCCAAACTCCTCTTCCTCCATTTTCTGTCCAAAAACATTTACAAGAATTGGATTTCAAGTAGAAATCACTTGGAAATAAGATTTTATGCCTATTTTATGATTAAAAATTATGGGCTTTATGATTCAACTTTAATTTCAAGTTTTGTAGGATTCTTTATGGCTGAAAAATACCCTCTTTGCAGCCTTATATGTTATGATTTATGTATGTTATGGGTTGTTTTTAGTGTTTTGGAGGTTGGGAAGTGATTGGGGTTGATTTTTAACAACTATATCCACGGTTAGATTACATATTTTAAGATTATGAGTTAGGGTTTTGTCTTCCATATGTGGCCCTAAAGTGTTATGCTGTGAATATGCTTATGTCTATGCATATAATGATGTTTTAAGAGTGTTTTAAGGTTAGTTTGGATAGGAATTGAGACTTGAAACCAAGTGGAATTGATTTCCCTTCATTTTGTAAGTAAGCGGAAGTTTGGCGCAATTAGGATAATTTGGATAATTGGTTATGTTTGAAGGGTCTTTAATGATCTTTTGATGGTTTTAAGTGTTTCCTTGGTAGTGGGATGGTTAGGAAGCATGTTTGAATCATGCGTGTGGCTAATCGGTAAAAATTTCAGTTTGGTAGTAAAGAGGAATTCCAACCATAGGTTGTTGCTCTAATGTTGTAATAGAGTTAATTGTAGTGGTTTTGGGGTATGGATTGTTGTGGAATGCTATTGATATAGTCCCGGCTATTGCTCCGGTGAATCTTTCCGTTTATGGATTTTTGTGTCACATTGGTTGGTTGAATATGTTGTTTTGAGTTGGGTTGTAACCAAGGTCCCTTGAATACCTTGGAATTGGATTTTGTTGGTTGGTTGAATATGTTGTTTTGAGTTGGGTTGTAACCAAGGTCACTTTTATACCTTGGAATTGGATTTTGTTGGCAGGGAGGATCCTTGCCTTCATTTTGTTGATCAATTGGTTTGGTAGGTTCTTCAATCATTATTCCATTGTGCTTAGAAGACTCCCTTTTTTTCTACATCATTATCCTCAAGCTTGTCATTCTCTTTGCTTTTCGATGTTGAACTTTCTCCAATCTTTCTTTCCAATGCTTTTTCCACTCTTATGTGTAATGGCTTGGACTTGCTCCCATCCATTTTGTTCTCTTTAATTTTGGTCTCTTGGATTGGAGGTTTTATCACTTGGCAAAGCTCCCAATGGTCTCTTATTTGATTTTCTAGGTAATAAAACCAATTGGGTCTACAAGTGCCTTGTGGTTGCTCTTACATTCTCATATTTCCCTTCTTTGATTTTAATACTCTTTCCTCAAATTGTCAACTTGTGTTTGAAGATAATTGCTTTCTCCATAGAAATTTTGAGTGTAGTTTAGGGGTGGTAGAGGGTTATAACTTTGAAATTGAGGCCTTAGTTTATTATTGTGGTAAGAAGGATGGGGTTGAGGTTGTTGGAAATTTGACAGTGGGTTCCTTATATATGATGGTTGATAGGTTCGGGATGATGAGGATTGATTGGAGAAGTTTTTAGCAGTATAGGATTAGAACTAGATGCATTATTGCTCCATGAAAAGTTTGGGTGATTTCTCCATAAGGGGTTATATGTATTTCCATAGACATTGGGTAGGTTTCTCGATGATGATGATGCTTGGTTGGAAATATTTTGCACCAGCTCATCACCACCCATGGATATCTCACATTAACCATTCAAATGATTACCAGAGCAACAGTTGCATAGTAGGGGTGCTTAGGAAGATGGAGCTATAGCATTGACAGTTCCACCCCTACCCAAATTCTCAATTGTCCTTGTCAAATTTGCCATCAAATCAACCATAATTCCATTTTGAGCCAAGAGTGCATCATTGTTGTTCAAGTTAAGAATGCTCCCTTGAGCTTGTTGGACTTGTACTTGGGCATTGTTTTGGCCAAAAGGTAGAGCTATCGGCCCATGGTGATAATAATTGCAAGAAATCTTGTTGAGGAGTAATTGTGCTTCTTCTTGTGTTTTAAAAGACAATGAACGACCCATCTATGCATCCACGATTGATTTCATTCCTTGATACAAGACATTTTAAAATGTTTGCATTTGAAGCCAAAGAGAAATAGTATGGTGTGGGAATCTCCTCAAGTGCTCTTTAAATCTTTTCCCATGCCTCACATAAGCTCTCCTTTGCATCTTGCTTGCATAAAGTGATTTCATTCCTCAATTTGGCGGTACTAGATGGAGGCAATTACTTTGCTAAAAACTCTTGGGCGAGTTGGTTCCATGTAGTGAACATTCCTTGCCCTTGTAAGATTGCAACCACAATTTAGCTTGGTCATGCAAAGAGAATGGGAACCCCTACATTCGCAAACAATCGGGGTGAACCCTATTGAACTCGAACGTTTGTAATATCTTCCCAAATTTCAAGAGATCGGTGTAAGGATCTTCGATGGGACCATCCCTAAACATGGCATGGCTTTGTAGCATTTGGATCGATATTGGCTTGATTTTAAAACTTTTAGCTTGAACCAACATTCTAGCTATACTAGAGTTCGCCCTTTCAAAGTTCAACACGGCATAGTCCCAATGTGGCCGCCCATTTGCATGATGTCCATTCCTTTGATTACCCACTTCAACACCTAAACCATATTCCCTACTACCTCCTCTTGATCATCATGTATCACATTTTTATCAAATAACCTAGCATTATTTTGTGGGTTCACCATTTGACTTCCTTCTTGGTCTTGGAAGAGCAAAGAAAGAATAAGAAAGAATTTACGAAAATTAGAACTTACTACACTAAAGAGCATCTTGTTCTTCATTTTTACTATTTTTGCAATGCTAGTAAGATGGAAGAAATCTTGCCTCAAAACTAACGATTAGGTTACAAAAGCTAGATTTAATGAAAATCCACTACTTACTAAGGCGTTAACACTAAGAAAAATAAGATTTGCACAAAAATTCTACTATTTAATCTAAGATTTCAACTAAGTCTAGAAAAGGCAAGAGGTTGAAATAGCTCAAAATGCAAGATAGAGATAAGAAAACAGTTAAAACTAGCATCAAATCAAAGCTAATAAAAAGCCCCATAAATTAAGAGTAAAAGGTTGAATATTTACAACTAGATTAAGGCTAATGTTAGAGTTTAAGCAGAAGGATAACAGTGCTAATGACAAGACTAGACTACGGAGGCTGCACTATTCTATTCTACAACTACTACTAAGTGTTTTTGGTGTAGTATTCTTGGGTAATTTCAAAAATATGATGGTCAAAGTGCTAGTTTGCTAGTTGATCACGGTCAATATTGAGGTGGATCCTTAATTTCCTATATAATTTTATTGATCTCGGTTAAAGGCTGTTTCCTTGTAGTTTCTTGTTCACCGCGGTTAACAAATTTATGCCTTTATGTGTTTGACCGCGGTTACTGGCTCCTTGAAGTTGAAGGAGTATTGACCACAGTTAATGATTTTCCTCCTAGGCAGTCTTGACCGCTGTCAATGGGGCAAAAACCTTTGAGCTTAATCTTCCATGTGTGTGCAATTATATCCTTGCCCTTGGCTTCTTCTACTCCTTCAACTTTCCGTCAAATCTTCTAACTTTTCTTACATAATTACACCAAAATCAATAAGTCAATATGCACATTTAATCCTTAAATATCAATTTAGTCCAATTTCATGCATAATTAATACCAAAAATTCTAAAATTACTCTAAGATACTAAAAATTACCAATAAACACCGATTATGAACAAAAACACATAAAATCAATCCGAGTGGCTAACATAACCAAAGTTACATAAGAATTGATGGCAAAATAACTCTGTTAATAGAGTTATCACATTCCTTATTCTACATCAATCAACGTTCAGTCCATGGCTAAGAATGGTCTTCCCAAAATTAGTGAGCTATCTTTATAGTGGTTTTCGTCAATATCTATTATTACAAAGTCCATTGGAAAGATAATCTGCTCTATTCGAACAAACACGTTCTCCATAACTTCTTGCATGTCCCTCAGGCTTCTATCTACTAGTTGGATTGGCTTATCGATCTTATGAGTGATTGTTAAACCAGCTTCCCTATAAATAGATAAAGACATTATATTAATACAAGCTCATAGGTCACAGAAAGCTTTATTAATAGAAACATCACCAATTTTACAAGGTATAGTAAAACTTTCTGGATCTTTCCTTTTCGGGGGTTAGTTTCTTAAGGATCATTTTGCTACACTCTTTTACGAGATCAATAATTTCTACGTCATCCAATCCTTACTAGACTCATTGGAATCCTTGTCTCCATTAGCACCATCAAAATTCCCTTATTGAGATACCATGCAACTCTTTATCATCGCTTCATATTGTATTAACTACAAAACATTCCCCATCTTGGTCAAACATTTTCATAGCATCAAAAATATTAAATTTTACCTCTTCATCATTCACCTTATTGTGAGTTCACCTTTTTGTACATCGATGAGTGTTTTGTTTGTAGCTAAGAAAGGTCTACCAAGAATTATAGGAATATTTTCATCCTCCTGAAAGACAAGAACAATAAAAACTGCATGAAATATAAATTTACCTATTTTACCAACACATCCTCGATGATTTCTCTCAGATGTGCAAATGAGCAATCCAAACGTTGTAGGGTCACCGATGTCGGCTTTATTTTACCCACATTTAATTTCCTTAAAATAGAAACAGGCATTAAATTAATACTTGTTACAAGATCACAAAAAGCCTTACCTAAGAGTGTGTTCCAATTGTGCATGCTATCATAAAGCATCCAGGATCCTTTAGCTTTGGTAGTAGCTTCTGCTGCAACATTGCACTATAGTTCTCCGTACTAGGGCAATGCTCTAAAATTCATCTAATCTTCTTTTCCTACAAGATATCTTTCATGAACTTTACATAACTAGGCATTTGTTTCAATTCCTTAGCTAATTGAATATTTATGTGAAGCTTCTAGAAACTTCTAAGAACTTCTTGCATTGCCCATCATGCTTCTGCATATTCAATCTTTGAGGGTATGGCACTTTCAGAAGCACCACTTTATTACCTTTTTGTGCAACTAATTTTGAACTTATATCATCTTTTCCACTAGTAAAGTTAGCATGATGTACCTTAATATTGGTTTCCTCAAATCCCAACTATTTACCGCTTTGGAGTGTCACTACTTTGCATTGTTCCTTACCTTATCTTCTAGGGTTTATCTCGGTGTCACTCAGGAAAGAACCTTAAGGGCCTATTGTCAAGCCCCAAAAACGGGACCGTAACACGCCGCGCTAATGGTACACCGGATTAAAGCGCAAGGCACAAACGAACAGAGCAACAAACTTAACCGTAATGTAAGATGTAGAACCATCAAACCATTTCTTAACTATAAAACCGAATATTTCATTTTACACAAAAATACGAATTACAAAAATTCCTTCTTAGTATAAAAGATGCTACAACAAAAACAAAGTTCATCAATACAAAACCTATCTAATACACTACCCCTGCCAAACAAAGTCTTTCAACTCTGTCTCTTATTAATCTTAATTTAATGTGGAATCTGGAGAAAATCTAAAAGCTGCTAACACGGTGGAGAGTCAAACACGAGCACCTAATCTGAAAAATTATAAACCACGTGGGGTGAGCATAACTAGCTCAGTGGATATCATAAAAGCTCTTCAAATGGGGCCAAGCATTTCGATAAAAAGAAAACATAAAGATAATAACATTTGTGAAAACCATAGTCATGAAGCAGTTTCTAAAATGTCTCATGCCGTTTAAACGTCAATAAACCATAATCATAAGTAGTTTCTAAAATGTCTCATGCCATTTAAATGTCAGGCATGTCCAAAACATAGACCAAAAAGATCCAATCAATTCAAAACACAGTATGCTAAATTTTAGCGAACAAATCCTGTCTCTTATACACATCTAGATGTGTATAAGAGACAGGAGCCAGTAACCGCGGTCAAACACCTGTCTCTTATACACGGTCAAGACCTGTATAAGATACAGATATATGAAATCGGGACCAAGCTCAAGTTATGAAGCAAGAGACCCCGTAGTCAAATAGTTCATAACAGTCACAGCAGTCACCATGGCGTCCCATGGATGACTATAGAACCGGTGCACCCCAAATCAAACATTTCCAAACACATCCAAAATTATATACCTCGGTCACCTATGAGCCAAAACAGTCATAAAATGCTTTCATATCAAAAGAGTTTGCAAACATATTAATTGCTTAACATAAAATAGCTTGGTCCCGATTTCATATATAATAATTTCAAAACTTGGTAAAAGTGCAATTCCAAACATCATACACATTTTTAAAATTCATCCAAACATATTTCGAAAGTCGTTAAACAAAAACAATGGCTACAAGTGGAAGAGGATTTATGTTACCCATCTATCAAAGCAAAAACTGCACAAATGATCACTGAACGCGATCGCCGGCGGTAGGTGGCGTGGTACCTAAAACAGGTATAAGAAAACTTCTAAAAGAGATCTAAGAGTCCTCTAGATGTGTATAAGAGAAAACGACGCGAAACGATAGAAAACGAGACCAACAACTCTTTGGTCAAAAATGACCTATTCACAATTTCCGACCAACTTCGACAAGCTAAAACCCCAGTCAAAACACTTAGTTAACCCCTCAAATTCATATTACAGCTAGATTAGGAGATAATAAGCTCAGTTTTCCAGAAAAACCGAAAAACTTCGCCTCTCCCTAGGCTATAAGTAGGTTATCCTCCCTGCCAACAAAATCCAATTCCAAGGTATTCAAGGGAACTTGGTTACAACCCAACTCAAAAGAACATATTCAACCAACCAACAAAAATCCATAAACGGAAAGATTCACCGGAGGAATAGCCGGGACTATATCAATAGCATTCCACAACAATCCATACCCCAAAACCACTACAATTAATAAGATTACTTATTAGAGCCACTACCTATGTATAGTGAGACAAGGATTCCATCTAGATGTGTATACAGATTAGCCACACGCATGATTCAAACATGCTTCCTAACCATCCCACTACCAAGGAAACACTTAAAACCATCAAAAGATCATTAAAGATCCTTCAAACATAACCAATTATCCAAATTATCCTAGTTGCGCCAAACTTCCGCTTACTTACAAAATGAAGGAAAATCAATTCCACTTGGTTTCAAGTCTCAATTCCTATCCAAACTAACCTTAAAACACTCTTAAAACATCATTATGTGCATAGACATAAGCATTCATAGCATAACACTCTAGGCCACATATGGAAGACAAAACCCTAACTCATAATCTTAAAATTTGTAATCTAACCATGGAAAGTTGTTAAAAATCAACCCCAATCACTTCCCAACCTCAAAAACACTAAAAACAACCCTATAACATACATAAATCATAACATATAATTGCAAAGAGAGTATTTTTCAGCCATAAAGAATCCTACAAAACTTGAAATTAAAGCTTGGATCATAAAGCCCATAAGCCATAAATGCTAAAATACATAAAATCTTACCTTCCAAGTGATTTCTACTTGAAATACAAGAAAATTTTGGGGGAAAAATGGGGAAGAGAGTTCGGCCAGCAGCAAGAGAAAGGAAGGAACAAGCAAGAAGAAGACTAAAAAGAATTCCAAGGTTGACCCAAATAGTAGACAAGTTGGTAAATGTCTCCAAGTTGACTATTTGACCCAAAAACTAATTTTTGCTACTAAATTACCATTTTTTTCTGAATAATTCAGCCATCATACAACAGTCACACACCACAATGCACTAATTACACTTAGTCCAATTTTTTTGACCCCTTTACCCGCCGGAACCGAAATCTCTTAAACCGAAAAGATGTGTATAAGAGAAAGCTTATAATGCTAGGTACTTTATGACTAAACCCAAATATTAAAAACATTTTAAACCAGTTAAAAATCAAAGAACAAGGCTAGTAAAATACTGGGTTTCACATATTGTTGATCAAATTGGCCAATTTCTCCATTTGACTACCAAGATTTTGAATGGATGATGTGTGGCCTTGCAATATGGCATTCATGCTTTGAAGTGTTGTATCATTCTTTTCCATGTATTGTCTAAACAAATCCTTCATTCTTTTCTTCTTTTTTCTATTTTATTCTAAAAACTTGGTAATTCTTGTGGTCTCATAGATAATAAGGATCCACCAGGTCGATTGTTACTCTATTGAAAATTTGGGTGGTTCCTCCAACCTAGATTATAAGTGTTGGGGTAGGGATTTTCTTGGTTTCAGTTATAGTTGCCAATATAGTTCACCGCTTCCTGATTGTTAGGGCACTACTTTGTAGAATGCTTCTCCTGGCATACTTTGCAAGATATGAATGGACTTTGAACTTGTCTATTCTGAATACCAATATTATCTATCTTGTATTGGTTAATGAGGCTAACTGTGCTATGAATGCTGGGAAAACATCATTCCAATAAACCCCTATTGTTCTTCTTGGTACGGCATCTCTCATTAGACCATTGATAATTGTTTGAAGACATATCTTCTAACATTTTAAAGACATTGTCATAGGGCTTACTCATGATAGCTCCTCCAACTATAGTGTCAATGACAGTTTTGGTTGACCTTTGCAACCCACTATTGAATGTTTGAATTTGTAGCCAATCCAGAATACCATTATGAGGACACAACCTCAATAGGTCCTTGAATCTGTCACAAGCTTCAAACAATAGTTCATTGTCTTGTTGCATTAAAGAAGTAATGTTACTCCTCAATTTTACTGTTTTTGACGCTAGAAAGAACTTTGGCAAGAACTTCTATGCTAGATCATTCCAGGTAGTGCTAGAACCCGGTAGTTAAGAAATTAGCCAGGCTTTAGCCTTATCCCGTAGTGAGAATGGATAAAGCCTTAACCTAATGAGGTCAGGCCTTTGAAACTCCTTTTTACTTCAACGTGTCACAAATATCCAAGAATTGAAGATGTGAACATTCGGGTCAACACTTGGCGTCCCACCAAACACAGCTGAAGGTTGCACCATTTTAATGTGTTGTAGCTTTAGTTTAAAATTGTTCACCTGAATTGTAAAACAAAGTCACTCGAATGAATTGTTTGCCTGAGTTGTAGACCATTTTAATTATTTTAATGGTTTCAAGATGCTTGACTGAAGACCCTCTACTATTGGTAAAACGAAGTCCTTTAAAGACCTTGCTTTAGCTGGGTTTGGTGGTACTTTTATAACTAGATTTACAGGATTATCACCATCAGTCATATCTAAGATCGATTAGAAACCTCTTTTTCTTCTTTTCTTAAGCGACTGGTATTATGTTCAAGACCTAAGGAAGTAGTGTTCCTTTTGACCTTCTAGACATACACCTGGTAAAATACCTACAAAGCACACAATAAAAACAAGATAAAATAAAAAGAAAGAAAATATAGTCGTCTAAACTAGGGTTAATATGCTTAATCTGATATTGTCAAAATTGAGCAATGTCAAGACAAAGTCCTCGGTAACGACACCAAAAACTTATCCGTGGTCTAAATAGACCAAGGTATAGGTAGTTTAATGTATGAATTCTCATCCGCAAGTTTACAAATCGAACAAGTAATATTGTTAATGGTAGATATCGTTCCCACAAGAACTATGATTAACACAATTGGCAATTACAAAGTGGCACTTATAAAACCCTATCTAAACAGTGAAATAGTGGAATAAGAATATAAATAAAAAAAAACAACTAATAAAATAGACAAATAACCAGTACATATTAAACCTATAATTCACACTTCATTTACTAATCTAAGTAATCAACTTAATTTGTCATTCCTTCAATTTCACAATTTGTTTACTAATCTAGTAGTTTGGTGATAATTGCATGTCAATTTTTGACATTCATTGCAAAACCACTAACCTTGACTAGTCCACTATATTTCCGAGGACTAATGAAGACCTGATTAATGCATAAATATAACCCAAATTGACTACCTAAGATGACCAGGTATACTTCTATCTGTACCCATGAAATGGTTCAATCTATGGCCAATTGTTCCAAACAAAGACTATTTGAACCCGTTCTAACCCTAAATATCCTTTGTAAGAAATAGTCCTACGGATCAGTCTAGATGGTGACCAATCATGTAAAAGCAATAATGTTAATTCAAATAAGAAAACATTCATGTGGATTAAAAGGAACAAATAAATTGCATTAATCAATCATCATGGTAAAATCTGACCAATATTTATAGGTTTAGTGCATAGTCGTTGAGTATACGTCATAAGATTGACTTGCAACCATTAAAAGAGCATAAAACAACAAAGAATTGAATAAGGAGAGAAAACTAGTACTTGTTCTCCTTGGTACGACTCCCTCATTAGACCATTGATAATTGATTGAAGATGTCTTCTATTTTAAAGACATCATCATAGGACTTACTCATGGTAGTTCACTATCTGCTTTGGCTGCTGCATCAATGATAGTTCTGGCCGACCCTTGCAACCCATTGTAGAACGTCTGAATTTGTAGCCAATCTATAATACCATGATGAGGACACAACCTCAGTAGGTCCTTGAATCTTTCACAAGCTTCAAACAATAGTTCATTATCTTGTTGCATGAAAGAAGTAATGTCGTTCCTTAGTTTTGCTGTTTTTGACGGTGGAAAGAACTTTGTTAGGAATTTTTGTGCTAGATCATTCCATGTCATGATAGAACTTGGTAGATGAGAAATAAGCCAGGCCTTGGCCTTATGCCATAGTAATAATAGAAAGGGCATTAGCCTAATTGTGACGTTTGAAACTCCATATTGCTTAAATGTGTCATAAATCTCCAAGAACCTGAAGATGTGGACGTTCAGGTTATCACTTGGTGTTGCACAAAACATAGATGAAGGTTGCACCATTTGAATGATTTGGGGCTTCGGTTCAAAATTGTTCACTTCAATTGGTGATTTTAGGATACTCAACTGAAGATCCTCTACTATGTGTACAACAAAGTCTGTTAAAGACCTTGCTTTAACTGGATTTGATGGTACTTGCATAACTGGATTTATAGGATTATTACCATCGACCATGTCTAAGATCGATTACAAACCTCTCATTTCTTCTTTTCTCAAGTGACTGGTAGTGTTCCTTTTGACCTTCTTGTTGGCCCCAAAGAGCAACCTAAGAGTGGGGGAATTAGGTTGTATCTAAAACAAACCTTTTATGTGCTTAATAGAAATTCAAACTTTATGCACCAAATAAAAACTTAAGCACAAATGAATACAATAGATATTCAACTATTTAAACTTAAAGAACAAATAAGAATATTGAGATTAAGAGAATCAAACCAAACTCCCAAGCTTCTCAAGCTTGGAGCTTACAACTGCAAAGAGCTTCTTACAAGGCAGCTACCAAGTTCACAACTTGAAGTTTAGCCACTAAAAGTCTCTTCAAAGTAGGTGAGACAATAACCTCTTGTACAACAAATGAGGATCACTCTTGCTCATACTAATTTCCTTTAGTTGAGCCAAGAGTTTTACACTCACAACCTCTCTTTGTTACAATTGTTATCTCTCCACTCTTACACTTCTAAGCTCTTTCCACAAAACTACCTGCACTATTACAACACTTGTACCCACTATTTCTCCCAAATGGCTCAAGTATTATTTGTAATTAATGTAGAAGTCACTTTTTAATTAATTCAGTCTTAGGGGTATTTATAGTTGCCAAATATCTGCTTCCAACAACTTCCCAACGGCTATTTTTTGTTTACTGGAAAACTAGCCGTTGGACCTTTCGGACGGCCGATGCAGCAAGTGTGCGTCCCAACGAACTAGCCGTTAGACCGTTCAGAATCTGCCACTGCTAAACCCTGCGTCCGATGCTGCGTCCGTTCTCTGAGGGTATTCGTTCGGACGTCCGAGGATGCGTTCGAACATGCGTCCGATCGAAGCAAAGTCTTCAGAAATATGATCGACGCTGTTCTTCGTCCGAGACTTGCTTCAAATTCTTTGTGTCGAATGATTACCATCATCTGAAGCTCTGTCTTTCGGACAGTCATTTGCGTCCGTGGAGTCTTCTGGTTGTTTTGTTTTTTTGCATACTTTTCAAACCATTAGTGTGATTTGGTCATCATCAAAACATGATTATCATAACTGGGGTTCAACACTTCTGGACATACACCTAGTGAAAAACTTGCAAAATGCACAATGAAAACAAGATAAAATAGAAAGAAAGAAAAAAGTCTAAGCTAGCGTTAATACACTTAATATGATATTGTCAAAATATAGTAGTGTTGTGAAACCCAGTATTTTAATAGCCTTGTTCTTTGATTTTAATTGGTTTACAATGTTTTTCATATTATTTTTAGTCATACAGTACTTCAACTTAAAATGTTTTTCAATTCGGCAAATTATTCGATTTACGCCCTTAAAATACGGGTAAACGGGTCAAAAATTGGACTAAGTGTAATTAGTGCATTGTGGTGTGTGAGTGTTGTATGATGGCTATTTAGTGATTTATAATGTTAATTTAGTAGCAAAATTAGTTTTTGGGTTAAATAGTCAACTTGGAGACTATTTGGTCAATGGGGTACTATTTGGTCAACCTTGGAAATCCTTTTTAAGTCTTCTTCTTGTTGTTCTTCCTCATTTCTTCCTAGCAGCAGCAGCTGAACTCTCTTCTCCATTTTTCCCCCAAAACTTTTCTTGGATTTCAAGTAGGAATCACTTGGAAGGTAAGATTTTATGTATTTTAGCATTTATGGCTTATGGGCTTTATGATTTAAGCTTTAATTTCAAGTTTTGTAGGATTATTTATGGCTGAGAAAACCCTCTTTGCAGCCTTATAAGTTGTGATTTATGTATGTTATGGGTTGTTTTTAGTGTTTTGGAGGTTGGGAAGTGATTGGGGTTGATTTTTAACAACTTTCCATGGTTAGATTACAAATTTTAAGGTTATGAGTTAGGGTTTTGTCTTCCATATGTGGCCTAGAGTGTTATGCTATGATTGCTTATGTCTATGCATATAATGATTTTTTAAGAGTGTTTTAAGGTTAGTTTGGATAGGAATTGAGACTTGAAACCAAGTGGAATTGATTTCCCTTCATTTTGTAAGTAAGCGGAAGTTTGGCGCAACTAGGATAATTTGGATAATTGGTTATGTTTGAAGGGTCTTTAATGATCTTTTGATGGTTTTAAGTGTTTCCTTGGTAGTGGGATGGTTAGGAAGCATGTTTGAATCATGCGTGTAATTCTAGTATAAAAATTTCAGTTCGGTAGTAAAGAAGAATTCCAACCATAGGTTGTTGCTCTAATGTTGTAATAGAGTTAATTGTAGTGGTTATGGAGTATGGATTGTTGTGGAATGCTATTGATATAGTCCCGGCTATTGCTCCGGTGAAACTTTCCGTTTATGGATTTTGTTGGTTGGTTGAATATATTGTTTGAGTTGGGTTGTAACCAAGGTCCCTTGAATACCTTGGAATTGTATTTTGAGACAGGTTGAATATGTTGTTTAGGCATTCAAAGAAGTGAGTTGGGTTGTAACCAAGGTCCCTTGAATAATTTGGAATTGGATTTTTACCATGCAGTCAAAACACTTAGTTAATCCCTCAGGGAGGCGAAGTTTTCAGTTTTTCTGGAAAACTGAGCTTATTATCTCCTAATCTAGCTGTAATACGAATTTGAGGGATTAACTAAGTGTTTTGACTGGGGTTTTAGCTTGTCGAAGTTGGTCAGAAATTGTGAAAAGGTCATTTTTGACCAAAGAGTTGTTGGTGTCGTTTTCTATCGTTTCGCGTCGTTTTCGTTTCCCTAGTCATTCTTTAACTTCTACATCTCTTCTAAGAGTCTCTTATATCTGTTTTAGGTACCACGCCACCTACCGCCGGCGATCGGGTTCTGTGATCATTGTGTAGTTTTTGCTTTGATAGGTGGGTAACATAAACTCTCTTCCACTTGTATTTTGTTTAACGACTTTCAAAATATGTTTGGATGGATTTTAAATGTGTATGATGCTTGGAATTGCACTTTTACCAGCTAGTTTTGGAATTATTATATATGAAATCGGGACCAAGCTATTTTATGTTAATCAATTAATATGTTTGTAAACTCTTTTGAAATGAAAGCATTTTATGACTGTTTTGGCTCATAGGTGACCGAGGTATATAATTCTGGATGTGTTAATGTTTGATTTGTGGAGAACCGGTTCTATAGTCATCCATGGGACGCCATGGTGACTTCTGTGAATGTTATGAACTATCTGATACGGGGTCTTGTGATGGGATAACTTGACCTCCCGGTCAGACTAGTAGGTGTGGTAGATTACTAGATCTATCAGACTAGTAGAAATTAAATGGCATGAGACATTTTAGAAACTATTTTATGACTATGGTTTTCATAAATGTTATTATCTTTATGTTTTCTTTTATACAATTCTAGATGTGTATTTGAACAGCTTTTATGATATCCACTGAGCTAGTTATGCTCATCCCACGTGATTTAACCATTTCACGCCTTAAAACTCATTTTTGGATTCTCCACCGCGTTAGCGACTTTTAGATTTCCTCCGATTCCACATTACTTGGTAGGACTCTGCGGATAATCTTCCAAGCTTCTCTTTTGTTTGGAGAGGGTAGTGTATTAGATAGGTTTTGTATTGATGAACTTTGTTTTTGTTGTAGCATCTTTTGTACTAAGAAGGAATTTTTGTAATTCGTATTTTTGTGTAAAATGAAATATTCAGTTTTATAGTTAAGAAATGGTTTGATGGTTCTATTACATTGCGGTTAAGTTTGTTGCTCTGTTCGTTTGTGCCTTGCGCTTTGGTCCGGTGTACCATTAGCGCGGCGTGTTACTTGTCTTCGGTCCCGTTTTTGGGGCGTGACAAGTGTCAAGACAAAGTCCTAGGCAACGGTACCAAAAACTTATCCGCAGTATAAATGGACCAAGGTTAAGAGTGGTGTAGCGCACAAATTTGTGTCTACAAGTATACGAATAAAGCAAGTAATATAGTGAAAAGTAGAGATAATTCGCACAAGGACTATGCTTAACATAGTTGGCAATTACCAAAGTGGCACACATAAAATCCTATCTAAACAATAAAATAGTGGAATAAGAATAAAAAAATGAAATAGAAACTAATTAGATAGACAAATACCAGTATATATTAAACTAGGATTTATTCTTCATTACTAATCTAATTAATTCAGCTAATTTTTCATTCCTTTAATTTCATAATTTGTTTACTAATTTAGGTGTTCGGTGATAATTGCAAGTTCCTTTCAAACTCATTGCAAATCCACTAACCTTGACTAGTACATTTTATTTCTATATGGATTAAAGCCCTAAATAATGCATAAACGCTAAACCCTAATTGACCATCTAAGTTGAGTAGGAATATTTCTATCTATACTCATGAAATGGTTCAATCTATATGCGATTGTTCCGAACAAAGGATATTTGAACCTGACCTAACCCTAAGTAGCCTTTGTCAATTGGAAATAAGCTACAAATCAATCTAGATGATAGCCAATCATCTACCTTAAATCAATTCAAATAAGAAAATATTCATGTGAAACTAAAATGAACAAATAAATTACATTAATCAATCATCATGGTAAAATCTGAGCAATCCCTATTTATAGCTTTAGTGCATAGTCATGGAGTAAAATAAACCATAAGCTTGAATTGCAACCATTAAAAGAGCATAAAATAACAAAGAAAAGAATAAGGAGAGAAAACTAGTGCTTAGTTTTCCTTGATATGACTCTCTCATTAGACCATTGATAATTGTTTGAAGACATATCTTCTGGCATTTTAAAGGCATCTTCATTGGACTTACTTATGATAGCTCCTCCAACTGCTGCATAACAATGATAATTCTAGTTGACCTTTGCAACCCTTTGTAAAATGTTTGAATTTGTAGCCAATTTGGGATACCATAATCAGAACACTACCTCATTAGGTGCTTGAATCCTTCACAAGCTTCAAATAATGGTTCATTATCTTGTTACGTGAAAGAAGTAATGTTGTTCCTTAATTTTTGGTATTTTTGATGGTGGAAAAAACTTTGTCAGGAACTTCTATGCTAGATCATTCCAGGTCATGATAGAACCTGGTGGTTGAGAAATTTGCCAGGCCCTGGCCTTATCCCTCAATAATAATGTAAAAAGCCTTAGTCTAATGGAATCGTCTAAAACTCCATTTTACGTAAACGTTTCACAAATCTCCAAGAAGTTGAAGATGTGAATGTTCAGGTTATCACTTGGTGTCCCACCAAACATAGCCAAAGATTGCACTATTTGAATGATTTGCAGCTTTAGTTTTAATTTTTTTGCCTAAAATGGAGGTTTCAAGATACTCGACTAAAGACCCTTTTTGTTTCTATTGTAGGTACAACAAAGTCCCTAAGAGACCTTGTTTCAACTGCATTCGGTAGTACTTGTACAATTGGATTTACAGGATTGTCATCATTAGCCATGTCTAACATGGGTTGAAAACTATTCCTTGCTTTTTTTCTTAAACAACTGGTAGTACGTTTACTTTGTAGGTCTAAATGAAGTAGTGTTCCTTTCGATTTTCTGGACATACACTTGGCGAAAGACCTGTAAAACGAACAATAAAACAAAGTAAAATAAAAAGAAAGAAACAAAACGTTTAAACTAGGGTTAAAATTCTTAATATGATATTGTCAAAATATATCAATGTCAAGACAAAGTCCCCGACAATAGCTCCAAAAACTTGTCCACAGTCTAATTAAAGAACACGCTACAAGTGGTGTATTGCACGAATTTGCATCTACAAGTATAGGGATCGAACAAGTAATACAGTGAAAATAGAGATTGTTTCCATGAGTACTGCGCTTAGCACATTTAACAATTACCAAAGTGGCACATATAAAACCCTATCTAAACACTAAAATAGTGGAATAAGAATGAAAATAAGATTTAATCAGCTAACTAAATAAACGAGTAATCAATATATATATATATATATATATAGATTAAACCAAGGATTTAGTCTATATTTAACAATCCAACTAATTGAGTTAATTTATTATTCCATCTATTTCACAATTTATTTACTAATCTAGGGTTTCGATGGTAACTACAAGTTCCTGTCGACTCATTTCAAATCTCTTAACCTTGACTAGTCCAATATATGTGTATATGGATTTAAGCCCAGGTTAATGAATAAATGATTCCCAAATTGACTATCTAAGATCAGCAAGTATATTTCTATCTGATCCACGAAATGGATCAATCTATGGGCAATTGTTCCAAACAAAAGTTATTTGAACCCGTTCTAACCCTAATTATCTTCTGTCAATTCAAAATAGAACTACAGATTACTTTAGATGGTGGCTAATTATATAAAGGCATTAAGATTAATTGAATGAGACAAATAACCAAACATTCATGTGAAATTACAAGGAACAAATAAATTTCATTTGTCAATCTTCATGGTAAAATTCGAACAAACCCTAGTTATAGGTTTAATGCATAATCATAGAGTTATCTACATCATAAGATTGAATTGCAACCATTAAAAGAGTATGAAACTACTAAGAACAGAATAAGGAACTATGCTTAGTCTCTATCCTTGCACTTCCTCCGTATGACTTCTTCTCTTAGAACAGTGTTCTTCACTCTTTTTGATGTTTTCCTACTGGCACCTACTCTAACCTTAAACTACATTATTCTATGCTAATATATGTTTTATGATACACAAAAAACACCCTAAGACATTTATTTATATCCTTAGTTAGGGTTTTACAGGTGTGAAGGTAAGAAATGCCCTTATCAAACCATAAAAGCACAATAATTGCATTTTCATGTTTTTAGCCAGTAGCCCAGGCATGGCTTAGAGTCAGGTGTCTGGGACACAACCCCTGGGTGCAGTTTAACCTTCCCAGGCACTACTCTCACTGGAACTTAGTCTCCAGCACTAATGTTTTGCTCTGTTTTTGTCCCGTTTGGCCATTGATTGATCCCAAACCTTTAAAACCACCATAAAATACATAAATAAGTGTATTTAAACATTAAAAACACATAAAATAATATTTTGACACTAAAACCAAAAAATTACAAAAATACTCTTAGTTAATGAACGACACCATAAAAACAAACCAAAACCCAAGCTAAAATGCATGAAAATAACTCTCTTTTAGAGAGCTAATAGAAACCACGAGTACCTTGGTGGGGGGGTTAGATACCCATTTTATTGATTCAAAAAAACAATATACATGAATGGGGACTAAATCAAAACTTTCTCAAAAATAGAGTACAAACCCTAATTCTAGAATAAAGAATTAAAAATAGAAAAATAAGAGCACCTTAATCTGTCTAACCTTATCAATCCTTTCGCAAACAAAGAAAGGTCGAGGCTGTTATACAAAGTGAAACAGAGCTATCAAAATTTGCTAAAGAATGAATCTGTTACGCTATAACATTCCATGTAAACATGGTAGATAACAACATTCATTCATTTTTTTTATTTTGGAAAAGAAGTGCTGCAACTGCAAAAGAATACTCCATGGAATTACGATCGATCATTGAGCAGCTCATACTAGGATCTACGAATCCAATTCCATTACCACAGAGTTCAAGTTGAGGCTAAGACAAAGATCAATACCATCCAAAAGAGCTGCAACTTCTCCTTGTAATGTTGAAGTTATTTCATATTGATTTGAAAGGGTAGCTACCAATCTACTATGATTATCCTTGATAATCCTCCCTGCAGAAGAATATACTTGATTGTTATAAGCCCCATCCATATTTAACTTCTACACCCAGTTGGAAGAGCTTTCCACTTGATTATAATTACTTTAGTCTATATTGGCGAGATTGCCTTGGCAATTAAACCTCTACTGAGCATATTTTGATCAATAGCTTTTGTTCTAGAGAAAGGAAAGGCAATGGAAATATCTCTAACAATAACAGAAAATGTGCAAAATAATCTTCTTAGAATGCACCTGCACCCTTTCATCGATTGCCTTATTTCTTGTTTTCTAAAGTTGACAACAAACTAAGGAGGCTATGATTTTATGTAGTTCTCTAATTGCTAAAGAGGTATGATAATGCAACCATCATTCAGATAAATACAGTTCCAAAGAAGAGAAAGTTATCAAATTAACATCAGATATAGCTTCAAAAAATTGCCAAACTTCCCTTGCAATTTACAAGAAATAAAGCAATGGTCAAATTCACCTGATTATTACAACCCCAATTTTTAGATGCCAATGAATAATCGTACTAAGTGCTTTATGAGTAGGTAATCCTCTGTTGATAAGCCTTCACACAAACGCAAAAAATTTCAATTGCAATATTTTGTCCCAAATCATCTTTCTAGATAACAGAAAAGCTCTACCCCCTAATTTCATCAATTAAGATAAAGAAAACCTATAATTAGAATTCAACGTCCATGCCATCTAATATTCAGAATTAGTTAGCTCAGTAGAGGTTGAATCTTCATCGACTTTAATTTAGTCTTGATGAACACAATCTCAACATTTGAATAACCCATACATTTGTTAGCCTTACTATTAGGTCCAAGTATAATCTTGGGAAAGCGACCAAAATAGTCTCCGAACTTTTTTGTAGAACACAAGTAATCCCTGAATTTTAATTTGCATCAATTTAGTCCTTGAACTTTTTGCTTTACGAAAATTTAGTTCTTGAATGATTTCTCAGCCCAAAACTTAAATATCCTCCATCTTTGACTGATAACACAAGGGGCAAAAGGGGAATTCGGTTGGACTGCTATATACATCACGTGAATAAATCAAAAAAATTCCCAAATCAGTCATCTTCTTAATTCATTTAGGAATTTAAATCAACAAACCACAATATCATTCTTGAGATTGGAGACAATGGAGCTTTTAAGTGAGCCTTTTGGTTTCCCGATTATTGATAATTTAAAGCTAGAATTAAATCCACAAGTTTGAACAAAAACAGATTGCTACTAGAGAAAAAAAAGGATCATTACACTTTTTTCCATCTATCTTTATCAATAAAAACGAAAACATTGACTGTTGATAGTTTAAGGCTAGAGCTTTGACTATATCCATGGAAGAGATCATTGAATCCATAAGTTTGAACAGAAACAGATTGCTGCTGGTGAAACGGACCGTTACAATTTTCCATCTATCTCCATCAATAAAAACTCCATGTCCAATGCTTGTCTTCCTAGATTAGTGCATGTGACAATGGATTAAATGCATTCCTCCAGCAACTTGATGTTGGAACTGCTTCCTAGTCATTATTATTTTCATTGATGCATGTATACATTAACCACTTGGTTCGTAAGGAGTCGAAGTGAAGTTTAGTCCACAAGCTGCATATGATGGGGCTAAAATCAGTTGCAATGAAGTTCAAAGAGAGATTGAAGATCTAAAATATTAATCATATTTTAGTAGTACTAATGCAAAAGAACATGACTTTATTGCAGTTGATTAGCTAATATGGACAACAGCGAATCGAGATAATATGAAGGTAGCACTTCTTTCATGCCTGCAACAATTGCATTAAGCACTAACAATTGCACAAAAATGTGATTCCAATTTAATTCCAATTCTAAATAACCAAATGCAGCCCATAAGAAGTCCTCTCTTTAGTGATTGGATCTTCTAAGAGTAGAACTTTGTCTTTATCCCTTTCTCCTACCATGTGAAAGTATATATTCATCATTCTCTCTTTCCTTTCCCTTATACAATTACATTTTCTCGTTTGATTCCAATTAGTCACCAATGACAATATTAACTTCAATCTTCTATGTGAGATTCCTTTTATAAAATCCAATGTTTAGAATTAATCATCTATAATTGGATCACATTATGTTTAATATGATAGAAAACTTATTTTTTTTTGTATATATTTAGATTTATTAAGTGACATTTTAAGTTTAAATTGTAGTTTGACTATTAGTAAAGGCTATCCCATTAGGTTTTGTCATATATTTGTATTTTTTGGGGTATCAGGTTATGCTAAGATAACCTTGGATCAATTCCAAAACTTACTATAGCCCAATAGTCAAATTATGTATTTTTTTTTACCCAAATCCTAAAGCCCATACACCTCCCATATAAAAAACTAGAATCAATTTAACGTTGAAATCAAGGCTGCATGGAAAGATGATGGATGGTTTTTGACAGGTGTAGGAAGAGTAAGGCCACTTGGTTGAATCCTACTAACCCAAACCCCCCTTATAAAAGCCCTCTTCTTCTATAATTCTCATTCTTTCTTTTTTGACACTGACTAAGTTGGAAAGATAGAGAGCTATAAAAGTTATTACAAGTCTTGAGGAGTGTTAAAGTTTGCAAGAATAAGGCGAGTTTCTTTTTTCTTTTTTTTTTCATTTTTGTTATTTATTTAAGCATAAGGATAGAATAATATATTGTATGTATGTTTCCAGGTTTGACATTAGCTTTGTTTTTGTTCAGAGTTGAACATAAACTCCATTTTAGTGCTCTTGAATGCCAAACTCATAATTAACCAAGAGCCCGAACAATCATAGACAGTTAGGCCGATGCCCAACTTAGTTTTGTTTTATTAGACACGTTGAAGCGTCATAGTTAGAGCAGTATGAGAGCTTAGGTTTATGCTATAATTAAGCTAGGCTGTCCGGACTGTGGGACTTAGAAGATACACTGGAATATCCAATGTTTGAATTAATAGAGAAACATGAGAGACATACAAGTAATCTTGATTTATATATATATATATATATATGTATGTATATATATATGTATGTATTACATATCATGTATTAGTGTTGAATTATGTGATTGTGATGTAGGTTATAATTCATAGAATTGTTATCCATTTTTATCATCCTGGTGGTGCCAATCGTGTCTAATGCTCTCCCCAATGACTGGAGGTACTACTTAAGCTATTTGATGTCACTGCCAGCCATCATATCCTGATTATGGGTTCTTGAGGTCGAGCATGAAAGGAATCAGCTGTTTAGGTTGATTTTGGGAATTTAGATGTGAAAAGAAAAGAAGGGAAAGATTTTAATGAGGAAAAAAGAGAAGGGAATGGACGGAAAGGGAAGGAAAGTTTCCTTTAAGTTCTCTGGGAGTTTTGGAAGGAAAATTTCATTAATGTTAGTATTTTACCAAAATGCCCCTTCTTTTGACATTTTTGTATTATGTTTGAAAGACAAAAAATAAATTTCATAATTAGTTGTAAGGTAATATAACTTTTCCTTCAATTTCCTCCCACTTATGGAAGGAAAGTTTTTTTCTAACTTTTATCCTTCCATTTCCCACCCTTTTCTGTTCTTCTCCATCCATTAGAAACTCCCAAACAAAAGAAAAGGGTAATTTCTCCTTCATTTGCCTTCTCTTCCTTCCACTTCCTTCCATCCAAACTCAGCCTTAGAGAGAAAGATGCTTTTTGCCAGTAGATTGTTGCGGCGCATGATAGGATAGGCGCACTTGAGGCTAGAGAGGTTCAAATACAGGAGAAGATAAAGAGAGAGACTAGCCTTCACATTACTGAGCCTTCACATTACTAAAAGCTCTCTAGTTTCTACATAGGGCACGTTAGCAGCATAGATTTAAGAGGCTTAAAAATGCTTAGAGAGACAGGTTTCATTCCATTCATGAGGTACTTAGAGAGACTTTCGATTGAGCTGCTATTGATGGTGAGAATGAGCATAGTGGGGATGAAAATGGAGCTACTGAAGTGCAGCTATTACACCATTGACACCATTTGCTCAAGGTGCACTGGAAGAGGATCTAGAGAAGGATCCGAAAGAGGAGCCTATACAAGATGAGCATTAGCTAGAAAGAAAGATGCCCAACAGGATGAAGAGAGAGTGCTTGAGGGTAGACCTACCTACTAGATTTGATATGCTAGTATTTTAATAGGGTTTGATGCTGAATTTAGAGATTAGTAAATTTGAGGATCCTTTCCTTTTGTTTTTTTTGTGATAGTATCCACTCATAAAATCTTATGTTAGTAATTAGGATCATTATTGTATTTTGAAGATGTTGTTGCTATGCTACTACTTTATGTATTTGACTCTACAGATTGTATTTATGTGATTATATTCATGTGCTAACTTGCATTCTTCCTTGTTCTTTTGTTATTTGTATTTTTAAAATATTCACTGTACCAATAAATATTCTATCAAACATATAGATGGAAATGGAAACTACTAACAACCAATCGTAGGACCAAGGCATGGGTCAATGCATGGCTCGAATGGTCATGCTTATTGATCGTGTCAATTATAGAGTGCTAGCAATGACTTGTTCAAGGTAGTGAAGATAGAGCTTTGGGGTGATTTCTAAAATTCAAACCTACTGAGTTTTTTCTGGGGAAATTGATCATGAAAAAATTTTAGTAGGTGGAACATATAGAGAACATTTTTGCCTCTTTTAAGGATGAGGATGATCAGGAAATTACCTTGCATTCTTCCAGATGAGAAGAGCTACCTGAGAATGGCAAAGAGTTATTCTCATATTTGGGTATTTTTTGCAAGAGTATAATGAGAAGCATATCCTTGCCTTGATTTTAGAAAAGTGTGAGGAAGAGGTCTATGACTCTCAATCAACGAGAGTTGACTGTTGCCCATTACGAAGAGAAGTTCAACAAGCTATCAAAGTTTGCACTTCGATTGGTTGATATAGAGAAGGCTCATACAAGACAATTTTTTCAAGGCCTTCACTAAGAGATTCAAGATGATATGGCTATGGCAATTGAGATGACCTCTCGGGTTGAAAATAACAAATTAAAGTTTGAGGAAAAGAAACAATCACATGGCTAAACAATCTACTGGATCCAATTGGAAGAAATGAGCAAATGATTCCAAGAAAGGGAAGAATAATGTGGGGATACAATAATCTCAAAAACAAAGTAATGTCTAGTGTAATATTTATAATCAAGTAGGTCACACGAAGCAAAATTGTTGGAAAAGAATAAGAAGTGTATGAAATGTGGCAGCTTAGACTATTTCGCGAAGGATTGTCCTAAGGTGGATAGTGCATAACCAAGAAAATATTAGTCAACAAAGTCAAGGCTATGCTAGAAAGAAGAAGTAATGGAGAAAAGCCAAAAGTCCAATCAAGGTTGTATGTTATGGACAAAACTAATCTACCTGAGGAGTCAAATATGTTGAAGGTATACTTCCAATTTTTCACCGAGTAGAAAAAAAATACTTATAGATCCCAGATCTATGGATTCTTTTGTTGTACCTCATTTTATTAATCAAATTGATGTAAAATACATAGAGTTACCATATGTGTTGCAAGTATTGTACTCTAGAGAGAAGTACTCTTGAAATCGACTTACTATATAAGTCATGGGAAATTAGAATAAAGGGTAGAAATTTTAGTGCTGACTTGATCTCCCTACCCATTCGAGGGTATGATGTAATACTTGGAATGGATTGGTTGGCAACACATCATGCACAAGTAGATTTTCAGGCAAAAATAGTTAAGTTTTGTGAACCAAAAAACTCTATATTAGAATTAAAAGGTGAGATTTGGACAACCGCAATTCCCATGATATCGAAAGTAAAAGCTATGAAACTGTTGTGGAATGGAAGATGTACAAGATTTTTAGCTTACTTGATGAACAACAACTTCATGAAATGAAGCTAGAAGAGGTTATGGTGGTAAAAGATTTTCTAGATGTCTTTCCTGAGGAGCTAACCTCGTTACCTCCAGAAAGTGAAATTGAGTTTGCAATTGAGTTATTGCCCAGTTCGACTCCTGTGTCTAGGACACCATATACAATGGCATTTACGGAATTGAAACTCAAGGTTCCATTATAAGAGTTACTAGAGAACAAATTTTATTCAACCTAGTCCTTCACCATGGGATGCTCCAGTTCTCTTTGTTAAGAAAAAAAAAGAATACTAAGTCTATGTATAGATTATAGAGGTACTGTAACCATAAAAAATGGGTACCCATTACCTTTGATCGATGAGTTATTTGACCAATTTCAAGGAGCTTGAGTACTCTCAGAGCTTGATCTACGATGAGGGTATTATCAACTCAAAGTTTACAAGGGGATGTCCCTAAACCTACTTTCAACACTCGTTGTGGACACCACGAAACTTTTTTTATCATGCCATTTGGTCTAACCAATGCTTTCGCTGAATACATGAACCTGAAGCATAGGATTTTTAAACCATGCTTCGACAGATTTGTGGTTTTTTAATAGATGATATTCTCAATTACTCCAAGACACCACAAGATAATGAGCAACAATTGAAATTGGTTTTACAATCATTGAGAAATATGCAAATTCAATAGTGTGGGTTTTTATTAAGGTGTCATTTCTTGGTCAAATTTTCTCAAGCAAGGGATTAGCTGTTCAACCTGGCAAAATTGAAGCGATTACCTCTTGGAAAAGAGTAGAAACAGTGACAGAAGTTCATAACTTTCTTTGTCTAGCAGGTTATTATGATAGGTTAAGTATTTCTCTGGGATTGTTAGTCCATTAACTCGACTTACACAAAAGAAGAAGACAAGATTTGTATGGAACGACAATTGTGAGTCAAGTTTTCAATAGTTTAAAAAGATATCAACAACGACACTAGTTTTAGCTCTTTCTAACGGCGAAGAGAATTTTATCGTATACACCGATTCCTCTGAAGAAGGATTGGGGTGTGTGTTGACGGAAAATGGTTGAGTAATTGCAAATGCATCTCGTAAATTGAAGGGTCATGAGAAAAACTACCAAACCCATGATTTAGAACTTGAAGCCGTAGTATTTGCACCCAAGAAATAGAGGCATTATCTCTATAGTATAGTTTTTGATATTTTAACCGACCACGAGAATTAAATACCTATTTTCTAGAAAAAAAGACTTGAATCTCAGGCAACGAAGATAGATGGAATTTTACAAGATTATGAGTGTATGATCAATTACTATCCCAGAAAGGCAAACAAAGTGGCTGACGCCTTAAGTTTCAACATTCAAACTGCTCACATGATGGTAAAGGAATGGGAGATTTTGGAGAAAATATGTGAGTGGAATCCCAAACTAGTAAAAGATAGGATCATTTTAGTTAACATTCAACTTGATGCAGACTTGTCGACTCAAATCCAGAAGATGCAAGGACAATTGATCCTAACTTACAGGATATAAGAATTGAAATAGTAACTGAAAAGTTCAAGATTTCTTTATTGACCAAAATGGGATGTTATGATTTTGAGGAAGAGTTTGTGTTCTAAATAGTTGAATCCTAAAATAAGAAATCCTGGAGGAAGCTCATTACACTAAATATATGATACATCCTGGAGGTACGAAAATATGCCAAGATGTACAAAGAAGTTTTGGGAGGAACAATTTGAAGAGAGAGATCACACAATATGTTTCATCTTCTTTTACTTGCTAAAAGTTAAGGTAGAGCACCAAAAACTTGCTGGATTACTCCATCCGTTGCCTATATCATAATGGAAATGGGAGCGTATAACCATGGATTTTGAGTTTGCACTACCACGTACAAAAAGGAATCATGGTGGAGTATGGGTAGTGGTGAATAGACTCACAAAAATGACTCATTTCCTACCTATGTTATGAGGTATAGTTTAGCAAAGCTTGCTCAAATTTACCTCGATGAGGTGGCTTAGATTGCATGGTGTTCCACTAAATATCATTTTAGATCGAGATCCTGAATTTACTTCTCGATTTTGGCCTTGACTGGAAGATGCTCTAGGTCTGAATCTTAAGTTTAGTACCTCACGACATCCTCAAACAGAAGGTCAATCTTAGTAAACAATTCAAACTTAAAGGATATGCTTCGAGCTTGTGCGATAGATTTTAAAGGAAATTGCGATCAATACGCTATACTCGCTGAGTTTGCGTACAATAATAGTTACCAAGGCACCATTGGCATGGCCCCTTTTGAGGACCTTTATGGTTAAAGATGTCAATCTTTGATTTATTGGGAAGAAGTAAGAGAACAAGGAATTTTAAAATCTAGCCAACAGACCTTCCTAGGAGATGCTTATGAAAATGTGCACCAAATTCAACAAAGAATGCAAGCAGCTCAAAGTAGATAGAAAAGGTATGTTGATAATGTAGAAGAGACCTTAAATTTTGAGTTGGAGATAAAGATTTTTTTTCATGAGTCTCACTATGTAAAGTACTTATTAAGCATGGTAAGGGAGGAAAATCGAGTCCATGATTTGTCGGGTCATTTGAAATCTTTGAACGAGCAGGAAAAGTGGCATATCATTTGAAATTGCCACTAAATCACTTTGGACTTCCTGACGTTTTCACATGTCTTTGCTTTGAAATTACATCCTTAACCCAAATCACAAATTAAACTATAAACCTCTTCAGAGTTCGACCAAATTTGTCCAATGATGAGAAATCCTTAAGAATAGACTATTAAAAATTTAAGGAATTGAGGAACAAAGAAATTACACTGGTCAAAGTCAAATGGAATTATCATGATCAAGAAGAGGCAACTTGGAAGCCGGAGAAAGAGATGCTGATAAAATACCCTTTTCTTTTTGATCAAGCAAGGCAAATTTCGAGGACGAAATTTCACTTTCAAAGGGGAGAGTTGTGAAACCCCTTTATAAAATCTAGTATGTGATTGGTTCATATTATGTTTAATATGACAAATAAAACTTATTTTTGGTACATATTTCCTTTATTAAGTGACATTTTAAGTTTAATTGTAATTTGACTATTAGTAACGATTAACCCATTAACCCTTGTCATATATTTTTTGTATTTTTGTAGTGTTGGATTATGCTATTAGACAAATTCCAATACTTACTGCAGCCCAATAGTCAAATTATACACATTTTGACCCAAATCATAAAGCCCATACACCTCCCATATAAAAAATTAGAATCACCTTAATGTTAAAACCAGAAGCTGCATGGGAAACAGATGGGTGGTTTTTGACATGTGTACCACTTGAATGAATCCCATTAACCCAAACTCCTTATAAAAACCCTTTTCTTCTATAACTCTCATTATTTCTTTTCTACAATTAACTAAGTTAGAGAGATAGAAAGTTATTCAAGTAACGGGAAAAATTCAATTTTAACCCTTAAAGTTTGGGTCGTGACCTATTTTAGTTTGTAATGTTTCAGGCAATACACATTTAATCTTTAAACTTTTTGAGAATTTAAATTCAATCAATTTAAGACAAATTTGAAAATTTTGTCCATTACAAGTAGAGAAAGTATGTGACCGTTAAATCTCAAGTTCTAAACATTGAAAAATATAATTTTAGCCCTCAAAGTTTGGGTTATCGTCTATTTTGGTCCCAAAGTTTCAAACAAAATGCATTTAATCCTCAAATTTTTTAATTTCTACCAATTTAGAACAAATTTCAAAATTCTTTCAATTATTGATGGAAAAAGTCATGTGCATTACACATAACTATTAAATCTATCCTAAAATATAACACTTTCCAATTAATTTCAACCCATTTAACCATATTTTTACTTTTTTCTCTGACTATTAATACATAACTATTCACCATTCTTGTCTACATTATAACACTTCCTATATACGTAACTGTTAAATCTAACATAGGTTATAACACCTCCCAACAGATTTTAGCTCATTTAATCTGGTGTTGGAAAAGTTATATCCAAAGCAAGGATAATAATAATACAATAATAATTTACACTTGACAAATTAAAATAATAATTTTATTGAAGATTAATATTTGAGGTATAATAAAACAATAATAATTCACTATTTACTGTATAATGAGACTCATTTATTGAAGTTTATCTTTGAAATGTTTTCAAAATTTGGTGTAATAAATGAAAACTCAATACTCAGTTGTAAATGTCGAATAAGATTAAATGATTAATATATTAGTTCAAAATTGTATTCACGTTTTCATTAGCAACATCTTTTATAATATTTTTGAATTAGTGATAGAATTTTCTGTCACTAATATTTTAAAATATTAACCACTGACGGATTTTTCTATTTCAACTGTTATTCTTAGCAACTGAATTTTTGGTCATTATATTTAGCAAAAAAAATCGCTAATTCAAGGTTTCGCAATGTCTTAGAAGCAAATTCAGTAACCGATTTGTTGATGAAAAAATCTGTCAGTAAAATTCTATTAGTAAAACTGTTGCTATATTTTACCAACAAAGCATTTTCTAACAGATGGATTCTTGTCACCAAATACATCGTTAAATCATTTAGCGACGAATTTTTACCAAAAAATTATTGCTAAATTCATCACTAAATAGGTTGAAATCAGTTGGGAAGTGTTATAAAATAGATAACAATGGTGAATAGTTAGTTATTAATAGTTAGATAGAAAACTGGAAATATAGTTAAATGGATTGAAATCGATTAAAAAGTGTTATATCCCAATATAGGTTTATTAGTCACGTGCTTTCTCTGTTTGTAATTGATAAAATTTTCAAATTTATCATAAATTGGCAAAGATTAAAAGTTTGAGGATTAAACACATTTTATTTGAAAATTTGGGGACTAAAATAGATCATGACCCAAGCTTTAAGGGTTAAAATTGTATTTTTTTCATCTTCGGAATAGTTACGCACAAACTTTTTCTAATTGTACTTGACGAAATTTTCAAATTTGTCCTAAATTGTTAGAAATTAAAATATTTGAAGACTAAATATATTTTGTATGAAACTCTAGAGATTAAAATGGACCCACGACCAAAGTTTGAGGGTAAAAATTACATTTTTTCCTTCAAGTTATTACAAGTCTTAAGGAGTGCTAGAGTTTGCAATAATAAAGTGAGTTTCTTTTTTTTTTTTTTTCTTATTTATTTAAGCATAAGGATTGAATACTATATGTATTTATGTTTCCGAGTTTGACATAAATTTTGTTTTTGACCAAAGTTGAACTTAAACTCTTTTTTAGTACTTTTCAATACCAAAATCGTAATTAACTTGACACTTTAACGAGAGTTAGGTCGACACCAGACTAAATTTTGTTTTATAAGACACGTTGGTAATCACAACTTGCCAATTACATTAAAAATAATTCGAAACAGATTTATTCGAATAAAATCAGCAAACTAAGGGAATCAATTAACTAGTTAGTTATTTAAGTAATTACCAATAGTTGAAGTTGACAGAATGGATATATCATGACAATTGGAGACAGTGGAGACTCGAAGAGTGATCAGTCCTTCACTGCCATCAAAAGTGCCACTTTCTATTCCGACTACCCATTCTCTCTTCTAATCCAGAATACCATTTTTGAAACTCAAGAATGATTTTATGTTTTGTTGATCTAAATCCTTAAACGAATCAAGAAGATGATTAATTTGGGGACCCTTTTTTAATTTGAATTCCCCTTTTGCCTTTGGACTTATCCGTCACAGGTGGAGGGTGTTCAAGTTTTGAACTAAGCCACCATATAAGGATCAAATTGACATAAAGAGAAAAGTTCAAAAACTAAATCAGTGCAAATTAATGTTGAAGGATCATTTGTGTTTTACCCAAAAATTTAAGGACTATTGTGGTCGTTTTTGCCATAATCTTTAATCTTTCTCACCAACTCCAATTACGGGTATGCTCCTTGTACTTCGAGCTACTAATACCACCTCTAAAACAAATTCTATAACGTGGTATGAGCAAACACAAAGATTATAAATTAACTGTGTGCGTAATCATGTCTTTAAGAATCATGAGTTCACTACATAACTATTGTGGGTTGATATTTATACCATAGCTAAGAGACCTAGCTCGTACGTCCTAAAGCACATTTCAAACAGAAGAAGGATGACGTAGGTAGTGGAATAGGGTTGAAGATAATTAAGGAAGGAAATTCGATGGGGATTGTGGTGGAGGAAAAGATAAAAAACGAACTCTTTGAGCTTGATCATTCTCTAGAGTTGCAGGAGTGTTTTGTGGAGCGGAGATGTTAACACACCTTTCTGCCGTATCTTTGTTCTTTTGTATCAGTCACTAACTCTGGAGGGCATTGCCCAACTAGCCATTGTGAGGCGATGGCAGCTAGCCATTGTTCTTTTCGATGGGCAGGAGTGTCGCAAGGTTCATGCCCGATTTAAAATTTTGGTATTCAGCATTGTACTTTATGCTTATTCAGAGTGTCACGGTGTTGTGTTAACCCTAATTTTCATTTTAGAGTGTTGTGGCGTTCGGTCCACATGTGATTCATGCCCTACGAATTGCAACTTTGAAACTTTTAAAAGCTGTGACAGTCGCGATTTACCATTTATGTCACATTTTCAAAATTGAATTTTTCTTAACTTTATTTCTCTTTATAATAGCACAATGGTAGGTTCTTACATCTTTTTTGTAGTAGGACAACACATTTTGAGAATCAACAACAAATTATCCAGAATTTCAGCCAAATTAAAGATAAAATTTTCGTATTGATAAATTTTCTTGTGGCGGACCTTATATGGAATCATTGAGGCAAGCATTTCAAACTATTGGATTCATAGGAATGTTCACAATTGGCTTAATTAATCAGAGTGGAAAGGACTTCTTAAGATGTTGGAGTAAGGGATTATGGCGTATTTCTAGTTTTCCAATGCTTGTTTTCAAATGGAGTCCATTATTTCATCTAGATTCTGATTCTCCTATTGCTGTAGTATGGATTCAATTGGATAATCTCCCTTTATATCTCTTTAGCAAGGAATCATTGTTTTCTTTATCTCAAATACTTGGCACGCCTTTGAGGATGGATGTAGCAACTGCAACATTATCTCGGTCTAGTCATGCTTAAAGTCTACGTGGAAGTCAATTTGAAATCAAAGCATCCAAATAAGTTATGGCTTGGTGTTGGTGATGAAGGTTTATAACTCTAGTAAACATAGTTATTTAACCTCTAAAACCCATGACATTTTGATAGTATCAATTTCGAATTATGTGCTTTTATGCATATTTGATGTCTTTTAGTAGTTTTAGTAGTCTCAGACTAATATTTGAACTTTTGGTAACAATTATGCACTAATTGATGTTAAATAGTATTTATTTATTGTTGGTACATTTACAGTTAGTAATTCTTCATGTATTTATTGGGATTATTACAATTTGGGCAGCAACTTAAAGAATGAAAGGATCCAAGGAATAAATATATAATTGGAAGAAAATTGAAGAATGAAGTCTAAGGTTGTTGGAGTTCAACACCACAATGATAAAATTCCAAGAAGAAATCTCGCCACTGCGGTTACTAAGTCATTTGAGATTTCAAATGTCCAACACTGCGGTTACGGATTGCTCATGCACAATATTCAACACCACGATTACCAATTGCTCGAAGACCTTGGTCAACATAGGCTAGACACAGTGATGACCAAATCCAAGAATGGAAATCAATCACTGCGGTCCGAGGAGATTCCAAACGGAGGGAATTTTGGCTAAATTTGGAATGGCTGCAAGAATGTCAAATTACCCTAGAATGTACACCTGAAACACATAGTAGGGAGTGTAGAACTTTTAGTAGTAGTCAGTCTAGATAAGATAGTCTTAGAAGTAGAAGAATTTTGCCATATTTAGTAATATTGTAGCATTTACTCTTCTTCTCAATTTTCAGCATTTTAATCCTCAAAATAGCTCTCTTTAATTAATTCAAGCTTAGAACTTTCTTCATAATAGTTGTTAGCCTTTCTCTTAGCTTTCATTTGCTATAATTATCTGCCATTTTTATGCTTATTTACAATTCTCGTACAATGACTAGGATGTTCATGTTAATGTTATTTTTAGTTCTTATCTTAGTAGTTGCTATAGCATTATCTTTATATTTCTATGTTTTGTACTTCTTCAAGCATGAATAGCTAAACTACTAGGAGATTGGGCTATAATATGCGAACTTTGCTTACGTGTGGTGATTCTAGGTGAGTAAACTAGTAAATGGTAGACATTAGAGTTGTAGTAAATGTTTTGCAATTTTGATGAGAGGGAAAGGTACCACCTTTGAACCATTTTTGTGAGGTTAACATAACATATGAGGCTTGAGTATTAATTCTTAGAAAACTTTACTACATGATTAACTCGATTAGTAATGGGACAAGATATTATTTTTCTTAATTATTTCCTTGAGCTCCATGAATTAATAGATCAAAACAATGAACCGGACCAAAGGATTGGTTCACAGTTGGGAGGGAAATCTCCTTTGTACCCATTGAATTTCACCCCACTAGAAAACTCCACCTAGTAAAGAAATCATAGTTGTAGTCCAATCCCTTTTGTTTATTATCATTAACCTACTTGATAATATAGTTGTTTATTACTTGCTTACTAGTTTAATTGTCATCATAGTGTAATTGCAATTTGATTCAGTTGTTTAGATTCTAGGAGTCCTAGTAATCACCAAACATCACTGTGGGATCGATACCCCTCACCACTAGCTACAAATCTACCCCATATACTTGCAGGAGTGCAAATTATAATCTAAGTGAAGCAAGGTAGTTTTATTACTTGAAAGTGAGTGAACATTGAGATCCATGTCAAAGATTATTGGCAGATGGTCACTTACAAAGATCATCCTTCTTTTACATTAAGTGCAATAAACAAGGGCTTGCAAAAGGTGAATATTTGGCTGATAGAAACCTAATGCTCAAGTGGAGATTAAAAAGGATCCTAATGGAAAGAAGATAGCAACAGAGCAAGCTAAGGAGAAAAAGGATGTTTCATATCAAAGAAAGGGGAAACAAGTTCAATGGATTTATCAAAAGAAGCAACCACAGAAAAAAAAAAAGTTACACAAATAAGCACAACTGTAAAGTTAGTTCAAATACGCTCAAGCAAAAGAAAAGGATGCAGCATGCTAATTTCACTCTATTAGTTCATAGCGAAGCTTAGCTGGAGGGGACAGTGTAACATAGACAATATTTATTGCTTATACAGAACGAGGTCCTTTAGGTACAAAGCAAAGCAGTGTTGAAGTTTCATCCATGGTGATTTTTGTCGAGGAGGACGTTGGGGTCCCAACTTCCTTTCCAGAATTGGTGAAAGATATCTCCTTGATTCCAGCTTCTCAGTTGCAACATAACGATTTAAATTTAAAAAAGATTCTGATTTGAATTTAATAGCCAAGATGTCATCAAACTTGAATGTTTGGAATTCAAATGCAAAAAATGAATTTGCAGTTGTAATAGCAAAGCAAACTAAAGCGTTTACTTCTTATTTCTCAAAATTTGACTTTCCTAAAGTATTTGCCCCAAAATACTGGAATAAATGAAAGACTTTTAGCAGTATGATAGATAAGAAGCCCTAGTTCATGTCTAAATTTTAGGTTGATTCTCTAGTACAACAACAAAATTCCATCATTAAAAAGAGCAAATGAGGTATAGAGGGTTATACCTACGATCACATAAAATGATAACTAATCTCCTACCAAGAAGCTTTCCTCACCAATTGTCCAATTAACAGTGCTCTAAGTTGGAATATTCACGGTACAGCAAATAAACCTGCCATTTGAAGGATCAAATGTCTCATAAAACAACATAAAATACAAGTGTTATGTCTTTTGGAGCCAATGGTTGATCAGTCTAAGATTGGTTCATATGGTTTTAAATTAGGGTTTTCTAGTTTTCTCTTGTACCTAATGGGAAGATATGGTTTTTTCGAGTTCTTTTTATTCTATTTCTTTGCTTTCTAATTTTGAGCAAATTCTTCATGTTAGGATTTCTTCACCTCATTTGGTGGGAGATTATTTAGCTTCCTTTGTCTGTGCTAAATCCATCATGAATGAAAGAAGAGAATTGTGGAGCATTTTTAGACAGGTTTAGGATCCCTCCTTGCCATGGTTTGTAAGGGAAGATGATAAGTTCATAATTGTGCTATATTTTGTGTCAATTACCACATTTTTATGTGTTGTAAGCAAGATTTGAGTTATTATTGAGCTTAATTTGGTTATTCTCAGTTTTTGTAGGGTTAAAGTGAAAAAGAGCTGAAAAATATGGGAAAAGATGAAAGAAAATGTTAAGGGTGGAACAGGCACGAGTATGACGTCATTTCGGATGGTGTTTCATATTTCAGGCATAACTTTTGATCCTGAGCTCCAATTGAGGTTATTTAAGATGAATTGGAAATATAAGGCAGAGACCTACAACTTTTATGTTTTACACTTTTTCAAATTCCAAAATAATCAAGGCGAAAATTGAAGGCGAAGGCGGAGCACAATAGTAAAGCTAGTGCACATGCGCGGGAGCTGTGTAGCACATCTGCGCTGCGTCCAGAAGAAGAATTCCAAGTTAAGTTCGAGCACACATGCACGAAGTTAGTTAAGTTTGAGCACACATGTGCGCTAAGAACTATAGCGTCGCACATGTGCATGGAAGACAAAAGAGCAAAGGAAGGTTTTGCCTTGCGTGCACATGTGCGCTGAGATTCCAGCGCATGTGTGCGGATGGCAGCAGGGTGGCATGAATTAGATTCTTGTCATGATTCTTCGCCTGTTTGGACTCTTTTTCACCCGATTTCAGTTATCTGTAGGCATTAATTGTAACCCTAAGTACACATTTTAAATACCCCAATTAGGGTGAGAAAAGGAGATCAACACTTTTATTTTCTTTTGGCTAGGGTTTTTAGCAGTAAAAATTCTTCTTTATTCTTTCATGGCACTTTGTGCCTAAACTCTTTTCTTGGTTGAGGGATTTGAAGCCATGGTCAATTCTACAAAGTTGTGAGACTTCTTGTGTTTGAATTATTCAATTTTATGTCAACTGTTGATTATTTTTCTGTAATTAATTTTATGATTGTTCTTTTTAGCTTATTATTGCTGCAGAATACTAAGTTATTAGAATTAATATATAGCTAGATTTTTTTAACCCTAGCGTGTACTTAATTCAATCTGTGAAGCAACTAAATTTGATAATTACTAGATTAGTGTTATTGAATTTAGGGAAATTAATCATCTAATTGACATAACCGCATCTGTTTATGTTTAATTAGCCTAATTCTTCTTGTTGATTTTAATGCTTCTATTCATTAATCTTTGGTGCGTGTCTGGCTTAAATTAATAGTTAGGGTTAATTGGATCGCATGTTGAAAATTAACCAACTTTAGAAAGAAATAAGAATCAACTTTGAATTCATATTCGTTCGGGTTAATTCTTCAATTAGTGCTTGATATAAAATTGAATTATCTTGTGTGTCAAGGATCGACTAGTAAAATTGCCATGGTGGATATAACCAAAACCAAAACTTTTCTTAATTGAATTCTCTTTAGTATTTTTTTTTGTTTTAATTTTGAGTTCAAAAGCATTCAAAAAATTCCTTTTCCATTTAGAACAAGAATAAACTTCGTTCTCTGTGGTACGACCTGTACTCACCACTACTAGATCATATTAAGAGTTGTTAATTTTGGGTGCCTACGACAGCATTGCAACTCCGCATCATATTATTTCACACCAAAAGACTTCAATGTCTCTTATTCAGAAAACTGGAGTTGCATTCTGAGATATTGGAGCTATAGGGGAGTTTAATGTCTATTTAGATAACTATGGTCTTCAGAACATACCATTTGTTAGGAACAAGTTTACTTGGCTTGCTAATTGAGCTAGCTTACCAATTTTGAAATGTTTGGATAGGATTTTGTGTAAACAATCTTTTTAGTTGGATTATCAAAAAATTGCAATTCAAAATATTTCTAAAGCTTTGCTCGGATCATTCACTTTTATAGCTTTCTTTGTCCACAAATGTATTTTCTAGTCCATGGCCTTTTAGTTTTTTGAATAAATGGGTTAAACATCCACAGTTTATGAAGCTGGTTGAAATGAAGTAGAACTTACAATGCTCAGGTGAACCTATGTTGAAATTGGCATCAAAACTTAGAAGACTAAAGATTGAATTTCAGTTGAGGAGTTGGAGCTTTAACACTTTTGACAATGTATTTAACAATCTTATAGAGGTTGAACAAAAACTGGCAATCAAAGAGTAGTCCTTTTAGTCTAATCATTCTTTGAAGGCTAAGGTAGAGTTAACTCAGGCTAAGGCTTATTTATTAAGATGTATGGCTGATGAGGAAGGATTTTAAGGACAAAACACATGTATTAAATGGTTGGAAAAGGGTGACCATAACTCAAAATATTTTCACCCAATGATGATTGCAAAAGACAAAGAATGGCTATTTCTAAGATTCAAATTAATGGCTAGTGGGCTGATGATATGGTTGAAATTGAAGAAAGGATCAGAATTTTCAATCAACAATTCCTTTACCAAGACTTTTCTATGGATGCTCAGTTGCAGTCTATTATTCCATTTATACTTCTAGATACTGATAATGTTTTGCCAGTTATGAATCTATCTTTAACTAAATTTGTTCATGTCGTTATTAGACATGACTTACAAATTATACAAATCATACGTACATATCTCAAACAAGTAATATAATGATGAGCAAAGATCGTTCCCACGGAGACTATGCTAATACCCTACTAAGTACCTAAATGTCACACTTTTGATCCTATCTAAACTAAGAAATAATAGAGTGGAAAATAATGGCACACAAAATAAAAATAAAGCAATAATTCAAATACATAGTGGAAAAGTTGATAATTAAGTTATCCAGGTTTCACTCGTCCCTTACCAATCCCCTCAATTGATCCAATTATTCATTCTATCAATTCTTGATTCACATATGCTATTTACTAGTCTAGAGTCTTATGTAATTCTGAGTTATCTTTCAATTTCTCTCACAAATCTACTAAATATATCCAACTCATTGTATGTCTATGTGAATTTGAGCTAAGTTTATTGCATAGATGATCACTCTTTAGGACTACCTAAGATGAATAGGTATTTTTCGATCCATATTCATGAAACTTTTATTTTTCCCTATAAAACTTTTGAACAAAGGCTAATTAGACTAATTCTTCTTAACCCTAAAGCTCCTATTTTGATTGCAGAATTCGGGTTACAAATAAATTTATAAGTTGATCAGGCTTAAAATGTATTTAATACCATCTAATTAAGAAATCAAGCATAAGATCATAATCATCAACAAAATAAATCAAGTCAATTGAGATTCATGGCAAGTTAGGAATGAAACCTTAGATTTAGGGTTTAGTGCATCATCTGACCAATTGATACAACACAAGAGTCAATTGTAATTGTAAATAGCATATTGAATAGAAAATATAGGAAAGAGATAAAAAACTAGGGTTGTCAAGTCAAGTCTTCTATTCTTTTCCTTTGCTCTCTTCACCCACGATCATTACTTTTGTTTATTCTCTTGTTTGTAGCTGTCTGATACATTTTACTGACTTCTCACACTCTCTATATGCTAATTAATGACCAAACATAACCCTTACCTAGTGTTTATTACAGTTTACAAGAAATTGGGTAAAAAATAAACCAAAACCCGGAGTCAAAAACATAAGTAAATGACAATGTAATCCATCAAAAAATGCTAGTGCTGGGGACTGGATGACCTTGCCAACCCTCTAGGCATTGGCAGCACCCAACCATTAGTGGCTGGGGACCCTTGCCTGCCTTTTGGGTACTGGCAGTGCCCAGTTCCCGTTAGGAGTTCCTCGTCTTCTTCATTTGGCCCGTTTTGCTCTATTTTTGCCTCATTTGATCTCTATTGCAAATAAACCCTACAAAAGTACATTTTAAAGGAACAAATATTCATTTTTGACATAAAAAAATAAAAACCTAACTTATGGACTCAAGGTATAAAATTACGAAAGTACCCCCCAACTTAATATACTAAGACCCTCAAATTACAAACAAAAGCCAAGCCATAGATACATGAAAATACTCTCTTTGAGATAGTTAACACACACCCCAACCTGAACTTTTACTTGTCCTAGGTAAAACAAAACAAAAACGCAAACACATTCAAGCACATTAACTTTGTTCGACATGTCAACTATCGTAATAAAGGTTAACTAAACAAGAAGACAAAAGATATGGATTCGACATGGATATAGAAGAACATTGCCAATCAACCCCAAATCATTATCTTGAAAATGTTAACTCTTCACTCATTAAAGCAGATATCATTTGCTTACCAATCAATAAAAAAACCCATTGAATAGAAGTTCAGCAAGGGACAAACATATTGGAAGAAATTTTTAAGCACACAAAACACTCACTAATACAAATAAACTCCAACCAAGGATCAAATAGGTTCTTAAAGCTTATAACGCAAGCTAATGGATAAAGGTAGGATATATTTGGATAAAAGTAGCTTAAATCACCTTAGACACATTAGCAAATAACTTCCACCTATAATCCTCTAGAACATCTCCCCACAAACCATAGCAATTAACCAACTACACTTCTGAAGGCAAAGATACACCTTCTTTATTACAACTTAGAAGGAATTGTCCTCCTTTATTCATAATACCTGAAACAAATATAGAAGGAATTGTCCTTCTTTTATTCTTTTTTCTTTTTTTTCTTCTTTTAGTTCTTACTTTTTTTTTTTTTTCCTTTTTTACATGTTTTTTGAACTTTTCAACATATAAGGGGTTTCCATCAATAAGATGTATGACTTCAACTTTTTCCCCCAACAAACAAAGCTTATATTCTTCCCAATTATCCATAACAATATGCACATAGTATTGATGTTGTACACCACTAACACTAACTACTGAGGTGATGAGTAGAAAGAACGATAAATAAGAACAAGTAAATTGGCAAAAATAATATAGTTAAACAAAGAAGGCTTATAAGGTTCAAATGGGATACTAAGGATAGAATGCCATTTAGGTAAGCTTTCTAGCACAAATGCTTCAAAGAACTTGCCTAAATCATTTTTTGGTCTAAAATCCACTCGTACTTTTCGAGTATATAAATCACACACAATTCTGAAGAATGTCACAAGAAAAATAAATATCACAAGATAATCATGATTCATACTCATTAAAATCACCTTACTTTCACATCCTCACTCAAAGGAATATATTTATGTGTATAATGACACAAGGTAATACTTCACAACTCAAAGGGTTCGAAGAACAATAGAAAATTTATATGCATTTTCAATCCATAAACTCTAACAAGATTAGTTCCACTTTGAAACATTTTTAAATCCTTGATACGTAACACAAAAAAGTAATGAACTCAAACAGGACACTAAAAAGGAAAATCCTTTTGGTTTATTCCTCTACAAAACTTTAGGCAAAAAGGGCAAAGAAATTCTAAAGGCTGCCATCCAATATTTAGGAAGTCTTTTATATAGTCAGATCCTCAAGACTGACAAAAAACAACCTAAAAATAGAAAATCTTTTTGGACTTTAAAAACATTTTTGAAAAGAAAACCTAAACCTAAAACAAGCACACCACCAAAGATGAACACAAATAAAACAAAAATAAAACAATCATTCAAAATACATATTCCCAATCATACCAACAAACACAAACACACCCTCCTAACTTAAAATAAAATATTGTTCCCACTGTTTTACGCACAAAAAGAAAATTAATAAGGACTTGGATATGTTCAGACAAATGTAAGCTAAGAAATAAACACTTCCCTTGTATCTGTGAGTATCATTGACTCCTCATTCTCATCATCATCATCATCACTCATAGAATCTTCCTCTTCCTCTTCATCACTTTTATCATCATTGACTTCTTCATCACCAACATCAAATATAGGTGTCCCAAGTAGAATTGCAGCTTCATTTGCTAACCCTAGAGTCATTGCCAATGTATGTAATCAACCTGCCCGTGGCCTTCATGTATTGTTGTTGACACTCCATTTGTCTCCCAAACATTGACAACCTATTATCTATGCTACGAATTGTACCCATGAATTGACTAAAGCTTGCCCCACTACTTTTGGGATTCCTTTCTTCCTTTGGTAGCATTCTCGTTACATCTCGTCCATCAATGGGTTTTATTGTTAAGACTTTCTTATCCACGGTTTCATTCTATTTTACACCAGCATGAAGACATAGTTGGCTCATTAAATAGGGGAACCATAATCCCCTACTTTTGGTTTGTCAATGGCCATTTGCAAGATTTGAGAATCAATAATAAGGCCAACATCAATCAAATACCCTTCAAAAAAAACAAAACAGCAACCAAACTCTGTCAACAGTGATGTGTGTGACACGACCAACTAGAATTAAGTTGTTTTTTATGAAATTGAATCAAATTTTGCAATAGAACTCAAATAACTACTTGGAATAGAAAAATTTTTGTTTTCAAAATATTTTGTGCTCTTTCCCAAGTCAATTCAATACCATTGCATATAACTTTAACCATAAAATCCAAATCCGATTTAAATTGATTTTGATAACAAAATAGGCCATCATGATCTATTTTTGCTAAGCTAAGGAAAGAGTTTAAAGGTTCACGCGTGCATAGAACTTTGACACTCACACAAAAACATTCTATTATCATGGTCTAAGAAATTAGCATAGAACTCTCTAACAATTTTCTCTATAGCAAACTCAGGGTGTGTGCACAACATATCTCAATACAGATTATGAATGTTTTTCTCTATCTCGAAGAGCCCTTAGGTCATTACGTACCCAATCTATATGTGTACATAAAAATTGAACTTCAATGCAACCAAATCGAAGTATCCACACACTAAGTATTTAAAATACACCAAGAAATCTTCCTAAGATAACAAACAAACCAATTTCAGGCAAAGAAATTGAAGTGCGTATTCAACTAAGAACACATGAACCTACCAATTTAATCTCAATATATGAAATAAAATTAGTTAAAATCATTAAATTAGAAGGATTTCACAAATTTGAAACTTTTGAAACACGTTTTACTTGATTGTCGGCTCCTAGCAACTTTTCCAACAAGATCCTTGTTTTGGAGTTCTGGCTTTCCTCATTTTGCCTTCTTTCTTAAATTTGAAAATTGAAGCAATTTAGTCACTTTTTGATGTTTAGATTCAAGAATTAGGGTGTAATTATAGTGGATTTTGTGGGTGGAAGAATGGAGTTTATAGGTGTTTAGGGGTGTTTTGAAGGTTTTTGGAGAGGTAGAGGAAGAATAGCCTTATAACGCTACAATTGCGCAACCCTTCTTATGCACTAGCTGAGGCCTAGGCATGCCTTCCAGGCATGTGGATGCATCTAGTGCCTAGCCACTGATGGCTGGGCGCAGTGCCCATGGGGTTGGGTGCTGGCAGTGCCCAACTGCTAGCCTTTTCTCTATTTCATTCCATTTTTGGGCTGTTTTTGTGTGTAGCTCAAATTTTTCTTCGTAAACTCCCTCCAAGCATCATTTAAGCCCTAAAACATCAAATTAACTTAACTAATTTTAAGACCTAAAACACCAAATTAACTTAAGTTATTCTAAAAACATATATGTCAAAAATTGGAAGTAGAGTACAAAAATTAAGAGTTAGAGTTGGAAACGTGGGTTACCTCTCACTAAGCGATTGTCTAACATCTTTACCTACACATTACAACTCTTTTCATCTGATTGAATTTCTTGAATCTCCATTGGGATGCCATCAAGTTGATTCCACACACCACTATTGAAACAAAATAAATGCTCATGCGGATATTATTTCTTACTCGTACAATATGACAGGATAGTTTTTGCTTGTGATCCCTACGAGTTATTGTCCCTTGTCCAACATCAATCAATGCTCGGGCAATGGCACAGAGTGGTCTACCCAATACGATCCTTGTATATTCATCCATGTCTAGGACAATGAAAACAATAGGGAAGTTCAGTTTCCCTAATTTGATGAGTACATTATTGTTGAACCCCAGTTATGTTAATCATGTTTTGATAATGACCAAATCGTACTAATGGTTTGAAACAAGTGTACAGAAAAATAGGAAGGCTCGGACGCAAATGATCATCCGAACAAAACAACCAGAAGACTCCACGGATGCAAATGACTATCTGAAAGATAGAGTTTCAGATGATAGTAATCATCCGACACAAGTGATTTTGATTAATCGGACGCAAAGGTTAGCAGCGGCCATTCAAGAGGTCCAACGGCTAGTTCATTCAGACGCACACCCACTGCATCGGCCGTCCGAAAGGTCCAAGGGTTAGTTTTCCAGTAAACAGAAAATAGCCGTTGAAAAGTTGTTGGAAGCAGATTTTTGGCAACTATAAATACCCATAAGCGTGAATTAAATAACAAGAGACTTCTACATTGATTACAAGTAATTCTTGAGCTATTTGGGAGAAATAGTGGGTACAAGTTTTGTAATAGTGTAGGTAGTTTTGTGAAAAGAGCTTAGGAATGTAAGAGTTCTTCAAGTGTAAGAGTGGAGAGATAACAATTGTAACAAATGGAGGTTGTGAGTGTAAAACACTTGGCTCAACTAAAGGAAATTAGTGTGAGCAAGAGTGATCCTCATTTGTGTACAAGAGGTTATTATCTCACCTACTTTGAAGAGACTTTTAGTGGCTAAACTTCAAGTTGAGAACTTGGTAGTTGCCTTGTAAGAAGCTCATTTGTGGTTGTAAGCTCCAAGCTTGAGAAGCTTGGGAGTTTGGTTTGATATTCTTAATCTCAATCTTCTAATTTATTCTTTAAGCTTAAATTGTTGAATATCTATTGTATTCATTTGTGCTTAAGTTTTTATTTGATACATAAAGTTTGCATTTCTTATTAAGCACATCAAAAGGATTGTTTTTGAAATAACCTAATTCACCCCCCTCTTAGGTTGCTTTTTGGGCCAAAAATTATATAATTCTCCCATTGGGTCTACCATTCTTCTATCTGCCAACTGAATAAGTTGGTTGCTTTCTTTGAGGTCCGTCAATCCTATTCTCCTACACAGAGTTAAAGGCTTTAAATTCATACCTGAAACTAAATCACATAAAGCTCGGTCAACAAAAATATCACCAATAACACAAGATGTAGTGTGATAACCCTAAGAAATTAGAGTTATTCCTACTTGTTTTTTATGGTTTTTGCATTAATTTCAACGCTTTTAGCTTTTATGTGTTCTTTTTCGTGCATATGTTTCTATTTCGTGTTAATACATGTTTAGTGTATTGTTTTAGAGTTTATTTAATTTTATTTAACTTATAATTATGTATTTATGTGTTTAGTTATATTTATTTGTATATGTGTTTAGGGTTGTGTTTAAGTTATTTACCTAATTCCTCCTGGAATTAAAGTTCTTTGTACATTCTTCTTTGTCTTTTGTTTATATTTCTAGTCAGTGTTTAAGTGTTACTTTAGAGTTATAGTATAGATATGAATGTGTGTTTTTGTTCTAGGTCGTGTAGGAACAAACAGTGCATTAATCAGATGTCGGATAAAAATTTTAAAGGTAAAACAATAAAATGGCACGAAGCTGTCAGGAGCCAATTGTAGATTGCGATTAGACAAGGCAAAATCAAGCACAGACTGCTCTTTGGATTGAATCTTTATTACAATCTATGATAGACAAGCACAGACTGTGGTTAGTTTGACTGGAGCAAGTGTTATGCAAGTTTGATGATTTTTAGAGTTTTAGATACCCGTTTTTACTATGGGTCCGTAATAAAGCGTTTGAGGCTTATTTAGAGTTCTAAACTTTGTAACTATTAGAAACCTTAAATACGGGTCTTTAGGACACGTTCTTTTTCATTTTTCCTTTGGGGGCTGCAAGATTAAGCTAGGATTTTCTTTCTTTTTTCAAGAAGAGTTGAAGAGAAGGTTCATAATTGACAATCTTGGACCAAGAACTTGCAATTCTTCATTAGAGAAGCCTTTTTTAACCTTTCTTAGATGTTTATTTTTCAATTTAATTCTACTTTTATTGCTCCTTCAACTTTTTCTTTCTTTAATTACTTTCCTAGATTAATGTTAGATTAGTTTACTCACTCTCATTAATTTCTTCTCTGTTTATGCTTTTATTCATGTTTTAATTTAGCATTGATTAATGTTGAAAGATGTCAATTCCATTGGGTGACGATTAAGTTGATCATCAATTGGAATAATTATAATAATTGGGTAATAATTTGTACAAATTGACAATTTTAGAGATTGATTCAAAACTCTAGACTTGGTTAGATTGGCGGAGGTTATACGATCCATTGATCCTCTATCATAGACCTATAATGATTGCTAGATTAAACTAATTTGATACCAAGGTGGCCGGATTAGTTAATTAGTTCACAATGATTTCATACGGATATAACTCAAATTTGATAGAGTTCAATCGCCGAAGATTTCAGTGTTGGATTGATAATTGGAAATTGAACTTCCACACATTCGAATTGGACCAATTAATTAAATGAATTAATCAAAATCACAAATTTGGAAATCGAACTTCCTAATCCATTGTTTTCACTAGTTTAAGTTTTCAATTCTAGTTTAGTTAGCTCTCTTCCATTATTGATTTTTCAAATAGCATTTGAACTAAATAACCAGTACTTGCTAAATCAATTCTTGTGAGTTTGAGTCCTACTTTTGTTGTACACTATTTGACCCTGTACGCTTACAATGCATTATCTAGTTAATAATAGAGTTAGTGTTTATAAATTTTATAACTAGATATTTTACTTGTATCAAGTTTTTGGTACCAGTGCCAAGGATTGAGTCTTTGGCAATATTGATATAATTTGGCAAAAAAACTAAATTGAATGTAAATTGAGTTTCAGTATTTTTCTTGAAAACAAAAAACAAAAAGATTTTTCCTTTTTTGTGGTTTGTTCTTTTATTGAAAAATTCAAAAGGATTTTCCTTTTTAGTTGATAGATTAGGCTAGCTACTAGTTTAAATTCTTCCATTTTTCCTTTTTGTTTGTTATTGTATTAAGTACTTGTTTTTATGTTTTGTTTTTGTTTTTGTCTTATAAGAACATACAAAATACGAATTGGAATCAATCATGCCAAGGATATTATCATCCTTGTGATTATGGAGGCATAACCAATAAGCAAGGTTCTTGTGATGTTTTTGACACACTTAGGATTGGTTATCGTAATATGTCAATCCAATTTGTAGCCTTAATAGATAAGTAATTTTCATGCTAATTCAATTCCTTATAATAGTTTATATTGTGATTTTTTTGTAAATTTAACTAACCAAGTTAATAAGGAATGTGCATACCAATACGATCCCTATCCTTACGATAATCAAATGGGATTTATTCGGTCATCCAAATTCTTTCTCGAGTTACCAAGATCATCCTTATTCTGTTCTTACACCTCAAGAGCCTATGCATGAACAAATGGATCCCTATAGTGTAATAGATACCCATGGTCCATAACGATGAATGCTACCCAAGAAAACTTCCATGACCAATAAAATATCACGGTATGGTGAACAAGCTAATATAAACAATTACAATTCATCATCACCTATGGGACAATGCAAGTCTAGGAAGTATGGCATTCATAGAGACACTTGTGATTGCTATGGTTATGTATACACCCAACTACTACCAACCCAAGAAAAAGATGCTATTGTAAGATTGTAAAGAAAGATGATTGCCTATATGGAAGAGTTAACAAAAGTACCAGAACAAATCTTTAAAGCTCCAAGATGAATCCGTAAGGAGATTATCAGACCAACTTGCTGAACTTGCCATTGAAGTAAGTTGGTGGGTGCAGTTCAGGGAATCCAACACCAATCACAAATAAAGCAGAAGATATCAACCTTGAGGGTAATTTTTGGATGACTAGATCATAGAGCCTGAGCAATGAAAATGAACCAAAGGATTGCTTGCATCACCCTATCACACATTTCGTAGAGTTGCATCCTGTGTTGATAAAATTAGCTTGAGTAATGGAAGACATAGGGTATCTACTAGAAGAAATTAGGGATATGATGAAAACATATGTCAGAGTTTCATTTGTCCTTGAAAATTTCATATGTGATATGCAATGCAAATAGCTGAGCAAAGATTATAACATTCTCGACAAGCTTCCTTGGCTTTACTAGGGGAATGTTTCTTTTTATTTTGCTTTTATTTTTGTCTTAAATATGTATATGCTCTAGTTTAAGAACCCAATGAGATAATAAAGACTTGAAGCCTCGTCACTAGTTAAGTTTATGTATTTTATGCTGCGAAATATTTTTGAGTATGCTTGGATAATGTGTTTTTACATGCTGACAAAGTAGTCTAAGTTAGCTAATAATGATGGATTATATGCTTGATGAATCGTGGTTGTCATGGAATTCTCGATTGAACTTGAACTTGTTTTGCTATTTGGTTATGCAATTTCTAGTTTTTGATACATTATCTTTGCTAGTTAAGTTGTTGTTACATTATATGAATGCTTGATATAGATTTGGATTAGTTTTGGTTGTTGAATACTTTTTTCAGACTAATTATTGTTGCTAAGCAAAGTTGGAGGGATGAATTGGGTACATAAATGCCTTTGTATTGTTTTAAACTATGTTATATCTATGTTTGTTTTGTTTTTCAATTGTTTGAACCCCGTGAAGTGTGAATGATCTCTACATAGTATAGCTATGTTGTTGGAAAAGGAAAATAAATTGCGTGGACTTATGTACTTAATTGGACCTTACATTAGCATGATTCATTTAAAATTGTTTATTTGCTTAGTAATGTTAGGAATGTGTTGTTGATAAATTCTATGATTTGATTCAGATGTGAAACTATGTTTTAAAGTTGAAATTTGTTATTCAATGGCATTCATATCCTCTTGTATGGATTTTATTCCCTATTTATTAGAGCTTTTTGGTTATTCAAATATAGGTATAAGTGTTTCACTAATATTATATTTACATTTTTTTGTGGTTGTGTTTAAAAAAAATCCGAAAAGATTTTTATTTATTTATTTAGTGTCTTAGAAGTAGAGAGTATCAGTCTTGAGGATCTAACTATTTTGAAGGCTCTCTAGCTATTGGACGACAGCCTGTAGGATTTCTATAATTTCTTTACCATAAGTTTTGTAAAGGGTTAAACGAAATTATTTTTTCCTGTTATATTTATTAGGTTGTTGTATTTTGTTGTCAATGATAACCATTTTGGACGTTATGATGGAATGGCATATTACTATCTGACTTGATCTTAATTGTTAATGGTATAGTAACCTGGTATTTTTGAGCCATGTGATTCCATGTCACATTCTTTTTCTTTAAATGGGCGGAAACAGTTGTATTTGTCAAGTTTTGCATTCTTTAATATAAATTTTTGAACTCAATGATATTAGAGAGGAATTGCGTAAAATTATTTGTACTAGTAATACCTATTTGAAAATTGTTGAGATGAGTTTTTTATGGTTTTTTAATAGGGATGGAGTTTGATATGTGGTAGATCTTTTCCTGTTCATACATGTGTTAGTTCATGACAAAGTATTTGTCTCAAGTATAGTTGTTTAAATCTTACAAGTACTTATAACTCGTTTTTTCATGGCTAGTTCCTCAGGTGCTCCAATTTGTATTAAAAAATAGTTTGCTTTGCGTAAAAACACACAAGCATGATCAGAAAAGAATAATATAAGACTACTTGCATGAAAATGCATCTTGTTGAGCTAAAATAAAATATGAGCCAAATAAAAGGTAAACACAAAATATTAACGAAAGGCTGTGTTGCCGTTTTGAGTTAAACAATTTTAATGGTTTTGAAATGCTTTGCCATTACGTGACATTTGTTTGCTTATCATTGATAAGGTTTCACTGATCTTTTTCTGCCCTATTAATGGTTATAAGTCAAAGTACTTTGCATGATATGGCCCATATTAGTTAATTTGAGTTCTTAAATTTATCTTTTTAGAAGGTCTACTTGACATGGATCTGTGTGGTTGTTTTGGTGTGTGTACTTGTGTGATGTGAGTTTCATGTGGTTGGATAGATTTGGGACTAGGTTTATGAACCAATTACTTCAATCTAATTTTAGTGTCACTATTTGTTCATGAGTAGTCATGTTTGTCTTTTGTCTTTTTGTTTTGTTTGTTTTGTTTGTTTTGTTTTGCTCGAGATTAAAAAAACTTTAAGTTAGGGTGTGTTGATAACCCTAAGAAATTAGAGTTATTCCTATTCTTTTTCATACGGTTTTGACACTAATTTTGGTGCTTTTAGGTTTTATATGTTCATTTTCGTGCACTTTCATTTCTTGTGTTAATATATGTTTAGTGTAGTATTTTAGTATTTATTTATTGTGATTTAACTATATATTTATGTGTGTATATGTTTAGGTTGTTTACCTAATTCCTCCCGAAATTAGAGTTCTTTGTGCGTTCTTCTTTGTCTTTTGTTGATAGTTTTAGTTAGTGTTTAATTGTTACTTTAGAGTTATATTATAGATATTAATGTGTGTTTTTGGTCTAGAGTGGTCATGTAGGAATAAACAGTGCATCAATCGAGCGTAAAACAAAAATTTTAGAGGCAAAACAGCGAAACCACGAGCGGAAGTTAGGATAAGGCAAAATCAAGCGCAGGCTGTGCTTTAGAGAGAAGCATTATCACAGTCTATGATAGACAAGTGTAGACAATAGTTGGTTCGACAGGATTGAGCTATTACAGAATTTGGACAATTTTTAGAGTTTCGGGCATCTGTTTTGGGGCTGTAATAGTTCCTTTTGAAGTTTATTCATAACCGTACACTTTGTAACTCATAGAAACTATAAATAAGAGTCGTTAGGACCTCAAAAATATGTTCTCTTTTAGTTTCCCTTCGCATTTATGAGCTACAAGAGTATGCTAGGATTTTCTTTCTTTTTCAAGCAAAGTTGAAGATGAGCTTTAAGATTGACAATCTTGGAGCTTGTGATTCTTCATTAGAAAAGCCTTCTTTAACCTTTTTTAGATGTTTATTTTGCACTTTAATTATAGTTTTATTGCTCCTTCAATTTATGCTTTCTTTAATTGCTTTCCTGGAGTAATTTTAGATTTGTTTACTTGCTTTTATTAATTTCTTATGTGTTTATGCTTTCATTCATGTTCTAAATTAGTGTGGATTAAAGTTGAATGATTCAGATTCCATTGGGTCACGATTATTTGATCATCAATTGCAATAATTATAATAATTGGGTAATAATTAGCACAAATTCACAATTTTAGAAATTGATCAACTCTAGACTTGGTTGGGCTAGCTGGAGTGATACGGTTAATTGATACTCCGTCATAGACCTGTGTTAATTGTTAGAACTAATTCGAGACCAAGGTGGTAGGATTAGTTAATTAGTTTACAATAAGAATAATTTCATGTAGATAGAAATCAAATTTATTAGTCTAGGATATAGAGGAATGTACCCTTAGTTAATTAATTTGATAGGATTCAACCGCCAAAGGTTTCAGAGTTGGACTAATAATTGGGAATTGAACTTTCACGCATTATAATTGGACTAATTAATTGAATGAATTAATCAAAACTGTAAATTGGCTAATTTAATCCTAATCCATTACAATTCTAGTTTAGCTAGCTCTCTTCCTTTATTGATTCTTAAAATAGCGTTTGAACTAAATAACCAGCACTTTCTCAACAAATCCTTGTCGATTCGACCTCTACTTCTGCTATATACTATTTGATCCCATACACTTACGATCTGCTATCTAGTTAATAGTAGAATTAGGTGTTCATGAATTCGATAACTAGATATTTTATGTGTCATACTGAAACTCCCTGGATCTTTCTTCCATTTAGGCAGTATATGTTTAGGAGTTGTCTATTATAAATTTTTGCGACTTTTAGCATTTCTTCATTCAATCCCATTGCCTAAGCAATGCTTTCATCTCAACATACTCCTTTGTTTCTTCTTGATGATACCATGCTTCCTGCAATTTCTCATGTCTTCTAGTACCATTCAAGTAATCAAAACAAATTTCATTTTCGGATAACTCATGTAATTCATCAAAACGGGAAAGGGAACATAGTCCTTATAAATGGTGGGAAGAATCTTTTGATCATCAATGTAAATGATCCATCCTTCAATTGCTCTCCAAGGTATCCATTTATACCTTTCATTCTTGTCTACGGTTAATTCATCTTTTGGTTGCTAGCAATTAATGAACTGCACCCAGTTGCCATCAGAAATTGAGTTGGTGATGCTTTTGTCTAACCATATAAATACCTCTTTTCTTATCTTCTCCTTCCATGCCAGAGTTGGGACTTCTTGTTTTTCCACAAAGGGTTTAACTGTAGCTTTACCTTTAACTACATTAACTGCAAAACACTCCTCATCTTGGTTAGTCAATTTCATCGCTTTAAAACTTCTAAATGTTACCATTTTGTCTTGCACTCTCATGGTGAGCTTGCCTTTTTGCACGTCAATTAGAGTTCTACTTGTGGCTAAAAAAATTCTACTAGAATGATAGGAATGTCTGCATCTTCATCATAATCAATTATTATAAAGTCTCTAGGAAAAATAAACTCATCAATTACCAGAACATCCTCAATGATTCCTCGTGAATGAGCTAGAGTCCTGTCAGCCAATTCGAGGGTCATATTTGTTGGCTTTGCTTCTCCTATCCCAACTTGAAAATAGATAAAGGCATTAAATTAATAGTTGCTGCTAAATGACACAATGCCATACCTATAAACTGTGTGCCAGTTATGCATGGGATGGTGAAGCTCCTAGGATCCTTAAGCTTTGTTGATAATTTTTATTTGAGAACTACCCTGTACTCCTCTATCAAAGATACCATTTCAAAGTTTGTGATCCTCCTATTCTAGATAACAATTCCTTCATAAACTTGGCATAACTGGGCATTTGTTTTAATGCATCTACAGAAAAGAAATCTTCATATTCAACTTTTTCAAAATTTTTAAGAATTTACAAAATTGACCTTCTAAACTGTATTGCTTAAGCTGCTGCGAATAAGTTACTGGAAGGAATGACAACTTGACTTGATACTCTCTAGGTTTCTCATTCTTTCCCTATCCTCCCCTCTCCTAGTTTTTCCTCTTCAACTATTACCTATCCATCATATTTCTTTGCTTTCTCTAGTTGGTTCTTTGCTACCGATTTTTTGCCACTACGGAGAATAATCTCTTTGCATTGCTTCCTACCGTCATTCTTCAAGTTAACCTCTGTGTCACTCGGTGAAGAACCCTAGGGCCTATTATTTATGGCACTAGCAAGTGGCCCCATTTGGGTCTCTGTGTCTCTCATCGATGTTCTATGGCTTTGGATAATAGTATTCTGATTTTGAAGCACTGCATCAATTTTATCCATGTACTATAGCAAGAGGTCCTCCAGGCTATCCCCAATTTTTAGAAATTTACTAGGTTTGCCTATTCTTCTTTCCTTGGAATTCAGGCGGCATTGGTGATCTCATTGAACTACTGGCATTTCTCTATAGGTTGTTACTCCAAGAGAAGTTGGGATGGTTTCTCCATCCAGGGTTGTAAGTGTTGGAAAATGGATTGTTCTGTGATTGGTTGAAATTGCCAACGTAATTGACATTCTCTATGTCACGCCCCAAAAACGGGACCGTAACACGCCACAACTAATGGTACACATGAATGAAAGCGCAAACACATAAGCGCCAAAGTTAATCCAATCATGTTCAAAACATAGTATGCTAAAGCATAGCGAACAAATCCAAGTACAGTTTCAATCCGGAATATAATAAAATATCATGAGTATCTTTTAGGCTCAAAGGTATGTCCAAAACATAGCCAAAAAGATCCAATCATTTCAAAACATAATATGCTAAAGCATAGCGAACAAATCCAAGTACAGTTTCAATCCAGAATATAATAAAATAGCATGAGTATCTTTTAGGCTCAAAAGTATGTATCCAAAACATAGCCAAAAAGATCCAATCATTTCAAAACATAATATGCTAAAGCATAGCGAACAAATCCAAGTACAGTTTCAATCCAGAATATAATAAAATAGCATGAGTATCTTTTAGGCTCGAAGGTATGACTTACAGTACTAGCCAGATCTAGTAATCTACCACACCTACTAGTCTCCCTGTCGTTAAACAAAATACAATTGGAAGAGAGTCTATGTTACCCACAAAATCCATTCAAACATATTTCGAAAGTCATTAAACAAAATACAAGTGGAAGAGGGTCTATGTTACCCACAAAATCCATTCAAATATATTTCGAAAGTCATTAAACAAAATACAAGTGGAAGAGAATCTATGTTATGCCAACCTTGGATGCACTTTAGTCAAGCATTACTACTTCTAAAATCCCTATATTTGTACCTCAATTCCAAGGTATTATACACATCTAGATGTGTATAAGAGACACATCTTGACAACCCTTTGGGTTGGGTTTAACCCAGGTCCTCTTGAAGTAAAAGAAGCTGTCTCTTATAGCCGGGACTAGTATGTATAGAGATTCCACAACAATCCATACCCCAAAACCACTACAATTAACTCTATTACAACATTAGTGCAACAACTCTGATTGGAATTCCTCTTTACTACCAAACTGAAGATTATTACGATTAGCCACACGCATGATTCAAACATGCTTCCTAACCATCCCACTACATCTAGATGTGTATAAGAGACAGCTCATGGTTCTTACATTGGCCAAATCAAATCGCATTTCCAAATTAACCTAGTTGCGCCAAACTTAAACACTTACAAATGAAATCGATTCCATTTGGTTTCAAGTCTCAATTCCTATCCAAACTAACCTTAGACAGGCTTAAGGGTGCGGGGTACTTCTCTAAGATTGATT